>CM012458.1:9498026-10098026 GCA_003999625.1 Oryzias javanicus
TAGTATCAAAAGCCAAAAATACCCACTTTATAGATGTACACACATGTCATTTCTCCCAGATCTGGAGAAATCGTCTCTCAAACTTTCATCAGACCACCACTAGATGGACGCAAATATTTTTAAACTTTACATTTTTATAAAAAACAAATTCAGTGTTCAAGAGATTAGAGTGTTTTTTTCTTTTATCTCCTGTAGTTTCAGACAACTTAACTTTGCTGCATTAACACTGTTTCACAGAAACCTAAAGTCTTTATTTGCAAATTATTAAACTTTGAGAATAATTGTTTCTTCAGCAGAGACCAAGCTTCTGCAAAGAATCTGCAAAGATTCGTCAAAGTACGTCGCAAAGGGAGTCAAAAAAGTGTTACAATAGAGATCGCAAATTAATATAAACTAGTATTTTCGTATTCAATGAATCCCAAAGGACTGAAAAGTAGTGCTTAAGACAAATGCACTTGGAGAATAAGGCCTTTACACTTAGTAATCCAACTGACCACCTGGTGGCGCAATAGAGTCCAAATTGTTTGAGCATTTAAAGATTGGTGTGAAGTATCTATATATAAAGTTTCATACCAGTTGATCAATTACTTTTCAAGATAATAGGGATTTTAAATTTGTCTCATGTACTTAGGTAGGAGAAGCAAATATATTTAAAAATTCATATAAAATTAACCGTCACTTCAAATGGTACGAAATTTTCGACCAAACATCTCTATGGACAGCTTAACAAACTACAAGTGGTTGCATGTTTATATCTGTAATTATTTTAAAGATATAAGAAACCATCCAAAGTTAGCTTATCCTTCTTAAGTCACCACTAGGTGGGACAGCACAGGCCTTTTTCTAGTATGTTATACGAGTCCCCTCCTGCTACCTATGCTTTGCATTGTATGCAGCTAGGTTGAGCAGTTTTTGAGATAGAGGCTTAAACACAATTTCCTAAATTATAGCGCCACCTATAGGAATATTTTCAAAAAAACTTTACGTACTTCTTTATCACTGTAGGATGAAGTTATGTTTCAAAATTTGTGAAGTTTTGACAATCTTTGTAGGATTTAGAGCATGTTAAAAAATCAGTGACCACACCCACCTCATTAGCATTACGTTTTTTTCGAAAACGGTAAGGAATATCGCCAATTGAGTGGTACCATTGAATTCGGGGTAGTCCAAATAGGGTATGTAAGATATCTTGTCAAGTTTCGTCAAACTATGTTGAAGTTGGAGCCAAAAACGTGTTTTACGAAAAATCGCAAATAGCGAAAAATCTAGACCGGCAGAATTCCATGGTCCCATTTTAAAAAACGTTCATTAGCATCCAAGGAACACACAGAAAAAGAAAGCACAAATTTCTGACTTACGGTATTCGAGATAGAGGCCAAAAACAAACTGCTTACTAAAACGATCACCTGGTGGCGCTATAGAGCAGCATTGAGCTGCAATTTTAATAGAACGTGTAGTTTAATATACCCTATGATATTGGAAAGTTTCATGGAATTATCTTTAGTATTTTTGAAGATATAAGCATTTAAAAGTGCTCACAATGTTAAGTCAATGGGAAAAATAATTCATAAAAATATTAATATAAAATCAACCATAAGTCCAATGGCTAAACAAAATACAAGCACACTTCTCACATTAGAGCTTTACAAAGTACTTTTGATTCCATCTTTATAGCTTCTTTTGACTACGAGGAGAAGCGCGCCAAAGATGCGGCGGAATATATAAACTATAATAAATTTGTACAACAACATACTCTGATTGCTTTCAGCAATCAGACAATAAACTATAATAAAGTTGTACAACAACATACTCTGATTGCTTTCAGCAATCAGACAACTAGATTTGCTATTCCCTGAAGAAATTGCGTCTGATTGCTGAAAGCAAGACCGATCTGAAATATCCTCTAGCTGTGAGTGTTAAAGACCTTCCGTTGGACACCCACGACGAGTTTCGTCCGCGTAGGTCAAATACTTTTGGAGATATTAAAGAAAACGACAGGAATTGACTGTAGCGCCACCTACGGGAGCATCATCGCGAAAGTTGTTGTGCTTGCTCATCTTACACTGTGGAAGAAGTCTTGTAAGTTTGGTGAAGTTATGTGAAACTGTTAAGGAGCTGCAGCGTTGTAAACATTACAATCTCAGCTTGTCTAATTTGCGTGACGTGTTACGCAAAAACCGTACGGAACTATGGAAAACGGATGTTACCATTGGATTTGTGGTAGCCAAATAGGGTATGCACGTGCAGAAAACTGTAAAGGTTAGTCAAAGTACGTGACAAAGGGAGTCAAAAAAGTGTTTTGCGAAAAATCGTAAATTGAGAAAAAGTCTTACACAATAGAGATCGCTGATAAATATAAGCTATTATTTTACTATCTAATGAATCACAGAGAGTAAAAGGTAGGGCTTAAGACAAATGCACTTGGAGAATAAGGCCTATACACTTCAGTGCTCCAACTGACCACCTGGTGGCGCAATAGTGCCAAATTTGGTTGAGAATTTAAAGATTGGTCTGAAGTATCTACTTACAAAGTTTCATACCAGTTGATCAACTACTTTTCAAGATAATAGGGATTTAAAGTTTGTCCCATGTATTTTGATAGGAGGAAAAAATAATTTTAAAAATTCATATAAAATCAACCATAAACCCAAATGGTACGATATTTTAAACCAAACATCTTTTTGATCAGCTTAACAAACTACAAGTGTTTTGCATATTGATACATGCAACTATTGGAAGATAAGGACCCATCCAAAGTTAGCTTATCGTTCTTAAGTCTCACTAGGTGGCGCAGCAGAGCCCTTTTTCTAGTATGTTATACAAGTCCCCTCCTGCAACCTATGTGTTGAATTTTATGTTGCTAGGTTGAGTATTTTTTTAGATAGAGGCTTAAACACAATTTCCTAAATTATAGCGCCACCTATTGGAATATTTTCATAAAACTTTTCAGACTTCTTTATCACTGTGGGATGAACTTATATTTCAAAACTTGTGAAGTTTTGACAATCTTTGTAGGATCTAGAGCATGTTAAAATCGGGGACCACACCCACCTCATTAGTAATGCAATTATCTCAAAAACTGTAAGGAATTATGCCAATTGAGTGGTACCATTGAATTCGGGGTACTCTAAATAGGGTATGTACCAATTTTTGTCGAGTTTGGTTAAACTATGTTGAATAGGGAGCCAAAAACGTGTTTTACGAAAAATCGCAAATAGCGAAAAATCTAGTTAGACGGAAGTCCATGGTCCCATTTGAAAAACGTTCATTAGCATCCAAGTAACACACAGAAAAAGAAAGCATAAATTTCTGACTAACGGTATTCAAGATAGAGGCCAAAAACAAAAATACTTTTCAAACGACCACCTGGTGGCGCTATAGAGGTGGATTGAGCTACAATTTTAATAGCACGTGTAGTTTACTATACCCTATGATATTGGAAAGTTTCATGAAGTTATCTTTAGTATTTTTGAAGATATAAGCATTTAAAGGTGCTCCCAATGTTAAGTCAATGGGAAAAAAAATTCATAAAAATATTAATATAAAATCAACCATAGGTCCAATCAAAAAACTGAATACAAGCACACGTCACACCAGCAAACCCTACAAACTGTATAAGTTTCAACTTTCTAGCTACAAAACTGTAGGAGGAGATACACGGCAAACTTTTGGCGGAATAAGAAAAGAGAAAAAGAAAAAAATACTAGATTTGCAATTCCCTGAAGAAATTGCGTCTGATTGCTGAAAGCAATACCGATCTAAAACATCCTACAGTCGCAGGCATGTTTAAGACCTCCCGTCCGACGCACACGACGAGTTTCGTCCGCGTAGGTCAAGTACTTTCAGAGATATCAGAGAAAACAACAGGAATTGGCAGTAGCGCCACCTACGGGAGCACCATCGCGAAAGTTGTTGCGCTTGCTCATCTTACACTGTGGAAGAAGTCTTGTAAGTTTGGTGAAGTTATGTGAAACTGTTAAGGAGCTGCAGCGTTGTAAACATTACAATCTCAGCCTGTCTACTTTGCATGACGTGTTACGCAAAAACCGTACGGAACTATGAAAAACAGATATCACCATTGGATTTGTGGTAGTCCAAATAGGGTATGTGTAGAAAACTGCAAAGATTCGTCAAAGTATGTGACAAAGGGAGTCAAAAAAGTGTTTTGCGAAAAATCGTAAATTGCGAAAAAGTCTTACACAATAGAGATCGCTGATGAATAAAGGCTATTATTTTACTATCCAATGAATCACAAAGCAGTAAAAGGCAGGGCTTAAGACAAATGCACTTGGAGAATAAGGCCTATACACTTTAGTGCTCCAACTGACCACCTGGTGGCGCAATAGAGCCAAATTTAATTGAGCATTTAAAGATAGGTCTGAAGTATCTACTTACAAAGTTTCATACCAGTTGATCAACTACTTTTCAAGATAATAGGGATTTAAAGTTTGTCCCATGTATTTTAATAGGGGGAAAAAATATTTTTAAAAATTCATATAAAATCAACCATAAACCCATATGGTACGAAGTTTTAAACCAAACATGTTCTTGATAAATTTAACAGAATACAAGTGGTTGCATGTTGAAACCTGCAACTATTTGGAAGATAACAGGACCCATCCAAAGTTAGCTTATCCTCCTTAAGTCACCACTAGGTGGCGCAGCAGAGCCCTATTTCTAGTATGTTATACAAGTCCCCTCCTGCAACCTATGCGTTGAATTTTATGTAGCTAGGTTGAGTAGTTTTTCAGATACAGGCTTAAACACCATTTCCTAAATTATAGCGCCACCTATTGGAATATTTTCATAAAATTTTTCATGCTTCTTTATCACTGTAGGATGAAGTTGTATTTCAAAACTTGAGACGTTTTGACAATCTTTGTAGGATTTAGAGCATGTTAAAAACTGTGACCACACCCACCTCATTAGCATTACGTTTTTTTCGAAAACGGTAAAGAATATCACCAATTGAGTGGTACCATTGAATTCGGGGTAGTCTAAATAGGGTATGTACCAATTTTTGTCGAGTTTGGTTAAACTATGTTGAATAGGGAGCCAAAAACGTGTTTTACGAAAAATCGCAAATAGCGAAAAATCTAGTTAGACGGAAGTCCATGGTCCCAATTTGAAAAACGTTCATTAGCATCCAAGGAACACACAGAAAAAGAAAGCATAAATTTCTGACTTACGGTATTCAAGATAGAGGCCAAAAACGAAAACATTTTTCAAACGACCACCTGGTGGCGCTATAGAAGTCGATTGAGCTACAATTTTAATAGAATGTGTAGTTTACAATACCCTATGATATTGGAAAGTTTCATGAAATTATCTTTAGTACTTTTGAAGATATAACCATTTAAAGGTGCTCCCAATGTTAAGTCAATGGGAAAAATAATTCATAAAAATATTAATATAAAATCAACTATAAGTCCAATGGCTAAACAAAGTAATAGCACAGGTCACACAAGCAAACTCTACAAACTGTATAACTTTCAACATTCTAGCTGCTAAACTGTAGGAGGAGATACACGGCAAACTTTTGACGGAATAAGAAAATAGAAGAAGTAAGAATAATAAATTTATAGGATAA
Organism: Oryzias javanicus; assembly: GCA_003999625.1. NCBI lineage: Eukaryota > Metazoa > Chordata > Actinopteri > Beloniformes > Adrianichthyidae > Oryzias > Oryzias javanicus. The sequence continues at coordinate 9,503,617 of CM012458.1, forward strand.
CATACTCTGATTGCTTTCAGCAATCAGACAATAATAATAAACTATAATAAAGTAGTAGGATAACATACTCTGATTGCTTTCAGCAATCAGACAATAATAATAAGTAAGAATAATAAAGTAGTAGGATAACATACTCTGATTGCTTTCAGCAATCAGACAATAATAATAAAATACTAGATTTGCAATTCCCTGAAGAAATTGCGTCTGATTGCTGAAAGCAAGACCGATCTGAAACATCCTCTAGCTGCAAGTGTTAAAGACCTTCTGTACGACACGCGCGCCAAGTTTCGTCCGCGTAGGTCAAGTACTTTTGGAGATATTAGAGGAAACGTCAGGAATTGGCAGTAGCGCCACCTACGGGAGCACCGTTGTGAAAGTTGTTACGCTTGCTCATCTTTCACTGTGGAAGAAGTCTTGTAATTTTGGTGAAGTTATGTGAAACTGTTAAGGAGCTGCAGCGTTGCAAACATTACAATCTCAGCTTGTCTAATTTGCATAATGTGTAACGCAAAAACCGTACGGATCTACGCAAAACGGATATTACCATTGGATTTGTGGTAGGCCAAATAGGGTGTGTGTAGAAAACTGTAAAGATTAGTCAAAGTACGTGACACAGGGAGTCAAAAAAGTGTTTTGCAAAAAATCGTAAATTGCGAAAAAGTCTTACACAATAGAGATCGTTGATGAATATAAGCTATTATTTTACTATCCAATGAATCACAAAGGAGTTAAAGGTAGGGCTTGGGACAAATGCTCATGCAGAATAAGGCCTATCCACTTTAGTAATCCAACTGACCACCTGGTGGCGCAATAGAGCCAAAATTGATTGAGCATTTAAAGATTGGTCTGTAGTATGTACTTACAAAGTTTCATACCAGTTGATCTACTACTTTTCAAGATAATAGGGATTTAAAGTTTGTCCCATGTATTTTGATAGGGAGAAAAAATATTTTTAAAATTTCATTTAAAATCAACCAAAATTCCAAATGGTAAGAAATTTTAAACCAAACATCTCCTTGATCAGCTTAACAAACTACAAGTGGTTGCAAATTGATACATGCAATATTTTGGAAGATAACAGGACCCATCCAAAGTTAGCTTATCGTTCTTAAGTCAGCACTAGGTGGCGCAGCAGAGCCCTTGTTCTAGTATGTTATACAAGTCCCCTCTTTCAACATATGTGTTGAATTTTATTTAGCTAGGTTGAGTAGTTTTTGAGATAGAGGCTTAAACACAATTTCCTAAATTATAGCGCCACCTATTGGAATATTTTCATAAAACTTTTCATACTTCTTTATCACTGTAGGATGAAGTTATATTTCAAAACTTGTGAAGTTTTGACTATCTTTGTAGGATCTAGAGCAAGTTAAAATCTGGGACCACACCCACCTCATTAGCATTGCTATTATCTCAAAAACGGTAAGGATTATGGCCAATTGAGTGGTACCATTGAATTCGGGGTAGTCAAAATAGGGTAAGTACCAATTTTTGTCGAGTTTGGTCAAATTATGTTGAATAGGGAGCCAAAAACGTGTTTTACGAAAAATCGCAAATAGCGAAAAATCTAGTTAGACGGAAGTCTATGGTCCCAATTTGAAAAACGTTCATTAGCATCCAAGGAACACACAGAAAAAGAAAGCATAAATTTCTGACTCACGGTATTCAAGATAGAGGCCAAAAACAAAAACATTTTTCAAACGACCACCTGGTGGCGCTATAAAGGTCGATTGAGCTACAATTTTAATAGAATGTGTAGTTTACCCTCCACTATGATATTGGAAAGATTCATAAAATTATCTTTAGTACTTTTGAACATATAACCATTTAAAGGTGCTTACAATGTTAAGTCAATGGGAAAAATAATTCATAAAAATATTAATATAAAATCAACCATAGGTCCAATGGCTAAACAAAGTAATAGCACAGGTCACACAAGCAAACTCTACAAACTGTATAACTTTCAACATTGTGGCTGCTAAACTGTAGGAGGAGATACACGGCAAACTTTTGGCGGAATAAGAAAATAGAAGAAGTAAGAATAATAAATTTATAGGATAACATACTCTGATTGCTTTCAGCAATCAGACAATAACTAGATTTGCAATTCCCTGAAGAAATTGCGTCTGATTGCTGAAAGCAAGACCGATCTGAAATATCCTCTAGCTGCAAGTGTTAAAGACCTTCTGTACGACACGCGCGCCAAGTTTCGTCTGCGTAGGTCAAGTACTTTTGGAGATATTAGAGGAAACGTCAGGAATTGGCTGTAGCGCCACCTACGGGAGCACCGTTGTGAAAGTTGTTACGCTTGCTCATCTTTCACTGTGGAAGAAGTCTTGTAATTTTGGTGAAGTTATGTGAAACTGTTAAGGAGCTGCAGCGTTGCAAACATTACAATCTCAGCTTGTCTAATTTGCATAATGTGTAACGCAAAAACCGTACGGATCTACGCAAAACGGATATCACCATTGGATTTGTGGTAGGCCAAATAGGGTGTGTGTAGAAAACTGTAAAGATTAGTCAAAGTACGTGACACAGGGAGTCAAAAAAGTGTTTTGCAAAAAATCGTAAATTGCAAAAAAGTCTTACAAAATAGAGATCGTTGATGAATATAAGCTATTATTTTACTATCCAATGAATCACAAAGCAGTAAAAGGCAGGGCTGAAGACAAATGCTCTTGGAGAATAAGGCCTATACACTTTAGTGCTCCAACTGACCACCTGGTGGCGCAATAGAGCCAAAATTGATTGAGCATTTAAAGATTGGTCTGTAGTATGTACTTACAAAGTTTCATACCAGTTGATCAACTACTTTTCAAGATAATAGGGATTTAAAGTTTGTCCCATGTATTTTGATAGGGAGAAAAAATATTTTTTAAAATTCATTTAAAATCAACCATAATTCCAAATGGTAAGAAATTTTAAACCAAACATCTCCTTGATCAGCTTAACAAACTACAAGTGGTTGCATATTGATACATGCAATATTTTGGAAGATAACAGGACCCATCCAGAGATAGCTTATCGTTCTTAAGTCAGCACTAGGTGGCGCAGCAGAGCCCTTGTTCTAGTATGTTATATAAGTCCCTCTTTCAACATATGTGTTGAATTTTATTTAGCTAGGTTGAGTAGTTTTTGAGATAGAGGCTTAAACACAATTTCCTAAATTATAGCGCCACCTATAGGAATATTTTCATAAAACTTTTCATACTTCTTTATCACTGTGGGATGAAGTTATGTTTCAAAACTTGTGAAGTTTTGACTATCTTTGTAGGATCTAGAGCATGTTAAAATCTGGGACCACACCCACCTCATTAGCATTGCGATTATCTCAAAAAACGGTAAGGAATTTCGCGGATTGAGTGGTACCATTGAATTCGGGGTAGTCTAAATAGGGTATGTACCAATTTTTGTCGAGTTTGGTCAAATTATGTTGAATAGGGAGCCAAAAACGTGTTTTACGAAAAATCGCAAATAGCGAAAAATCTAGTTAGACGGAAGTCTATGGTCCCAATTTGAAAAACGTTCATTAGCATCCAAGGAACACATAGAAAAAGAAAGCATAAATTTCTGACTCACGGTATTCAAGATAGAGGCCAAAAACAAAAACATTTTTCAAACGACCACCTGGTGGCGCTATAAAGGTCGATTGAGCTACAATTTTAATAGAATGTGTAGTTTACCCTCCACTATGATATTGGAAAGTTTCATAAAATTATCTTTAGTACTTTTGAACATATAACCATTTAAAGGTGCTTACAATGTTAAGTCAATGGGAAAAATAATTCATAAAAATATTAATATAAAATCAACCATAGGTCCAATGGCTAAACAAAGTAATAGCACAGGTCACACAAGCAAACTCTACAAACTGTATAACTTTCAACATTGTAGCTGCTAAACTGTAGGAGGAGATACACGGCAAACTTTTGGCGGAATAAGAAAATAGAAGAAGTAAGAATAATAAATTTATAGGATAACATACTCTGATTGCTTTCAGCAATCAGACAATAAAGTAGTAGGATAACATACTCTGATTGCTTTCAGCAATCAGACAATAATAAAAAACTATAATAAAGCAGTAGGATAACATACTCTGATTGCTTTCAGCAATCAGACAAAAATGAAGCCTAAAGTGGCTCATCTAATGTACTCCCACCTCATCAGCAGTCCAAAAATGGTTGACTGGACAATACTAAGTAAACCTTGTTAGGTTCTCTTATTGACTGTATATTCCAAACAGGAAGTACCTGCTGGTACAAACTTCTATAGAGAAATGAACAGTTATTAATCAGCTATTTCGTTTTTCATTTAAGCTATCCTTTCCCCGGTACCCTTTTTTAACATGTTTTTTGCTACACCTAATTTTTTCTGTAGTCCAAGTTATTCAAGTTATTTATCAACCAATCAAATGGCTCGATAATGGCATGTAGTCTCACATCTGACAATCAAAACATATGATTGACAGATTCTTCTGAGGTCGCTTTTAAGTGACGGTGTGTGGACTTCCAACAAGCTCTCTCCTGATTGGCTTAAGTGGTTGCTATAGAAATAATAAATCAAACTTGATTCAGACCAACCACTGCTGACTAACGCTCTCTGGCTCCAACATAGCGGCATCTGTATCACAAAAAAATAGCGACTGAATTGAGTTCATTGTCGACCCAAAAGTAATCGATTTTTTTCGATTGTCGATCTACTCTGTTGGTTTTACTCAAGTTTTGTTGCTTATGCATTAAATAAAGAACTGCATCCATCATAAAAATAATCAAATCTTGGTCTCACTTTGCATAACTGAACAGCTTTAGTCAATAAAAAACAGGTAAATAATTAAAGTTTTTACTTGTGCAGAGGTGTGACTGGTGTGTATATTTTTCAGGTGGCAGGCAAATGACGATGGTGAAAACCTGCAGGTGAGATGTCTGATTTTAAAAATATGAATTATGTTAACAAAGAATGAGTGAGTGTTTGGAACATTTTTTAGACTACTGAAACAACGTTGGAGGAGTTCCTTGAAGAACTGGATGCTCTCACAAAAGCTGATGGAGAAGAACCAAAAGATCCAGAGTCGACGGCAAAAGTGAGCCCAGATCCAGAGAGTCTACCTGAAGAAGTGGTCTCAGCGGATGGCTTGGGAGAGATTCCCCCTGCTCAGGCGAAACCAGAAGTCTCGTCCCCTCGGAGCTCAGAAAAGAGGGTGCGTTTCTCAGAAGAGCTCATCCAGAAGCCTCCCGCGAAGCAAAAAGCCGCCTCCAAGGAGAGTGGCGGGTCAGAATCGAAAGGCTCGTTAAACGCTTCCTCACCAAAAAAGATTAGGCCTGAAGGTCAAAGGTCACAGCTACGAGTTTGCCAGAACAACGAGGTTGGACCTTCATCTCCTCCGGTTCCCCAGCATCAGTCACCTGACACTGAACACACTAAAAACGAGAGCAAACCTGATGAAAAAGCCAAAGCTGCACCGCATGATGGCTCCATCCAGCCTGTAGAGCGGACGAACATCAGCAACACAAACACAGGTATACAATCGTTGTACAACCACATTTTTGCTGTACAAACACAAATAATCTATTTTTATTTGATTTATAGAGAAACTAATAGACTCCGGTCTGTCTGTTCTGAGCAAGGAGTCAGGAGAAAGCCACCCCACACACACCACCAGCAGTGACAAGGTCAGTATCAGACAGAGAAGTAGTGGTGGTGGTGGTGGTGGGGGGTTTATAATGGCTGTGTAAGTGGACCAATGGGTGTTGGAGGCGCAAATGGATCAGAGTGGTTTATTTGCGCCACAGCTTTTACCCAAACACCACGTTTGAGCTCTGACAGAGTGCAGAAAGCGCCACCCCATCATCCGCTGCAACACATAATCTGTCAGCCGCCCACCTGAACCATTCATGCAGAGAAGTGGTTACATAAATAGGAAATTATAGTTTTTTCCTGTAAATGCCTCTGTTTTTTTCTTCTTTTCACAGGCGAGGGAGCACGGGAAGATTGTGTGACATTTTTTTTTTTTTTAAGGATGAACTGTAAATACAAAAATCAAAACACCACGTTTGGACGGTTTTAGCTCCAGTGGCTTTCAAGCAGAACCTTGCTCTTTCTTTGCTGTGCTGTCTCGTTCAATATAAATTAGCAACAGGAAGGGGGATCGTTTTGGACTTTTTTTTTTCCCATCCAAGCACTTTATGGGTATACAAGTTGGTGTACTGACATGTTTTTAGTATGTAAGTATGCTGCTTGAGTGCAATATCACTGAATGTTTACATTGTACAGACATTTTAAAGTACCTGCAATGGGGCTAGCTGATCAGTTTATACCGTAGGTGACAATAAACTAAAGCCACAGTCCAATTATTTAGTGCCTAAATCTGCCTTAGAATCTCTTTAAAATTATGTCTATATAGTTTGGTTGCAGACACACACGAGTCTTCATATTTAAAGTACTTCCTCTTTAAATTTAAGTTATTGTGGTCATAATGTACAGTAAAATTAGTTTTCTGATCCACAACCTGGAGGGAAAAGCAGCTTGTAAATGACTTTGACATGACAAACATGGCATCAAATACAAAAAAATGTGCTAAAACTAAATTTAGTGTGTTCTAAGGGTTGACATTAATGTTTTTAGGCAATAAAATCCTTAGAAAACTACATTTTTTTTCCTTCTAGTTTTATTTTTAAAGGGCCTATATCATGCAAAATAAACTTTTTTGAGCTTTTAGTTGTATTATAATGTTAATTCCTCATAAAACACCCCCAAAACTGTATTTTGCTCCATTCACATGAGGACCAGCTCCTCCCAATCCACAAAAATGTGTGGGTCCTCACATTGTGACACAGACAAGTGAGAACAGCCCCTTCCAGGAAGAGTCTGCCTAGCCAGCTCCGCCCCCAGGCTAACACACACACCCACTTTTTTTTAACCACAATTTTATTTTATATGCACATGAAAAAGTTTGGATGTTGTTTATTTTCATGGGAGAAATGCAGACACCATGAAGAGGCTGGCTCTAGGATGACGTTATAAAGTGGGCGGCACCCACAAGGAGCGAAAGGCGGAGCCTCAGAGATCAAGGCGTCTTCTGGGTAGGAAAAGAGCTCATGGAAGTAACTCATACTTCATTGATAAGTTCTTTGATGTGCCAAAAGTAATATTTTATCATATTTATGGATAAAGTTCACTCTGAAAAGCTTAAAAATAGCATGATACAGGCCCTGTAAACCGCTGGTTCACAACCCAAGTTGTTCCAGAGCGCAAACTTTTTCAATCGCATTTGTTTTAGATTAGCTATCTATGTTTGTTGCAGTTATCTTAGGTTCTTTCCAAGTAGTTCAGGTCCAAACTTTGACTTCTAAAGAACTCAATTTGCTTGATTACAAAAACATGTGACTCCAGATCTTTTTTATGTACAGAAGAGTTTGTGTCACACCCAGTGACTTCATGGCTCTTTAAACCAACCCCAAATGATCACACTTACGCCTCCGGACTTGACAGCTTGTTTAAACTATTACAGTGATATGGCCAAACCTCTCTGTGCAGAACTGTGCATCATTTTCTAAGTTCTGTAGTTTAAGATGCAACTTTGCAGACTTTAGTGATGTTTCCATGGAGACTTTTTAACCTTCCAGACAAGCCATATTCATTCAGTCTTCTTTTTTTTTAGTTTTAACTTTTTTTTACACACTCATGAGCTCGTCTTCTCCCCCTTTTTGATGTCCCATCTCAGCAAAGTGCACATTTTCATGGGCTCTATGAAGTGGAGGGTAGCAAACAACCAACTGATTTGATTCACAAGATTATCAGCAGCTGACCTTATGCTCTTAATTCTGTTTAGAAACCGCATTAGTGTGTTACTGTCCTCCTTTACCGATTTTAAGCTCATCAGAGGTTAATGGCGCAATGTTCATTCCCCAAGCGTCAAAACATGCGAAGGTTTTGTTTTTACGTGTTAAAAAAATCCCAAACAATGAACAGAAATTACATTATACTGATTACCCTTTTAGCTTTAGAGAATAAAAAACCCCAATCAGTGTTTTGCTGAAGTGCATGTTTGAAAAACGCCAGCAATTTAAGACAGTTTTAAACTGTTCCCTAATATGATTGCTAATATATGTGTCTACAATACATAGAAATTTAATTTTGAATCTAAACTTAATTAAAAAAAACACACACACAATAGCTTTACCCTCTACGAGGGTGACGTTTGCAAAACATTTAGTAAAATTCAAGTATTTTTCACTTTTTTTGTTAAACCAACTCCAAAGCACTTTGCCTTTAAAATAGACAAATAATGTCATAGTAATGGTTTGAAGTTAAAAATGAGAGTTGAGACATTAGCTTAACTTAATTAACTCAACCTAAAGTAAAACCATTTCACTAGTGACCCCTTTAATGCTCCCTAAAGCACAGTTTTTCTGTTTTAATTTAAAATATCCTGTCTTCCTAGTGTTATTTTCAGCAGTTTTCTGCTATTGAATGTTGTAACAATCTATTATGTATTTTCAATTGAGCCTTTTGGCTCCTGTGGAAAACAAATGTGTTTAAAAATTGATCACTCTGGTCCGTCCAGCTTCAGTCTTTTACGAACTCAGATGCAATTCCCCTTTGGCACTGTATTATAACCGCAGCTAATGCATATTTTTGAACAGTTTCTCTCGCATAAATAAAGAAAGTTGTGCCTTGCTTATTGGTCTCTTCAATATTGAAGGTTTACTTAAGTTACATGATTTGTGTCATGTCTGTTTTATGTAATGCACTGGTTTTTTGTTTTGTTTTGTTGACGAATTGATTGTTTCTACTTGACATTTATGGATTTCTTTTTATTTATTCTTTACCTTTTTGTTTTTGCCGCATTTTAAGAAAAGTCCTTGTGAAGGTTTGTGGATTTCACAGAGGCAAACAATTATGTAAGCCGGCACGCACTGACCTGCTGGGAGGCCTGATGGCTTCCACTGATGTTTATTGGAATCACACTGACAAAAATTGGGGTGTTTGGATTCAGGTAGTATGTGGTTAAATAACAAGTAGGGGCCTTACTTTCTGCATAAAGCATTAGTTTGAAAACATGACCTCTGATGCCTTTGAAACTCTGAATTTGATGTGTTTAAATGGATTTTAGCAGCTTTTTTAGGGATGTAGTTTTTGCAGCATTACCTTCATTGAATGTCCTTTATAAGTGTCCATGCTCCACCTGTGTGGATGAATTTGTTCAGGTGTGATCTCTGCTGTGTGGAGTCTTCGTTTGCATTGGAGCAAATAAGAAGGAGGCCCACAGAACGCCAATAAAAACTCTCAGTATTTCAAAAAAAGGTGTGAGTGCTTCATTGCTCTTTTACACTTTTCCTCCTCCGCACCTGCAGCAGCACAGCACACGTGTATAAACTCATTGTCCTGGGAGTTTTGTCCTAAAAAAATAATTGGCGTCCTGCATGGAAACAGGTGGACAGAGATATAGATCACCTCCGGTGCTTGACCTTGGACCATACTCCTCGTACGTGTTGATTAATTTAGGCTGTGCCCTCTCCAGGGCTGTTGCACTTTAGTCAGGCCCTCCCATAGGTGCTACTATTTAATTATCTTCTCCCAAGGCTATCTCCATAGCAGCCTTCTGGGCCGGTACACATTGTACAGCAGGTTGCAAGCTGTGCTCTTTCCCACAATGCACTTAATGTACAATGCACTTCTTTTCAACACAAACCTGATAGATTTTGATTTCTACAAAGTACTCCCACTGTTGCACAACTCCCCTTGTTCTATTCAGTACTAAGTTAATGCTTTTAAGGGTTTGACACAATTGTACACTGCAGTGGGGGTGTTATGGAAATAGGTCCTGTAGGCTGTATTAGAGGACTGAAGTACAGTGTAGGCTTATGTTATCTGTACTCTGCCGTGGAAACGCTCCAGGACAGGGAAAGCAGAAAGGTTTGATCAAAGCAGCTCTAAACGGAGATTGTTTGTTGGATTTCTAATTTCAAGATTTTATTTTAATTCAAAATAAAAAAAAGAGGAAATTTGTTGATTGATTTTTGCAGAAGTCAAAAGGATGTATGACTTTAAAAAAGGAGTCACTCTGTAGCAAAGGTTTTGGTGATAACCCAGTGATTTATTCTCCCTCGGGTCGAGTTTGCTTTTAACTCCAAGGCAACAATTTGAGGGAGTTTATTTTGAAAGGGGATCAGTTAAAACTAAGACTTGGCCAGACATGTGGCCCTGAAAGAAAATGACAAATCAGTCATCCCCTCCCTGTTTTTGTCAGGGTTTGAGATGTACCAGCCTCGCGTCTGGTGTCCCTGCAATCAATAGCGTGAAAAAGTATTACGTCTGTAAATCACAAGGATGAAAAGATAGGGAGGAGTACTGCAAACTCTAGAAAACAACGAAGACGTAAATGTATCTTTGCAAAACTTGACATTTTTTGTTGAAATTCTAGCCATGCCAGTCTGGAAATACCCGCTCTCGTAATCTGGGCATGGTAGATTCTTCGAAAAATTTGCTGGAAGTTACTGGAACCACATGGTGCCATTTTCAAGTGTTTCCATGTGTCCTTCTCAAGTCTGGGGGAATGCAGAGGTCAGGAAGCCATAAAACTGAAGCTGAATCACATGATTTGTTGTAGCAGAGGTATTTGTAGCCAAAAGTACTAATGTGATGACACACAATTAATATAACCTATATTTATCCTAATGCCAATCAATTGGGTGGCTTGGCGCTTGAGAAACAAGGGTTTGTTTTGGAAGGGGCTCTATGAAGTGACTCCAATGTGGGTTCCAACAATGCCCTTCTACAAGAGGGCCCAGGTCTGGATGTCCCTGTGCCGGTCCCCAGCCCAGGGAGGTATGTTTCATGAAGGGGATACAGCAAAAAACTTCCAAACCAAATCAGGGAAAGCTGATTCGCTGCGCCGACCCCTGAGGGGATATCCCAAAAGGTCATCGACACTATTGTCCTGACTCCTAGTTTGGGCCAAGGGTGGAGCAAGAACATTATATATGACGGCAGAAGACTTTGGATGGGAAAGCAGAGTGGAAGACCTTCAGACATTGAAGGAACAAAAATACTTTTTGTTATTGCTATTTTTATTAAAATAGAAGTTCTTTTAGCTAAGATGCTGTTCCTAATGCTTAAATAAGCTCTGTTGATGATTTCTCATAGTGATACTAAAATATTGACTCAGAATTAGGTCCCTGTTACTCCACCCCTGGTTTGGGTGTTGCTTCAAAGCGAGTGACGTCATCCTGAATTTTTAGGGAGCAGTTAAGTGATCTCAAATCAGATCATCTGCATGCAGGTTTACTGGTTTATGTGCTGCGTCCTCCGTCATAAACATCGATCCCATCAGTAACTGGCAATGTAGATGAACATTTTAATCAATAGGCCCATCATTACTACTCTCATGTGTCACAGGATGAAAAAAAATATAATCTTCTGCAGGATCTCGTTGCAGTTTTCCCACTTCAGACAGTTATTCAACGGTCCTGATGCATTTACTTATGCCCTTAAAAACAATCCTCATGTTAAGACAACTGCTAGCATCCTGGCGAGGCGGTGGCCATGGAAATCCAACTGTTTCTATTTTAAGCTCGGTTTGTGAGCGGTGCCTGTCACGGCCGGTACAAAAGTTCCAACTTTTTTCAGAAAGAGTGAGATCAAAATAGCACCGAGCGGCATTGTGTAATGCATTCCTTTCAATGCAACAACATAGAGCTTGAGTCGATACCCCCCCCCCCCCCCCAAACGGATAAACACACACTGCTATGAAAACAAGAAATCTGGCTGGTCTTACTTCCACTTCATAGTTTGGCACATGTGACTGAAGAGATATAGATGGAAGAGCTGCAGGGAGATGATTGCATCGGACTCTTCCCTCAGATGAGATGCTTTTTATGATTTTCGGCAAAAACAGGACGCTAAACTGAGACCTTTGGGTTGCTCCTTTACTGCAACAGTTTAGACTTCTCTTAAGTTTGTCCAACAGTTTAAAAAGTGTAATAAAAACCCACAAAATTCATAAGAAACAACATCTGATAAATTTTCAGAGTCACGCAAAGATCAATTCTTGATAGATCTAATACAGTATAAAACCATAGCAATGAATCTTTTTTTAAGGATGTTTATTTGTACTTTGTAATATATAGTACTTACACTACATAGTGTACCTTTAATAAAAATCCTCTAAATAGACTAAAAGTTGATCAAGGCCAAAAGATGTATGCCTGTCCTATTGTTTATAACCAAAGACACAATACGTTTACATGGTTGCACATACTGTACCTGAGCAGAACTTAAGAAAAGCAGGATATTTGAACAAAAATCCAGACTTTGCTCCATCAGAAGAATCTAAAAGTTGATAAATACAGAACTTAGTTAAAAGGATGGATAAGTGGCAGTGATTTTTAAGCGCTTTCTGCTCTGCAAAAGCACCTTCTGGCTCGTTGCTGTTCAGTAAATACAGGATTTGTCCACAGATTTGGGCAAACAAGCGACCTCAGGAGGAGTCTGAGGTAAATGAGAGACATTAAGGCATACAGATGGCCTAAAACAAGTGTAACAAAAACGCATAGTAAAAGGGGTACAGTGTTTTAAGAAGAAAAACAGCTCTCTTCTATAGGGGAAGTTTTTAGGCTCTAATATTGGACCAGGGTGTTATCCGACCTGCGGGAATGGCAAACACTCCATCTTGAGTCAGTTTGAAATGAAAACAGTGATAGGCCCGCGCCTCGTTCCGTGTCCTGATTTCCTTTTAGGTCGGTCGGAGAGCGTCCTCATCCCCGGGCGCTCGCTCGCGCTCGTCGTTGCGCTTCTCCTCGTCCTCCTGGCTCAGAGGCTCCCTGGAGCTCGTCGGGATGGATTGACTAGTTTGAGACGCGCGTGTCGCCGATCTCTCTGCGCCCTTGTGGCCATGAGGGGGTGTATACAGTTCTTCCTTGAGCTGGGAGTGCGCACTTTCTACCCCTGCGCCGCGCGGGGACATGGACACCCGCTCGGCTCTGCCATCCCACTGAAACGCCTGTGCGCGCGCCGCCGTGCCCAGCAGGGTGGTGTTGACCGACAGCAGCCTGGTCTGCGTAGAGTTCCACTCCGAGACAGTGATGTTAGGGGAAAGTGTGCTGTCGGTCGACATGTTGGGGCCGGGAGTGACCCCGTCGGACACCCCGGGCTTCCCAGACGAGGAGGACGCGCTGGTCGGTTTCCAGATCAGGCTGTAGTAAATGGCCAGGATGATCGCCGCTAAGGACACCGACAACACATATGCAAAAACAGTGGCTAGTCTCACCCACTTCTTGTTCGTCTTAGCAGCCATCTTAGCCTTCTTGTCCCCCGTGTAAGTGGCAGGTTTGCCCCTCTCCATGTTGGGCATAAAGTCCCGCTCTCTCATGTTGCCCCTATTTTTCCCTCGGTGCTCCACCACCCCCTCCGTTTTGAAGGCTTTTTCTTATCCCCAGGCCAGGGGGAAACGGGAGGATACGGAGAAAAGAGGCTGGAGCGCTCCTCCACGGCGATTCAGGAGCTACACTGATTCAGTTCATCTGATCTCACAGGCGCTCCATGTTGGGTACCCGGCGCGGCGCTGCGTTTCATAATAACGGGCGTCCAGCATCCACAGAGTGACTGCGCGCTTCAGCATCCGACATCCGCGGAGCGAGGCTGCTTCCCGGGGAGGATGGTGTCCAGGGTGCAGCTGGCTGGAGGCCCGCGGCGGTTCCGCAGGATGTGATTTGATGTCATTTATTTGCAGGATGGAGTGCGGTCACACAACTGTCTGTCTCATCCAGCAAATGAAGTAGCTGGCTCAGCTAAAAATACAAGAGAGGGGGCGGGCGGTTGCTCTTAAAGAAGCAGCAGCTGTGCGGCAGCCCTTGAAGAAGAAGAAGAAGGCAGGAAAAATAAAAATCCCAGATCGCATCACCTTCACATCAGGGACGCCGTGGAAGACAAAACAGGATGTTGTAGTGTGGCTGATCGCTTGTCCAAGCGACCGTAGATGTGCGCACCCAAGTGGATAGGATGACAGCGCGCCTGGCCATCACTGAGCTCATTTATTCATTTCTATTATGTAAGGCCTCGGTGTTACAACCACAAAGAGGCGTGATGGTTGTATATGTTGGAAGCCGTTTCAGACACTTGTGAGCGTTTTTAGAATCTGTTTTCAGCACAATGGACAGCGAATCCGATTTGCTATTGCGCATGCCTCGTTGGAGCCAGACAGGTGAAAGGCAGCGTTTGAGTGTAAAAAAGTACTCAGATCAAACATAAACTAAGTTGTTATGAAATGTATTTTCACTTAATATTTTGGTCTTTGATAAAGTTTATTTTATTACTTGAAGTACTACCGACCATGTACACATAATGAAGGAAGTACAGAATAGTTCTTTAAACTAAATTTGAAACATTTTAAGTTTGCAATATAATGATTTTTTTTAAACAATGATTCAAATTATATCATAATTTCTGGTTGACAACTTGATTCATAGTGATTTTATTTTAAGCGATCTGATTCGATTTAATCTGAGTCACTGACCAAAAGTCGATCCAGGACATCTTTATCCAAAAATTCAACCACTGAGACTCAAAGATAAATACCTGGTGCTAAAGAGTGTAGATTCCATATTCCTTGTATTTCTAGCAGAAATAATCAAGCATAAATTAAATATGCGAACAAACAAACAAGTAAACAAGAATACATGGCTTATCCATATTCCTTTTTGTTTGTGAAGTTAAGCCCGCTGTTGTATTTTGCACATCAAAATAATACGAAAGAAACATTCTTTACCCCAGAGCACTATTAGGGTGAAGTTTAACATGTCCCAGGAATGGGGTAACCAAAGGTCAACTCTCCAGAATCATTATTAATAGTTTTTTTCTTAAATTTCTAATTTTTCAGTAACTTTCAAGCATGTTTTTAGGATCTTCCTATACTTTTATTTTCCATTTTTTTACATAAACCACAGCTGAAAATAAAAAATAACTATTCTAATGCATCATGTTTTGTCATATTTTGATCAATTTTTTCATGAGAAATACTTTTTATTGCGTATATTATAACAGGTACAAATTACCCAGCAAAAGTGATGATATAACTTTTCATAGCAAAAGTGTTTTAGGGTTAAACATTCTACCACACTGTATGGTCACGCGTCTTTGCAAAATTCAAAGTGTTTCCACACATTGAACTGTAATAACGGGTTGGTCATTTTTTTACGTCATCCCCAGTGGCACTTAGTTGTTATTACATTATAGTAACAGATTACATATGTCTGAATCTCAATTCTATTTTTCAGGAGCGATTACAATTTCATTCTGAAAGTGTTTATAATGATATTGTAGGAACATAAATTAATTCATCAATAAAGTTGATTGCTATACAGTCCAATTATTAGTGGGGCAGATTGCAGAAACAATCTTTCACTTGGTGATACTAGCACCAATTTTGACACATATGTGCAACAGAACCTACTTTTCCAAAATGTGCGTTATAAAACTTCAAAAATAAACTGGCAGCCAATTTTCAAGATGGCCGCCTCTCCACAGTATTTGGTCTAAATTTTCATATAGCAACGCTGTTCTAATGATCTACTTATCAAAACATATCGTTTTTTTTATATTAAAGAAGTTGAATACAACATGTAAAAATGTCCATAATAAAATGTTATGGTAGTGTAATGAAAATTTGATGCAAAATTCACAGTCATGGCAAAGTTGCCAGCTGCTGTGTTGTCATTTATGTTCAAGATCAGACCCCACGTGATGTAGAACAGAATCTAACTTTCTTGAGTGCATGCTGATTGCTTATTTTACTCCATGGATTTGCAGCTGCAGAGTTGTGTTCATCTCAAGATGTTGCGGTAGCATTTGCATGTCCCTAACATTCACCAGTGCAGCGGCACTTTGTCAACTGCTGGCATGGCTGAGCAGTGGGTGGGAGTGTTGACCAAAAACCTTCCCTAACTTCACCATTAGTTTGCCAGTCCACTCACACATTAATGGAAATAAGCCAATTTTTTAGCAAGGTAGAAACTGCCATTTTGAAATTGAGGACACACCACTGGGTGTGCTACAAAAGAATACATTCATGCTAATGTAGAAATAATTTTTAAAAGTGTGTTCCATGTCACTAAGAGCATCTACCAGGCCAAGTCAGCCATCTTGAAAAATGGCAGCCATCTTGGATTTTTGGATAACGTGCTTTTCTTCTAACATTTACCTTGAACGGCATTGCTGCTAATTTTGGTGCTTGTATCACCAAGTGAAAGATTCCTATGTAAAATAAACTTCAAGTGTGTTCATCACTTTTAGTGTAGACAAGGTATACAAGTAGCTGAATAGGTTTCTGTTGCTAAGGGTTTTTCTTTATAAAGATCTTTAACTGTGGAGCCCTATTTGTACACGTGTTATGTATACAGAAGCCTCAAAGACTTTTTGCTTGTTGCTCTTTGCTCTGCTGTCATGATTCCTCACTGGCCTCGTCTGTGATTCCCCCTGACAGACTGTTTACATTAGATATTGCACAGTCAATAGGTTTATTTGAATGATATCCAAATACCCTGGGAGTCATTGTTGAAACTGCAGTCAGTGTCCTGCCATGAAAGCCAATAAACAACGTCAAAACACTCAGCAGGAAGCTAATGGAGTGATTTGGTGTAAACTAAATAAAAAAAAATCTACAAATTTCAATAATATTAGACACTGATATGACATCTATCTATATTGAAACAATGATTCATGAAAACACACATTATCTGGTGGAAAGCTTCAATTCGAAGGATCGACTCATTCAAAATTGATCAAAAAACACTTTTTTCTTCAATTAAAGTGCGAAAAAAAAAACATCCGGACACACCTTAACTCTATTTGCTCTCCTTTAAAAACACCATCTCTGTTTGTCTGAAAGCATTCACACTCTGTTTGTTTCCGCTCAGAACATTTCCCTATTAAATATGTATGCATTTGTTGAGCAATTTAATAAAAAATTGTGTTTTTTTTAACTTGACAAAACTAGTTTTATTTTTATGATTTAAATGTGCTGTCATAGAAATTGAACACATTCAAATACACCCTCATAAATGTCATATATCATTTAGATGAATCAGGGCTTAGAATGACATCAATGTCAGCATTAATTCTGTTGTTCTGAAGCTCGATGTTCACCTTTAGTCGTGTTACATGATTTTTTTTCTGTCCCTAACATCATTTGCAATGCATATTTGCTGGGGTGCGTCCTGACTACAGTCAGATCAGTTGGGCTCCAGGTTGGTGCATCCCTTTAGTTGGAGTTGAAGACATCAGGTTGTTGTTCAGTATGAACCTGTTAGAGATCCAGAAAGTGGCAGTTTTTCAGCTATAGCATCACTGGAGCGAAGGAAACTCTAGACAGACAAAATGAATAAGAAACGGTACTTTCTGGAGCCTCCAGAGGTCAAAGACTATCTGGTCAAAGGAGAGAGATTCACCAAGTGGTCAGAGGTGAGTAAATCAAGAAATAAAATAGAATAAGTTTAGCTTTTTCACAAATTTAACAAAAAAATCAACTAAAACATGTTTTAAAATGTTTTAGGACTCGACAAAAACTGTTCCTGTGACGATGAAGATGGATCCAAAAGGGTTCTATGTGTACTGGATGAACCAAAGCAAGGTCATCATTACTTTAGTATTTAACTTTTTCCTTTTTTATCCATATTTATTTTTTTATTTCTAAATTTTTTTGAATGGGTTTAGCTCATTCATAGTGTCATCAATCAAAATTCTAATCTCTACTTTGTTCTTAGTTTGCTCATACGACCATCTTAGTTGTTGTTTGGGATAAAAGTGAGTTAGATCAATAAATGTGAAAAAATAACTAATTCTTTGTGTTTGTATTACCTGAAAACATTTGATTTATTTTTTTGTAGCTTTATAAGTCCTGCCTTTTTGGTGAGACTTTAGAACTATGTAAAAAAAAAATGAGTGAAATTCAAAGTTGTGATGAAACTGGACAAAAAAAGCGTATTTAAATCAGATTGTATCTGATTCTTTATTGATCTACATATCAGACAATTATAGGACTGATTGATTGCATTTTTGATTATCATAGTTTTCATTTTTCCTGAAATTCCTTCTGGTTTTTTACTCTAGATAACCCCCGAAACCCACATTTGTTGCTCATCTGAGCTCATCTCTGTTCCTGTTTTGTTGTGGATCACAGAATATTTGTGAACACTGGTACAGAAAAAGAAAAAAAAAACAGCTGATTTCCTGCTTTAAGACAATGCCGCAACATGTTCTTCACACAAACAAAACAAATCCCTCTGTTTGCTTTTTTTCCCCTAAAGATGACACATACCTCGATCCATATTTGGCTCAGTGCCTGGATTTAGAGTTTAGAGTTGGATTTGATTTTCTGCCTTTGGTTTCTAGGAGACAACATTCCTGGACGTTGCTACAATCAGAGATACCAGAACCGGGAAATATGCAAAACTTCCCAAAGTGAGTATACATTGTAGTAGTACATCCTCAAGTCCAATTTAGTCAAATTCATTTGCCTCTTGTGTAAGAATCTCTGCAAACATGCAAATGAGGTGTCAGGCCCTAAATTTGCTCATTAATCCAAAAAGCATATTTGCAATGCAAAAGCAGCGCGGGGCAGGGTGACTCGTCAACTGCAGGAAGCAGCAGATGCTCACAAACATGAACGCACACTTCTGTCAGCTTTGAGCTTTTTCTTTTTCTTTTTTTTTTTTGTATTGAGCTGGAGGCTGACGCTTGTTGATTCTGCATCCCTCACTGGCCTGCAGAGAGTATTGCCATATGCAGCGGCAGTCTGTTGGTTTTCCTAAGGGACGGCCTGGAGGCGCTGAGTCATTCCAACAGGGGTGCAGTGCATCCTCTTTTGCCCCCGAGGGGCTGTTTGAGAAATCTGCTCCACGTTTGACGTCAGCATCAGCGAGTGAAACAGCAATCAATGCCCCCCTCCCCTTTTTTTTCACAGCATCCAAAAGTCCGCAATGTCTTCAACCTGGATTTTCCTGACAGCAACCACCTCGCCAAAACCTTGACCATCGTTTCAGGTCCAGACATGGTGAATCTGACCTACCACAACTTCTTTGCCTCAAAAGACAAAGTGACACAGGTAATCAGACAGTTTAACACTTTAGTTTGATTGCTCAAGCACGCCACTGGCTGTCAGCCATTACACAACAAGCCCCTGCTAATAGGAAACCTTCTGCTAACTGTTTGGTTTTATCAGACATTATGACTCCAACAAGTAGATTCAATTAGCACTAATGAAATTATGATAATCTTCTGATCAAATCTAGACTTTACAGCTTTCACATCCCAGAGTGTTGCTTTGTTAATGCCATCTAGTGGAGATAGTTTTGTGCATTTATTAATGGAAGAAGGTTTTATGAAGTCTGAGCTCATAATACAACTATTTCTTTCTCTCTCTAAATGCACAACAGAACTGGGCAAATGACATTCTGGCAATTTCCTACAACGCTGCAAGAAACAATGCATGCAGACAAGTCTTTTGGGACAAAATGTAAGTAAATATTTTTTAGTTTAAAACAATGATTTGAATCTTGCATGGGATAAAAGTGACGTACGTTCAACTGCAGATACGTCCGCATTTCCCTCCAAACCAACAAGGATGGCAAGATTCCCGTGAAGAAGTGGGTCATCAGTTTCTTGTTCCAGGATGAGTCAAATATTTTTTATCTCAGCCTTCATCCATTTGTGCTTTCCCAGCATTTACAAGATGTTTCCAGCTGACAAGAAGAGGGTGGAAAGTGCCTTAGCTGCAGCACATCTCCCAAAGGGAAAGGTAGGAAATGGCAAGCTCACACCACAGGCAGTTTTAGCTTTTATTTATCCTTTTTTTTATGACTTTATGCTTCAGTATGACTCTATGAAGCCAGACGTGTTCACCGAAGCTGCCTTCAGGACCTTTATGATGAATCTGTGTCCTCGGCCGGAAATCTATGAGATTTTCACATCTTAGTGAGTCTTTGTGATTGTTCTAAGCATGTTTTCTTGTTTTTAATCATCACAGCGTCTGGTTTATAATTCGTTATTGGCTCAGTGTGAGCTCAGGTGGTAGATAGTGGGCTGTAAAGGCCATGCGAACCACTTAATGCCTCACGCCTCACTTTCCCCTCCAGCTCCACCAAACCCACAATGACCAAGGAGAACTTCACCAAGTTCCTCAACGAGAAGCAGCGGGACTCCCGGCTCAACGAGGAGCTGTTTCCACGTCTGCGACAGGACCAGATCAAGGCTTTGATCGACAAGTACGAGCCCATCACCAATAACTCTAACAGAGGTAAGCTTCACAGAAGGCCCGGTTGACAGTTGACGGGTAGATGGCCTCAGTAAAGTTTTCATTTTTATTTTCATCTGCAGGATTTATTTCTCCGGAAGGTCTTCTACTCTTCCTGATGGGTCCTGAGACATCAGTTGTCATGCAAGACAAGCTAGCAAAGAGTCAGGACATGACTCAACCCCTGCCCCATTACTTCATCAAGTCCTCCCACAACACTTATCTAACAGGTCCACTTTCTTGTTTCTGATTAACCCTCTGTGAAGTCCTTCAAACCAGTGGATCTTGTTTTCCTTTTCTCTAGTTTGCCTTTAGTTTTAATTATTTAAATGTTTTCCGCGTGCAGCCGGCCAGTTTTCGGGTGTGTCCTCTCCAGAGATGTACCGTCAGTGTCTTCTTTCCGGATGTCGGTGTCTGGAGCTGGACTGCTGGAAGGGAAAGCCTCCAGATGAAGAGCCCATCATTACCCATGGCTTCACCATGACCACTGAGATCCTCTATAAGGTCAATCCTATAGATATAAATGTCACTCAGAAGAATGATTTGCAATAAAAAAAAAACACATTGGTATGGAGCCTTCACAATATAAGAAGCAAAAACATGATAAGGTTTTAGCTTTAATTAGGATAATAAAAGCAGATTAAAGTGGCAGAAATATTGATTTACTTTGTATTTACTTGAGATATTCAGATCTGAAACAAGGCAGGAAGGGCTTTAAAAGGTACAAATGTACACAGGCAGCTCACACTCCCATTTATGGGTTGCCGGAGCCTCACAGTCCCCAGAGCATTGTTCAGTTTACCTCCTTTAAGCCTCCTTTAAGTCCACTCTGAAGCTTTCATTGTCTCTGTTTATGCTATCAGAGAATGGCTTTAAAATCCACAAATGGAGAGTTCAGCTTTTATTTATTTTCTATTTGTTTCACAGGATTCAGCATCAGTTTATGTCATTCACATTCATGCTGATTCATAAATCTTAATTCCTAAATGTCCTTTTTTTTTTTTTTTAATAGGACGTGATAGAAGCCATAGCAGAGAGTGCTTTCAAGACCTCCAAATACCCAGTGATCCTCTCGTTTGAGAACCATGTGGACTCGTAAGGGCCTGAAGCTTCCATAAAAAGCTGCAACAATATCAGGCAGCAGTAACCTTAATTGAAAAGCAACAAAAAGTGGATGTAGCTGAAGGCATTGCATCTACTGCTGCAGAGAGCTTTTATGACACACTTTCCTCTGATTTCTTTCAGAGTTAAACAGCAAGAAAAGATGGCCAACTACTGCAAAACTCTATTTGGAGATGCCTTGCTCACAGAGCCTTTGGAGAAATATCCTGTAGGTTGACAACGTGGCCTCGTCTGCTTTTCCTCGGATCGCATTATCTCTGGGAAAATTATATCTGTCGACTTTTTATCTCTGTCAGATAAGAGACTTCAAAGCTGATTTATATCAGCAGGCAGTGACTGTTGACCTCCTCCCTGCTCTGACTGCATGTTAAAGGATATTATTGTGTGTATTTTTGAAGGAGGGACAGCAAGTGTTGAACAGTTAGATAAATCAGAGACTCAAAGCTCAGTATATTCAGAGAAATGCTTAAAATCGCAACTAAAGAAAATTGCTTTGATTTTATAATAACATTAGCAAGAATTTTGTTATTTGATTCGTTCTGTTTCCTTGTTTTCCCATCCAGCTGAAGCCAGGCCAGCAGATCCCCAGCCCCTCTGAGCTCATGGGGAAGATCCTCATCAAGAATAAGAAGGGCACTCACGAAAAGCCGGCCCAGGCAAAGAAAAGCACCGCAGCAGTCACCGATCAGGCAACAGCAGCAGCTGCAACCCCCCAGGACCCAAACTGTCCCTCTCAGGATGGAAGTAACCCATCATCTACCAGTCAGGAGAACCAAGGTGTACATTCCTGAACCCCAAAAGAAAGCACGTTTATATGTTCTTCAAAAAGTCACAAATATTTTTTTTTTAGCTGAAGGAGAAGCAACTGTGGAGGAAAACGAGGAGCAAGAAGATACAGAAGAACAAGATGAAGAGAAGATGAAAACATCTGATGAGGTACTTTACAAGCATTTCACCTGTTTCCTGAAAAAATGACTCAAAATGACTGTCAATGACTGTCAATGACTCCCCTCCTTTCTCACACAGGGAACAGCAGGACAAGAAGTCACAGCTTACGAGGCGATGTCGTCCATTGTCAATTACATCCAGCCAAACAAGTTCATCTCATTTGACAATGCCAGAAGTACACTTATGCACTAAAACTTTAACCTCACAACATTTTTATGGTAAATAAATCAAATATCTGTTGTTGTTGTTTTTTTTAATCCTTCACAGAGAAAAATAAGAGTTATGTCATCTCATCGTTTGTGGAGACCAAAGGGGAAGCAATGATTTCTAAGACGGCGGTCGAATTTGTTGAGTATCCTTGAAAAGTGACTCACTAAAAATTCAAATAAGCCATGTTATAAATTGTATTTTTTCAGTTAAAATAAAAAATATCGCTTAACAATTTTCATCAGATACAATAAGAGGCAGATGAGCAGAATATACCCCAAAGGAACCAGAATGGACTCATCCAACTACAGCCCTCAGCCTTTTTGGAACGCTGGCTGCCAGATGGTGGCGCTCAACTACCAAACCATGGGTATTGTTCAAAAAAGTGAAGAATCAAACCCAAAAATATATATATATTAGAATTTTCTTTGGTGTCCTTGAACTGAGCTTCCACTTTTCACCACAGTGGGGCAGTGTTGCACCTCCTTTACCTCACAGGCCTTTGCTCTCCTCACTGCTCCCCCACAAACTGAAGACAGGTGGCATCAATGGACTCTGTGTGTGTTTGCAGATTTCCCCATGCAGCTGAACATGGCTCTGTTTGAGTTCAACGGCAGGACGGGTTACCTGCTCAAGCATGACGTCCTGCGCCGTGGAGACAAGAAGTTTGACCCGTTCTGCGATAGGATTGACACAGTTGTGGCCAGCACCCTCACCATCAAGGCAGACCTGCATTGCTGCTATTCTTTCTTTTATCAATAACATAACTTCTCCATTGCATTTCAATAGGATTTCTAATCTGTTATCAATGATGTTTTCTCTTGGGCCCAACAGTAAATTTGTTTGTATTTCTAGATATACTCAGGACAGTTTCTGTCTGATAAGAGTGTGAAAACTGGAGTGGAGGTGGAGGTTATCGGACTCCCTGGTGACCCCAAGAAAAAGTATCGCACCAAGTGGTCCACCACACCCAACGCCATCAACCCTGTGTGGAATGAGGAGCCCTTTGTTTTTGAGAAGGTGGGCATTGAAGCACCAAGTTGGTTAAAATATGGACACTTACAAGTAAAATAATTTTGTTCTTTCTGTTAGATCTTGCTTCCAGAAATGGCTTCTCTAAGAATTGTGGTTCATGAGGAAAATGGGAAGTTTCTGGGGCACAGAATCATTCCTCTTGATGCCATCCAGTCAGGTGAACAAACGTTCCCTTCCCACTTGAGCATCATTATGTTAGAGGAGTGGTTCTGAACTGGTTGCAAAGCTACTTAGCAAAGCTTCATAGACTTTAATGCATTGAATTTGATGGTAAAATCTAAGAAAAAAGGATAATAACTTCTTGGAGCACAACTGTTCATACTTTATTGAAATAATATTGCTAATAAATCAAAAAAGAGAAAAATAGAGCTTGTTATTATTATGGAAAGGATACAAATTTGAATTGTTTAGGTCAACAAATTTTAAATTAATTTCATTAATAGAAAAGAAGTTCAACATAAAACTTGGAGGGATAGAAGTTGAGTGACTTTATGAACAAAGAGGCTAATTGAACATCAGCTTAATGGAACATATATTCAATCATCATTCATCATTCATGAATGAATGGAAAATATTCATGAAAAAATATATATCTAAAGCTATATGTGGGTCATATGTACAAAACCAAAAGTACACTGTGTAAAGAAATGCTTGCACATTTTATATTCAACATTAATTCCAGCTTACTATTTAAGGGAAATTGGGGTGAATTCATACAAAACAAAAAATTATCCAAATACAAATTTTTTTTAAGGGCAAAAGTTGAGTTTTTGTGAATCTACAAATTTAATTAACAGTACTTTACTCTTAAGAGTGCAGGCTTTTTTTAAAAAAAAAAAAAAAAAAAAAAGAGTAATTATATAATTTATGTGTGAATCCTGCTGGGTAAGAAGTCCTGTTTTTTAGAACAAAACTTTGGCACTGTTTCGATAAAGATCTTAAATTAGTTAATACTGCAACAAAAAACTTAATATGGTAAATAAATAAAGTTAAAATTCTAAAAAAATACTGATTAGTGTTAGAATGTCAAATAATGTGTGTAATTTAAATATCCACCAGTAAATATACATGTGTAAAGGTGTATTTATATAATTTCAAGTTTTGGTGCATCCTTGTTTTTTTAGATGAACTCTAATACACATGATGCTTCAATCTGGTCCTCTTTGTTTTTTGCTAATTACTGTTTAAAAGTAGCAAAATTCTCACATTTGAAGAACCAAACAAACTTAAAAATTTATAATTTACAAACGGCTACGTACCAAAGAATCAGAATGTGTGCTAAGTTCTCATCCAACTTTCCCTAAATCTTGAGGGATTTTGTTTTTTCTCCGCAGGTTTCCATCACATCTGCCTGCGCAGTGAGAGCAACATGCCTCTCACTCTGCCGGCTCTTTTTGTGTACATCGAGGTTAAGGACTACATCCCTGCTGCCTTTGCCGGTATACTCAGTTGACACTTACTGTTCTTAGAAAGGAAAACACAATCTAAAGGTTACACAGAAAAGTTTGTGACATAACAATAACAACTTTGATTTATTTCATTTTTTGATGTTAGATTTCACAGATGCATTATTTAATCCAACAAAAGGCTCAGAGAAGACCACAAAGACCCCCAAAGAGGTAACAAGCCCAGTCAACCAATGATCGGATGTCCTCCGATTTCCACTAAACCCGAGCAATGCTGAATTAGTTCCTGGAACATGTCCAGCTTTGCCAGATTGTTCCTGTCCTATTTTCTGCCCCCCGCAGTCATCCTCCGACTACATTTCTCCGTACGAGTTGCCTCTTGTCGTCCAACCTCCCACCGATAAAGTCAAGGAAAGTGAAGCCCCTGCAGAAGGTAATGAGTCCCTGAAGGCAACAGAGTTCAGGACATTTTTTCTTAGTAAAGTTTTTTTTTATCTGAGAACTGTCTGTTTTATCCAGAAAAGCTCACATCTGAAGTGACGCCATCTACTGATGCTTCTGACCAGCCGGCCCAGTCGGCCCCTGAAGCAGCAGATCCTCCACAACCAGATCCTCCTCCAACTCCTGCTGAGGATACAGGAAGCCCCCCAGCTGAAGTCCCTCCAGAAACTGCAGTTGAAGAGAAAGAAGCGGCCCCAGAACCTGAACTGGTTCTCGACACACAAATACAGCCAGATCCACAATCAGAACCTGTTGTAGAAGAGACGGTATCGGACTCGTCCAGCCGTTCTGAAGAACCTGCTTCTGCTGAGCCTAAATCTGAAGCAACAACCCCCCCAACTGAGGCAGCGGGAGCAGGTGACAACTCTCAAGACGCCTTTGTGTTTTCAGCGTTTCCAATATTGACCTCCGGCTAATCCTTTGTGCGTTTGCTGCAGAGCCTTCAACTGTGACTACTGAGCAGCTGACACAGCACAAAAACTATCTGAAGGTCATCAAGCGTCAGGAGCGGGAGATGAAAGAGTTTGAAAAAAAGTATCAGAAAAAAGAAGAGGAGCTGATGCAGAAGTACTCTGACACGTTCAAGGCTGTCAAGAAGAAAGTTTCGTTAAAGAAAAAAGAGTATGCGGATGCTTTTGTTTTCTCACAGTAAACCGACGTTTCGTTTGTGTTGACATGAGGAAAAAGTTTATGTCAGAGCACAAAATGTGCAGCTTAGTCAGAAATATAATTGACTTTGGCAGATCTGAAAACAGAATGCAGAAAAGTCCTGATTATTACTGGAAAAGAAGCAGCTGAATGGATTTGCACTTTTGCAGTGTTCCTCCTAAACAAGCTGTCAGGAGAAGCTAGATATTTTTTAAATTATTTTCTAGCTGTTTGGTTTATAATCTTTTTCAAATGTCATGCTGTTTTGTGTTCACCAGAGGAGACGACGACACCTCTGACAGCAGCGTGAAGACGACCAGGGTGCAGGAGCAGAAGGAAAAGTTGCAGGCTGAGCTGCAGGCTCTGTGGACAGAGCAGTGTGATCAGCTGAAGAAGAAGAAGGAACAGTGTGCTACAGAGGTCAGTGATGTTAAACATGAAGATCCTTGAAGATTCGCATCTTTAAAAGCTGCTTTAAAAGCATTGCTAGTGGTTTTATTATTATGATTATGCCACTTTCTTGCCAAAATCAAAACCTGTGTCATTTTCTAGGACGTAGTTTCTGGGGCAGTAGTTAGAAATTCACTTCTGAGTTGTAGGTGGGACAATCGGCATAAAGCAACCCCGCCCCTTTTTCCCTCTCAGTTGCTGACTAAGAGTGTTGGTAAAAATCGGTTTTATTTACTTGTCCTGTCCAACTTTACTGGTACTGGTACCATTGATACTGGTATCGATTTAAAATGCTGACAAAATTATATTTAAACAATAATTTATGAGCGTCTTATTTTTGTTTTCCACCTGACCACCTGTTGGCAGCACAGCACACTGAGCCTCTTTGAGCAACTCCACACCAAACCATAACAACAAGATCTTTCGAGAACTTTGGTTACATTTTCGGTGAACCTTGGGGTTCTCATCATCAAGAGACCTACACCTCTTACCGAAACGTTGCTGCCAGTATCGTATAAAACACGGATTTCCGTGCTTTGTAGGGGGTCAGATAAAAACGAGTGAAGCAGTGCAGGTGCACAAAAAGGTCATGCATGGAGCTTCCACTTGAAAGAAAATAGTGGAAAATTGCTCTGGTATGGTCTTGGGATATATCCTGATATATATTGTATCGAGAGATGTTTATCGAAATACTTATCGTATCGCCAGACTCTTGCAAATACACAGCCGAGTATTTATTCATCTGCTCATGATTTATAACAATTTGAATGAATAAATACTCAGAAATGCAATTTTGAGTTTAGTTTTCTTAATATAAAGTCTTCCATCATCAGAAAAATGCTACAAGAACAAACACAAATTTTCATCTGAGTGGGTCTTTAAAATAAGTAAAATTGAAGCCTGAGGCTAAAATCCATATGCAACATACTTAGTTATTTTAATTGGAATTTTGATGAAAATAAACAGCTGGATTGCCTAAAATCATTCATGCATTAGCTACTTAGCACCCTCATTTTAAGTAGGTTAGACTCATTATCTCATCCATAAATGAGAGTTTTCAAATTAGAAAATGAAAGAAAAGCTCCACTTGTTGTTGTACGGAGTCTCAGTTTAATCCATTCCTCTTTTAGCAACCATTCTCGCCACTTTCAGCTCTGGGCTGTCTTTATTTTTTTAATGATCTGGGCCCAAAAATAGGATTAATTTTCATGATGCTGCAGGCATTCATCTTCCTCCTGCAGCAGCTAATTTTACCTCTCTTTGTTGCGTTTCTTGAATCACAAGCGGCAAAGGAGCGGCACTTCAGAGGCTGTATTGACAAAGCATCTGACTGAGGTGCCCTCAAAATCGGTGCTAAAGTAAAGTTTATTTTTAAGACGTTTTAAGGCAGGTGCGCTCTCAGAAAGCAGTGAAACAAGTTTTAAACTGCAGTGAGACATCATGGAGAAGATTTCATTGACTGTGACTGTGCCATTTCTGCATTTTTTTTTAATGACAGAGACTTGCCAAGCTGATGGAGATGGCCATGGAGAAACACACCAGTGAGCTGAAGGCTTTGGAGAGGTGTGAGCACACATGCAACACATTTGGGACATGACGCACAAATCAAAAGGCCTAACTGAGTCCGTCCAATCTGTGCCCTGAGGCTTTGGTGCCACACTGCCTGTGTGTGTCATCCTAGGTGAAAAAGTTGACATTTTGAAAGAGAATACCTCGAATAATAAATGAATCACCTCAGCAGGCGGGTCTTCCAGTGTCCTTGGCTGACTTGTGGTGTGTCGTTCAGAGTCCTCAGCAGGCAGATGGTGATATTAGGACAGCAGTTATCTTGCGAGTGTTTAAACGTAAAAAGGGAAACAAAAGGCAGCTGTGATTGTCTACATGTCTTCTGTTAGAATAAAGTCCAGTTAGATCCATAACCCACTGGGTTTTGATTAGGGCTGCCACAAACAATTATTTCAAAAGTCGATTAATCACAGATCATTTTTTTCGGTTAGTTGACTAATCGGATTACTTGTAGACTGGATGTAAAACACACATCTTAACCATCATTAGCTTTAAACTTGAAGTGTTTAAGCTAAATAAAATAGACAATTAGGTTGATAATTTCATACAGCTTTTTTCCTCCATTTGTCTCTGGGAGTAAAACAAGACTTAAAAAGAAAATCAGGTTTTTGAATTTTTAACATATATGTGTGGCATTTTTCTTATGCATAAAAACAAATCTAATAAGAATTCATTTATTTTTTGTTTTTGCGAATATTTCTCCTTTTAAATTGCTGTCAATCAAACTGTGGCAGACAGGCTCTGTTTGAATTAATGAACTTTCTTTACGTCACAACAGCTCTGCTGCACATGCACTAAAACCCTCATCTGGTCCGGCTAGCGTGTCTAGTTCAGGTGCTGAAGAAGATGATATCTTCCCATTGACAGCAGTCAAATGAGCCGCCGTTCACATTTCTGTGGTCAAATCAGCCGTCACTGGATTTTTTGTTTGAGTTTCATACAATACTTACGGTAGCAGGGCTGAGAATTCTGCAAAATCTCTGCGAGACCTGCTTGATGTGACCACGGAAATGTGAATCACAATTAAAACACTACTAGGAACATTTTTTTAAACGTATTATAGAGGGACTTTCCATCAAATGAAGTTGACATCTGAAACAAAGGAACTATTTTGCTCATGCATTGCTGTCATTCTGCTATGGAACACAAGTTCTACCCTGCAGAGATTGCATTGGACATTTTTGTCTTTTGTCTTTTATGTTTCTCACTCTCAAGCTCCATTGGTGTGTTGGTATGGTACCTGAGTCATCCTAGAATTTCCTGTGACATCACTATTGACCTGGATTAGCACCTTCTGCACATGCGTGTTAAAGACAATGACAGATGTGGCATTAGCAGTTTTGAGATAAAAAAAAGACTAATCCACTATTAAATTAGTCGTCAACTATTTTAATAGTCTGCTTAGTCGTGACTAATTGACTAATTGTGGCAGCCCTTCTTGATGTGAGTCTCTGTCTCTATTTATAGATTTAACATCTTTCTGCATTTGATCTTCATTGCAGTGAAACCAAGGAGAAGAAGAAGACAGTCTCCAAATGTTCAAACACTGAAAAACCAAAGTAAGACCTCACTTACTTTCATTTCTATTTCACTTTATCAAAAAAACAGCCTAAAAGAAAAAGAAAAATGTTGTAACAAGCTATATATTTTTCTATTTTTAACATATATTCATGCAACAATCTTACTCATTTAGGCTGAAAAAAGCCATGAGCACTGAGGTTCTGGATGACACCAGTCAGTCTAATGGAATAGTAAGTATCTAAACATTGTTTTTCTAACTTGTCCTCATATTAAAATGTGCAAAACTGGAAAGCAGCGTCATCCAATAGGATACACGCCTTTCTGATTTTGCTCTTTATGAGACCTTGACAAAACCCTACATATAACAAAGTTTTTTATACCAATATGATAATGCATTGATAATAAATTGTAGTAAAGAGTTAAATGTATTGAAGCTTAAATAAACAAGCTTGTGAATGGTTTTCTAAAAAGTAAAAGTTGTTTGATTCTTGATGCTTAATAGACAAGAAGGTCTTTATAAACAAATGGAAAATTGACCATTCACAGTTATTCAGAGAGTTTACATCAGCTAGATATTTATGATTTTTACCACTTCATCCTTTGTCTATGTTATTTTTGCTCACCCTTGTTGTTCACTTTTGGCAGAAGGACAAAACTATAAAAGCACATAATAAACCAACCTTGTTGCTTATGAAAAGAAATACATTAATGAGTTCCCTCATTTATTGTTCATGATAAAAGAGAAACAGGAAACAGAAAGCTTTTCAAATCTTATAAACAAATTCATCACTTCTCCTTAAAACTAAACATTTAGAAAACTTTTCTGGACAGATTATGTGTGATCTACTAATAGAGCTGAGTTATTATTACAACAGTTTGCAAAAGCTGTAATTCCTTTTTTGTTTTGGGAATTTATACTTTAATTAGAAAAAAAAATAAATCTACAACTGAAGATTTTACCATAACTTCGCAATTCCAAAGTGACACGTGTTCATTTTATTGTATATATTTTTCTTTCATATTTGTCACTGTTGTCTGACAAAAGTACATTTTTAAGAGACATTTTTTGTCTGTTTTCCAAGAAATACACATGCGTGCAATCAAACTGCTGAATAGGCTTTGGAATTAAAAGTGTTCACAGATACAGTAAGTTGCCCTTGAGGTTCTACAGCATCTTTTTTTCCTTCTGATTGAGTTTCCAGAGGCATCGCTCAGGTGCCATGGTCAGGGTCTATCTGCTCATTTATAAGAGTTTTATTGCAGTCTAAACAAACTTTTACATAAAACACAAAGACCATAGAACTTCTTCAGACATGACAATCTATAAGAGTCTAGTCCTTACTCAACCTGAGATTATCATCATCATCATCATATGTACACTTAATAT
Source organism: Oryzias javanicus (assembly GCA_003999625.1). Classification (NCBI taxonomy): domain Eukaryota; kingdom Metazoa; phylum Chordata; class Actinopteri; order Beloniformes; family Adrianichthyidae; genus Oryzias; species Oryzias javanicus. Next base: position 9,534,689 of record CM012458.1, read on the forward strand.
ATACACTAAGACATATCAGCAATTTGATCCATTCTTCTATGCAGATCTTCTGAAGAGCTGTGATGGTGTTATTGGAAAACACAGACTTTCAACTCTTTTCACAGATTCTTTGTTGTACAGAGACTGACTAGACCACCCTAGAAAGCTTAAAATGCTTTTTACATTGCATTTGTTGTCCGGATAATGTGCTTGGGATCATTGTGATGCTGGAAGATCAGCCACGTCATCCTAAATGTTCACACTGATTGAAGAAGATTTTGACTAAAATCTCCCCATATATTGCTCCATTCATTCCCTCTTTTGTGCTGGTCAGTCGTCTTGTCCTCTTTACAATGATCCCAGCTCTCTTTAAATCATTGACCAGTTCCTTTTGTAGTTTTGGGCAGTCAGATCATTCATACCCCACCTGGTGAAATCTTGCATGGATCTCCATGTGAAGGGAGATTCTCAGTGATCTTGTATGTATTACATTTGCAATATTTGCTCCAAAAGTTGATCTTCTCGTCAAGCTGCTCCAAGTCTTGTTCTGGTGGACAATCTTGTCCCTGGTGTCCTTTGACAGCTATTTGGTCTTGGTCTAAGGATATCAGGGACAAGATTGTGCATCTTAACAAAACTTGGAACAGCTTGTTGATCTCTTCTCATCAAGCTGCTGCAAGTCTTGTTCAGGTTTACATCCTTGTCCCTGGTGTCCTTTGACAGCTGTTTGGTCTTGGTCATTGTGGAGAGATTCCAGTTTGAATGTTTAAGGCTGTGGACAGGTGACATTAATACAAGTGTAAGTGGAGGACGGACGAGCTTCTTAAAGAAGTATAGATCTGTGAGGGATAGAATTCTTGCCTGTTTTGAAGAAATAAATACTTATTTTGTGCCCCATTATACACATAATTTTTTTATCCAAGTAAAGACATTTCCTGGATTTCTTTTTTCTCATTCTGTCTCTTGCATTTGAAATGTATCTATATTAAAGGTTATAGATCTCTATAACCTTTTTAAGAGTTAACTTCCAGAATGGATTAATGACAAATTCCTGTTTGGTAAATCTGGCGTCTTCGTCATGTAACATATACATCTGATTGACAGTGTTCAGAGCAGTCTGACCTGCACAGACAGGAGAGGAAAGGTCAGAAAGTTTTTCCAAAAGGTTAAATCTTCAGTTGAATTTTGATTTAAAAGCTTTTTCTGTCCCCCATGTGCACCTGAAACCTAACAAAACCCACCTCCTTGTGATGTGCTACAGAAAGGATTGTGGCAAACACTGTAACCATAGTTACAAAGTAAAAACATGAAAAAAAAGAGAACTAAACATTACCATAGGCGTGTTGCATCACACATATTGGCAAACACCCACATGTGGCTTACAGGAACAGACGTACATTGCACACCTACACAGTCAAGGCACAGTGAGCCCCACATCACAAACCCTTAAACGCTGTCTTGAATAAAGTGCAGCACACATTGGCCGAAGCGAGCTTGCCCATAAACTCAGAGGCTGTTTACAGTGAGTGGGTTCATCTATGTGAGAGGCCTATGACTCACAAAGAGCTTCTCCTCTTCTTCTCTCAGCTCGTTCAGACCTGATACGTCTGGGCTAATGAGTCACTGCGGATGTCTCAGCCCTCCACACATTCGGTTGTCATTGCGGTTCAAGCCAATCAAGTCAATCAGCGTTTATCCTTTAATTGCTGCAGCACTTTGTGACAAAACCGCTTGTTTAATCAGCAGGGTCTCTGTATTAAATGCTCGATTGCAGTGAATGCCGTATAATCCAACTGGACAAGTCCAACCTGCTACTTAAATGTATTGATCCATTCTCTCAGGTTGCCTCCCGTGGGTACGTATACATCCACTCACTGAGAGGAACATGAGTAGATGAACTGCTCACAGACACAATGGCGGTGTGCATCTCCCGCTCGACATGCACGATCACGCTCCCGCACGCATTTATAACCACAAATCGATGGAGCTTCTCAGGAGTGACACGTTTTGTTCTTTCCTGTGTTGACGCAGTCTTCAGAGTCCATTCCACAACAAGATGCTCTGATGAGGAAACAAGAGGCCACACTGGAAGAAATCAAGACTTTGACGAATCAGGTATGCCAGTGAAGTACAGGGGAAGGTGCAGACTGAAGTAAGAGTTTTTTAAAACAAAGACTCTTTGATCAGTTCCTGAAAGAGTCCCACTCTGTCCCACTTTTGATCTATTTTCAAGCATCCCCAGTGTTTTGCTTTTTCTAAATTATGATTATGCAGTTTTTAGCCAAAATAACCAAATTAAAAAAAATGTTGTTTTCAAGGAAATAGTTTCTGCAGAGCAGGTGTAGTCCATTAGAAATTTAATTCTGAGTTGTGGGCAGAACTGTTGATGTGGAGTAAGCCCCGTCCCCATTTCCCTTCATCCATCTGTTCACACTCTCCTGCTAGCTTACAGCCCCTCACAAATTATCGGTGCAACACAAATGTTGATCAGTATCAGAGCTCTTTAGCCGTAAAGGTTTGAGCCAGCTCAGACGAGGAAAACAAAGACGTACATGGACATATATTTATCTACAAGTTGATTTATCAAAATGGAGCAAATCAGAGAGGTTGTAGCCCGCCAACTATAGCACCTACGTCTCTGCTATAAGCTTTTAAAACTAGATTTTTTTTGTCTGGTCCTGAGTCACAACGATTTGAATAAAGAAATACTGTGATAAAAATGCTACAAAAACATGTTAAAAACACCCAAAATACAATTTTCATTGCAGTGAGTCTCTAACTTAGTTAAATCTTACAGAAAAGTCAAATAAATGTTATTTAAAAAATGATATTTTTCACATTTCTGTTTTCAAATTTGAACATTTACTATTTAATTTGTCTACTTTGAAAACATCTACAATCCAATTTACACCCACAAGTAATTCCTGTTTTTCAAATACATTGTTAAGACCAGCCATCTGTCCATTTGCGTAAATGCTGCGTTGTGACACATCCTGTTTAAACAGCAAACCAGTCTACCACAGCTGTAAATGATGTCAGAGCGCGGCAGTGACAACCACTCTCTTTAATTTGGAGAAATCCTGGCAGTTATTATCGGGAAAAAAAATGATGTGAGATGGTTTAGATGCGTGAACGCCAGATGGATGCTGTGGTCTCATCAATAGTGTTACAAATACAGTTTTTTTTTTTTTTTTTCATTTAGTGAGAACCTGGGGGAGGAATTAAAGTGATGTTCAAAAAAAAAAAAAAAAAGGAATGAATGAGACTCATTCATTTTTAAGCTAATTAATGAAATATATAATGTAGTGATTGTCTTTCATCAACAACTATGATCACATTAAATGCAAAATCTCAATCACTGGCCCAGAAGTGATTCATACGTTTTTTCGTCAGTTTAAGCTATAAATGTGTTTTGGAAATTCTTATTTTTTGCAGCTCAATCAAGAGGCAGTAAAGGAGCATGCTCAGAAGCTGAGGTCTTTGCCAGCAGAGGTAAAAGAGGCAGTAAACAACTGCATGGGGGCGCACTTCCCCGAACTGGTGGATAAGACTGGAGAGAGGAAGAAAGTCGGAGAAATGGGCTTCTATGGAGATGTCTTCTTAGGTTAAATTCCTCCTTATCGCAGAGTGTGGCCTTTAATATGATTTACCTATTTTTATTAGTTGCAATCATATTTTATAACATGAGGTTGCGTGTTACTAAAAAAAGAGTTTAAAGATTAGATGTTCAGATTTGATTTGCTCCTTGTGTATTCTTTAGAGGGCTCTAGACCAACAATGATGTAGTTCAGAGTTTGAAAATGCATTTTTGGTTTGACTCATTTTTACTGCTGCCTCTCTGATCTAATAATATTGTAAATAAGAGACAAAAATATTCCAAATGAAAGTCTGTCTTACCTTGATGCTTACAGCGCTCTCATAAACAAAAATAGGAATATATTTGCCAGAGAGAAAGTAGGGGATAAAAATGGCTCATCATGGTCTACTGGCTGATAGAGGCAGTGACACCATTAGTTTCACTTCAGTAAAACTTAATTTTATTAATAATAGAATCCACAATGCTTTACTTCAGACTGTGATGTAAACACATCTGCAGTTTGCAAAATTTGTAGAGAAATTAGTTTTAATGGCACCACAGTTCATGCAAAGTCACTTTAAGTTGTTTAATTGTTAAGGTTTCAAACACGAATGTTATTCTGGCTGTGCAACGTTAACTTAGAAAGTTTTGAGAAGATTTCAATTGTTCTGCCTAATAGCTTTAAGAAAAATAATGTACAAAAATGACTCAATTGAAGACTAAATTTAGTTTATAATTTGTTGATTCTTTAAGTATGATTTATAAAATTGAGACATCTGTGCAGACTCTGAAACAGTAGTTATTAAGCATCCCTTGGCTAACTAAGAATCTAATTTTAATTGGACATTAAACAATTCCTCATTTTTGTCACAATTAAAACTATTCTTTGCTGTTTTATGTAATAAACTGCTTAATAAAAAACAATATATTACTCTATACATGTTTTTGCTTTTTTAACATCAGTCGCCAAACCGTAGAGAAAACAGACTGAAAGTTTTTAACAAAATCATGGTTCACTTGTTGTTGATGTTTTATCTTTTAATTCTGAGCGTGTATCGTGCACTGGAATGAGTAAATGAGTATGCGTGAACACAAATATGTCATTGAAATTTGGTGAGTGGTGCTCTAGGTGCCCTGTAATCACATGATCCCATATGTTCAATTTTAATGATCAAGAAGGCGGACAACAGAACCATACATCAACCAAGGGGGAAGGATCCTCTGCTAACAACTCCCAGAATGTGTCAACCCCGCTCCAAACACTCTAAGGCACATGTGTCAAAGTCAAGGCAAGGGGGCCGGATCTGAGCCTCTGGGTAATGATATCCTCATTATGCCTTATATTGGCCTTTTTAACTATAGTGCTTTTAAGAAATGTATTTTTTAAACTATTTTTAATATTCTCTGGAGATTTTTACTATGGTTTCTTCATTTATTTATCTTTTTATACTTTGTGTGTAGTCTTGGCACTGTTTGTGTACTTCTTATTGATTGTGATCCTGTTCACTGATTGGACCGGGTCCGGTATAAAGCTTATAATAATAATAATAATAATAATAATAATAATAATAATAATAATAATAATAATAATAATAATATCCTGCCCTGCAGATCGTTTTATTTTATTATTAGTGGCCTGATATTATCATACGCTAATTTCTAACTTGAATAACTTGACAAAATATATTTTTACAGAGAGTAAAATATTGAAAGTTATTTAAAGTCCCCCTATGACAATTTTTTTAATCTTAAAAAACATTCTCAATAGTGTTTTAATTATGATTATGAAGTTTTTAACCAAAATCCCCAACCTAAATGTCTTAAAAGCTATTTTTCATATTGATCTGAAGCCTTCCTCTGGAAAAAATCCCCTGGGTGGGCGTGGCCTTTGGAGCTGAGTGGAGCCCCCCCCCATCTAATCATGGTGGATCAGAGTCTTGCTAGCGTAAATCATCGGCTGCTCCACAAAAATGTCTAATAGTTTTGTTTTGAGCTAGTAAGTATTGTATGAAACTGACACAAAAAATCCAGTGACGGCCGATCTGACCACGGAAATGCTAAAGGCAGCTCATTTCACCGTGGCCAACGGGAAGATTATCTTTTCTTTTCCGGAACCTGAGGTCGGCACGCTAGCTGGGCCAGACGAGGAGGTTTGCGCATGTGCAGTAGAGCAATCGTGACGTATTATCTACTCATGAATTCAAACAGAGATTTTCTGAGACAGTTTGATTGACAGCGATTTAAAAGAAGAAACACTTGGAAATACAAAAACGACATGATTTCTTACTACATTTGTTCTTTTTCAGAGGAAATATGCCACACAAACATGTTAAAAACTCATAAAACATGATTTTCATTGGAGGGGGACAGTAAGGTTTGAGTTAATTTACTTTGGAGTAATATTGCTGCCTGTTTTCATATATAGTAATGGTAAAAAGCAACATTTTTAAAGTTTCAGTTTGTGTGTTCAATAAATGTTTATCATGTCCGGCCCACAACCTAAAGTGTGTTTTAGATTTTGACCCCCTGTACAATTAAGTACTCTAAGGAAATATTGTCTGATAAAGGAGACAGTTGGTTACGCGGTTACGCATTGCAGGCCTCCAAAGTTATGCAGAAGAGGCAGAAACATTACATCAGCATCACCAGGCCTAGCTACCCTGCATGGAAAAAGGAGGCAGGTAAGTGTCGCCCCCTGATGGGAGACCCAGGCCCAAATTTTTTTGTTCTAGTATGTTCTTCCTCCTCCCACAGTCTGAAAACATGTTGTAGAGGTTAAACTATTGTTTCCTCATTACCTCTCAGTGAGTGTGATCTTCTCTTTGTGAATGGAGCCCTGGGATGGACTGACTTCCTGTTCAAAGCGTAAAATGCTTTTGGTGTATGATGGATGGCATAGGCTTTGTTTACCCCCATGACACCACTCAGGATGTAGAAATAGATAATGGATAGATGTTCGGATGTGCAGGTTTTTAAATGCTTGGCTCGATGAGAGCTGGGACAGGCTTTAGTTCCTGTGACTAAGAAAGAGATGGCATTAAGATGAGACCTGAAAGCTGTCCATCAGTGAAAGAAAAGGGAAAAGTAATCTGGTAAAAATGCAAAAGCATTTGTCATTTTTATTGTACAACTCTACCATTTGTATCATATTTGATACACAGATTCGTAAAACCCAAATCTCCTCAGCACAATCAAAACTTTCCTTAAAAACCTATTGCATACAGTAAATAGATATGTTTGTATATTAATCAATGTTTTCTGCCTGTAGTACATCAGCCTTCCACTAGGGCCAGTAGAAGAGCTTTCAAAATGACTCAGTAAAATCTAAAAAATCCCTATTTTCTGATAACTACTTCCTGTATTGAGAGAAAAGCTAAATGTGTTGTTAATAATTTGTTATAATACATCATGTTAAAAATGTGTGAATCAAATTTGAGAAAGTGGGTGAAACTGCTGAAAACTTTTGTCAAACTAACTCATGGACACTAACACTGTCGTGAGCAAAAACTTACCAAATCACCCAATGTATTCTAACTGATACTATAGGCCTATCTTATAAAAAAACATATATTTCTAATTTTTATTGAAGGATCTAATCAAAGGATTTAAAACGAATCTTAATTTTTGGTTCAAATTCTGTTTTAGTAGAAGATGCTCTTTGTATTAAGATTATGGTTTCAGTTGCTCCTCAGAGCATAGCTTGTCTCCATCAGCGCTCTCCCACGTTTTAGTTTTCGCTGGACATGTTGAATTTAAACCATTATTTCAATATTTAAGTTCTTTTTTAATTAATAAATTCATAATTTTACATGTCTGTTATGCCTCTGGATCTTGTGGATGTGGCCCATCTCAATAATCACCTCGTTTGGTTTAGAGAAATTTTGACTGTACAGAGATAATCCAGTACCGTAGCTTTGTTTGCATGTCAAAACAAACAGAGCAAGTCATTCTTTGCTCATTTTTAGACATTACAGTCAAAAGTTGCCGCTCAAAATGTTTGCAGCCAGATTTGTGTGATGTCTTCGACACAAGGTGTCCTTCCGTGTGCATCAGTGCAAGGTCTACATCATTATTTTATTCAGGCAGCTGCAGCAGTATGTTCAGCTGCTTTCCTTTTCTGTTTGTACAGTCCAAACCAAGGGACAGGTAAAAAAAAAAAAAAAAAACTACATTAAAATTCATGTTTCTAACAAAACATCCAGCTGAAACAGAGAACGCCAGTGAGGAGAGATGCATTCGTTATAAAGTCTATGATGGAAATCAAGGTCCTCTTTTCCTTCTGTTGCACAGAGGTTTATTTTATTTTCCAGTACAACAGGAACATTATGTCTCATTAATTTTATAGACACAAAAGGGAATTTTTTGTCCTCTATAAGAGGAAATAATGGATTCTAGTAAAAACCTCATAAAATCTAAGAATGTTCTGCATTCATGTGAGCTCCGAATACATTTCTCTTTAAGTAATAGCTACTTGTTCCATCTTTTCATTCACGTGTGTGCATGTATTACTGAACCAAGCTCATCTCTGACTCACCATCCGCTGCTGCTTTCTTGTTTCTTTTAAAACTCATCCAGCAGCAACACCCTCTTTCTGAACCAAAAGACTTGACTAACATTTAAGAGCGGCGAACCGGGACACATCACCAGGAGACACATCTTGTGCCCGAGAGTCCTGTCACCTCGTGCACAACACAGACGAACTGTTAACTTCCTAAGTGTGAATCCAGTCAGCCCTGAATCACAGGGGTTACAATCTTACATAAGACAAATGACACATCCTCCGGGGAATGGCCTGAGATCATGGACACTTTGCAGCTCATTGACAAATAGGTCAAAAAGGCTGCAGATGATACACAAAGTACTGACTAGTCGGAAGAAATGATGGAAAGTTGAGGATTAGCTGCAACACTTCATTGAGAAAAGTTTGTATATAAATTAAATAAATTGTTGGGGTTGGGGGGCTCTCCGGGTGTGGGGCCTTGTGTTGGCCCTCCGGGTGTGGTGGGGGGATTGCTGCTCTGGCTGGGCGGGGGTCCGCGCTCTCTGTGCTCCCGTGCTTTCCGGCTCTCGGGCGTGGGGGCCTCTGCGGCGGTCCCGCGTGCCCTGGTCTGGGTGTCTGGCGGGATTCTGCGGCTGACTGGTTCTCTCCATGGCTCCTTGGCGGGTGTTGGGGGGCCCGTGCTGCTGCTGCCGCCCCGGTGGGGGGCCTTGGCGTGGGGATGGTCGGGCTCTCTCTCCTTCTATACATTCCATCAACATCCACATCAGCAAAACATAAACACTCACCTGAACACAGGTGTCAGCTCACCTCGCACTAACAGAATGTGTGATGGAATGAAAGACTTTATTTGTGTCAGCTTCTATGATTGTGTGTGAGCTGCAGTGGTATTGTGTACATTTTTGACAACTTTAAAGGTAAAGATTATTTTAGCCAAAAGGTATGTGTGTAACTGAGTGTGTGTGTAGACAGGCCCCGTCCATTCCAGATTGTTATTTAGACCTGGTTGTTATAGGATGTTACTACTCTGTGTTACTTTCTTTGTTCTCTTAACCCCACTCTTTTATCCCCCCCCCCCTTGTTTCCGTCCGGTCCAACAAAAAAAAAAAGAAAAAGATACAACATAATTAAAATAAAGTTTAGCATGAAATACAACAGGGGTTTATTAAGTATAAACCCCTGTTGGGACAATAAAATCTGTCCAACGCAAGAGGCTCTCAGCCCGTATCTGCTTGCTCAGCTGTTGGACAGGACAAGTTAGAAAAAAAGAAAAAAAAAAAAAAAAAAAAAAAAAAAAAAAATTAAATAAATTGTTTTTTAATGTTCGATAGATATTTCGTATTCAAATATCTTACATGGTTCACAGGTCAAGATAGGAACTGTCTTGAAGAAAATAATTTACTAATTATGTTGCAGTGGATCAGGACAACTCAGATGCAGGACAGAAAAATAAATTTGAGGTGAGGACTAGTGGTTTTAATAACAAAATGAGCCACTGCAGGTGGGAAAAAGTCACAAACAAAACAAAACTCGAAATCCAGCATGACTAACAAAATTGACCACAGTAGCCAACCGTAACTATTCTCCGACACGAGTACTAAAACAGAAAATGCAGCTTAAACAAATGAACTGAAAGTATAGGCGGGTTTCTTGGAGAAACTTGGAGAACTTCACTGACTACGCCTTCCCCACTTCCCAACATCCGTCTGTTTGGACTCTCTCGTGGCATCTTACAGCTTTTCCAGCTTCCAACTGCAACAATAATTTGAATACAGAAATTATCAAAAATGCTATTTTATTCTTAATTTTTTTATATGCATGCCTTCCATCATGAAAAAAATGCCATGAGAACATGTTAATAACATCAAAACAGGTATATTCAATGGCGGGGGTCTCAAAATAAACTTCAATCATTTAACAAGACTAAGATGTTCACAAATTTATTAGCCTTTGTGAGCATTTGATTTGTAATAATATTTTTATATCAATGAAACGCATAAAGCTGAACAGGTCTTTATGTTTTCTTTGATATTTTACTTGCAGAATGCGAGACAAGAGCAACTTTGACATATTATATCTAAGAATGGATCAGTCTAAGGTTTAATTTTGTTAAAGCTCAACTCTGCAAACTGAAGAAGTAGCATTACGTTGAATTGCAGTGACATTTGCAGGATAATAACATTGATTATAACAGGGCTACTGGATATAATAAGTGTATTTTGAAGCAGACAGCATGAAGAACAAACTACAATTGTATCTCTTTTGTTTCCTGTAATGAAGCCGTGTGAGGAAACTGACCCACAGCAGCTAGAGTCATGGTTGTCCATCCTGGCTTGAATTGGATGCCATCCTGGATGAATATTAATCACCCACGCACACCACCCACATAACTAACACCACCTGTTGAGGCTGCGCCGTTACAGGCTGTGGATAATTCTGTGAGATGTACTTACGCCTCCTTTAAAGATAACAGACAGCTTCAAAATGATTTCTTATTCAAACTATTTGCATACATGTTGGAGTTTTGGAGCTATAATCTCATTAAAATCACAACAGTGGTGCTCCTTGCTCTCACACTGTCACACAAGAGCCTGCAAGAGGCCTCTTCACATCCTCAAAGATCTACGGTATCCTTCCACATACTGGAACACACTGGGATGCACATAGCACTTGAAAGTAGAAAGATCTCTCTTGGCGACACGCATTCCGATTCCTGATTTTTTCCTTTTGAGCCTCGTCTTATTTACAGCTTTCAGGTCCTCCGGTGCATAATAATAACTCCATGGCCCCAGCCTCTCTGGGGGCAGGAGCATGTGTCCCAGCATGAGTTACCACCGAGGCACAGGAGTGATATCAGCAGCCTGGCAGCTGACTTTACTGTTACGTAATCGAATAGATGGCTAGCTCCAGGCGCTAGGGACTGAGCTGAAAAATGTCCAGGGTCCACTGGTTAATGCTGAGTGTTGAGGACTTTGAGTCTAAAAGCTTTTTCCTGAAATTTCACAGAAAAGGTGTATTTTAAAATGGGTTCGTGTGGAGAACTAACCAATAAGCAAGCAAAAACCAGGACATTTCAACACCTTTTAGTTGACTTGACACATATTTGGGTTTTATTTTATTTATATAGCATATTCCACTGTAGCTGAATTACTTTTTAATTTAAATAAATGTGTATTTTGCTGCTGTGCAATGAAACACAATTTAATACTAGAAAAAAGGTTAATCTTGGCGACAAAAGTAGAAGAGGTCAATACTAAAACATCGACTCAAATAATATATGACAGTTGTGAAGTATTTGTGGTTAATGGTTTTGTTACTAAGGAATTTCAGATATGAAAAGTCAAATTAGTTCGAAGTTTGTTACTTATAAAGACAAAAAACAGGACATTTGTCAAAAGTTAAGAGGTGTGATTGTCCCCAAAGACAAAACTGGTAGAATTACATAAAAAACTAAATTAAACTGAAACAGCCTTCTGTCTGCTAGAAATGGATGCCAAATGAACAGACGGCCTTGTTCTCTACAAGTAGTTCACATTCTTTTCTTCTTCTTCTTTTTTTTAGATTTTTATTTCCCATTCTCTTATTTTGTGTTCTGCAGGTCTCAGTCATATATTTTCTTTATTGTGGTTTTTAATAACCAAGCCTTGTGCGCAATGCCCTTTATTGCAGAGAATATGATACAATCATAACAGATAATAATGTTTATATTGAGTTGAAATATAGCAGTCAGTGTGATGAATGGTGCGGAGCAATAATATAGCTCTTTTTCAAGAAAAAAAATGGTAATGTGTTGTTATGCTTTTATAAAGCTTCATTTTCAGGTCCAAAATCTGAAAAAACTTAATAAAAATGGTCTCGTTCCTCAAATGACCACAGGAGGCAGCATTAAGAAGGGTCCCATTAGCTGTCAAGCACCTTGGTGTGTGAAATTTGTTCTCCATATTTTACCATCTTCTGAGTGAGGAGTGGTGAGTTGTTGACATAGCCATGCTTGCAAACCATTTGGGCGTCTATTCCCCTGATCAAACCTCCTAAAGCTCAGTGTCAAGCAGGGAGGAATTGGGTCCCTTTTTTAGTCTTTTAGTATTTGAACCCATGACCTTCCAGTCTCAGGACAGACGCTCTACCACTAGGTCACTGAGAACAAGAAGCTGCCAGGTTAAAATGTCTAAATTCATAAACAGCCTATAATAATATCCACTGAACAGCTGTTCTAGTTTCAGTACAGATTAAATATCTGCATATTTAGCAAATTGTCTTGTTGGTTTGTCAACATGGTGGATCCAATAAATGTTCATTTTACTTTACCTCATTCAATCACAATCACCTATTTTCCAAAAGCTGTTGTGTAGAGAGTATGAAACTCCTGTCAACATCCTAAAACTACAATGAGGATTTTTGCCAGAATTTAGTTTAATTATTAATTCAGATTTTCTGTCAAGCCTGTCTCCTATGAGTTTAGCATCTTTTCTTTTTAGAATTCTTGGTTTATTATTTTGACTATTTAGAGGACGTAACATTTATAGAAAAGAAAGAAGCAAAGATCATTTATGGAGATCAATTTGGTTTTGGTGGATGTAGGAAAGTGTTAATGAGAAAAAGCTGTAGAGTTTCTGATTGTTCTGTTTAAGAAGATCTTAGAAAGTGAGACGCTGTCTGAGGAATGGAGAAGTATACATTCTTAAAGAAGAAAGGAGATGTGCAGAAAGAGGAACAAAGCTGATGAGTCAGCTAAAGTTATGGGAAAGAGTCAGCTGAGGAGCATGAAAGATGTTGGAAGAGAAGTGAACATGAGAAAACCATACAGTTTCAAGTAAACAAAGAAGAGATCATGGAAAAGAATATTTGCTTTGAGCATTACTCTGGAGAAGAACAGAAAGGTCAGAATCCAGAGTTGTGCCTTTGTAAATCTGAGAAAAGTCTTGCACTGCAGAGAAATATGTTGGTTTTTTGGGATATATATGAGAGCTGTAAGGTGAAGGAGTTCAATTTGGAGGTGGGGATGCACCAAGGATCACCTTTGAGCTCCTTCTTGTTTGCTGTGGTGATGGACAGAGGTTCGAGAGAAATCTGAGTGGTTAATGATGTTTGCAGATGATAATGTGGTGTGTAGTGAGAGCAGGGAGAAGGTGGAGGAAAATCTAGAGAGGTGGAGGTTTGCTCAGGAGAGGAAGGAAGTTCAGCTTCAGCAAAAACAGTATTTGTGAGTAAATGAGAGGAACTCAAGTGGAGGAGTGAATATACAGAAATCAGAGGTGAAGAAGGTGAAGGATTTTAAGTACCGGTAAGTCAAAATTCAACAATTCAAATAAATTATACTTTAATTCTGTAAGGAAATTCATTGTTTTTCATTACAACCCAGAAGAAGACACAAATGGTTCAACAAAAGTTTGTGAAAAAGTGCCGTGGCAAGTACAAACTGGTTCAGTAAGGTTTCAGGTGTGATGTGTGACAAAAGTGTGTCAGCAAGAATGAAAGAAAAGGTGTAGAAGACTGTGGAAAGAGCAGCATGTTTTTGATTTAGAGACAGTTGCTATGAGAAAGAGATGCCATGTTTTTGATTATATTTTGTCATATTTGAGTTTAGGTTTATGCCATACTTGCATGTATTTTTGTGGGTTCCTGTCTCCTGTTTTTGGGTCCTCCTCATATCATCCTTGGAACTTACTACTTCTTGAGTTCTCCAAAAAATCCTGACAGTTTTGGTTTCAATAAATGATCCCAATCTCCACACATAGGGCACATTTGTATCTGACTCCAGGCAGCTGACAGGACTCCTCGCCTTCAGCACAATAATTGCTGAAGGGCAACAGTTGTGACGATTCCCTGAATCTTTGCACCCAAAGCAGATGTTTTGGTAACTGAATTACAAAAGATTTGTCTTTTGTGAGCAAAAAGCAACTGGTTCTTTATGATTTTTACATTTGTGTAAAATCTCATGTTTTCATATGTAGCAGTAATTGCAGATCATGAGCAGCAGCTCATGCAGAATAGTTGGACTTCTCTGATCACAGACCGACCCCCACAGTGTCAAGATGACATGCATTTCATCTAAAGCACTTAATGTGCTGAGTCACTCCTTCAGAAAGAAGAATGGTCTTATCAAAAGCTCACTTAACATGTAGTTGAGCGAAAAAAAAGAAAAAAAAAGCGACATGAATGCCATTTTTTTCAGTCAGACTTGGAACAACGTGAGCAGCAGAACATGTGGGAGAAGCAGAGGCTTCAGGGCCGGCAGGTCGCAGTTAAAAAGAAGTGAGATTTCCTTTTACACAGATCTTTCAATAAAAAGTGACAGATATTGTCTTCTTTACTTCTTAATATACAAAAATGCATTTATTGATTCAATAATTAGGCTTTAATCTAAAATAAACACATCTGCTACTCTTTTAAACGCAGTGCTCGCTTTGTTGTTTATTTCTCTCTGAAAATACCTCAGCCAGCTCCTCTTTACAGTTCTTGCAGTGTAAAACATGAGGAGAGTTATAAGCCTATAAAATATGCTTTAGTACAGCGATGCAGAGTTTACATCCGACAACCAAAAAAAGTCCAGGTGCTGCATATGATTACTAAAATGATTTGACCACATATTGAGTTCTTGCAGGAGCCTGCAAAACATTTAATAATCTGTCACACAAGTTCATGTCAGAGCTGGAAATTTCCTCTTTTAAAAGCTGGAAGCACAGTGGCAGGTATATGAAAAAAGCAATTTTGTCTTTCTGCTGTGGTGTTTGCTTGAAAATGTGTTAAAAATACACACCTTCGTGCATGTTTTTATCAAAATGCATAAATTAAGGTTCATACAAAAATATATTCAAGGCTAACCGAAAGTACTTTGAAAATGTCGTCTTTTCTGTTAGATAAGCCTGCATTTCTACTTTAAAGATCCACTCCAATCATGTTTTGATCTATTTATGACATGTTCCCAGTGGTTTTTTTATGGTGGCCCTGAAGGGTCACAACTCAACACATCAAATTCACAACATGCGTTTTTTTTGCAAAGTTATTGTGTTGTGGCCCTAATGTGTTGTTTTGTAAAGTTCATGTGTTGTGTTGTGACCTTAATGTGTGAGTGGTGAGAGTTCATTAGAAACTTGCCTCTGATTTGTGGCTTGAACTGTTGCTTAGAGTGAGCCAGTTTTTGTTTTCCATGATCTCTTTGTTTACACCCTCTCCTGCTAGCTTACAGCACCTTACAACCCCAACCTAATATTACCGGTGCCACAAAAATGGTGAACAATGTTGGAGCTTTCCAGCTGTGCAGTTTTGAGCCAGCTCAGACGAGGAAAACAAAGACCAACATGGATCTATTTGTCTGCAAGTGGATGCATCAGAATGGACTCGAGCAGACTTCAAGCTCTTTTTTGTATTTTTCTTCTGCTCCAGATTTACAAAGATTTGAATAAAGAAATGCTCAGAAATACAATTTTAATCATAAATTTCTTTATATATTTGCTCCATAATGAGAAAATTCTACAAGAACATGTTAAAAACGCCAAAAACACAATAATCATTTAGAAAATATTAAAATATAATTTAGAAAAGACAGTTCGGAATCTTTAACTTTATTTATTTAAAACTCTTGCAGTGCTTTTACAGTCTTTAGTGATCTGTCTTGTCCTCTTGCCATGGCAGAAGGACACGCCCGGTCTGTACTAATGTTTAGTTGTCCAAAATGGCTCAGTTTGAGAGCTGATATTAAAGTCTCCTACATCCAGAAAGCCTACTGTTTACCATCTGTCAAAGCAGCCTGGTTTGCTCAATGCAGGGAAATAATTGATGAGTGGAGCGTGCAGTATGAGGGCAGCCACTTGGTCAACAACATATGAGCGACCCCCTTGATTGTTCCCTGTCAGATCCTTCAACTGCAACCCTGTAACTCTGCACAGTTGTCCTCTTCCTCCCACTCTCTGCTCCTGCTGTGTTGGGTCTTCTCACAAAAATACAAATGCTTTCTCTGCTTCTTCTGGAAATAATGATTGGATGTCTTCCGGTGAGCTTTGGAGTTCATTTAAAAATGATGAAATTAGAGGTGGCATTTGTTTTCTGCCATGTTGACCTTGCATGAACTTTGGTGATGATGCATACATTGTAGTTACACAGTGACAGCGGGCCAGCTGCTGCCTCTTTCCCAGAACGAAGGGAGTGTGAAATCCCAAATCAGCCTTCGACTGCTGTGTCCTTGTATCGAATCAAAAGGACATTACAGGAACTGAACAGACATATAGACACATGATTGTCCTTGCTGAATGGGAATACATCATCTTAGTGTTTTGCTCCCTGCAGGAGATGTTATCTCGGACCGTGTTACTCTTGCTAAGGGGTTACATAACTGAGACAACACAAAAGCCTGACCGTTATTTGTTGTGTTTCTGAAAAAGGATCTCTAATCATTATACCATGTTCTGGGAAGGTTTCGTCTCTCCAGGTCGTACATTGGAGCTTGATTAGGTTAATTGGAGCCGAGCTTGGCCTGTTTTTCTCATTACAAATGTGTTGTTGCGAGCGGAAAATGGAAAGGTTGCTACTAGTTGCATCTTGTTTGTCATATCGCAAAAGCAGGCAGTGACCTTTAACACGTCACAGTCAGGTGTGCTCAATTAGCGGGCAGAAGATGAAGCCCTCGGAGGAGAACAAGGGCATGTCGAATCACTACACACAAAACATATTTAGTAGCGACCAATAGTTGTAGCATTTGCTCTCAATTTGACTCAATTTCCCATCTTGTGCTCGTGCACTAATTTAGTCCCAGGTGTTGGGAGCTAAGTGGAATTGCTAGGCGTTTTGTTTTCATTTGCAAAGGTTTTTGTGAAGAAGCTTTTGTTGTTTTAGTAGCACCAGGAGCGTATTCTCCCCAGAGGCTAATTAAGACATTTAGGGCTGCGGATAACACCTTAACTTGATACGAGATTTAATTTCCAATCAGACATTCAGCGTGGGTCCAGCCTGCGCTAGCTCTCAGTGAATGGGAGATCAGGTATTTACCATGATATTTCTGCTTTATTGCATACATCTGTCCAATTAGCAAGTCTCATGGCACCAACTCGTGTGCGTTCTGAATATTTCATCTGCTGAGAGTCATTTGTAGGGATCTTTATTTTATTATTAACTCAACACTGGTACTTGCATGCTTAAGTTGTCTCTGTCTGCCGCTGCTGATTCCTTGTCATCCATTTAACCATAATGCAGGAGCTCAATTAGAGACAACACAAGAGCAGCTCAGGTCAAGCAAGATGTCCAACTGCATAAGGGTAAATATGCTAAGGGGGAATAGCATCCAGTTTCTGGATGTGTAGATCTTATAATAATTCACACATCTATTTTACTGCATTTAGATGACTTTTTCATTACATTCACCATATTCCAACGTTTCAAACACTGAAAATATAATAATTTTTGAAAGAAATAATGGCAGAAACTCAAGAAAAAATGCATCTCATCAACTGAGTCAAGGTGAAGTTTTATCATGAACACATTTTTGCCAAAGCTTTTCAAATCACCTTTTCTGTTTTTTTTTGTGCTAAAAAACTTGTTTTGATGCCACATCACACAGCGGAGTTGTCAAGGTTTTTATCTTATTTGTTAGTGCTCTTTGTGTAGCTTTGTTGCCACTATTCTTTAAGTATGTGACAAAAATGCCATAGTTACACATTTAAAAGCACTTTAAAGTTTCTGCATGTTTCTTTAAATGTCATCTCCTCTAACAACTCTGGGAGCTTTTATCAAAGTCTGTAGTTTGTTGTTGTGGTTTTTGCTATAATTATTTTAGCAATCCATTTCAAATGTGCTGAAACATCAAACTTATCCCACAATTCTCAGCATTGTGGGTGGATACTCAGCTACAAAGATCCTGAAATGTGTCTGTTGCATTACTGATGTTGGATAATTGCAGTCAAACAGGTAAAATTCTTAAAGGTTACTGTAGTAATTGGATGCACACATACAAAATAACTATTAAAAAGTCTATTTATAAGCGATATAATTCATTTCAATCTGCCCCATTAGCACTAGAGGCAAATCTGCGCCACACATGCTAACACCAGACTTAAGCCTTGTTTTCACTGAGCGGTCCGGTATGGTCTGGTCCGATATTTTGAGTGTCTTTATTATAAAATTGACCCATTAAACAGTACCCTTTTGAGGGCCTCCATCTATTGTACGTCCATAGAAAAGTAGAACGGGACAGTTGGGGCAGAGCCGCTGTAACACCCGTTGGTTGGCAGAAAGTGATGATGATATTAGAAAGCACAATATAGCACTAAGCTAGCGATTCCAGTTTCCTCTTTACGGCGGTGTTTTTGTTTTTAGCTGCCTGAAATATTAATTTCAAACAACGTGAAATTCTCGTTATACACGATGTAACATGAGTAAAGCAAGAAAAAGACGAGCGGCTGGATGACCTTCATTGTTGTTGTTGCACTACAATGATGCAACAACATGCTAGCGGTCTACACCACACATGCACTGTTGAAAACAAACCGCCCACTGAGAGTGAGGCTTAGCAGAGTGGAAACACTCACCAGAATTAACTGGACCGTACCGGACCGCTCCTTACCGGACCGCTCAGTGTAAACATGGGTTTGGAGTGCTGGGATGTTCAAATCCCCCATTTAGAGTGCAGTTCACAGAAAGCTGTAGTGTAAATACAGGTTTTCAAGAGGGGTGTTATGATATCTTTTTAATGATTCTATTCCTATCATAATTTTTAGTCGCTGGTCCAATTCAGCTTCAATAGTAGTTCATTTTGTAAGATCTGATTCCCCGACTTACAATTCAACCAATGTATCTCAGAGATAAATACCTGGTACTGATCAGTGCAGGTGAGGTTTTCCAGATTTTTTGTATTTTGTGCTAGAAAATCAAGTTTAAATTAAATATGTGTGCAAACAAATAATTAAACAAGAATTAATGGAAAATCTGTTCACATTTTAGTCTCTAAAAGTTCAGCCCGTAGTTATCTTCCACACCAAAATAATACAAACATTATTTAAATGTTCTACCACACTGTATGGTCAAATCTTTGTAAAATTCAAAGTGTTTTGTCACTCTGGACCGTAATGATGATTGATCTTTTTTTCTGCCATCATGTGTGTTGTCTGCTGTGATGGCACTTCCAAATGATATTTTCCAATATCGATTAGAATCAATTTATTTCATTTTGAAAATGATTTTGTAATGGTATAGGTCAACTCGATTAACAACTTCCCTTAGACAGATCCCCAGTGGCTAATTAATTATAAAATATTTAATTAATTTGCAATTTATTTGTAAATCATTTTTGAATATTCTTTGGAGAGTCCTAAAACTGTTCTTACCCCAGGGGTATGCAAAAAGTTGCACCGTCGTAGGGAAATATTTCTGTCACGTTTGAAAGTGAAGAACCCTCAACATGAATACAATATCTTGTTGTCCTTCTATGAACAGTCAGCTCTGGAGCAGAACCCAGAACAGTCGTGTTGTTTGGCCTCATGTAATCACTTGCTCCAATCTTACTGCCCTCAAAAACACACTCAAAAAAGATAGGAGGAAAATATCATTTTGGTGCAAACGTTGCCTTCATCTAACAATCTGTTTGTCCATTCTTAAGAACAGTATCACTGATGTATTTTTAGTCCTGTTTGTTGTCCCCCAGCCATTTAACTTGCTTACTGTTTTACACATGAATCATTTTGCTGTTAGACTCACCATTAGGTTACTTTTATCACACCATTCAATAGAAACGTCTCTCCTTTGTTTAGTACTATTCCTTCCTTTGGTCGTACACGCTGCTCCATGCAAAGATCTCTCACATTTAAGCTATTTTTCACAACAAATTTGACCTTTTTTTAAAGCTAGTTATTGTCGTTCTTTTACTTCCACACCTTCGTGTGATTCTACAATTGTTTTTTCTTCTTCAAACTATTTCACCTTTTTTATTTTTCAAAGAGACCAAAGCAGTTTTGATTTTGACAAGCAGCAAACGGCAAAAAAACAAAACAAAAAAAAACAAAAGCAAAAAAAATATGATCTAGTTTTTGGTTACATTTGACTTCTATTTTAAAATAATGGAATTCTTTTTTTTTGTAGAAATAAACCACTGTTAACTTTTTGGTGATAAAGTAAATGATTTAGCAAGAAGCTTTAAAAAAGAAATAAAAGGATATGTGGAGAGAAAATATCCCTCTAGAAATTGATGAGCCATGTTTGGATGAGCACATGGCTCTCAGTGCCGCATAAAAACCCACTGAGGCTTTGATGAAGCTGCATAGTGACTGGTGAACGGAGTAAATAACAGGTTATATTTCTGTCGCCTCTGCTGGTTGGCACAGTTTTAGTCCTGTTGTGATTTATATTAGCAATTAAAATTAAACTGTGGTCCTGTGTGGGATGTAGGAGAGTGTGTTGGCTCTATGTCGCAGACCTTCTCTGAAATAGGAGGCTGTCAGCAAATTATGTCAATTTAAAGCACATTTTTTCACTGTAAACGAGGTAGTGACAGAAAACCTTTTTCTGTAATCATCATAGAAACCTTTATTTTAATAACAATCCTTCAGGTTGAAGTCAGAAAGAGGGAAATAAAAAAGGATTCAGATCTTTTAGATTTGCTGCAGGAGGATTTGTGGCTGAAACAAAATAAAATGGAAACATAAAAACAGGACTAAGAAAGATCTCAAGGACATGTTGTAAAAGAAAAAAAATAACAGGCACGTGTTCATTTTTTTTCTTTTGCTTTCTCTCACTGAAGTAAACCCTCTGACCTGTCAGTCTTACTTCAAACCTCTTAACAATTTTGCTTTGAATTTACATTGGACTTAACAAGGGATGAGTTCATGTTTTACTTGAGTCATACAGTTGTGGGTTCATCTCTACTGGTGATAATTTATTCATTGGTTTGCTTAAAACAAAATAAGGTGTGTGTAAAGTGGTGCATTGAAGTGTCATGTTAGACCTGACATGAAAAACAGTGTCTGTTTTTCTCCTTGAGTAATTATTCTGTTCAAATAGCACATATTTCTCTCCAGGCAAAGAGTGCTTGGGTTGAATGGATGCTGCCACTGCATAATGGTCCTCAGACGTTTGTTTCCTTGGCAACGTGGGGAGGGCATGTGGAGAGGGAGGTATAAAAACACTGCCAGCTCCTCTCTGGGTCTTACTCTGAGTTAAGTGCAGTCGCTGTCATCACAGAGAAACTCAGACAACCCATGTCCTCTCGCCACTTGCAGGATCAGCTTTACAAGTGGGCGTTCAAGAATGATGCGGCCAAAAGATTTAGGCCACGGCTCAGGTACCAAGACTTTTCTTGATGCCATGCATGGTGGCAAAGTCCATCTCGCGCGTTTCATCTTGGACGCCTTAGACGGCCGTATCATCAATTCCAAGACGGAAAACAGCCGCTCTCTGCTCATGTGTGCCGCCTGCCTTCAAGATCCCGGAACAAGAGCTAAGTTCACCCGGCTGCTGCTCGAGAAAGGAGCAGATGTCAACTGTCAGGATGAGGACGGCCGCACGGCTCTCAGCCACGCCTGTGAGATGGGCCACCTGGATGTGGTCAAACTTCTTGTGCAGTTCAATGCTGATCCCGACGTCTCTGATGCTTGGGGTAACAGCGCGCTCATGTATGCCGCCTTCTCCGGACACAGCCAGGTTCTGGAGTTCTTGATCAGGGCTTTCAAAAGACTGGGACTGAGGCTGGACAGGACCAATAACGCTGGACACTCAGCCATCGAGGTGGCCAACTTTTTTGGACACAACCAGTGTGTGCAGATTTTGAACTTTCCTTGCAGGAAGTTTAGCAGAGATGATCCACTTGTTGATTTCAGCGCCGCTGTTGACGGAGAATCCCGTTTACCCAACAAGCTCCCCAGGCATGTCCTGGAGAGGTTCTCCAAACCGATGACAAATGAGGACCAGCTGCCAAGTGTATTTCAGAGACAGATGAAAATTGGAGATGGCAGTGGACTGTGGAGCCGATTCAGATGTCCCAGAAGCCAATCACAAGAGGACAATCATGACCATAGTTGGAGTTTCCCTCCTCAGCTTGAGAAGAGCCAGAATGAGGGGGATCACAGCAGTCTCTTTGCTGCCAAACAGCTGCAAAATCGCCAGTTTAGGGAGCTGAGGGGGGCAAAAATCCCAAACTCTTTTCCTGAGCCAAAGCAAAAAGATGTCAGCCAGGATGTTAAACTCCCAGAGCGAGCACCTGAGAGTTTCCCTCTCTGGGGAAAAGCGAAGTCATTTAACCTGGACGTTGTGAGCAGCAGAAAGCAGTCCTATCAGGGTGATGTGCGTGACATGAGCCTGTCAGCCAGCAAATTGAAGAGAGCCTCGCTCCAGGATGAGCGATGCCTGATAAACAAGATGGACTGTCAAGGGAACACTCGGGGCCTGACAAACGACTGCAACAAAACTATCTCAGTGCCAAAACCTGTTTTAAACAGCAAGGGTCAGCCAGTGAAAGCACTCCAGACAAATGTCAAATCGCAGAACACTGAGGCCACTGACACGGCTCCGTCAAACAGAAGAGAGCAGCAGAAGAGGGGAAGCCTTGGCTCGACCGCAAGGCACAACAAGCTGCTGTTTGCCAGGGCAGAGATGGAGGCACAGAAGATCCCCAACCAGACAGCAGGGTTCGTGGGTCTGGGGACCCGACTGCTGCGCCGGTTTACTGCGCCGGAGTTCATGAGGATGGTGTTAGACTGCTCGTCTGCCTCCACGAAAGGCAGAGGTCAGATGTCC
This sequence comes from Oryzias javanicus, assembly GCA_003999625.1. Lineage (NCBI taxonomy): Eukaryota > Metazoa > Chordata > Actinopteri > Beloniformes > Adrianichthyidae > Oryzias > Oryzias javanicus. The sequence goes on from CM012458.1 coordinate 9,557,458, forward strand.
CGCTCTGATACCTTCCCTCTTTCACACACACACCAGCAGGTGAACAGTCATCCGAGCGCCGACAGCATCAGCGCTGTCAAATGTGAGTTTGAGAGCTACTCATCTCAGTCCACCCTTGATTAGTCTGAGGCGAAAATGTTATTTTCATTAATAAAATTGCATTTTGTGTGCTTGGTCAGCTTTGCTATCTGTTTATCTATTTATAAGATTGAAGCATCAAAATTCTTATTTCTTGTTGTATATTGATACTACATTTAAAATACTTTAATGTCACCAAATCAGTCTTTAAGTTAATAAAATATCATTTTTGACACATTCAAGATTTATATTCTCTGGAAGCTTTTAATAGTGCTCCTGTGTTTTCAAAATAAACTGTATTTTGCCTAAGATATCCATTGTGTTTTAATGCAAAACATCTAATAAAGAGAATTTAAAAAGCATTCGGGGTTGTTTTTGTGTAAATAAGTAAACACATATATAAATGGTTTGTTTCAGTACACATTATTTATTGATTTATACAAAATTAAAATGTGTTATTCTCTTTTTCATGAATGATTGATGTAGAAATAGAAAGACATGAAAGGTATCGACACATATCCGTGTGAGAATACAAAGACTATGTGCAAAAAGTGTTTCTCCTGTCCTGCAGCATTACATGCTAGGCCCGTGTGCTTTATCTAGGCAAACTAATGCAAATGCAGTTAAACACATCATCCTCAGCGGTGACCCCCCACCCCCATCACCCAAAGTCTGTCACAATTCACAGAGGGTTGAATCAGAAGCAAAGACTCGAATAAACACCTGTGCCCTCCCCCCCCACACACACACACGCACACACGTAAATGCACTCACGTTTCAGTGAATAAAATTAACATTTCAAAATAATTTTTATATAATTTACTGCTGCAAATCAGCTGGTGCACAGACTCAGCAGTCTGTCGCTTTATTCACACGGTCAATTCAAGTCCATACTCAATTATGAAGCCTTATTTGCAACTTCACATTGTACAAACAACCAATAATATCTTATGAAAATAAAGAATAAATATATTTATATATATTTATAAAAGAATGCGGTACTGGGGATATTTCCAGTAGCCTAACAGTAGCAGCTGGGCTTTTATCTACCCATTTATTATGCTAATAGGAGAGAATTGTCTTTCACATCCCAGTTTGGTACGTATTCAAGCATTCACATCAGGCCAGGTGTGCCTCCATTTGGCCATGCAAAGAGTGTGTGTCAGTCAGCTTGTTCTCTACTGAGTGTGCATAAAGGGTAGCTATCCTCTCACAATGGCCTATCATGTTTTTGCCCCTAATACCAGCTTTGAAAGCTTTACACACAGCTGGCACTGGAGCCCACTAACAACGCTATCTAGGGGTTTTAAAGTAGCATGGGTTTGGTACATATATTTAAAAGGAGTATTGATTTTTGCTGTTAGTAGTTTATGCACCATGTTGCTTTGTAGTGAGTTGCACAAAATGTTATAAAAAGGGAATCCTTGTTCCGGTCGAACTCTGCTGAACGGTGAAGACTTGCATGCCGCCTTTAACCCCTGAAAGGGTGTCTGACAAGCCATGTCGGCCATGTCTGTCAACCGCCGCCGCTCCTGCAGCTTAATGCCGCCTGGGTTTGCTTCTCTGGAGCTGATAGCCCATTTGCCTGGTTGTAGACGAGCGAGAACCTACGCTCTTCTGAGGCAGGCCAGGCTGAAGTTTGATGGAAGAGAGCTGCGAGCGGTCAGCATCGAGACATGCGCTTGCGATACTGCTCCACCAGTGGGACCAGACACTGAGGCGAGCCGCTCTGCAGCAGGAAGGGGTGCTCCAGCAAATCAGTGGCGCTGGCTCTCTCAAGGGGGTCTCGAGTGAGCATGCGGTCCAAGAAGTCCTTCAGAACTGGAGAGACCTGGATCACAGAACAAGGCTTGTATTTCAACTTCAACATCTAAATGTTTGAGTTGTTCTAGACTGGTATTTCTGTGGTGATGTGTGTGTGAAAGAGCTCATCATATGTGACCCTTCTCATACCTGGCTGATGTTTCGGACTGTTGGAGCTGGCTCATCTCTGAGCCTCTTCATGGCTGCTACAGGGGTTTCACTGAAATATGGGGGCTCTCCATCCACCATCTCAACCACCATGATACCCATAGACCACACGTCAACCTGAGACACAAAGGAAAGAGCTTTTCAGTGGTACACAAGTAAGAGTATTTTTACTTCAAACATTATTACAGTTAAAAGTACTCATCTAAATAATTAAAGTCCCGTTCCAGTCATCTTTTGATTTATTTTAATAATTTTACTTGTGATCTTTTAATTATGATTATTAAGTTTTCATTCAAAATCAAAATACCTGTGTCATTTTCTAGGACAGTTTCTGCAGAGCGGCAATAGTTCATTAGAAATTCACCTCTGAGTTGTGGGTGGGACCGTTGGTGGAGAGTTAGCCTCCCACTGCTTTAGATCGTCAATTCATTTACACTCTCTCCTGTTAGCGTACATCCTCTCACAACCCCAACCTAACATTACTGGTGCAACAAAAATGGTGAACAATATTGAAATTAGCCAGTCGTAAAGTTTTGTGTCAGAATTTTTTCCAACAGGTTTTTTCCATCTGCCCCTGATTCACAGCAATTTAAATGAAGAAATAGTCAGAAAAAATGTTTTCTTAACCTATTTCCTCTATCATAAGAAAATGCCACAAGAACATGTTAAAAACATTATTTTTATTAAAGTGGGTCTTTAAGTTTGTAAACTGTAACTGGTGAATAAAAGTATGCAAAAGCACCGAGTTGCATTTTGGAGACACATAAATTATGCAATTTAAAACTTTTAGGCGAGACAAAGTAAAAAAAAAATGCACCAAGCTAATGAGATAATTAATGTGGATTGATAAATAACAACATTGAGATTTGACTGTTATCCCAACTTTTCAAATTCATACCTTAACTTAAATTTGATATGTAGAGTTTGACTTCTTTAACACAACATTCCTCCTGTTTCAGGATTGTTATTAAAGCTTTTGCTAATGTTTTCATTTTTCAAAGCCGCGTCATACAAACTCGCTGATAAGTTAATCTCTGGAGTATCAATACAAATTTATTTATAAGAAAAATAAACTTTAAAGAAATAAATAAAGTATTCAATTACTTAGATTCCAGTTTTTCATTCTGAGAAAAAACTGTTGCAAAAAAGATGCTATTCTTCTAAATCTTGCTAATTTCTAGAGTTCTTTTTAATATAATTTTGCTTAACATTTGACATTTTTACTATTTCTTTTGATTGTTTCTTTTAATGTTTTATGTAAAGCACTTTGAATTGTCTCTGTACATGAAATGTGCTATACAAATAAACTTGCCTTGCCTTGCCTTGCCTTAAGTAAATGTAAACAATGCTGCACCAAAAAACTAATATTTTGAGTAGAATTTTCCAAAAAGTTGCTGAAGTAGATCATTAAATGTAACTTGTTACTACACAGCTCTGTTGCATCCCAACAGTGTTCCTCAGGTGTCATTATGTGAAAAAACTGATCAGGAACCTCCTCACCTCAGTGCCATATGGTGATTTGGAGATAACCTCCGGAGCCATCCAATAAGGGGTCCCCACTAAAGACTTCCTCTTCGGGATATCCTTACTAATTTGAGCACAAAATCCGAAGTCTGAAAGCTTCACCTAATACGGAAGATAGCATACATGATTAAAAAAAGGAAAACAGGAAGGAAGGGAAAGAAAAGGACATAGTCTCCTACCCTTCCGTCCAGTGTGAGTAATATAGAGTCACTTTTGATGTCTCTGTGAATGACTCCCTGTGAGTGGAGGTAGGCCAGAGCTTGCAGAACTGCTTCACATACTGTGGCAATCTGCTCCTCACTCAGCCTGCAGAAAAACACACATTTTTAATGAGTACACACACCGATTTCACATGTACAATTCACACATTTCTATTACTAGTTGCGGGCTGAAATTCATGAATCACTGCACACTATAGCCACCGACAAAGAGTGCAAGGTTCAGAACAATGACTCCCACTCAACAGAATGACGAATAGACATTTCTTTCTGATTTTAATGGGATTCTGATGTGTGAAATAAACAGGAAACTGAGACGGAAGGTAAAAAAGGCCAGTTAGAAGTAGAAAAAAAATTAAAAACAAAGGTGGTCTCTCTAGATCAGGATAGGTGAAAACAAATGTTTCACATCATGCAAGAAAAACTTTCTTATGTTAATTTCTATATTTTTTTATTCATTGTAATTGATTAAATGTGGTTAACTGTCAGTAGCATATTTAGCAAAACCCATAACAAAAAAGCAACAATTTATTTGTTTCTCTGCCTATTTAGTCCTTGAAAAGTACAGCTTTTGTGTGCCAGCTAAAAAAAAAAAAATGATTTTATACTGTCAAGGTACGACATTAACCCCTGAAATTAATCTTTAGATCTAGTCTTGTGTTACAAATGTAAATTGTTTTTTGGTGAACTCAGACTAAATGTCGGTCAACAAACTGCAGGAGACTCTGCAGCCAATACTACCCCCTAGTGGTGAATGTGATTATTAAAAATGAGGTGTTTGCACAAGATCAGCAATATTTTAGGACACTTTCATTATCGTGGTCTTACCTGGTTTCAGACACAATGTTGGTTAGCGCTCCACCCTGCAGGTACTCCATGATTACCCAAAGTTCCTCCTCCACTAGGGCAGACTTGAACATTTCAACCACGTTCTTGTGCTGATAGTCCCTCATGATGACCACCTGTAAGAATTATAATTTTAACATCATGAACGATTCATTTCTTGTCAGTTGGGTGACACATTAGTGGCTGAAGTTAACAAAAAAAATCTGTCATAGATGGTACTGAAAATGTCAAATGTGGTTCCTGCACCTCATTGAAGAGCAGCTCCCGTCTTTGCTGTCGCCGCAGGTCCATCATTTTTACCGCCACTTGCCTTCCTGTGTGCTTCTCTGTCGCAATACACACCACCCCTGTTGAGCCCTCTCCAATCTTCACAAAGTTGTCCAGATAAGTCCTTGGGTCACCCTTGTCAACCACCATCTGCAAAGCTGCTTTGAACTGTTCATGCGTCACCTTGGGTGGGTCGGGGGGTGGTCTGGGTGAAGGGTGTTGCGGTGGCCTAAAGGCTGGGGAGCACGTACCTGGAGGACTAGTGGCTAATGAACCTGTGGGGGAAGGTCGGGGCTGGGAAGGGCTGTCCTGTCGGGGGTAGGGAGGGTTTGGGCATCCAGAATGTCTGAGGAAAGGCTCTGGTCCACTGGGCCTCAGACCCATATTAGGAGAAAGACCTAGAGTATAGCTGGCTGAGGAGCGCACTGTCCGCTGAGGCCTGATTCCTCCAACCAGAGGACTGCTGGTGCCAGTGGGAAGAAATCCAGAGTGGTACCTCACAGTCGAGTCCGCCTGGAGGATCACAGAACACAGATGTAAGAAGAACACTAAGCAAATCTACTCTAGACTGTTTAGGCAAAATCAAAAAATGTGCTTCCTTTTCCAGGACACAGTTTCTGCAGTAGCTTCGCTTCAGAGTTATGGGTGGGACCCTTGGCGTAGAGAAAGCCTTCCCTCAATTCCCTTCATTCCTTTGTTTACATTATTTCCTGCTATCTTACAGCCCCTTACTACCTCAAGCTAACATTTGCACAGCAACAAAAATGGCGAACAACATTTGAGCATGGGTGCACAGTGGCACAGTGGTTGGCGCTCTTGCCTCCCTGTAAGAAGGCCCCTGGTTCAAGTCCCTACAAGGTGACCTGAAACAGAAACACCAACAGGGGTCAGGGAACCTTTCTGTGTGGAGTTTGCAGTTTTCACCCCATGCGTGCATGGATTTTCTCCAGGGAGTCCGACTTCCTTCCACCAAATGTTTCATAAGTTAATTCGTCACTCTAAATTGCCCCTTGGTGTGGATGCGAGTGTGCATAGGTGTGTGATTGTGGCCCCGCGACAAACTGGCGATCTGTCCGGGTGTACCCTGCTTTCGCCCACGAGTGGCCAGGTTAGGTTTAGACAGCCTCATGACCCCAAAAGGGACAAAACCAGTTCAGAAAATTGAATGGAAAATTAGAATATTAGAGCTGTACAGCTCTAATACAGTTAGAGCCGTACAGTTTTGAGCCAGCTCGGAAAAGAAAAACAAAGACGTACATAGATATAGTCGTGTACATGAGTCAATCTGTTTTTGATATTGTTTTTTGATCTTGCTGATGCTTCTTGAAAGGAAACAAATAAAGAAAGAAAGAGAGAGAAAATGAAGCAGAGCAAGATGCTTGTGGCCTGCTGATTGAAGCACACTTCACAACTACAGGCTTTTTCCAAGTGCATTTTTTCTATCTGTTCCTCATTCCCGACGATTTGAATAAAGAAATACTCAGAAATGCATTTTTGTCTTAATTTTCTTCTTACATGTCCTCCATCATGAGAAAAATACCACAAGAGCATGCTACCAATAACATTTTTTTTTTATTGGAGCTGGGCTTTACTGGTCTTAAGGGTCCAAAAACAAGTTGTAGACCATGACCACAACTTAAAGGGGGCCCACCATTATTTTCTTCAGCCTTTCAGAGTAAACTATATCCATAAATATGATCATATATTAAATTGGGAACACTAAAAAACTAATTATTTATGAAATATGAGTCATTTTTGTGTCCCGTTTTAATTCTCTGAAGTATTACGACTCGATTTCTGAGCCTCCGCCTTTCTCTCCTTGTCGGTCCCGCCCATTTCATGACGTCATCCTTGAGCTTGCCTCCTTAGTGTGAGCAAACTTTGTAAACAAAACCACATCACTAAAGATGAATGCGCAAAATCCTGCATGACGGTTACTGGTATACACGCTAAACAACACGTCGGTAGAAACAATGTGGATCACGTTAAAAGTCGTTTTATTGAGCATGAATTCATCCGATCATATTTAATGAGTTTCCATGTCTCATTGTTGTGGTTTTATAGTTTGTTTTTAAGAGAATTCTGTTGAAACTGCAATAGAGCTTTCATGGCAGCAGCCAGGAGACACAGAAAAGCGAGTTCTACGTTTTTTGCTGGCGTTAAAATAAACGTTCTAAAAAGTAAACGGTCTGACCAATTATATCCTTTTGGATAACATGACAATTAATGGTCCACATTTGTCTGCGGCTCACCGATCAGTTCATTTTTACCATGTTTACATCACGTGACTGTCGGGTATTTAGGCCATTTTGGTTGAGTTGTTCCGCTCTCAGTTTGGTTCATATTCAGACTGTGGAATCTCAGAGCGAACCTGAAGTTCGGTCCAATTGGAAACGAACTGAGAACACCTTAAAAGATGGCTCTGAGAGCGGTTCCTGGTACAGGAAGGTAGTTATCTCCTCCCACAGCTCTGCGGAAAAGATGGAGGTGTGTTCTTTGTAGTCTAGGGGCGGAGCTTGCAGCACAGACTCTTCCTGGAGAGAGTATTTGGCATCAATCTTACGTCAGCACGTTTCCAACCACTTGTTTTTGTGGGTATGGGAGGGGCTGCTGCAGACTGTGCAGGAATTTTCAGGGTAGGGCCCCTTTAAACATCTTAAAAGATCATTTATCATGAAGAAATTTAAATACCTCAAAACATACTTACTTTTAGATCATAGGAGGAGAAAGGCCGGCCCGGGCTGTTTTGTGGATGCATGTACATTGGAAGGTTGGGGCGTAGATCCGTAGTGATCGCTCCTTGATCTCCATGTGCCTGCTGCACATTCATCACAGGGGTGTAGAAACAAGCTACAGGTCTCTGGTTTGGTGGTAGTCCCCTAGGCAGCTGGAAATCTCTTTTCCAAATCACTCGTTCCTGAGGACCGCCTACCTCCCCACTCATAAAAGCCGCATGACTTGGTGGTGGAATGCTCTGAGACTGCAAAGAAGGTCCCTCCCGAGAGCTGACTCCAACTTCATAGGTGGATGTGGCCTTTGGCAAGATCCCATTTGGCTGCAGAGTGATGCTCTTCTTCATGCCCAAATAAGGGGTGTTGGTCTCACTGTGGATATTCCTGGCTTTTTCCCTCCAGTGGTCCTGACCGCCATCTTCATCATCATCGTCATCATCCTGCGTTAGGCCCTCGTACTGATAGACGTCTCCCTCGTTCACCTCGCCAAGCCTTCCCAGAGATTGAGCTCTCTTCCTGGCTGACGGGCTACTCTTCCTCAGAGAGTTGGAGCTGGTCACAGACAGACGGCTCATGTCATTGATCATGGCTGCGATGTAGTCTCCGTGACCAATCATGCTCCCACGTACTATGGTCTGAAAGGAGAGATTCATCACACTCTGATAGCCACCATCGCATTAAATAGAGATATCAGACTAAAATGGAGAAGAAGGGTGACATAATTATTGCTCAGAGGCGAGTTAAATTTAAACTTGGAAATGTGAAAAGGACATACTTGTCATTCCTCAAAGACAGTGGCTCACAATACACTGACAGACACTCATAGCATGGACGGAGCCTCTACGTCTGCTCCTATATTTCATGATATCCCTGATAACTTCTCTCAAGATCTTTGAAGTATTATGAACATTTGGCTGGCATACAAATGCCCAAACCTGCCCGGACATAAAATGATCAGACAAACCTTAGATGCTTTGCCAGAACAGTCAGACTGAATGCATGGAGGCTTATTAGTCTCGAGGTAGAGTCATGTTCAGTTCACAGTCAGTCAACAGCCTCTCTTGTTTCTCTGGCTCAAAGCCATTACATCCACACAGGGGATGGAGGTCAGATGACATCTCGCCTACTGTGGCACCTCTGTGACAGGAGAGGTTGGCAGGTGATAATAGCCATGGGAATGTTTGGTCGTTTAAAGCATGCTACAATTTGTCTAAAACAGCAACCCTGTCTAGTTAGACACCCTTTCTGCGTGTCCTTTTCCAAAAGAAACAAACAAATCTTCCTTTTATTAACTAAGCTTTTCTGTTTGGCCACATTTTTCCATTTGTTTGTTTGAGGCCTTTTTGCAGTGCATGCCTCCAGTATATTGATGACACCTCCAAAAACTATAAATTTGACCTAAATGCTGGTTCAGTAGTTCTCATGTTACACAGCACTAATCGCCATCACATCGTGCAGTTTTTTTATTTTTCTGGAGGGCCATAAAAAGAATCGACGGTGTGCTCTGTGAAGCGCGGAAACCCTGATCTGCAGGCTGAATCACTCACAGGCATTTCCTTTGCTGTACCTGCACTTTTTATTTGACATCTGTGGGAAGGCACCCTGTACTGTTATTAATTGCCTGCATGCAGTAATAAATCTTGTGGTCCCCAGCATTGTACAGTTAGTGTACACAGCAGTCATTAGCCAAGCCCCGTGATAGATAAGAGAGCAACAAGATGGGGAGGGCAGCAGTAATTCTACGTTGTCATCAGGGGATTATGGCATTTTCTGAGACAGCAGAATAGCTCAGTATCACTGAAACGATCAAACTGGCAGCACGCTTTTATTTGTCTCTGATTTGCAGTTGTAGCTCTTGTCAGACTGCGACTGCCACTCATCAGTTCAGTTCAAATGAAGGACAGAGAGCAAAAACTACCTTTTTTGGTCTCAGCTCAACTTCTGTGATTCTGGAGGGGTCCACCATGGGCTTGGGCCTGCGCAGGTTTTCTATCAGGCTTTGCCATTGGGTCGGCAGGCCCACAAAGCAGCCTCTTTTGGCATCGAATGAGGTGTGGACGCGGTGCTCAAAGTTCTTTGGCGCCGATATCTCAGGCCTCTTCTTTTTTTTCTTGCGAAACATTTTTAGGTCTGGAAGGACAACTGCTTGCCAGTCTCAAATTTTCCCTGTTGAAAGAAACATTCCGATTAAGAGAGACTCAGAAAGAAAATGAAATAAATCAAGTTCATCAATCTTAAAAGTACTATTAGATTGAGTCACTATAGGTTTATTTTATTATAATGTGAAAATGATCATCATCATCAGACTAGACACATGATGGAAAATTGATCACTCCATCATTACAGTCCTGTGTGTGGAAACACAGAATTTTGCAAGAAAGTGACCATACAGTGAATGTTCTAATGTTCAGTTTTTAAATTAAATCGATGAGGAAAAAAAGACTTAGCGGGCTGAACTTTATCAAAACAAAATGTGAACGGATTTGTCATTAATTAATGTGTACTTGTTTGTTTGTACACATATTTAATTTACACTTGATTATCTTGCAGGAAATACAAGGAATCTGTAAAACTTCCCCTGCACTGTTCAGTAGCAGGTATTTATCTTTGAGTTGCAATGGTAGAATTTGATGTACTGGATCAATTTTAGGTCAGTGAATCGGATCATTCAAAATGAACTAATATTGACTATGAATCGAAACAACAACCACAAATGATGAAATGAATCGAATTGCTGTTAAAATGAATCATTCTACCCAAACTTTTGCTCTCATTCCATGCAGAAAACAAATACAATCTTTGTCCTTTGAAAACAAGCAAGTTCCTTGTGCATTGCAGACAATGCAAACAGGACTTGGCTGTCTCTGTGTCCTGCTGGCTGTCGCAAGCTTGATTAGTTGAAAACAGCTTCAAGGAGATTGGATGGATTTGTGAGCACATGTGTAATGAAGGATATCGGGTCAATTAGGGCTTATTCATTTTGTGTCCTTTTACGGATGAGCACACGGTTGGGCTGACCAGCACCCAAAGGCTCCCTATGCATTTACAAAAAAAAACCCCTCACATATATACAAACAAAAAACTGTAATGGCAAGCTATCCTTCATAGCATCCTCCACAAGCTTTTCATATCCTAATTAGTAGCTTGTACGCCCTTGATTTCAGGGAGGGCAACCACTTAATCTTCGCCAAGCCACCAATCCAGGTTTACTTCCCATTCTACTGGAGGGAAATAATTAAATACAGTACATTTAATTTGCTTAGCAAGGAAGCTGTACTGTGAGATAAGCACTCACATATAAATCTTAAGATTAATATGGATACAGCTTTAAGTAGCTTGCATTAATGTGCTCACACCTATGATTGTTCATTCTGGACCGGAACTTTCTCTAGGGTCTTGGTTTACTAAATCTCTTTTATTATATATATATATATATATATATATATATATGTACATGTATAAAATATATTTCGAGCTTGAGCACATCATATATGTACTTACTTACCACCACACAAAATACGCATTTAACCACTGGATTCTCAGTGTTTATATACACATATTTTTTCCCCTTTTTTTAAATTATTTTTTCTCTTTACACATACATTATTTTTTCAGTAAAAAAATGGGGTTGGATGAAGAAAAACTTATTTCATTCCCGCCCCTGAAGTATCTATGACTTTACTATGTTTTGACAGTTGATAACTTATTCATGTTAAAGTCACTGATATCATTGATATCCAATTTTCTAAGTACTAGCATCAATATTCCATAATAATACAAAATTAAGTATATACATATATATACTCACACACGTCTTAACACATTTTCATTTGAACCAGATAGCATTAGCATTTACCATTGTCTGGGTGATAAAACAATTTGACCCATATTTATGATAAAGTTGGGCTTTTCCTGAGCTTTTACATTTGAAAATGATAACACAGTTGTGGCTTTGTCCTTCACCGTCAGACTGTAAAAAAAAAGGACTGAAGTAGGAAAAAGTCAGGATCTTATGGAGCCAAAAAGACTTTAACGAAAACTGAGTAATTTTTCTCTTTTCTGAAAACACATATTCTGTACGAAGGCCTTAGAGGGGTGAAAATGGTTACATTATTTTCTAAATAAATACATAAATTATATTCTTAGCTATGTTGTTTGCAGAAGTCATAGTAGATAAAATATTCACTTATAGACAATTAATATTTAGTCACAAAAGTCATTATTATTATTTAAAATAATCATGAATTAATTAAGTGTGTTTAATGAATATATAAAGTATTTTGTTTTCTGCGCCATCACAGATTATAGTCATTGGACAGTCCTAAAAATAAAAGCGAAACATAATGACTTCATATTAACATTCAAATTTTATTAGATATTCTGCTCATGCTTTGAAATGAATAGTATTGTGTATTAATTATTTATTATTAATACATTTAGCAAATAATTGAATGTTAACTACACAATTAATATTTTTCTTTTAAAACTTTATTAGCTACAAAATAATACATTTGTGTGATTTTTTTTAAGTAACTCTTGTTAATGTCTCATTTGTTGTTTTATTCATAGAACTACATTTTTTCATATAACAAAATTACCCCCATTATTAATTGATTATTTTTAAACACTTAACAACTGTGAACGACTTCGAATTCTCCAGGTTGTTGCTTACATTCATTATGCCAAGTTTTGTAAGAAAAGTAATCTAAAACATTATTTCTAATGAATGTGTATAATGTTTCTCTGTGGCTGCCCCTGAAGCAAGTATAAGATTATTTGAAGTCAGTCCACTGTCAAAGTGCTTGGTCACATTTGAAAATATGATTGTATTAGAAAAAACAATTGATGTATTACAATGGATGTATTCTACAAACAATGATTTATTTATCTTTTAAAATGCTATTTTTGATGCATGAATTACAATAAGGTGGAGAGCCTAAAAGAAGCTGTGTCCCAGAAGAGCTCCAGGCTCAGTGACTCCCTCCTAGTGAATTCACAACCCTCCTCACCCCAGTCAGTAGTCAAGTCGCGACCTTTCCTCTTCCCACTTTGAACCCTAAAACCAACATGGCGCTAATCTGTGCCAGCGGAGCCTATTGTGAGATATGCTGGTGACTAACACATGCCATTCACCCTGCTGCATCACTAGAGGGTAGAGCAAGGTCAGGACCACCAATCACATGAGCCGAGCCCCCGTTTCAGTGCAGAAGAAGAGGGGTGGGGGGGTTCTGCTCGGAGAGATGTGTCACCCTCCAAGGATAATTCAACCACAAGGCTAATATGCTAAGTGTTGCATAAATGTATCACTCTGTGCTCTCCCCATGTACAAATTTTGATGCCGGGTAGGATGTTAATTCTATCTGACAGGGACATTATGGTGTGAGAAGAGGAGCCGGAGCACAGATTAAAGTCAGACCTGGGAGTATGTGGGAGCATTTTCATTTCCACAAACACGGGAAAGCTTTTAACCACCAATTCCGTGTTACAAAAAAAGAGGAAAGCCAGAGAAAACAAGCTGCAAACCAAAGATTGCTATCTTTTTTCCCCCTCTCTGTTTCACATGCAGGTATCTGCTTAGCTTGCTGTTCAGGGACAAGATACTGGCGTTGCATGAGCAAATATTTACACATTAACACTCAAGTAATCCTTTACAAACAGATGAATCGATATTTGCTGGGGCAAAAATGCAAGCTACAGTCCTGCAATGTCAACAATAAGATGCTACTAACATTAACAGGCAAAAGGGTTTATGTCTCTAAAATATAAAGATGATTCGACGACTCAAGTCTGTGTAAGCAGAACAAATTCAGAAGTTGATGAGTTTATTGATTTACCAGGTTTTAATCACATGCATCTGACCCCATCGTGACCTCTCAGACTCAGTCATGCCTCTGACAGTTTTGATCACGGCACTCCATCGATTTCCACGATGGTTGGATAGCACACGGAATTTGTGCGGAGTATAATCCAGCTTTCAGGTCACATCTCTCAAAACAGCTGGGACCTGACCCTGCGCCTCACTGGTTTATGTTGAATCCATCAAAGTGCTGAGGCAAAACTCAGCTGCTCAGTTGCCGTCAGGAATACAAAGAGCCGGAGAAGATGAGATCATCTGAAAAAAAATCTGCCACGGGTAGCACAATTTCATTCGCACAACTTTGTGCTGCAGCAACTGAAATAATTTTTTTCCAAATGACTGAACAAAAAATAGCTTTTAAAGTTGGATTTTCCTTACTTTTCCAATAAAATACTCCCTTAATTTCATCTTAATCTTAAATCTCGACCTTACCCCAGACTGGATGGAGCTTCTTCACCTTGGCCACTCATATCATGCAGTCATTTAACCGGGCAATCCATATGCTTCCCGCGGACAACACGGCATGCCTCCTCTCATGTTTAAATCACCCTGAGCAGGAGTTGTGGTGGAGTGGGAGGAGATTGAGAGATAAAAGATACTGGATTTGCTCAATGTTAGAGCTGCGGGCCATGATGATGATTTTTTTTTTTTTTTTTCTGCCCTGATTTCTGCTCCTGTCCTTTTTTTCTTTTTTGTTGGCGTGCGTGCAGAAATGTAGCAAATGTGCAGGTGACTGTGCTTGCGGGATTAGTATTTTATTCAGCCCTTCAGTGATCTAATTTTAGTACACATCATCCCCCTCTCCTCTCTAGTACCACACACGTGTTTATTTTGTGCTAGATTCGTGTCAAACAGTGAGGTGAGGACAAGAAACGATAGAAATCCTCTTTTTTTTGTTGTTCGTAAATGCACGTTTAAGAATAATCCCGCTCTACAGAAACACAGGAGCTGCATGCACACTGTTTCATAACAGGATAAAAAACCAACATAAATGTTGTTCTGTTGTGCTCTAAGATCGAGCATGGAGGGCTTAGAGATTGTTCCTCCATCATCATTTTGCCCTTTTTTTTTTTTGTGCAATGATGTTTCGTTTTAGAGGGGCAGCAAAGCAGATTGGAGCACACAGGTTTCATTAAAAAGCATAAAAAGTACAAAGCACTGGGAGCAACTGATACAAGCATGGTTTGGAATTTAACTCATGTCTAATTTCTCTTCAGAATGGCCTTTTGATGGAATCCAAGAAGAAGATGGTAGATGATGTGAAATAACAGACAGCATCTAGCGACAGGCAGCTGCCAAATGTATTTTGCTTTTGATGTTCCACAGTAGACTTAAAACCCCTCTCTGATCATCTTCTGATCCATTGTAAAATCCTTCCGAGTGCTCTTTTATTTGTGATTATGTAATTTTTAACCAAAAAAAAAAAAAAACCAAAACAAAACAAACAAACAAATAAAAAAATGTGATTTTCTAGGAAATAGTCTCTACAGAGCAGCAGTAGTTCATTAGAATTTCGCCTCTGGGTTGTTGGTGGTAAGCCCGCCCACATTTCCTATCATCCCTTTGTTTACAATGAGATCACCCACGTGGACGCAGAGCTGTGCAGATCACCTGGATTGTGGTGCATGTTGGGTAGTTTTTGCTCTGACGTCGCATGTCAATCATCATAAAAATATCACGAAAAAAGGGGAGGTGCAAGGCGCCTAGCTGGCGAGAGCTGGTGGAAATCTGGCACTGTGCTGACTGCAAGCCACATTGATGACTACAAAACAATGCATTTTGGGAAATGGTGTCCTGACAGTTTCTGTGGTTTGAAGTGAATCCGATTAGAAATAACCGGTGTCAAAAAAGGAAATCTGTGTATTTTGTAACTTTTTTTCTGATAAAAAGTGAATCTATGATGAGAAAATAAACAAGATTTCTATTTACACAAATAGTGTAGTAATTGAAATCAGCTTCACTCAAATTTCTTTAAGCTTTAAAATTTATAATAAAAAAGTAAATCATTTTATTTTTTCTACTGATAATCATTAAGATTTTAATGCTAAACATCAGACAGACATTTGCATTTATGCAATAAAAGGAACTCATGAAATAAAATATTACAAATCATCTGTGAGAAACTGAATTCCTGCATCAGAGACATTAAGACCTGGATGACAATTAATTACCTCCTCCTAAACCCAGAAAAAACTGAGGTTTTTATACTGGGCCCTGAACACCTGAGAGATGCTCTCTCGGATCAGATAGTCTCTCTGGATGATGTAAATATTTCCTCCAATTCTACAGTTAGAAACTTGCGGTTTTATTTGACCAGGATTTATCATTTAAGGCTCACATATCACAAGCTTTTAGAACTGCATTCTTTTACCTTTGCAATATAGCTCGGATCAGAAATATGTTATCTAAAAGTGATGCTGAAAAACTCATCCATGCATTTGTTACGTCTAGACTGGATTACTGTAACTCTTTACTATTAGCGTGCCCAAAACATTCTTTAAAAAGTTTTCAGCTTGTTCAGAATGCAGCAGCCTGATTGTTCGAAGGAACTAGCAGAAGAGAACACATCACTCCTGTGTTAGCTTCACTCCACTGGCCCCCAGTTGAATCCAGGATCAAGTTCAAAATCCTCCTGTTAACCTATAAGGCTCTGAATGGTGTGGCCTCATCCTATATTAAACAGCTCTTAGTTCCTTACCAACCAATCAGAACACTTCCCTCACAAAATGCAGGACTGCTTGTAGTTCCTAGAATCTCTAAAAGTACAGTTGGAGGTAGAACCTTCAGCCACCAAGCCCCTGTTCTATGGAATAAGCCCCCAGCTCATGTCAGAGAGGCCAGCACAGTTTCTACCCTCAAAGCTAGCCTTAAAACATTCCTCTTTGGACAGGTGTTCTGCCAGGCTAGCTAGTAATAAGAGAATGGATTAATATTGATATGTTTAAATGTAATTTTTTTATTTTCTATCATGGTTATTCTCCACATCAGCTCTGGGGTTTCTGTTCACTTTTCTCATTAACTTCTCTTCTCTTCTAGTCCTTATTATTTATTATATTTAGTTCTTCATGCTTTTGTTGGTGCAGTTTGATTCACATGTTGTTCTTCTCTCCCGCTCCCCAGAGTGATTTCAGATCCCAGGTGGATCGCCCACGCTCCTGCTCCTGGCCGTGGACCACGCCCCCGACACCAACCTACATCTCTGGTTAAGATGCAGGATGGTGAGATGCAGGACTTCTGCTCCGTCTGACTGAGGACTTCATCACCACTCGTCCCTCATCTCTATCTGAATGAACTCTATTTAAATACGTAGTTGTAGAAGCTGATTTTTCTTTAACAGTTCTGGTATCTCCTGTCCGTCCTGGGATAGGATCTCTCCTTCATGTGGGCATCCCTAAGGTTTCTTCTTTTTTCCTGACTCCAGTGTTTTTGGAGTTTTTCCCGGAGGGAGGGTCTAAGGTCAGGGATAACCAGTTTTATTTAGTCTGTTTTGTCTTTAGCTATTTTTTTCATATTTTATGACTAATTTCTGCATCTGTAAAATTACCTGCATGAAGCCCAATGAGGCAAATTTTATTTGTGATTTTGGGCTATATAAATAAAACTGAATTGAATTGTGATTATGTGTTTTATTGTTGCCTTTAAATTACTAAAGGGGAGTGGCATATATAAATTCAACCAATTATTAATGACAGCCCCGATTTCCTGTAGTTGTTTAGTCTCGCTGCAGCTCAGCGTTCGCCTTCATCTCATGCGAGGCGCAATTGATCTCAAACACACCTATTTCCCACTAGCTTACAGCCTCTCACACCACCAATCTCACGTGACCGGTGCAACAAAAATGGAGAGCAGCTTTCCAGCTGTAGAGTTTTAAGCCAGATGAGGAAACGAATGGATCTACCGTAGTGGTCTACAAGTGGATAAATCAGAATGTAGTGGAGAAGGGGGCTTGTGGAGGGACTTATTCGTAACACATACAAGCTTTTTCCAATGACATTTTTTCATCTGCTCCTCAGTCACAAAAATTTGATAAGGAAATACTCAGAAAAAGAATTTTAAGCTTATTTTTCTGAATTTGTCCTCCATCATGAGACATTTTCAACAAAAACTTGAAAAACATAAAAAAAATACAGTTTTCATCAGATTGGGGATTTAAAATAAATGCAAAAAGAATCAAATTTTCTTTATTAATGGAATCCCAATTTCTTGAAATAACAGTTTTGGCTTTCAGATGTGGCCGACAGAGCAGGTATTTTCTTGGTTCTTTTTTGAATAGTCAGCAGTTTTCTGAAAAAATCCTGAAACATCTGTACTTCATTCAGTAAAAAAAAAAAAGGGGAAAGAGATAACCCTGTGGAGGGAGCTAAAAGAAAATGAAGAATAGCTGTGGCTGTAATTTTTCAACGGGCAGCGATAGTCTTTGATGTATCTCTGTCTGTTATAAGCTGTGAGGTCCTTAAGTTGAGCACCCCCAAGGGCAAGTGAAAGGAATTCTGTAGACGAGCTCCAGAAAATAATCTGTCAGTAGCAATAATTTGGATGTAGCTGAGAATAAGTTTCAAAGAAATGGGATGGAATTGGCAGCATGTCCATATTTTGTCTATTCTCTTCCATTTGTGAAGGCTGAAGCACGTCCACATAATGTCATGCTTTACCTTAAGTCTCTCCAGGAAGTCATGCGAGCAGGAAACGTTAGAAGCGGTGATCAGAACACTTGTCTGGTATTTGCTCACTTTACTTCTGGGTAGGAGATATCCTGGGGATGTGAAGCGTGTCTGCACTCCAAAATACACAATGTCTGAGCCCAACGATACGCAGTTTTTCAAGGACAGACATCTTGTGAAGGGCTGCTCCCCACTCATGTGTTATTATTGACAGATGAGTGGAGGTAAAGAGAGGATGAACACTCAGCCGTTGTCACAGAGAAACAGAAGAGCGTACTTAGAAAAGAGGCTGAATGGATGCAGATCATATTTGTCAGCAAACATTATGGTTTGGTCTCATTGTGGAGGCGCAGTGATGCTGTTAGCATCCTTCATCTATCATGTTTTCTACAGTAAACTGGTGACAGAAAAAGGGACGTCAATACACTGCATGCATCATCTTGTCACCTGACATGATGACACTGATTCTACTAGATGAGAAAATTGAAAAGTAGTTTGCTCCGAGGACAAAAGAGGACCTTAAAATCCGCCGCTGCAGAAAACAAACAAATATTGATGGTGATGCCGTAAAAACAACTCCTGCAGCGTCCCAGGAACTTTGTCTGATCTGGACGCACAAATAAGCCGTCACGTCGGCTTGTATCTTCATGCAGCGTAACTGTTTGCTTTTTACAATCCGGATAGTAAAGACACGCAGCACTGACCATCACTCTGTTTAATTAAAGATCCTCTTGGCTCTCACACATGCTTTGAGTGGTTGACAATAAATACTGCATTTCCAACTCTTATTAATGCTTCAATGGCGGGTTTGGGTTATCAATATTAGAAAATGTGACATTGATTTGTCAAATCCATTTATTGATTTTCCTTTTTGTAATTTCTTTCCAAGCCAAATTGATTTTTTTTTTATATGAAAATTCAATATTTCATGATGAAAGGTTCATCTTTTATCTATTATAGCAATTTGGATGGAAATTAGAAACAACAATATGTTTAATTAATCCAGTGTAAATATAAATGGACTATAAATAGTTTTTTCGTTAGAATTGTGCACTTGTAAATCAAAATCATTGCACTTTTCTGTAATATTCAGCTTTTTTTGGCAGGTTTATGTACATTTTTGGGGAGAAAAACATAGACTTCTAAATAGATTTTAGTTTTTCAAACTGTGAATGAGCTCTGTTTTTACTGCACAGACAAAAGGGACTTTGTCGTGCATTTTTTCTCTTTTTTTTAATACTTGGTGCTTTAGAAGGCACTGCCTGGGAAGATGCTCCATTAGAAATGCGATGTGCGAACACCGCATGATGCAACCATTGCCGAACACAACTGAGAATTCTGCAGGTGTGTTCACCAGGATGTGAGCGAGTGCTATCACTTCCTGTCCTGTTAGCACTGGGGCTGTTTCTTCTGGACTCTGTGCTGCCTGTCTGTTTCAACTGTGAGCCTGTTAAGCACATAAGAAGCAGAAGAGCCAGGCAACCTCTTTTTAAAAAATAAATTCAATCTGAAGAGTTTACACATCACCTTCGTTAAAGCAGATTTTCAGCTTCATATGACAGATTTTCTTCGTTGCCTCCTCTTCCTCCTCAGTCATGAGGAACCTGACGCACAGTTTTTACTTCAAGTTACATCATCCTGAGAGGTTTACAGAAGCCTATTTTTGATCTCTAAAGCTTTTCAGCTCCTGCCTGCTGTTGGTGGGACCGTGCACAGATAACAGGTGAAGTTATAAAGTCGGGATCAATAACTGTTTTTGGTTGTGACGCTGTCAGTGAGAGTGAAGTCCATTGTTGATGCCAGAGCTTCAATCCATACTCTTCCTTTAAACACCTTACCCTTAGATTGATTTTCACTTGACACTTTGCATTTAATAAAGAGACTAACTTTAAAGAGAAGAGTTCATCCTACTGCGGCTTAAATTGGCAATTCAGATCACTTTTTTTTATTTACATTTATGCAAACTTTTAATCTACAGGTTCATAGAAAAATCTCACATATCTGTCTTGTGCTGTTTTTTTCTCGTGTGACTATTTTTAGCTTCTTCTTCAAAAGACTCCCAAACAAGCACTCACTAGAGGACACAGCATCTCTTAAGAATGCACAAAGCAGCAGCAATCATCCTCGCAAAGTGAAGTCTAGAGGAAAATGTAAATAGTGTTCAATCGTTTTGAAGATTGTGAGGAGGAGGGCTGAGCAAAGCAGCATCTCTTCTGAGATCTGGTCCATAACTGGAATCCTCCAGCATCCCACTCGCCTCTGCCTTTTTTCTCCATTTCCCCCCTCTCTCATCTGCATCTGCCTGAGCTGCATTCTGCTCACAGCATCTCTTTCTTCCTCCACCATGGCTTCATGTCTGGCGTACACTAGCTATCATTATCAATGACATCTCATTCTTACCCTCCCCACCTTTACCCCCCACTCATTGTAGAAGGAGAGGACACAGGGCTCTGGTGGTACAAGTCATTGTTAGAGGAGAAAAAAAAAAAAAAACAGTTATTCCTCCTTACCTTTCCGTCCACTGAAGAAGAGAGCTGCTCTCCTCCAGGAGGGATTGGAAGCAGGACTAATGTACACTCATATACAGCGCTCACTCACATTCAGACACACACTCACGGCCATAAACCGCTTTCACACACACCACGATGAGGAGGGCTGGCTCTCAAGCAGGAGCACACTGCAGGCTGCCGCTTGCCTGGGAAAGCCTGATGCGTTCCTCCCTCCAGGCACACGCTGCCATCTCAAAGGCTCTTTGTTGGAGCTGATTCATCCCCGGCTCTGTGGCTGAGTGCTGTGCCGAGTACCGGTGTCTGCTCCCACAGACACGGCGCAAAGCAGGGACAAAGCCATGAAAAGGAACGGGAGCATCCAGGAGAAGGGAATATCACCAGCCCATATAGTTCCATCCATCCATCCATCCACCCCCTTCCCTCTTTCTCTCCTTCTTAAGCTTGCCGTCTCTTACACACACACCCTCCCACCTCCCTCTCTCTTTATCACTTCCCTCCTTCACCGCCTCCTCCCATTCCCTCATTGGGTTGCAGGAGAACTGATAGCTGTGTGTGTTTATGTCAGTTTGCGTGTGCGTGCGTGTTAAGCTGGTTTCCGGTGACTATTAGGCAAGGGCAGCTCCTCCACACCTCATCACCTGAGATGCTCCCCCCCTCCCCCCGCTGTCCCTGGATGTGGGTGACATGAGAACACATGGGTGGGTTGCTTCACCCACTTTACTGCTGTTCAGTCAAATGCATTATCTATGGAGGGACAGAGTCAGGGATGGCAGATGGCAGAGGGAGGAGGAGGGGGGTGCTGTATCTGGATGATCATAAAGGGGGTGCGGGACCACTTTTATTCGAAAAGCAATTCCAGCCACACAATCTTTTCTTTTTTATTTTTTTTGACCCAAAAATCATTGTGGACGAGTTTCAACTCCTCGCTCCGGTCCTTCATCCTGATCCAGCATCATTAGTCGAGTAAAACATTCCCCCCCTTTCGTTTCACTACAATCATTTCCTGAATAATTCATAGAGCTGCTGAGACAAGACTCAAAGCAGGAAGATGTATTAGGGTCAAGTCGTGCAGAAATTGCATCTAAGAGTGAGTCAGATTTAGGGCATGCATGCAGCATGAAAAATATTTACCAACATGCAAGAACAGACAAGAACCGTGATGTTCCTTCTAACCATTAAAACAAAGTCAAGTGAAAACCCCCCAATCTGCAAGCAATGAGGCGATTTCCTGTTGGTGGGGCGGAATGGAAGCACTCCAGTAAATCACCAAGAAGCAAATCTCTTCGTTGTCATCATCCTGATGCTCATGTTTGCTGGTGCGGCTATATTTTACTGTCTTGCTTTGCATATTTGATGTGGTTATTTTGGGATCAGAGCTGTGAAGACTACTAAAACGGTTTTGTAACGTGTCCCCATTCTTGATGGTTGTCACAAAAATGGTTTGAATTGCCCAAACCAGCTGAGCTGAGTCATTCAAATGCCCAGTAGAACTGAGAAGTCAAAATTCTAACTAATAAACTATAACAGGATTTTTAAATGAATTTTTATTCTGGTAATTTATTTTTATGATTTTGCTACTGCATCAAGTTAATTGAGTGTAGTTTAAAAGTAAAAGTCATGGCTATGATGCTAGATGGAGCAATAATAATAAAAAAAGATATTTTGATATTAATGAAGTCTTTCAGAACACTATTTCTTTTCATCCGGTCGGTCAGTCGGTTGGGATGAATGATTGTAAAATTGGCTTCGCTTATGAGGCAACAAAAATAATTTCCTTCTCTTCTATTATCATTTCACATTTCAAAGTGTTAATCCAGCAAAAATACATAAGACTCATCGTGCAACTTTATATGACAAAAATACTCACCAACCATTTTTTGAAATATTAGCCCTTGTTTCAGATTTTTAAGTAGCCTACTTTAATTTATTTTATTGTAGAATAATTCCCTTCATTCTCTTTAGTTTCCCACATCATATAGTGTCTTTAACATTTTTTCAAATAAAAACAAGCTTGACACAATTTCTGACAAGGCAATCCACATTAGAGAAATAAAATGTATTAACATTGATTACACATATTTTTTAATCGATTTTTTAAGTAAACCATGAATGATTACATTATTTTTGCAAGATTAAGTTATATTGACAGTAAGGTGAACACAACAGGAGTTCAATGTTTCTATGATACCATAAATAAAATAAGAAAGATGAAAAAATACTTGTTTGTCTGATCTAAATGTGATATAACTGGAGAAAAAAAAATAAAGAACAACAACTGAACATGAATCAGATATACCGAGGTATTTACTCTCAAAACCAAATCTCTTTCCTCCATCTTCATATCCTCAATTAACTATTTTGACAAAAAGGTAGCAAGAAGGTAACTGCAGAAAGGGACAAAACTCTGCTTCTGTCCCAGCATGCAACAGTGACGCTTTCTTTAAATTATAGCAAAACTAGATTTCTTTTTAAGAATTGCTTGTTTTTCACTCTGGACAAACCAAAAGATGAAGTGATTTGCCAAATATCTCAAAGAGAAAATGTGGTTTCAATAGCTACTGAAAGGGTGGTGCTATGTGTACGGAATGAAAATTTCAATACTTTCCAATAAAAAATGTGTTAACAAACTTTGGAAAGAATATTTATAAATAGATTTTTGTTGTAAATGTAAACATGACCACCTATTTCAAGTCACTTATCTTTGTGGAAGAAATGTGTTCCTCACCAAATGTAATTCTTTTCAAATTTAAATTTAAGCTAAAGAAAAACAGATACTTGTATTAAAAATAAGGAAAATTGAAGAGATTAGTGATTAAAAATCTGTCAATAAAAAAGCTTAATTATATTGTACTACAAAATAGAGATCCTTGTTTATATGTCGTAACAAGTAATCTCTTAGCTAGGGGTGCTGCTAACAGTCTTGTCAAGTAAGATGAGAAAACAAGTTGTGTTGATACACACATTTTTTTACTACTTCTACTTATTGTTTTATTTTTTATTTTAAAGGTAAAAAATCAAAACCCTCCACTGGATTGAACTTTACCTAAATGAAATAACACAGGTTACCAACACTGTGAGGTAAACTCTTGCTTTAAGTAAATATTCTATTAAAAAATCTGAATATATAAAAAGTTTCTATTTAATCAAAACTTGAATGTAATTCATATGACCTCATATCTACATACACAGCCACACAACCATGGCCGGTTCGAGTTTTCTTTGAAACCCTCAATATTATCTTTAATCTATCAACCATTTTCTAAACCGTTTGTCCCTTTCAGGGTCATAAGGGATGCCTCAGCCTAACCTGGCCACTTCTGGGTGAAGGCAAGATACACCCGCCAGTCTGTCGCAGGGCCTCAATCACACATCCATAAACATTAGAAATCAAAACCTAGGGGAAATTTAGAGTAACCGATTTACCTAAAAAGCATGCTTGTGGACGGTGGGAGGAATCTGGAATCCTTTTCCATCTTAAAATGATGCTTTCTGTAACTGCAATGAACAATTTTGGAATAAAAAAAACAACAAAATACCATCTAGTGACACACACAAATATGGCAAGGTGACCAACTCACCCGCTTGCATCACAGAGCAAATTCACTCATTTATCAACCAGCCACCATCTTTAACCAATTTATTAAAATCTGTTTTAGTCAACTTAGGGGCAGAACAATTATATTTTATATATCTTTTTTTTTTTTTTTACAGCAAAACTATCATCACAGCATCAGAAAAGCCCATTAGTAATCTGCACACCATTACCTGCACGCTGTCGCTCTTATGCCCCCTACTGACGGTGCAAAAGCCCTCAATCTCACCATGCATCAATAACACACATCATCTGTGTGAGGTGGTTAGGAGGTTTATTACTAGGCATGAAAGGACCATTAGTTCAGAATTTAGACAAAAAAAAAAAACTGTCATTGAATACATTCTGACTACCATAAAATTCTTTACATGAAAAGACAAAACTGTCAGGCAAAACTGAATGAGACAAGGTGTAAAAGTAAACGGCACTTCTGAAAGGCAGTTTTAGAGAACAAAGCAGTAATGGGAAATGGATAAAAATTGAAATTAGAAAAGTAAATCTCTAGTGGAGACAAGAAGTCGCAGTGAAAACCTATGTTAAGCAAAAAAACTACTTACAATGAAACACTTAAAAAAAAGAATCTATAATTCATTATTTACATATTTAAAGCCATTTGTCTGCGTATTCCACAATATATTCAGTTGGTTATTCAAAGATTTTGTGTCAAAAAAAATACAGCAGGAGTTTCTTCTCCCTGCGTTTTAAAACAAGCAAAGGTTTAGTTCCTGTGTTTGCAGTTTAAAGATCTTTAAACCGTTTTGAGAAATTTAAATTCTCATAAACATGGACAGTCATAACATTATATGAAGTCGGACTCAAAATATGTGAATCAAACTGATGGTTGATCTGTTTCCTGTTTGGCACTTTGCAAGTGAACCATCTTTAGGAAATATCGTTCCGCACGCAGCTCCTCGAAGCAGAACTCTGTGGCGCCTCTGAGCAGCAGCTCTTTACAGTACATACTCTGCTCCTGCACTTTCCCCACTTCTGCTTCTCTCTGGAGCTGATGGTCTTGCAGTCTCTTCAAAGGAGTTTCTTCTCTGGTTGGCTTACGCGCCGACAGAACCGTGTTCACTGCCGGGTTGATCTTACATGGGGTCCTTAAGGAGGAAATAGATGCTCATGTTTTATTCTGATTGACACCAAACTGATTTAATTCACATCTACGGTCCTCTTGCTGAGTAGACTCACATTATTTGGGAGGCTGGGTTGACTCCTCAACGAATGGTTGAAAGGTTGGTTTTGGAGGCGGAGGAGCCATAACTGCATGTCCAAATTTTGTTTTTTGTGGTATCTGTAATTTATATAAAAATACAAATAAGCCATTTGCCCTAAACTGAAATATTTATTCTGAAATATGTAACACTGTCCTACCTTTACATCACACCATCTTTCAGCCTTCTGCTCATTCTCTTTTGCTCTCGATGTAGGAGGAGCCGCCCAAGGATCCGGCGCAGGTCCGGAAGACCCGGAGCTCTGGTTTTTGTTCTCGTCAAAGATCACTAGTCGACTGTTCGAGGCGTTACCGAGAACTGGGGCACCACGGGACTGCAGGCCTCCAGAAATGCCTGCCCACAGAGCCATCAATAATTCAAATATTTTCCAAAAATAATTTCAATATTAATGCTGTTGGAGCGCTGGTTATATCAGATCACTTTAGTTTTTTTTGTACTTTTGATCGCTGGCCCAGTTCTGTTGACAGGAGCAACTGCCTTTTTCTTTCCTCTGTGTTTGAGGTCCGCCAAAGAAACTCGCTCAGGTTGTTGGGGCTCGTCGTCGCTGCTGTCATCATGCACAGTCATCATTATCTGCCGGGACACACGTGCCTGTAGAGCCCTGTAAGCAATAATAATCGATGTACATCTGCAGAAGAACTGACAAGATATAGTTTTAATGCAAATTTCATGGCATACCTGTGAAACTGGAGAAGCTTGTCATGTGGTTCTGCACTCCGACTGAAGCCTTCTTTATAGACGAGGTCTGCTTTACGATAGTTGCCCTGCTTTTCGTATTCTTCAGACCAGGCAATATAAAGGGAAGCCTGCATCAACCCTATTCCCTGCGCTTGCATGTACCTGTAAATGTCCAGGGGTTCAGGGCAGTTTTCTGCCTGGTAACAGACAAACATGTCGTAAACATTAGAAAAAAGAAGCATCAACAGAAGCCGAGATGAATCTAAAGTAGAGGGCACGTACAAATTTGATCCAGAAGTCAACATAGCGAGGATCATTGTTGTATTTTTTGTCGTCAGTGAATCTGGTCACAGCTCGCTCCAACAGTGTTGAGAGGTTGCTTTCTTTTCCACCCTGTGGGAAGGTCTGCTCTGTCCACTTTATATATCTATAAGGAGTCAACCGGGTATAAAGAAATTTCAGATAAGGAGTTTCAAACATACCAGCTTTTTTAAAATCTATGGCAATCTAAAGATCTATAGAATCTACCAACTAAAAAGTTTTCTTCATTGTTACTTATTAGCAATTATTTTATTTTTCAGGAATTTTTAGGTTTTTGTTGTTTTGTGATACACAAATAATTAATCAGGGATGTCCCGATAATGATTAGTCAAGTAAGAAAGTTTGGTTATTGTAGAATTAGGATCTTCAAAACTCTGGAACATTTTTGATCACTTGCTATTCATAAATTCATTACACATTTGGACAAATTAATGATGGCTTTTTATTAAAATTCTTCTTGTTGCTGCACAAATATGATAGTATTCGTGACTAACTCATTAATGTAACAATCTTGGTTATTTTTAAGACATTCTCTTTTGAAATAAATTTTTTTCCCAGAGCTTAAATTTTGTAGACTGTCCCTTGGAAACCATCTTACTGCCATCCCAAATCAAGATTTGAACCGAATCGCAGGGAAAGCAAATTGTAGCATTCGTAGTAAGAACTCACCTATCCCAAACACCAAGAGGATCATCTCCGTCATACATGCGCAGCTCCGACTCAAATGCTCTGCAGACACAAGATCGTTTCCATTTTTAAATAATAGAAATCCAACTATTGTCAAATTCTAAAACATGTGTGGCTGAAAAGCTTCCAGTTTGCAGAAGCATCCATACTGTCTCTGCTGGTTTATGGCAGATGCAGGTCCATCTTGTTGCTGACTTAAAGCCTGATGCAAAGCAGATATGTCTCTGCCTCGCCTCAGCGGCTGAATGTTTTCTTTGCTCAGCTCCCATTCCACATCTCCACCTTCCGCCATTGTGCAAATAGGCGGGCAGAGGGGCAAGGATACCTACAGGTGGAACATTCCATCAGTAACCTTAAGGTAATCACACAGGCATTATTCAAGATAAACAGACCAAAAACTGTTTTCATGTGAATCTTACAGCAATAAATGGTCATTTTCAGGTCTCAAAGCTATAATGTGTATTTTTAAGATCGTTAACAATATGCTATTTTTGTCAGGTTCTATTAGTGGATGCGGAAATCCAGTAAAGCAAACCAAATCCACGAATAAGCACGTGTCAAAAAGCTCAGCAATCTCTTCAGAGTATCAACTAATTTTTTAACATTATATAAATATATGCATGCAAAATTAGTCCAACTCGAGAAATTACCATAATGCAACGTTAGTATCCAACGGGCTATAAACGTGTTTAAATGGACGAACTTATATATTTAATATTAAAGCTTCAATTAGATACCAGTTGCAATCTGAAATATAACAATACCAACACCTGTTTTTATCCTGAGATTTGACAAAAGGCAAGTTGTTGGAAAACCTGGTTAGCTTAGCTTTAGTTTACGAAGTGTAAACCATGGATATCCCAACACGACTTATTAGCACGCTTTGACATTATCATGGACTTTTTTCAACTGGACGATCAAAATATAATTAAAAATAAATTTTCTGCATTAAAGAATATAACTTGAAATTTTATCACTGCAACTTACAAACCTCTTTTGTAGTTTAAACAGGTAAATCTTTGAGCTCGCAAAGCTGAAACGGTTAGCTCGCTGTTTTTGAACAAGTCCCGCGAGACCACACCGAGAACGCTGATTGGTGAGACGAAATACCGGAAAGACGAATCTGACGACAAGCAGTAACTTCCGGTTTACTTCCTGTATTGGTTTAGCTGCGTTCAGAAAGACAAGACGAGAACAAGAAAAATATTTTTTACGTTTTACAAACGTCTCCTCACATTTGTTTGCCAGAGTGTCATATGTAACAACCTCATATTTAATGACAAAGCAATATGGACGGTCGCTGTTTTTGCTGCGCATCTAAGTTTACTCTATTCAAAAAAGAGGTACAGTATTTATGGGTAACAATATCAATGTGTTTTAATACATGTGTACTGATCGATTATTTTATTTTGCATTGTGTTTGTAGCTGGGCTGTAAAAACTGCGGACGATCTTTTTGTCCCAGCTGTTTGGCTTTTAGTGCTGTTGTGCCTCGCTGCGGAAACACTCAACAGAAGGTCTGCAAGCAATGTCACGGTAATCTGACAAGGTAAATAAATGAAGAAAAAAAATATGCTTCAATTTTTTAAGGAAATGTCCACATTTTATTTTTTTCGTTTTTAATTCCCTGTCAGTGGGGAAGCTCCGAGCAATACTGGAAGATGGTCCCCACCAGAAAATTACAAAAAGTCAGTATATGCTCAGATTAAAAGGAAAAAACACATGCTTTTTATTTATCTGAAGTTGGTGTCTTTTACAGGCGTGTCGCCGCCCTTGAGGCCAAACAGCAAGGACAGTCTGTAAAATCTGCTGCACATGGAGGAAGCAGCAAAGTGGGTCATCTACCATTCAAAGGTTTAAGTAAAGAAGATCAGGCTATTGCTGAGCGACTTCAAAGATTAAAAGAGGAGACTAAACCAAGTAGGATTCCTTTTTTTTAAATTAACATAAATAAAGCATCAACAATAGTCATGCATTTTTCTCAAATTTGTCACATCTTTTTGTGCAACTACTATAGAGCCTCCTCCCTCTCAGAGTGAGCTCGAGTCTCGCCTTGCTGCTCTCAAAGCACCCAGCCAGCCAGTGCCTTCCACAGAAGACATGGAGGACCGTCTGGCTGCTCTACGGGGTCAACCACCGCCATCTCAAGCTCCTCCTCCTGTGAGTTAAATCCCCTCCTACTCTTCTTTTTTTTATGGACGTTGGTTTATAAAATATTATACCCAGTGACAATCCCGAGGATCATGTGTTAATAGACTGGTAATAGTAAGGTCTACCTGCTAACATACCTATGCTTTTGCCTGTACAGGTTCACCAGCCTCCTGATATACGCACTCAGACTGAGCAAGCCAACGATTTGATTACTCAGATGACAGAGGAAGTTTCCATTGACAACCAGCAGTTAAACCCTGAACAAAGTAGTATTTTGCTTGTCAAAAATATATTGGTTTAATTAAAAAGTAATACAATTTACTGTCCCACAATGTCATCCCTACAAACCTGTTTAATTGTATTTATTATATTTTTTGTCCAAAGACATAGATAGCCATATGAATGACCTGAACAAAGGGGAAGGTGCAACATGGGATGAGAACTTAGAGGAAAATCAGCAGACGGTGAAACATTTGGAAGCTGATAAAGACCGTCTTCTGGAGGAGGCAATGCAGGAGCTGAGAAAGGAGCAACATTCCCAAGAGCAGATCCTCCATATGGCAAAGAGGCTGGCGGAGCTCAAGGGGCAAGACCCTGAAAAAGGTTCAGGGAGCAGTTTATAAACACATCTTGCAAGTTATTTATAGTTTTATGACAAAAAGTCAGAAAAAAAATAACTACACTTTGAATTTCAGATTTGTAACTGACATTTTCATGATGCGTTTTTAGTCACAATGGAAGACTTCCAGCGTCCTGACAGTGACGAGGAGACTGAAGAAGAAGCTGTGAGAAGAATCTTGAAGCAGGTAAGGCATTCAAAGTGTGCAGTTAAATGTAAGCACTTATTTTGTTGCACTTTTTGGAGGAGAGTTTAAATCCATTTCGACCACAAGAGGTTGCTGTATGGCCATCTTCATTTAAAGTCTTCTGGTGTTAAAAGTTTTTCTGACATTCCAGCTTTCAGAAGAGGCTACCCTCGATGAAGCTAGTGGCTACAACATACCTTTGGAGCAGAGTGGGCCCAGGAACACTGAAGAGAAGAAAAAATCTAAGAAATCAGTAGGTCAATTGCCCAAAAATATATTGTTTATTTTCATGCTATTTGATGCTATTTGGCTGCATTTTCTTTGTGTCGAAATCAAGGCCCGGGGGCCAGATCCGGCCCTCCAGATAAGTCTATCTGGCCCTCCAGATCATTTTTATTTTTTTGTTATTAATGGCCTTATATTAATTTGCGCTTTTTTCTAACTAGTATAATTTTGACAAAATATATTTTTATGGAGATTAAAATACTGAAAGTTACTTAATATTTAAGTTGATTTATTCTATGATAATATTCCTGCCTTTTTATTATTCATAATTATGTTAAAAAGTTACAATTTTTAAGTTTTAAAAATTGGCATTCTGCTAGCTTTTTAAACTATTTTGCCATTTACTAAGATTTTTTTAAGCTATTTTAGAGTTTGGCTAATATTGCAGCTGCACGCTAGCTGTTTTGGCTAATTTAGGCTTTTTCTTTAGGCTGTTTTGTAGTTAGACTAATATTACATCTAGCTAGATTTTGGCTAATCTGGCTATCAGTTGTTTTTTTTTTTAGTTTTTTATTATAATTTGACAGTTAGCTAATATTTTATCTGGCTATCAGCTTCAGCGTTCAATTCCAGTTTCAGCATCTTCAGCTATCAGCACTAGTATTTTCAGTAGGTAAATTCAGCTTACAGCATTCCCACTAGCATTATCACAGGTAATGCTATACATCTATTTCATAATTATGTTAAAAGGTTAAAGTTTTAAAAAATTAGTTTCAGAGTGTTCAATAAATGTTTATACTGGAGTTAGGCCCCTTGTGTGATTGACTTTGACACCTCTGCTTTAAACTAACACGGCTTACTTTTGGTGTTGAAAAGAGTGTAGCTCCTGCTCCCAAGAGCAGAATTTCACCTGCTGCCGTCATGCATCAGCCATCAGACAGCGATGAGGAAGAGCTTCCATGGTGCTGCATCTGCAACCAAGATGCCAGCCTTCGCTGTCACACGTGTGACGGAGATCTGTACTGCAACCGCTGCTTCCGGTAACCATTTTAGATTTTTAAACTTAACACACTCGACTCAAAATGATGCCCTACATGGAAAATCCTAACTCTGATATCAAGAATGTTGATTTGAAATGCATACTATGACCCATATAAAATGTTGGCACTGTGCTGTACTGTTAGGCAGCATGAATATTAAGTATTTAGTGTGATGAATTATCAATCCACCTTCTCATTATGTCCCCAGGGAAGGCCACGATAAATATGACAGAATGGAGCACCGGACTACCAAGTACACAGCGCCAAAGAAGAAGAGGAAGACGTGACAGTGATGCTCTATGCCTTTTTGCCTCGCTGGTCTTTCATGACTGTAAGGCTAGCTCTTTAGTCCTTAAGTGTCCTGTTATTGTTGCTAAATATAACCTTAAAAATGTAGGCACTAAATTTATATAAAGCGAGGCAGATCCTTCTATAACCCAATAATTTGGAGTCCTTTGCAGAAAGAGCTGTGCGTGCTTTCTGAAACCTAGCTTAACCTCAGCAATATTTTTAATAGGCCCCTAAAAAAAACCCACACACCAAACCAAAAAGGGTTCAGAGATTGGAGATAGTAAAAGTAGATTTGCTGTTGTAACATGACCACACTGCTGCTGCAAGCGGCAAAAATAAAAGCTGTCAAATGGGTTTCTTTTATTACTTGTTGTCAGTTGTCCTACTTTTTACCGGCAAGAATGAGGCACTCTTAAGTGTATTTTGCACTTGTTATCCTTTTTTTTTTTCCCTCTTCAGAGCATACAGAAAGCAGACGGATTATGAGTTCATCTGGAATATCATAGACATTTTGTCTTTTGGGAATGTCAGACTAAAAACTCCAAAGTGTCAGTGTAAAAGAGTTCACTTTTTTCCCTTTAAGCTGTCACTCCTACAGTCTATATTTGGATGTATCAGACGTTAGCATTTGCTCTCTTGTCATTTTGTGAAATTTCTTTTAACATTATTTTATTTTTAAACCCTATTGATACAAAAATGCATCAAACCACTTTGGCTCCAAATTACCTTAATTTTGCATCTATGTGAAATCATATGTTAGCTGGAGATAAATTCAGGCACCAAAATGTTAAAGGGGGGAAACAAATGCGTCATATTCATATTCAGGTTTTCTCCATATGGATGGATGGATGATGAGAACAAAGCACAAACTGGGTTTAGTCATTCAATTCCTATAGAGGAACAAAAGGACCCTACACTCTGTAGGAGTGCAGCACCATCACTGTGCATTACTGAACAGTGAGCTGAGGGTGAAGCGTTATTACACCGTCCTCGGGGGGGCTCGCTCCATTAAGGTTTGTGCGGAAGCCGCTGCCTGTTTGTCTTTTCTGGTCATGCCTCTCACCACCACCACAGACAGGAAATGGATGAGGATAATGCATACTCGATGGAACATCCGCCTGCTGATTTCAGTGTGTTTACTGCCAGCGTTGACATGTCAACCCCCTTCTTTTGCGTCCCATCACTTT
Organism: Oryzias javanicus; assembly: GCA_003999625.1. Taxonomy (NCBI): domain Eukaryota; kingdom Metazoa; phylum Chordata; class Actinopteri; order Beloniformes; family Adrianichthyidae; genus Oryzias; species Oryzias javanicus. The sequence continues at coordinate 9,590,334 of CM012458.1, forward strand.
ACTGAAACATTTACGACAAAGAGCAGAACAATGCATTCTGGGAATTTGCTGATGGGCAAAAAGCCTTTCAGTTATCTCCAGACAGCAAGACATAATCACTCCTTGTGTTTCAGGGTTATAATAAAGTGCTGCAACTCTAAGAGGGTTCTCCATTTGTACCGTAAATGTAATGGCAGTAATAAACATGTCACTATATATTTATAGATTCTCTCTTTTGATATTATAAAGGATTGCATCTCGATTGAAAATCCAGCACAGCCATTCACAAGATACAGAACAGCCTGGTTTTGAAAATGTTCAGTTTTATTCCAACAACACTGTTACCTGAACAAAAATACTTATGTACATAAATAAGCAACTGGGAATGAACAGTTTGCCACAAGTAAAGGAACCCTTTGAGGAAATGTTCTGCCAGCCCTTCACATGTATTTGTTAAAAGGCTGACAAAATTGAGGAGTCTTTAAGGGGGAACTGAATCTATAAAAAACAAACAAAAAAGAAAAAATCTCTAGTTTTAGACTTGTATTGAACCAGGAAGCGAGAAAGTCAGAAAGAGTCCATTTGAGACACGAACTGCACATACAGGCATCCAGATGGTTAACATATGGCAGATGGAAAGAGACACAGAATCCTGTTGTCTTGAATCCTTGTTTTGACCTATGGTTATTTCTTCAAGGGACCTGACATTTTGCGTAGTCCTTTTATCCTGTAGAGTAGTCCGTTGATAAAGTCCTGTGGGAAAAACACTTTTTTACATAGACAATTTAAATACAACAAGACATGTTTGAAAAACTGATATATTTAATTTCATGTTTTTACCCCCACTGTAGCTCACCTCTTTTGGCTTTCCACATTCTTGCAGCAACTCCTAGCAAGAACAAAAAAAGAGAAATTGGCCTTTTTAACACTTTCTTCCACTTAATAATTTAAATGCACCATAAATTGCTTTCTTGCATAAAGGGTTTATAGCCATACATTTTAAAATATTCACTAAAACATTAATGGTGGCTTAAAAAGTAAATGCTTTTTTGTTAAATGCTCCTAAAATATTACAAGACAAGTAAGAAAAACAACTGAATTAAAAGTAAAGGGCAAATATATCTGATAGGCATCACCTGAAAGAGAGATAAGGTCAGACAATGCTCTGCTTTTACAACAGAAGACTTTTAGAATACTTCCTGTATTACCCATTGATTGTATGCAGATATGTGAATATATAGTCAGATACAGATGCGTACATATAGATACATTCTATAAACAGTCAATGGTTTTAGCACACAACAGTTTGCTTTTTTTTCTCTCTCTATTAAATATGAAACTCATGTAGGTTCAGGCCATAAATTAAGTGTTTTAGTTATAGTTTTCTCTATTTAGTGTTTTGCTTATGCTGAGGCCATTATAAATTATGGCTTGTGCATTTTAAGTGTTGATTATTTAACATAGTTTTATAAAACAACATCTTCCCTTGTACCACATTTACAAAATTAACAGCTTGAAGGCTCTGTCATACCTGCAGCCGACTTCTTTGCCCCTCGTCTGATAGCTCCAGGAGCTCATCAATATCAATTTCTAATTCTGGAATCTCCTCCTCCTGTAAAAGAAATGGTATAGAATATTTCAAAAGGTATTCTGTTTATATATATTAAAAAACATATCTCCTATACACTTGTTTCTGAGTACTTCAAGCTCTTTTGCAATGTCCATTGCATGTTACAATGGTGGCAACCGGCCCATCTTTTAGTCACAATGGAAGGAATGTCCTTATCATTTAGCACTCTCGTTAAGAAAGTAGATAAGATCAAAGAGAAACCTCATGATCTATTTAAGAGCATGTAAGTATTACTTATGTTCGATACAATCTCTCAAGCATAACAAATATATGTCCCAATAAAATAATGTCTTTGTATGTTTAATGGGCTGATTACACTAAAGCAGAGAGGCTCCAGGAGACCATTTGTGGCACATTATGGTGTCAGATATCCAACTGGAGTGAAGCCAATTATCTCCTCTTTAAATTATCTCTAAAGAACATATTTGTCCTTGAAAGCCAGTAAGATCTGAACATCAACTAAAAGAAAGTTTATTTTAGAAAATATCTTCTTTAACTAAGCAATAGCTGGCAGTAAATGTTATCGGTGAGTTAATGTAGCGGATGAAGTCCCACTCCCTACTCATCGAATAGAACTAATTTTTAGAAGAATGCTCACCAGTAGACATAAAGATTTCCGCAGTGGGCCAACACTGACATTTCATAAGTGTGCTCCCTGTTTTAGAGGGAATATTTTATCTTTTGGGGGATTTTCTTGGCTGATGATCTCTGGTTGAGGAGAAAGTTAATCAATGAGGAAGTGCTGAGTAGTGCAGTTGATGGAGCTTTCTTTGGTCCCCTGTGCTTTTTGTAATTGATACAAGCTGCCCGTTTGGGACGGTGAGATTCTGCTGATGTCTGTAGAATAAATGCAACTCTTAACTCTTGGTCCAATCTGTGCCGCATGAGCTTCTCTGGGTTGTTGAGCTTGTGGACATTTTTGTTCTTTCCCTTTGCTGAAATGCTTATCTCTCAAACCAACTATGAAAATTATAAAATAATTTTAACCGACACCATTTAGCATCAATATTGTTTAAAGTACGTATTATAAATAGAAAGAATTTTGAATTAATGTATTCACTTTAAAAGGGAATTAGTCAACCATAAATTGCAAGATATAACCTACACTGTAAAAAGTGAGACATTGGCTCAATTAAAAAAAAAGGTTCTGTTATTTGTTACTTTTTAATTTTTTTTTCAATTAACAATTTGAGTTGAGTAAACCATCAACTCAAAATTTTAATTTCATGAAAACTAATCATTTTAAATGTAAGAAATTATAAAACCTTTGCAAACTGATCCAATATTTCTCCTCTTTCAGTGTTAAGACACAGCAACCAAGGGTGGTGCTACAGGGGGACAAGGGGGGCAGGAGCCCCCTCAGCAAAACCCAATACTAGTATTGCAATAGACAGAAAAAAATAAATGCAAGCTCTTTTAAGCATTAATAATAGCACCTCAGCTAAATGAACAACTGTTTTAATATGAATATTAATAATATGTTTTAATACACATGTTTGATCCTTTCCTTTGTAATTCACTTTGTTCTTCTCGCGTCCCCATATACAGTGTTCTAGCTCCGCTAGTGCAAACAACTAATAACAGTAATTTGACAGAATCACTGTTAAATTATTTGCAATATTTGTTATCACTCGTAGAATCATTTTCTCTGTTCAACATGTTGCTGGGTTGCAGGTTTGAAGTTGCTTGGTGGTGTCAGAGAAGCACTGCATTTCAATGAGGCCTTCAGGCATAAACATTTCATTTCCACTCTGATAGCAAGTGATTGAAGTAAAAATGAAAGTTTGCACCAACGAGGCATTTATAAATATAGAACTGCATTGTTGAATTCTCCAAAATTCAATTCTAGGGTTGGGAACTCCACCATTCCCAACTCTGTAGGTGATGTTGGAATAAAAAGGGTTGAAATAAATGGTTAAGGTTGTAAGGACTATTGCCATTTTTTAATCACGTTTAAGACATTTTTTAATTGTAGTAAAACTTTTTGATTTATTTTTTGTGTGTTGTGGTGTCTGTTACTTTATGTTGTGTCAAACTAGCTTTTAATCCCAAGTGTCACCCTGATTACATGAATACACAGACTCAAAACCTGAAATTCAAGATGGACGTTTAAACCTCCACAAAACACACAAAGGCGGTGTGACCATAACCTTTTTGATCATCCTGCACCACAATAAACCTAATGATCAAAACCATGTTTAAAAAGGCTTGAAAAGATTGTTTGGGGAATTCTTTGGTCTAAGCTAGTCTTTGTAGATGTGGTTCAATTCAAACAAACCCAATCAAACTTCCCTGTCGTTGGTTATCTTTCTTGAAAATGCTACAACAACACATTAACGTCAAAGTTAAAGTGTTTTCGTGAAGGAAATCATGGTCCGGAAAATGAGTTCTGTTGTTTTGTGAAGCTGCTGATTCAAGTTTCATTTATCAAACCTGTCATTTCCAAGACAAACAGTGATCTTAAAAACAGTCTTTCCTGAAAACAATTAGCATAGAATAGTTATGTAGCATATAGAAATTCTTTTAACTAAAAATAAAGAAAGCAGCCTAAAGTTTTTATGAAATATACTTAAAAAACTAAAATATTAACTACTTTAAAGTAGATTTTTCTTTTTGCCTATACATTTTTAAAAATGCTAACATTCATAGAGACATGTTGTGCTTCTACTGCACCTCAAATGGTATTTTCAGGTCTTTCCTAGCAGACCAACAGCTAAGATCAGTTTTTCACACCATAAAACTTTGATCACTTCTTTTAAAAGGTGTGAACTATGTCATAAAGAGATCCTCTTTGAACGAAGGCAGCGCATGGATGAATTAGAAATGCAGCTAAATAATGCAGGAGGAGACACAGGGGACTATCGGTAAATGCTTCTTTGCAGAGGACCAAACAGAGCGGTCTTCCCCGAAAGAGATACAAAATTCATTAGACTGCTCCTACACAAGAAACAGAAACATTCTGCATAAGTGGTCTATAGCAAATATTTACCCATACTGCATCTGTAGACCATTGTTTTTGTGTGAATGCACGAAATGGCAGACTTTTGCCTCAAAATGAGCCACGCAGTTACAATTGAAGTAGTTTTAAATCAAATTTGCAAGTCTTATGTAACTTTATGCAGTCTACATCAACATATTCAAATGTTGCCATGTCACGTTTTGCAGTTATCATCTATACCATATGGAAAGGGTCCCTTGTGTAATAAGGGAAAGCCCAGCAGGCAGGTGGTGCAAGCCATTATCAGTCCCGTTGTTGCTTAAAATAAAGTGAGAAACACCCAGTTCTGCCTTTTTCTGGCATTTACCTGAACCCACTATTCTCATCTGATCTGCATTGTCACCTGGATGCTCACACCTCCTTGGAGACCCTTCCCTTAATTCCACTTTATGCCACGCTGCTTCTAGTGGGCGAAGAGACATCTGTTGCCGTGGTTTCCTTTTAAAGGATGCCAAGCAAATCAATATGGAGTCTCTGACATAACTGGATTGCATCCCATAACATAGGAGTGCAGTTGTGAAGGTTGTGAGGTGATTTTGCTGATTAAGTGCTAACAATTAATTATCGTTTTACTAAGATGACACTATAATATCCTGCTCAAAGGGTGTTTATTTAAAAAAAAGCTCAATTCTTAAAATTATAAAATCATACTTCACGTAGTCCTTTTTAATGTGCAGCATTGCCTCCAAAAATTAAAGAATTAATATAAAGTTATTTTTAAAAATGCAGATTTATAGTGACATACAAAGCAGACATCTGGTGTCTTACATAACTTAGCACTGTTTAGATCCGTACATTAAATTGTTAATGAGCCATGAGGCGTTCAAATGCTGGCGGTGACTCAGGTGATTCACGGAGTAGCAACATGCCTATAAACGCTCCTCAGGGGCTCCACCGGCTTGTCTGCAGAATGATGGTGCGTCTGCTGAAAGACACTGCAGCATGCATGCACAGCTCACTCTGCAGTCAGCTGGTTGGCTCATAAAGGCTTCGTGCTTTCAGCCAAGCTCTCATAGGTGCACCGATGACCAGTTCAGTGTCTTCTCAACACTCTCCATCGCATCCTCCTCCTCAGACAATCTACATCTCAGTGCATTTCAGCGTGTCCTATCCTACCTCACAGTCAAACAGCAAGTGCAGCTGCCCGTCAATCCACTCCTCAATGTCCAACCTCCTCTGCAGGTCCTTGCGGTTATATTTCACTGTCAGCTTGCCCAGCTTACGGTGTGCTGGCTCTTCTGTTTTGTCCGTCGCCTGGAACATCACCCTGGACTGGGTGCTGGGCTCTGACGCCATGGCTGCCACGGCCTCAGGAGTACCGTGGACGCACACAGAGCTGTATCACCCCCGGACGCACACACAGACTCACAGGCTGACTCCTCTGCTAAAACTGCTTATCGAGGGGGGGCTGCTCTCTACGCGTATATCCTGTTATGTTTTCGTGTCTCCGTCTCTGAAATGCCGGCTCGGCTTCCTTGCCTTTCCCTCGTCCTCCCTCCCTCCTTCCAAAGCTCACAGTCTTGCTCTCCTTCCCTCCTCCTTTTGCAACACCCACTGGCTGCAGTATCTAGAGAATGGTAATGAGATATGGCTTTGTGTGTGTGCATGAGCACTTTTCAGGGAGTGTGTTTGCCTTTTGGTTTTTATGCTGCGTCCTATGGCAGGTGGAAGAGCATAGGTCAATTACAGCAATAAAAAGTTGAAGAAGAGGCAAAAGGGCAGTCCGTCTGGGATTGTTGCTTTTAATGAATATAAAGGGCTATCTGATGTGATAAATATTGAAAAATCTATCCGCACTTTTGTACTTTTTTCACAGATCACTGCTTACCACGGATCACATCCCAACTCTTTCTTTCTACCCAGAGTATTTGTAGCAAGAGCTGCCTCATGAGGTTTTGACTTCCTGACTGGTCTTGTGTTCACAGACCTTTAATGATAGTCGGGTCTCACTGACAGGTGAGTCCGGGTTTCTCTGGTGTGGTAGTTTCTTTGTCCTCTGTATCATTATCATTATCAGATCTGAGTTTAATAAACCTCGAAGTCCATTCAGGGTCATCAGTTACTCCCCTTACATAATGGATGAAGGAGATAGCCACACTCCAAGGTTTTATGAAATAATCTAAACTAATTTCTTGAAATGATCAGTTTTTGACGTCAAAAGCAGTGACACTTATTACTGAAAAAAAAAAAAAACTAAAATTGGTGTTATTATGTAGGATAAGAGAATCAGCAGGCTGGAGAGTTTCCACATATCCTGTTACCATATGAACAATAGGGTTTAGTTTTTGTTTTGGCAAGAACTCCCCATCAGTCGTAGCTGCACATGTTCACCCACTGATGCGCCGTCTGTTACAAACACTGAATTATTGAACGCAGCTAGCGGCTCACCTTTCCAGCCAAACAAACAAATTCCTCCTGTCTCACACTGCACCCTTATGCGCTTGCTAAAAAAAAGTCCTGGACTCCAGACCCATGTTAGGTACTGTCCCCTCTGACCTAGACAAGTGACTCAGTACTAGGAGATGAAGATGGGAGCAGTAGCAGAAAACAGCCTTTGTGTGTGTGAGAGGTTTATTGTGCCACTTGTGGCCGCTGTTCTTCAATGACCCTCTGAGTCATATTTCTATAAATATGTTCTGTCTGCATTTGTGAAACAATTCAACAATTCATATGTATTCACTTTGCAAAATGTCAATTCACCTCAGTGCCTCATTGTGTTTGATTACATGCCTCGATACTGAAACAGTGATGAAAACAGAATTGGTAGCAAGTTTTAATCTTTACAATAGTTATGATAAACTGTATGGTTGTAGTGTCAGAAAAAAATGAGGCTAAAAGTTACGTTTTCCACGGAAACACAGGAATCAACCTTATCTTTTCTGATCGTAGATGCGGTCACACTGCCACCCTCTGGATGAAAATGATTGAATCTAAGACATTCAGCTCAAGGATTCTAAGAACAGGAATACTGTGTTTAATGGAAAAAAAATCAACAGGAGTACTTTTAAGTATTTCATTTTTTAATGTTAAGTGAAGAAAATGTGGTCAAATTTGGCTTTTAAATGAGAAAAACCATTGTGTAGTTGTTGGTTTCAAAGTAGTACAGAAAGTGTTTCAGTTCTGTTGAACAAAAAGCTAAAAAGCTCTTAGTTTCTTTAAAAAAATGAAGCATGTTCTAAACCATAAATTAAAGTTTTTAAAACAATTTGTAAAAATTTGAACATTAAAACATTTTCTCCTTTATTAACTTAAATAAAATAAAAAAACAAAAACATTTATGCCTTTTCTCTAAAAAAAGATCTAAAAGAAAACATGTTAACCAAGGATTTCAGCAGTACATTTCCAGCAAATGTTGTTAGGGTTTTTTTTTTTTTTTTTTTTTTTTTTTTGCAGCTTTTCTAGCAGTCATTGTTGCGCAATCACCCTCAGAGGTTTCAGTCGCCTCGAGCAGGTTTTGCCAGACTCAACCTACCTAAAGTTCTGTTTAACGTCTTCAAATTACTTGATTTCATGCAGTTCCCGTAAATGACTGCAAACTAAAAAAAACCCCACAAAGACTCACATGACATGTGTCACCTCAACCCACAAACAAAGAAACAGAGCTTCATCAAAAAACAGTTTGTTTTACCTTTTTTGTAAATAACTGTCTTGTTCCAACCAGGTCGTAAACAATGGGTGGACCACCATATAGAAACTGGGAAATCTTTCTTTTTTGTGCATTGCTGTTGTGTTCTAAATTATTGACACAAATTAATATGACAAGATATTTTATGACACGTAAAACTTTCTATTGTTTCATAATTAAAATAAACGACTTAATTGCACTAATTGCTCATACATTATGCTCCGATTCCTATCTAACACTGACACGTCCAAAGGCTGCAAGAAAATTGGTATCTTCTGCACCTAAAATGAGCGATTCTCTCTGATTCAATCTTACAATTGTTTAAATCTTACATAAAATTAAAAAAACATGTGCAACTTAATTCACTATATCAGCTGTGCACTGGTGTTAATAATCTGTAACTAAAATTAAAATGAACAAATATGTAGTGTTTTTCTTGATCTTAATTGGAATATATGATGGTGGCCATTTTGGTCAATTCATTAATACCAGTACTGTTTTTCCAAAAATAAAGACAGTTAGACAAGTCAAACAGGCATGACAATTATTGTAATACGTACCAGTCAGGCTATTCCGGTGATAACGATGAGATAGGGAAATGATGATGGAAACACAATGTCATACCACAACATTTGGTTAACTTCAAATTCAAACACAAATAGAGCATAAACCAAAAACCAAAATGTAGCACCTGCCCAGCCAGCAAGGCCAAGTGGGCCCCATATGGCTTAAAAGTGGGCGGACAATGTAGGCCCCAATTGGGTTTGTCCGCAGTTTCCATGGTGGCCCCAGCTGTGTTTGCCCACATTGACTTAGGTGGCTACGCTAGTTGCCCGGTGGACAACATAGCGAGCTCCGATGCCCAGGGTCCAGCAAAGCAAGCAAGTACTGCTACCCAGGAGTCAGCAGGGGTGCTGTCCAGGCTTCCAGTCCCTGGGTAGTGGAGCCAATGTGGGCAAACACACCTGGGGCCACCATGGAAACTGCGGACAAACCCAATTGGGGCCTGTCCACCCACTTTTAAGCCATATGGGGCCCACTTGGTCTTGCTGGCTGGGTGCCTACATGTAGTGACATCAACTGCTGTCAGGCAGGCAGAGACGGGTTTTAGAAGGTTTTTGTATCTTTCCCTCTCACATGATTCAATACGCATCTCAAAACGTGGTCCATAAATTGATACTTTAAATATATAACTAACTTTGTGGGGATATTTTTCTTACTGGCATTTTTTATTTTAAGCTTAAAACTAAAACAAATGTCTAACATAACAGATTAAAATTTCTCAGTATTTTAGACTCTTTCGTACTTTGTGGTTGAAAAAATGTATCTGGGTACTGTTTGAAACGGTGTGGAAAAAAAGGTTATCATATGCTTAGTGCACACATACAACCCTCGCTGTGGTTCACCTTCTGGCATTTGTTATTGACTTGACATGTTTTGGTTTCCATCACATGCACAGTACATAAAAAGGCAAAGGCAGTACAGAGGACAAGAAAATTAAAACGTTTGCCAGAATCTGATTATTTACGTCCCAATAGATTTTATGCCTTTTTAATCAAAGATAATCTAGTTCATATATATGGTTTTCAACCTGCACAGCTGTTACACTCAGAACTAGACTAATCTTTCGTTACGTCTCTGTATACTAGTTAACCTAGTTTAAAGCCAAGTCACAAGTATTTTTGTTGCAAAGTTTAGACTTTTACATTGAAGAAAAGGGAGTTGATTTGATCTTTTAACAACCCACAGTGATTACTCAAGGAATTTATCTTGATCCATTTACCTCTGTTTTTAAACGCGCGTTAATCCGGAAGTCAACAAGTTCCATTATGCAGTTTCTGAAAGAGTCACTTCTTACTTTTTTTTTTCTTTTATAGCAAACTCTGCAAAAAACTTAATCTCTCAGCAAACTTTCAGAAAAAAGCTGTTCCCCTGTGTACCACAAAGCCATACTGAGGGCAAAGACGGATGAAGACCCTCTTAGCATTTTTTATTTAGACAATTATGCTACCGTTTTTTTCCAGCACTATTTTGTCATCTGCTCCTGATTTCCTAGGATTAACATAAAGACGTACACACAAATACAGTTTTAATTTTCATTTGGTCAATGTATGTCCTCCATAATAAGACAGATGCTACAAGGACAAATTAAAATAATAAAAAAATAGCCTACATTTCTTTGGAATGGGCCTTTAAATGCTCTGTCTTTTATCCTCTGTTGCTTTAGGAGGAACCATTTCTGCTGAAATTATTTCAGGAGGATGTGGTTTTCTTTGAAGACTAGACTTTCTGACAGATACGCTGAAGGATAATATGAAGCTTGTTTCCTATTCCACCCTGTTTGTTCTCGTTTAAACCGGTTTATAACTCACCACACGTTTTCATAATTCAACTAAACAAGTCACATTTTATCAGCGCATTTGATTTAGAGTTTTTATTTTAAAATATGATAGCATTGTTGGGCAATACGCTTCCATAGATACTTGGTTTGTAACATTTGCATGTTGAGTCCCTCCTGGTGGAGGAGGAGGAGGAGGAGGAAGAGGCGAGACGTCAGTCTATAAAACACGAGAGCTGCGTTGGTTCCACCTGTTTTACCTCATAACAGTCGGAAGGGAGTGGCCGGCGTCAGGAGTGGAATTTCACTTCCTGTTTCTCTCAGGTGAGTCTCCGCTCTCAAACCGTCGATGGCTTAATCTTTATTTATGGTAAAAAAGGTTGACTTTTAAAAAGATTTTCTATAGTTGTAAAAACTTAAGTGGCGCTCGCGCGCGCGGGGGGACTATCTAGAATTAGTCGATTTACAAGTAGAAAAACGATCTTTTTTACGGCCTAATATCCTATATCTTTTTTTAATAGTTTTATTTTTGTGTCTTGTTTTTCAGAGTTGTACTTAAGAGGATTTGTGATGATGAAATCATTCATAGGGAGAGGAGCGCCTGCGCTTTTTTTCCTATTAGTTTTGGTCAACTCTTCCTTTAGTCAGGAGACAGGTGAGGCGTGCTTTTCCAAATTCAAAAAGGGAAAGGAAGACTTTGTTCTCGCTACCGAAGAATCTGTGACTCAAGGGGCCACGTTCATCTCTGCGCCGGGCCTGTCCCAGGAAAGGGACTGTGTGGCCGCCTGCTGCAAGAGCCCGAAGTGCAACCTGGCCTTCATGCAGAGAGGAGACGAGGAGAACACGATTCAGTCTTGCTTCCTGTTCGATTGTCTGTACAAGAACACATATGTCTGCCACTTCGTGACGAAGAAGGGGTTTACGAGTTATATCCTGGGCTCTGTGTATGAAAGTTACCTGAGTGTCGAACCCAGGCCAAGTAAGAACCTCCCTTTGTTTTTGTTTTTTTTTTAAAATTTTGCTTAAGAAAAGGTTGTTTTCTTTTTTAATTTTATTTAAAGAATATGTTTATTGCTTGTTTTATGTTACTAAAAGCCAATGGCTGTCTTTATGCTTTTAAGTGTTAAAGTTGTCACTCAGGACAATTGAGAAAATTTCAAGCGGAAGTCTTTCATTTGCAAGCTTTGTCATGTCCAGAAATTCCTAAAGCTGCTTTCTGTTTCTGTCTAACTTGCTTTCTGATGTTGTTAGCATGATTTTTTTTTCCCTTACTTCTTTTCCTAAAATGTTATTTTTTACTCTAGCAAAAGTTGACAATCCACCAAAAGCCAATGCAGGTTTTGATCTGGTTGTCCAGCCTGGGGAAACTGTGACACTGAATGGCCATAATAGCAAAGATGACCATGATATTAAGGTCTTTCATTGGGAAATGCTCGGCGATTATCCTTCTGCCGTCTTAGAGGTGAGGAAAGAAAAACTAGTGCTCAGCTGATCTCTTCAAAGTTCTATAGATGAATAGAATACTGTTTTCAAACCTCATTTGCACTGAAGTGATTTTTTTTTTTCTTTCTTTTTTGTGTAGAAAACCAAATTCCCTGACCAGCTTCTCGTTTCCAATTTGAAACCTGGAAAATATAAGTTTAAGTTGACCGTCACAGACACCAGTGACCAGACAGACTCAACCATCCTCACCGTCCTGGTTCTCACCCCTGAGGAATCAGACCGTAAGTATTGATTATAATAATAATAATATTAATATTAATATTAATATTAATATTAATATTAATATTAATATTATTATTATTATTATTATTATTATTATTATTATTATTATTATTATTAATAATAATGAGAGTTTGAATCTTAACTACAAGCGAAGGATAATTAATTCAGTGGTCCCAAACTCTGTTGGCCACAGACCTGGGCCGGAGATATAAAAACAAACCAAAACATGATATTTATTATTTTAGGAAGTTTTATTTTGGAAACCCATTGGCTTCTCTTCACAACATCCTTTGTTGACACACATCACGTGGCTCAGTCAAAAATATATCCTCTACTTCTTAAAGTGACCACATCAATCCCTAAATCTAAACCCTCAAGGTAGAAGTTGGCAAAAAACAAACTAATTGACGTTTTTTTTTCTTAGAAGAATCTGTGAGTAGACAGAGGAAGAGCCTTCAACTGAAAAAAAGCTGCATTTAAGAGGAAAAAACAGGAGTTTTTACTCCAAATATGGATTAATTGCAACAGTGGTTACTGCACACCATAATTATAAATTTCAGCAACCAACTTTCTAATGCAGGGGTCTCAAACTAAATTGCATAGGGGCCAAAATCTAAAACACACCTTATGTTGCAGGCCGAACAGGATACACATTTACTGAACAGTCTAAAACTAAATCTTTAAAAATGTAAAAAACGTAACTTTTTAACATATAACTATGAATAAAATCCGGTTCAGGAATATTATTCCAGAATAAATGTACTTAAATAAATCTTAAATCTTTCAACATTTTACGCTCCATACAAATATTTATTTTGTCAAAATTATATAAGTAAGAAATCATCGCAAGATAACATCGAGTCATTAATAAAAATAAAATAAAATGATCTGTAGGTCCGGATATAATTACCTGAAGGGCCGGGTCTGGCCCCCGGGCCTTGACTTGGACGCATGTGGTCTAATGTAACAAGAATGTGTTACAGTTGTTAAATTGGTGTATTCCCATTTAATACTATTATTAGATGATACTAGTGTTGGTGACCTTTTTTTTTTAAAATTTTTTATATATTAATTTTTACCATCACACCTTTAGAAATCAGACTAGGATGAATGCTGCTACATCACATCATTTTTGGTTCATGCACTAAATCTAGTGATATACAGTTCAAACCAGCTGCTGATATTTTAGAGGATGAAGATCAACGTCACCCTAAAAAAGTTAAAGGAAGTTTGTAGAGGTCAGTCTGTGAAAATGTCTGATATTAAATCGGTCCGTGGCTGAAAAAGGTTGGGGACCACGGCCTTAACCCCCCGTGCTCTCTAATGGGGTCCAGATGACCCCACCCTTACATTGAGGCGTTAGCCCTTCCATGACAAAGGTGGACAAGGTGGACAAGACTTAATGTCTGTCATTGGACACCAGTAAAGATCAACAATCATTGAGAAAAAAAAGTTCAGCGCACCGTCTTGTTGGGTCCAGATGACCCCACTTTTATGTAAACAAGCCGAGGAGAGAGGAAGGGTTACATGATACTCATCCTAAAAAGTGACTGACATCAGAGTTGTTGTTGCTTAAAGTTTCAGTTGTAGTGAGTCATGCCTCTGTTGATCTCTGGTGATTCATTGCTCGGCTCTTTAAGTCACCTGACCTCTGTTTTAATGTATGAACATACCTGTAGACTCTGAGTACTGACTCACATTTTTTCAAGTTAACAAACCAAAATTCTTCTGTTTTTTTCCTGTGTGTGGGTAGGTTGATAGATTGTTGGGCTGTTCAGATTAACAGACCTGTCATGGCACGTTCAACAAAGGCAACACAGTCAGGCAGATGATCCTAAAGCCTGTGTTATAATGCAATAAGCAAGTTTCATGCAGGAAGTGGGAAAACTGCGAAATGAAGCAGGTTCTTTTGTTTTCCGAGTTGGGTGTTGTTTTGATTCTCCCTTGGTGTTAAATGACAGAGATTTCTTTTGAAAGCAGAAGGGAGAAATGCATTTTTTTTTTCTGCTCTGCTTGATCCTATCCCTCGTCCCCAATGGGAATAAAACCTGTTAGCCAAGTTTTGTCTTGCACAGCGCAAGCAATGCTTATGTCACAGTTGTGGTTGAATCCAAAACTGTTTTGGGTTGTCAACTAATCCCATTTTAGACAGACTTTCTTATGTTTAAGCCCTATTTGCACATTTGGGTGAAAGAGGTCACAATCCATTTAATCTAATATTTCCAGTATAATGAATTAGTTGTAACAAATGTGTTGTCCTATGCAAACATGGCTAATGAAAGAGTAAATAACTCTTTATTTTATTTAGTTGTCAATGCGTTTGCCTGTTTTGGGGGAGAAAAAAAATCCATGCAGGAAGTGCATGAAGCTCTCAATACCCCATGCAAACCTCTTCCTTATGCAGAAGTAATGTAACTTGTGGCTTGCCAGTGACGTGGATGTGGTGAAGAATTTCATGCCTGACAGTCATGTTTAAGCAGAAATAGGGTCTGACTTAAAGGAGAAAAAAAGGAAACTCCTACTGAACTGAGTGTTCTACACATCTCTTTAATTTGTTAGATTAAAAAAAACTTGTAATCTTGTATTTGGGAGTTTTACTACATTAAGTTCATTTAAATAATTATAACTATCAATATGAATTATGTATTACTTTCATGGTCTTACTTCTAATAATCCACCTTAATTAAAGATCCACTCCAATGAAAATAATTTTTTTTGTGTTTTTTTTTTTCTCGTATTTCCTTTTATTAAAACATTTTGGTTCATGAGCAGATGAAAACATGTGATTTGAAAATGGTTGGGCTTATGATCATATCTGAGTATTTGAAGAAAGATTGACCAGTAACTTGAGAGCTTTGCTTTCCGTTTCAACTCTCTTTTCACCACAACGAACTGGTACAACGGATGCATAACAGCTGACATTGTGCCAATCTGCCTGTTAATCTCTCGCTCAAATCTTCTCTCACTTGTGAACATCACCCCAAGATCCTTAAACTCCTGCCCCTGGTGCAGGAGCATTCTACCCACCCAAAAAGGACAAAATGCCTTTTTCCAGGTGGCTTCATTCACTCCCATAGTCTTGCTGCAGAGGAGCTCATAAACTACCTCAGACTACCTCGTGGACGTCCCCACCCCAAAGTCCTCAATGGATTTTAGAGATCATCAAAGTATTCCTTCCACTGCCTGACACAAAGTCAACAGCTCCCCACCTGTGCTGAATACTGTGCCTGCAGAAAACTGCTTTTCCCCTCCTTGAGGACCTTTCTTTGTGGCCAACATGTAGTCTGTCTCCATGGTTGCTACGATGGCAGGCACCAGAGATTTTGCGACCACAGCTCTGAACAGCAGCAGAGAAAATGAAGGTGGAAAACTTGACTCACTTGGACTCAGATGTCTCCACCCTTCCTCAGTAATTGTTTGAAGCTATCCCAGATATGAGTTAAAGACCCCCCGATTGAGGGTTTAGCACTAGAGTCTACCAAGTCTTTATGGACTCCGTCCTCGCCAACAAATCCAACCCCCACACATGGTTTTAAAATAAACTTTATTAGATTGAATCTTTTAACTCAAATAGACCTTGGTTTTAATGAGTGGATAGGATTGTATTTATCAGAGGAAACACTGGAAAGTTTTGTCCTGGTTGATGCGCTGGAACATGGTCGAGTTTTCTCCCAGTTAAAGCCAATCATCTACCTTTAGACATAATCCCCACATCACTTTTAAAAGCATATTACAACTCTTTTGAGCCTGAGCTCCTAAACATAGTAAATTACTCTCTTCAGACAGGTGTCTTCCCCTCTGCCTTTAAAACAGTGGTGAGGCCTCTGCTGAAGAAGAGTAATTTAGACCAGTGTTTCCCAACCATGGGACCGTGGCCCAATCTCGGTCCGTGAGCGCCCTCTAGTGGGCCGCGAAAAGAAATCAGTTCTGAACCCGAGGACCGCGGGACCTGAATGCGGCCTCCTACCACTTGGTGGCAGTAAGCGTCACGCCGGGTTCATACTGGACCCAGAAGCACAGCACATTTTTCCGAGGCGGTCCACAGAAGCTTCAGCGGGAGCTTTGGTTGTTTTTGCCATCATGGGTGATAAGTTAATAACCTAAAGATATTACCGTGTGTTTCTGCTAAGAGGAACTCCTCTCTGCTGCCGTTTTACACCCAAAATCCAGACCCCGCCCACCCGCTACGGAGTCTGCTCACTACGTTGATCTCTCTGTGTGTGTGTGTGTGCTCGCGCACGCACGTGCGTGTTGTGGTTGTACATTTGCTTACCTGTCTACAGTCTGTTTAGGTACAAAAAACATGATCACATTTGTCAATGGTGGCGTTTTATTGTAAATAAAATTGTTATATTTAAAAAAAAAAAATGATGCTTTTCACATGTATTTACGCGCGAGCAGCATAGAAAATGATAGAAATTCATATTGAACACAGTAATACTTGCAGCCATGATCTCATTGCTGTATTGTCTGCACATATTCTAAGTGAACACCGCCATAGGTTAACATGGGCGCCGAATAGGCGGCCTCTGTTCTGCGTCAGTAACGTGTTGTGGCGTGAGCCAAAAATATGCGGCTATCGGCCCCTCGTATTTTCTTTATACCGGGGCTCTTTGCCTCAGTTCATGTTTAGGGTTTTTTTTTTTTTTTTTTTTTTTTTTTTAGGTTTTTTTTTTTTTAAACAGACTGTTGTTACTGTTGTTGTTAATTTTGTCACAGATTTGGAGAGAAATATCTAGTACAAAATTAAAAATTCTAATTTGTGAAGTTCATCAGCAGGTTATAAGGTAATATTTAAATTAACATTTTATTTAATGTGATTTTATTTTATGTAATTTATAGTTTGTTTCATTTGAAACTTATTTGAAGTGTTCTTGTTTTATAACGACACAATTTTATTTATCAAAATGCCTTATAAATATTTTTGGAATTCTAATTGTGTTGAGGTTAACAACTGTGGTTTACCTGTTCAGTATGAAAATAAATGTCTGAGATGATCACCTATCATTTTTCGCCACAAGATTTGACTTTGATAAACCATAAAATGACTCTATTTAATTATCAAATACAAATCAAACAAGATGTGGATCAATTTACATTAACATGTTTATATTTGAATGGCCTTAAATCACTTTGTATCGGGAAAATTGGGCCCCACTGTCAAAAAGGTTGGGAACCTCTGATTTAGACCCTAAAAATTTAAATAATTATCGACCAGTATCTAACTTACCCTTTTTGAGGAAAATGATTGAAAAAACAGTTTTAATACAATTAAATGAGTTTTAGAAATAGCATCAAGAAAATATCAATCTGGTTTTGGGACAAACCACAGCACAGAGACAGCCCTGGTTATAATAGTTAATGATATTAGACGTAACCTGGACTGTCAGAAACTCTCAGGGGGGAAGGTTGTTCCTTGAATGATTTCTTGTTCTTTGTTTCTAAAACTTGATTAGATTTTATTTAAGCACCTTGAGTGAAATAAATTTTTTGGAAAGGTGCTTTACAAATAAAGTTTGATTTTTGTAAATTTACTTTCATTTAAAATGTTCCATTTTAATCAACACTACAATATACATTTTTTCAGATCACTGTAAGGCTCCAAAGAAAATTGGACCGTGTCGTGGATCTTTCCCTCGCTGGCACCACAATGCCGCCTCCCAAAAATGTGAGAGTTTCCTTTTTGGAGGCTGCAAGGAGAACCTGAATAACTACCTCACAGAAAAGGAGTGCAATACCACCTGCTTTACTTCAGGTATTCAAATATATTTGTTTCCATAGTGTTTTTTTATTTTATTTTTATTTTTTTTTTAATTATAGAAGTTGGAGATGCTGAAGGTATTTGTGCATACTTTTTTTTTTTCTGCAGAATCATTTATTAAACAATTTTGCTTTTATAATCTGCTTTATCGTCATTAACTCACAAGTTTCCCAGGTTGCTAGAGTTTTTAAAATGTCAAATATTTAGCAGATACATTTTCTACACACAGCTTTGGTTAACATTTCTATTTTCAGAGGCTTTATAATGAGCTTTAAATCTATTTAGGTGAAAAAATAGTTTTTCATTTCGGATGGTTTCTGATCTCAAGGACTTGAGTGAGATGCTTTAGTAGATCGGGATAGATTCAATCTGCAGCCCAAATATTTGCATGAAGATTGGTTTACATTATCCTTGCTGTTTGAACTTGATATGCTTTTGTGAAAAAAATGAAAGATGGCAAAATTAGAAAAACATTGACTATCACTGATGGTATCATTGAATGTGATATAATTAAAGATCACTGCAATGTTATTACTATTACCTTTTGCCTTTTTTTTTCTTTAAATATGTGGTTATGCTTTAAATATACTCAGCTGACAGCTCAGTTGTTTGGAAATTCAAGTCTATCCTAAAACATCACCCTTTGCTCTCATATACATAAATTGTTGTTTAAAGGTCAGGAACTGAAAACTCTTTGGCATTCTTCATGACTTCAGTTTGTCTTTGGTTTTGTCCAGAATTATGTATCAAAACTTGATGTCATGGGAATTGCAGCAATATAAGCATTTAAAGAAGTAACAGCTTGAAGAACCTGTAGAATTTGAAGGAAAAAAAAATTTTTTTCACATCTTTTTTTTTTAATCAAATCATAAAAAATGTGTAATCAAGCCACATTTGAAACATTTCTCTTATGAGCTCAATTTACATTTTTAGTGTTGGGGTTGAGGGTAATGTGTGTTTTTTCTTTTTTGAAATATGTTTTCATTTTTTATAGCACTTTGTGTTACTTTAGCGTGAAAAAATGTTTTATAAACAAAGTTTGATTTGAAGATTGAAGTAATATTCTTATATATCACTACTTTTTTTTTTTTTTTTTTTTTTTTAAAAGGAACACCTCGTCTGATTCTGCCAACTAAACCAGGTCAGTGATGTTGTCTATTACATTGGTCTGTGTGTTCTTTGCATTTTCCACCTTAATGAAAACAATGGGCTCTGTGGTTAAACGGACATGTGTGTTGGATAAGAGGCTGGTCTTAAATATAAGGGTTAGGCCCAATCAAAATTCTTCCCTTCTCCCTACCCCATGTCCCTTTCCTTTCATTTGGCCCTCCTAATGGAGAGTTATGAAAAAATTGTGTCCAATATTTTGGACGTCACTTTTGTTGATGGCGACATCAATAATCACCGGTCCACCAGCTTGAATATACATTACATACAACTTTAAAAAGATCATGCTACAGCAAAAGCTCATTACATAAATGTTCATAAATGTAAACATCTAGTTCAGAGAAAACCCACGAGAAGAAAAGCGTTTTTCAGCATGACGCGGTTTAGCCTCCCAGGGGAGGACTTGTACTCCTTTGTTGGGAGGGTCGGATTTAAAAAAGACATTTCCTGGACACACTTACACTTAAACTCAGAATTCGGATTGGGCCTTAATATCATGCACTGCTTTTTGTATTTGAAAAAATGACAAATATTTTTTTTTTCTGCTTAGACTCCATCTCAGAAAAGTGTGGGAGTCCTTGCAGTTCTGAGCAGTTTACCTGTGGAAACGAGTGCTGTCTGGAAAAAGGATACGAGTGTGATGGTACACCTCAATGTTCAGATGGCTCCGATGAACAGAGCTGTGACAAATGTAAGCACCGACTAGTTAATATGTTTTAAACTGGATTGTTGGTATAAAAGTTATTTGTGTCACTCTCAAGTTATACCAACATAAATGATTTTCTTTTGTCTCTTCAGTGGTAAGGACCTTTAAGGCTCTTTTAGACATACCGATAGAAGAGAAAAAAGGTGACTTGAATCTCAATTTTGCCGTCTTTTAGAAGGTTTTACAGCCTCTTACCAAAATCATTTTATATTTCTGTTTGCAGCTCGTTGCACCGACGTTGTCGACACGGGAGACTGCAGCGAGAGTCAGACAAAGTGGTACTATGACCCCTCTAAGCGGAATTGCTACCGTTTTAACTATGGTGGTTGTGGAGGAAATGATAACAAGTTTGAGTCTCAGGATGCCTGCAATGAATTTTGCAAAGGAATAACAGGTGAGTCCCCTTAGTGAAATCTATTAACAATATCTCTGTTGTTCTTACACCCTCCCCAACTTGCCTCTGGTGGGCCAAACTGCCTTTTTGCATTCAATGTTTTTTTTTTATTATTTGTTTAATGACTTTTGTTAAAAGGATAAACTAAATTTCTGTTTTTGTGGTTTTTTTTTTTTAATTATTATTTCAGAGAAGGATGTCGTCATCAGACCAGGAATGTTTGAGAAAAGTACAGACGATTCCAATCTAGGTATGTTTATTGGCATTTTTAAAAGTAAATAAATTGCTAGATTGCTGTTGAGCCTCGTTTCCACTGAGCGGTACGGTCCAGTAAGGAGTAGTACGGTATGGTCCAATTAATTCTGGTGAGCATTTCCACTCAGTTAAGCCTCTCTTCCACTGAGTGGTTTGTTTTTACAGCGCATGCATGGTGTAGACTGCTAGCATGTCATTACAATACGACCACTAGAAAAACAACAGCAATAGACGCCGTCTAGCTGTTTGTCTTTTCTTGCTTTGCTTTTTGTACATTGGGGAAACAGCGTTTTCCCCTTATTCCCAGGGGTTTGGGACTGGAGACCTCTTCAAATCCACGAACACAGAGAACCCCCCCCCCACACACACACACACACACACACATACTGGCTTACTGTGTGTGTGCACGGCTGTATGTGCGCACGTGTCTGTGTGTGTGTGTAGTGGACAGGCTCGTGTGCCTATCCTGGAAAATTCCTGCTGCCTCCGCTGAACCCTCGAAAGCAAAAAACTCACATGTGTCTTGAGTTCTGAGGTTTGTTTTTTTTTTGACAAAACGGAGGAGTTATGTGACTGAAAAAAAATTTTGCAAAGTGAAACTACAAATTAAGAAATGCGAATAAGCAGGGGAACACTAAGAGGAATTATTGTTGTCTTAGGCAGCTAAGAAGAATCTGGATCTTGCTAATGTCATCATCACTGTCTGCCAATCTACTGGTGGCTCCAGCGGCTCTGCCTCCACCGTTCAGTTCCATTTTTCTATGGACTAAAACAGAAGAAGGTCCACGAAGTACAGGTCGGAACTGTTTAATGGGTCTATTTAACAATGGAAACGCTCAAAATAGCCGACTGGACCATACTGTACCACTCATTGGAAACAAGTTTTTAATCACATTTGTCCTTTTCTCATTTAAATATGTTTATTTATTTTTAGAAGGTCTAAGACTTGTTTTCTGTTCCATAGAGCATATGATTTGCATTTCTGTTTGGCATAGATTCCAGTTCTTTCACTAAATATTTATTTGACATGTGTGCAGGAAGGATAATTGCCATTTGCCTGGGTATTGCCATCATCATCATGCTTTTCGTTCTTGGATATTGCTGCTGCAAGTATAGGAAAAAGGGTCAAAAGAATCAGACCGATATGGCTAACCCCTGGGATAATTATAATGATCGACATGTCTACAGCGACAATCCGACAAAGCCGGTTTGA
Source organism: Oryzias javanicus (assembly GCA_003999625.1). NCBI lineage: Eukaryota > Metazoa > Chordata > Actinopteri > Beloniformes > Adrianichthyidae > Oryzias > Oryzias javanicus. The sequence continues at coordinate 9,612,125 of CM012458.1, forward strand.
GCCCCCAAACCTGGTTTTTGACCTTCATCCTCTTAAGGAATTACTCCAAAGATGGATCACACGTTGAACAAGCTCAGGTTGATGAGAGATGCATATGTTTTGTATGTACAAGATGTGTTTTAAGATGATATACACAGCACAGAGACCAGAGAGTCTTTACTGATAAATGTGATGTTTTTGCTTTTATTATTCTGCTTGTTTTAATTTCCTCAAACTATTAAAACAGAGTTGTCAATGAACCTGGTATTTTACTAGAGTTTCCCTTGTGACTTTTTAAGTTATCAACAGTTTTAAATTAATCATATTCTTTTTCTTCTTCTTTTTTTTTTTTTTTAGGAACAGTGGCTTAAAATCTAGTTCATTTTTGAAATGTTGCTTCAAAATAAGACAAGTCTGTTGTCTTTTCGTATAAAAACTATTTTGAAATGGCTTGTAGATATCCCAAATAGTAAAGATTTTTTTTTTTAGGTTATTTCTTTTGTATCTGCTTCAACAGAATGTTGTTACAAACTAAACAAAACCAACTCATAATGTTGTATATATTCATGGAATTTTAAAGTGAAATAATTTTCTTGTTATTTTTTTTGAATAGTACATGAAAACACAATCAATATTTTACTCTTTGAAAATGTTTAAAATCTTAGGTCTTCGACACATTACCTTCTGTTTCTTTTTCAAGTTTTTAGCTGTATTCTGGTATTAAAACTGAATACAAAATATGTAAGACTATAGCAGCCAGTTTTCTGTTTTGCCAATTTCTATTTAATGTCAGTTTTAATTTTTTTTTTTTTTTTTTCGTTTTTTGTGGCACCATTAAAGATCTTTTAATATGGTTTTCTTTGCTAGTTTTGTCTTCCTCAAAAGTTAAATTTTAAAGCGAGCAAGGGTTATAGGAATGACACCAGCGCTGGTAGAACCATTACTTATTATTAATCCACTCTTTTATGTTAGAAGCTCAAACTTGTACATTTAAAGTTTGCTTAAAAAATAGATTTGTTTGTCTAAAAATCTTGTAAAAGATGATAGTAGGTGATGATAGTAGTTATGTTTGTTTTTAACATGTTCTTGTGACATTTTTTGTTGGATGCATATAAAAACATAAGCTCAATTGCATTTCTAAGTATTTTTTTAAATTAAAATTGTTGTGAATCAGGAGCAGATGAAAAATTGCTGATTGAAAAATAGTTTTTTATGATTTAAAAATGCACTGGGTGTGCCACAAGATCCCTGCTCCTCTTTGCATGAGGAGGGGAAAGGGAAGATGTTGCTCTGCACCAAAAGTCCCGTCCACAACTCACAGGGAAAATCTTTAATGAACTGCTGCTGCTCTGCAGAAACTGTGTCCAAGAAAAAGACAATTTTGGATTTTGGCTTTAAAGAATAGTCTAATCACAATTAAGACCACTGGGAATGCCTTTAATAATAGATCAAAGATGGTTGAAGTGTATTTTTAATATTTGAGTTGTTAAGCATGATGTTTGTGCGACATGTACAGTTGTGAAGTTCAAAACTTTTAAATGCTAAAACTCAACAGTCAGTGGTATAACAATGTGGCAGTTGCTTGGATCAACTTCAACTCAGTTGTGAATTAGTACATCACTTAAACATAGAGTGCAGGGGTCACTCAGTCAGTCAATACAGATATCTAAATATTATATGGCCTTCAGATTGGCTCCAAAACATTACTCAAGTCTAATGGGGGTCTTATGCCTGAGCCGCAGCTCCCTAACCACATGGGGCAATTTAAAGCATTGGATGCAGGCTGCCCCATGGACTTGGAGTTTTCTCTGGAATAAACAATCAAATCTAGGAAATCTTATAGACTCACCTGGATATTGTGGATTACCAAGAGGTTGCTATTTATGTTCGTTTTACACTTAGGGGTACATATTACAAAATTTGGTGGGAGTGGGGGTTTGTTCAAGTGAAATAAACTCTGGATGCTTCCCAAGGCCAAATATAGGTTAAATGAGGGTTTATGGGTTAATTTCTGTGACAGCCCCCTTAATGTATTGGCCTATAAAAGCAAATAAGTTAAAACTGGAAGAAAAAAACATAAGGATGGATGGACAGACAGAAAAGTAGACATTAAAAGATAAAGGCAGCTTCAGCAGGGTGTAAACTAAACCACTGTCCTGCTTGTACCGGTCCAGAGCCCGGGAAATGCAGAGGGAAGTTTCAGGAAGATAAAACTTAAGACATATTAAATTGATCAAATGAGTAGAAAGATACGTGGATAGATGAACTCATACAATTATACCATGGTTTTCTATGCTTTTTCTGAGCTTGGAGGGATACGAGAGCTCAAACTGATACTTTTTAGCTCCCCTAAAATAAGCCTGATGACACCACTGACTTCCACACACAGAGGTTTTGGACAATGACATGCCCCTTTGGTTAGAAACTGTTCAGGGAGGGGTCACACCTGTTCCAACATCCATCTGTGCAAGTCAGAATAAACTTGGATGAGTCAGTTTGGTGTTAAGGAATTGGACTGTTCTGCAGGGTCCTGATCCAAACCATCAGAACTCATAAGAGGTAAAACCGGGCAAAATGGGAGAAGCAGGCCTTTCATTAATATCGATGTCTGACCTCACAGACATCAATTTTTTTTTTGTTTAATTCAACTTTTAAAGCCTAACACTTTAACACACATTACTCGCTTTCATAGGGAATTACTAGAGGTATAGTCTAGATTTTAATCAATCTGTCTAACAACTTTTTATTTATTTATTAAATTTGAAGTTCTAAGCACCAAAGTTATAAATCATAAAAGCAATCAGACAGGTTCTCACACTTCTGCTTGTTGGTTTTGTTTGCCCCTGGGAACGGCAGTAAAAGCATTGTTGAAGTATCACTTCCTGATTTACTTTTGTGACGTCAGTGGAGTTTAAGTCTTTTAATCCACCCTCAGAGTTTCATTATTTAGTGATCTCTGAATCACTTGTTTTGTTTGTTTGTGTAACATTATGGGTTTTTTTTTCTTTTTACTTGAAGTGCGAACACATTGTTTTCTGTTTGACCAGACACCCATGTATTTCAAATGATAATTCTATTTGGACGAGGGAAAAAATCTCAAGATGATTCCAGGTGTGCCTGCACTTTTTTTAGTATTAGTCAACCCTTCTTTTGGTCAGGAGACAGGTGAGGCGTGCTTTTCCAAATTCAAAAAGGGAAAGGAAGACTTTGTTCTCGTTACCGAAGAATCTGTGTGGCCTTCATGCAGAGAGGAGACGAGGAGAACACGATTCAGTCTTGCTTCCTGTTCGACTGTCTGTACTAGAACAAATACGTCTGCCACTTCATGAGAGAGCAAGGATTGATGAAGTACACCCTGGATTCTGTGAAGGAAAAACACCCAAAACTGGATCATAAACAAAGTAAGAACTCACATTTTACTTTATCCCTTCAGAAGTTATGAACCCTACATGTTTTACTTCCATACTGAACCCAGTTTAAAAACATGAAATACCATGACCACAAAGGAATTGTCACTTATTTGTGGGAAATTCTCTCTCTATATCCTTTTGCTGTCATAGAGGTGAGGAAAACAATGCAGGGTTGACATTAAATTATTCATGTCCAGCATCCGGCCCTCAAGATATAAGCTAAAGTTATGGCTATGTAAGGAACTAAACACAGGGAAATAAAAAGAAAAACAATATTAAATGATTTCTTTTCTGTAGACTTATAATACAATATCTTATCTTTTAGTTGTAATAGAAAGCCGACAAGGTTCTGACAAGGTTCGGGTTTCCAATTTAACTGCTGGAAGATACAAGTTCAATTTAATGGTCACTGACGCAATCGTCCGTCCGATTCAACTGTTGTCATCGTCCTGGTCCTCCCCCCTGATAAATCTGAGCATGAGTATCAATCGAGAAAAGTGATGGGGAACCTATAACATGTTTAGGATCCCTTTTGCTGAAAATAAACCTGACAACAACTAATTTAGTGCATGCTTTTCTCTTGTTGCAGTATGCGTAATAAGTATGACACAAAATGTTTAATTTAAGTATTCACCTGCCATGGATTTACTTTTAGGGTAGTTTAGGTACTAATAAATCTTGCCTGATATTTCTAAACAACAAAAAAAATTCATTCCTTTTGGGAACTGGAATGCAAGGCAGTTTCATGGGATTCAAACCTGTCATGGCATGCCCAGCTCATTCTTGTCAAATGCGTGACAAAACACGACATGTAAAGGAGATGCCATAAACAGGTTTTGCAAAGGAAGCTGAAAACTCTGAGATATGGAAAAGTTTGCCTCGAATGGAAGGACTGTTGTTGGATAACAACACTGTTTTTAAAGAAAACATCCAGAGGGAACAAATGACCTTTCTTCACCCTTCAATTCAAAAAAATCTCAAAGTTTTGTTTTTTTGTGGAAAAGTACTCTCATTTATGTAACTCAATGATTTAAGTTTCTATTGTGTTCTTATTCGTACTTCTCCAGTTATGTGTGTACATCTTGAAACACAACAAATGCTTAAAAAAACACATTTACATAAATAGTTTGTGAATCATCAACGAGCTGCATAAAATCATTAACTGGGAGACGAGGGTCCAAGGATATAAAAAGTTAATATGTTAAGAGCACTTGTGCATTAGTATTCTGTTGCTCTATGTCTGTTTAAACTGCTAGTACTGTGAATATTGCAAATGCACAACTTTCTCATGGTTTTAAAACCAATCTTTTGGAAAGTATGTCTTGACCTCCAGCCTAACCCCAACCACAAGCAGAGCCGTGGTAAACCTTTGACCTGCGTAATCGCAAACAAAGGCTTCTGTCTTAAATTTTACCATAGATTTTTTTTCTGGTGATCAACTAATTATCTGCAGCAGTAACATACAAATAATTTATTTGATAAAATAATCTAATGTGATTTTCAGATTCTTTAACATTTTTAGACATGATTTCTAAGTGGGAGAACTTACAAAATCACTGGGTATTCAAATCCCTTTTTGCCTCCCTGTACATAATCCTTTTTTTTTTGGTTTAATGTTTCTACTCAAGCATTACATTTTGTGTCATAATATTTTATTAATGGTACCCACGAGGAATATTTTATAACCTCTCATTGTGTTTTTTACGAATTGTTGTTTAGTTCTACAGAAAGTCGAGCCGTGTAGTGGATGGTTCCCTCGCTGCTACTACAACGTGGCCTCTAAAAGATTTAAGAAATTTGTTTTTGGAGGCTGCAGGGGGAACCAGAATAATTATCTCACTGAGTAGTGCACTATGGGGTGCTATGGCACAGGTACCCCCAAAACTAAGCTTCTGGTGATGCCACTTTGAAATGTCAAATAATTTAAGTATGAACTCATTCTTTCTCAATGATGAAAAGTTTAAATCTTCTCATGTTTTAATGCACTTTTTGTTAAGTCTATTGAAATGCCAGCATGACGGACATTAACTGTAATGTTTAAAATAGTTTTAAAATGCTTTTTTTGACAATATTTCACTTGAATCTTTAAGCTTCATATCATCTTAGATTAATTGGAGCATCCTATTTTCTAAGGCAAATATGTTCAGCATATTTTTTCTGACAGAATGTTATAATATCTATTTTGAATTATTAATTCATGCATAATATTATCTTTAGTACTAAATGTAGTGTTTTTATGAGCATGCACTATTGGGACTTTTTTAGTATTTTGATGTAAATTAAAAACAAATGTCTTTTTATTCACCCACTGATGCATTTTTTTGAAAATTTTTGTCATTGTTTACAATGAATTTATTTAACATTTATTTTATTATCTTTTCTTTGAATTTGAACAATATTTGAATTGTAACTTTGCTTTTTTCCTAAAAAAAAAAAGTTTAATCTCTCATTTCAGACTAAATAAATAGCACTGATCCACCATGTTAGAACTTTCTGATCATCAGTAAATCATTGATTTATTAATCAGCAAGGGATGGAAGGTGGAAGAAAATATTTTTTTCTGCTTCTGCAGATGCTGAATCAATTAAAAAAAAAGACAACAGATGCCTCTAAATCCTTTGTGTGACATTCAGCTGAAGCTTCAGTTTTGAAGAATTGATTCTTGCTTTCATATTCACTTTTTGGTCCACTTTGAATATCTGCATTTATTTTATTATCACATGTTTTTCATTCACTGGATAAATGTGTGGAGCTGCTTGGAGTCAAGAGAACTTTACCAATGGCTGGTGTTTGGATCAAGAGCTTGAATGCAACACAGTGTTCAGATGGCTCAGATGAAGAGGACTGTGACTTCATTAAGACCGTATCGCCAGTAATCAGGTACTTTAGCGGTTTAGGAAAGAAAACGAAGGTGAAAATTACATTTGTAATCAATTTTGTTTTATATTTAGCACATATTTGTGCTCCTGATTCTTTGGCACCGCTGTAATATTTCATCTTATTTCTGTCCACAGAAATCTGCACAAAACCTCCAAACACAGAGACCTGCAGGAATAGACACCTAAAGTGATACTATGACCCCTACTGGTGGAAGACAAGTTTCCCCTTCTACTACGGTGGTTTTTAAGGAAATAAGAATAATTTTGACACAAAGAACTCCTGTAACATTTCCATATGTAAGTATTTTGCCGTGGAGTGACTGCTGAGGTGTCCATCATTGTAAAGTAGATTTTTTTAAAACAATGAGACATGGCTTGGCACTGGGTTGTCAAACATACAGCCCGCAGGCCATATTTGGCAGATTATTTAATCCAGCCCAGTCATGAAGAGAAAAAAAGGATGTTAAAAAAAAAAAAAAAAAAAGAAAAAAGCAAATTTTGAGCCAATTCCTGTGGCGAGTTAAGGTTCTTTAAAGAAATGACCGCGATGTGTAATTCCACCACTTGGGGGAGGAAAGGAAACTCAAGAGATAAAAAAATAAAGACCATGAAGGCCAAACCATGCCAAGTTTTGGAACAGAAAGGGAGGTTAACACCAGAATGTTTGCAAGTTTAACCCTCTGGAACCTGAGCCTTAAACTCTGTGTTTGTTTACTTTTGAATTTACCTCTATATTTTCAATTTAACATGCTTAATTGGTATCATTTTAAATGAGTACAACCTCTCCTAAGTGGCACTACCTTTATTTAGTCATTTTTCCATGTTCTATTCACACATTAGACATAAAATCATGCAAAAACAGAAAATTCCATCTGGAAAAATTGGATTCATTTTGCTGTGGAAACCACAAAAATGTTTAACAAACAGTTTTTACAACATAGAATGAAAGTTTTAGGTGTAATTTCATTAAAAACTACATTTAAAAAAACTAATCAACATGTTTTTGAATGAAAATACAACAAAAATAAATTCCAGGCAAAATTCCCAGATTTGGGCCACATATCTTGCCTTTAATTCAATAGAATATCAGTAACAGAACATGAAAAAAGTTATCATTTTATCACGAGCTGCACAGCAGGACACCCGAGGGTGTCTGTCAGCTCCAGAGGGTTAATTTAGTTTAATTTTACATTGATTAACATATTTATGTCATAGACAGGGTATTTATTTGCTTTATTGTCAAATGTAACACATTCAGTGTGTATAGAATTAAATGAACCTTTTTTTCTTTATTTATTTTTTTTCTTAAGGAAATCCATTTTATTTGAAATGCATTGGACTCTGTGAAGGAAAGTGTGATAATAAGTGATTAGACTACTAGGTTAATTGAGGTATTTTTTCCAACTAAGAAAAAAACTAAACAAAACAAAGCTACAAATAACAAGTGAAACAAAAGTTATTTTGCTATTATTTTACTGGTCCGATCCACTTGAGATCAGACTGGTTGAATGCAGCCCCTGAACCAAAATGAGTCTTAAAAGGTTTAATCCAAATCACGGAGCTAGCATTTAGCATTTAGCACAGTTAGCAGCTGCTGTGCAGCCGTCTGTTCTTTTGGCAACACAGAGAGCTTAACATTATATAGAAGAAAAATAATAGACAAACCTATAGAGAAACCAATAGAGAAACTTGTTGTCAGTTTAAAGTGTTTTTTTTAATGCTATTTTTACCGGAAGTCTGAATGTATGAACATCTTCACTAGCTTGACTAAACTGTTTGCTCCCTGCTTCTCACTGTGAGGCAAAAGCACTGCACCACCATGCTGGCCTCAATAGAATATGTTGAAACCAAACAAAATGATAGAAGGCCTTTTCTTCACATCAATGTCTGAGTTCACAGGCATCAATCATTATTATTTTAATGTAACTTAAAGCTGATATTTAAATAAGACTATGTTAATTTCGTAGGAAATGATTAAAGGTAGCGTATTTGTTCTTCAATCTCGTCTAAACCGGATTTTTATATACCTTTAACGAGAATTTCTAAATAGCAAAGTTCTGACTCATAAAATAACCGTTTCTCACACTTCCACTTCTTTGTTTTGTTTGCCTCAGGGAAAAACGGGCGTTGTTGGAATGACACTTCCTGATCTTCCTGAAAGAAGTCAGTAATGCTCTTGTCTTGCTATCCCAATGTCGGTTTTCATTGATTTCTAAATGAGTTGTTGTTTTTTTCTTCACATACTGACAAACTTTTCTCTTCTGTCAGAGACTGGGAAAGCTGCTGTGTGACCCAACTTATTCCAGTTGGGTTTTTTGGAGGAGGAAAAAAAATCTTTTATGATGATTCCAGGAGCGCGTCTTTCACTTCTTTTCCTATACGTTTTGGCGAACTCTTCCTTTAGTCAGGTGACAGGTGAGGCGTGCTTTTCCAAATTCAAAAAGGGAAAGGAAGACTTTGTTCTCGTTACCGAAGAATCTGTGAAACAAGGAGCCACGTTCATCTCTGCGCCGGGCCTGTCCCAGGAAAGGGACTGTGTGGCCGCTTGCTGCAAGAACCCGAAGTGCAACCTGGCCTTCATGCAGAGAGGAGACGAGGAGAACACGATTCAGTCTTGCTTCCTGTTTGACTGTCTGTACAAGAACGAATACGTCTGCCGCTTCATGAGAGACCAAGGATTTAGGATTTTCATCCTGGATTCTGTGTATGAAAAACACCTGAAACTGGAACACAAACACAGTAAGAACTCCCATTTTTTACTTCCTCTGTTCAGCAGTCTTGAAGCTACATGTCTGACTTCCAGATAGACCTATTGGTAGCTTGTCATAAAGGAACATCTGTCTGCAGTTTTTTAGGCTTAATGCACAACACTAAATATGGATAAAGTAAAACTTTAAATCTTTTTTTAAGTTAATGATGAATAAAAATCTCTTTCATTTTTGAAAAAAAATGTGCTCACTCACTAATAAGACAAAAAATTATTTTGCTGTACTTGGAAAAACGTTGCCAAATGAAATGAACGAGATTGGCTTAACAGGGAACAAAAGCTGAACAAAGCAAATTGAAAGTAAAAGATGCATTTTTAAAAATGTTAAAATATATTATCACCTTCCATCCAAAAATTTTAAAAAAAGTATTATCCAAGACAACACATTCAGAACTGAAAAAACATGTTGGGCAGTATTGAGAAGCAGCTTTCTTTTTCCATCTTAGTTGCAGTGAATGATCTTTTTGGAATACTTTTGTAACTCTGACTCGCCCTCAATATTCTTGTTGCAGTACCAGATGCTCCACCAGTTGCCAACGGTGGGCCAGACATTGTGGTCCAGGCCAATGAAACAGTGACACTACATGGGATCCAGAGCAAAGATGACAAAGGAATTGTCACTTATTTGTGGGAAATGCTCTCTCTATATCCTTTTGCTGTCATAGAGGTGAGGAAAACAATGTAGGGTTGACATTAAATCAGGCATATCCAAAGTTTGGCGGCTGGGCAAGAGGAGGCCCATGTTCAAATTTCTACCAGCCATTGTCAGAAAATTAATATATGCGGCCTCCAGCACTTTTTAATCCCAGTCTGTGCAATTTCTTGATTGTGATTGGCTGAATTATGTTACAAGCCATCATAAACCTGAGGCAACAACTAAGAAGTTATGTTAGTGCTAAAGTAATTGTCTAACTATACATGTAGTAAGAGATTTGAGTGTCTGTAAAAAAAAAAAATCTACTTGTAGAAAATGTGTTTTTTTTTCTGTAAAAAAAAAAAAAATCTGTGTAGAAAAATGGTCTGTCTGTAAAAGAGTTTCTACTTGTCAAAAGCTCATGGCTTTTAACTTAGTAGGCTTAATAGCTGCTTCATGACACATGAAGTGTTAAGACAGATGGATGTGGTCGTTTTCTAAAACAAAGCTTCCTTCAGAATCAGAAAATAATTAAATAAAATCAAAAGTCAGCGTATGTCTCTTTTTTTTTTTTTTTTTGTATAACTGTCTTTAGCCCGGGACCAAGTGGTCCACAGTCCGGTACTAGTCTTCCGGCCTGGGGTTAGGGATCATTGTTCAACATTAGTGAAATAAGATTTCCTTTTTTTTCTAGTTGAAATGTTGTAATAAAATACATCAATTACAATATGTTGAGTATCTTCAACCATTTCATCTTGTCCTATATGTGCTGAGTGAAGAAACCCTGTTTTTTAAAGTTATGCTGTTTTGTCTTTGTTCTCCTGACATGAATATCATGCATCTGATCAGAGGGTCCAAGCAGCACACCAATTGGGTGACAGTAAAAGCTGCCGATTGGCTGATTTGTTGAAAAGCAAAATAATTTAATTTGTAACTTGGGTTTTGTCACTGCAGATCAACTCACCAAATTTGGCCCTCTTTGCAAAAAGATTGAATAGCCCTGCATTAAACCATTAAAGGGTTGTTTTAGGAACTTAACAGAGAAAGAATAAAAGAGCACTTTTGTAGGGTTTATTTTAGGCTTCTAAAACAAGATTGTATTTTTTTTGTAGAAAACTAAATATGCTGACCAGGTTCTGGTTTCCAATTTAACTGCTGGGAGATACAAGTTCAATTTAACGGTCACTGACACAATCGGTCAGTCCGATTCAACTGTTGTCACCGTCCTGGTCCTCACCCCTGAACAATCGGAGCGTGAGTATCAAATTTAAAAAATTTCTTAAAATCATTGTTACAACAACTAATGTGGTGCATGTTTTTGTCTTTTTGCTGTTTCTGTTATAAATATTACAGAAAGGGTTTAGTTTATTCACTTACCTGCCATGGATTTACTGTTAGGGTTACTGTAGGTACAAATAGATCACTATTTCTAAACAAAAATAAAAATGTTTGTTCCTTTATGGGAAATAGATGATAACGCAATTCCATGGGATTCAAACTTGTCATGGCATGCAGCTCATTCCTGCCAAACCTGTGACAAAAAAGTGATGACATGAACAGGTGACAACAGAAACAGGTTTTGAGAAGAAAACTGGAAACTCAAATATGGAAAATGTTGCTTCCTGTAGAGGGACTGCAATTGTATGACAATGTAGTTCCATCCTTCCATCTTCTTCCGCTCATCTTGGACGGGTCGTGGGGGCAGCAGTTTAAGCAATGATCAGACTTCATTCTTCCTGGCCAGGTCCTTCAATACTTCTTGTTACCCCAAAGCGTTTTCAAGTCATCCAAGAAACATAATCTCTCCGGGGTACTCGGGATCATGCACCAAAAACACCTCCCCAAGGAGTCGTCCAGGAGGCATCCAGACCAGATTTTCAAACTATCTCAGCTGGCTCTTCTAGAGGTGGAGGAGGAGCAGCTCTACTCTTAACTCTCTCCAGGTGACCGAGTTACTCACCGTAAATCAAAGGGAGCACCCAGCCTCTCAACAGCTAATTTTTGACTGCTTGTTTTTGGGACCTCGTTCTTTCAGTCATGACCATAGGGGAGAATTGGAACTAAGACTGACCAGTAAATTGAAAGCTTTGCTTTCTGACTCAGCTCTATCTTAACCACAACGGACCAGTACAGTGACCGCATAACAGCTGACACTCACTGCCGCAATATAACTGTCAATCTCACGCTCCAATCTTCCCTCACTTGTGAACGATCCATAAACTCTTCCAACTGGATGCAGGAGCACTCCACCTACCCAGAGAGGGTAAACTACATTTCTTCGGTTGAGATTCAAAGCCACAGACTTGGTGATGTTGATCCTCATCCCAGCCAATCCACACTTGGCTGTAAACCACCCCAGCGCATGCTGAGGTCCTGGTTTGATGAAGCCAATAGGACAACATCATCTGCAAAGAAAAGATAGAAAATCATGTCGTCATCAGACCCTTCGGCCATTGTCTGCGTTCTAGAAATTTTGTCCATTGAGCTTATGAACATAACCAATGATGGAGTCCAACATGAAACTGTAACAAATCCGACTGACTATGCGAACCAACGTCCTTTGCTGTTCATACAAAGCCCAGAAAGCCTTCATTAAGGCTTCCTGGACCCCATACTCACAGCTTGGCTGGACACAAATAAACAAAATAAAAACAATTCTTCAAGTATAACATTTTCTGTCAAAATGCCAGGTTACGTAATGTTATTTTAAGACTTGTCATTGTGTTTTACAGATCGTTGTCTGGCTCCAAAGAAAGTCGGGCGATGCCGTGGATCTTTCCCTCGGTGGTACTATAACGCTGCCTCTCAAAAATGTGAGAAGTTTTTATTTGGAGGCTGCAGAGGCAACCAGAACAATTATCTTACTGAGGAGGAGTGCACTAAGGCCTGCAATGGCACAGGTACCCCCCTAAACCAAGCATCTGAAATGTCATAAATAATTTAAGCCTGAGCTCGTTCTTTCTTAATGTTAAAGTTTTAATACATTTTTTGTCAAATTCTACTGAATTTCGACCATTACTGACATGAACTGTAATTTTTAAAAACTATTTTGAATTCTTTCTTTACTAACATGAGAACATTTCATTACAAAAAGTATCATATCTGCTTTGATTAGTCAAAGAACCTCCTATTTTTTGGCAAAATATATCCAGCAAATAAACATTTTCAGTTTATTTTAAAATCTTTACACAAGCACATTTTAATCTTTTAGTATTAAATGTGCTTTTTATTAGCATGAAGTATTAGCACCCTCTAATGTTTTGTTGTTGATTGAAACATTATGCCAAATTTTATTTTATTCACCTTTACCAAATGTAGCCTTTTTCAAAATGTTTTTTTTATTGTTTACCATGAAGATCTCTTAATTCATATTTTTATTTTCTCTTTGACTTTGAACAGTAGTTAAATTCTAACTTCATGTGAGTAAAATGTACTTAAAAATATATATATATATTTCTAATTTCAGAGGAAAGAAACAACTCTGAGCCACCAGGTTAGTAATTTCTGATTGTCTTAAAATGTTACAAAGCTCATATAAAGGGGCTATATGCAGATCTGTAGGTCATGTCTGGCAGTAAAAGGTATAAGAAAATATTTTTATTGACTTTTATAGATGCTTTAATTTTGATTAGGGCTCTAATATATACTTGAATCAAATCATATTTGGTTAATTAAAAAAAATACGATTGATTCTTCTGAATCATTTTGTTTAACATTCAGTTGAAGCTACACTGGTCTTCAGTTTCATGCTCACTTTTAGCTCCACTTTAAATATCCGCATTTCTTTTTTACTCACATGTTTTCAGTCATTGAAGAGAAGTGTGGAGCTCCCTGCGGTCCAGAGAACTTCACTTGTGCCAATGGCTGCTGTTTAGATCAAGACCTTGAATGTGACTCAATCCAACAGTGTTCAGATGGCTCAGATGAAGTGAACTGTAATGTCACTGCCCCATTGAATTCACAGACTGGATTCCTTTATACTTTAATAAATCCAAGGCAAGAAAACAAAGGTAACAATGACCTTTTTAACAAAATATTTTAAAATTTAGCACATAAATGCGCTCCTGATTGTTTGGCACCACTGTATTAATTCATCTTGTTTCTGTTCACAGAAATCTGCACGGAGACTCCAGACACAGGGACCTGCAGGGATAGTTACAGGAAGTGGTACTACGACCATTACCTGCAGGATTGCTACCCCTTCAACTACAGTGGTTGTGGAGGAAATGAGAACAAATTTGTCTCAAAGGACGACTGTCAATATTTTTGCAGTGGAGTAACTGGTGAATTCTCATCACTCTAAAGTAGACTTTTTTTCTTTTCTTTCAAGATGATTCAGTCAGAAAAATGTAAATTTGTCTGTTTTCAGAAGGGGATGTATTCACACTACAGGATATAAGAGACCCTGGGTACCAGACAGGTAATATCCTTTAATGCAATATTTTATTGTAAACATTGTGTCAGTTTCTTCACTAATCTTTATCCCATATATCAAACAGGTATCACAGCGCTAAAGGTCCTCGGGGTTATCTGCATCCTCGTCCTCCTCGCAGTCGCGGGATACTTCATAGTGAGGAGGAGGGTTTCCCGACGGCTTCCTGTGCTGGTTATACACAACACTTTGGCTACCACAGAAGGGAGCAGAGGCTCTGGAATCTACAATAGTACCACAAATCTCATCTGAGCCGCTTATTTTACCATCTTCTTGCTAACAACTTTAATCTTTTTTTTCTTGGCATCATTGAAACTAGTTCATTTTAGACTGAACTGTTGCTTTCAGAATGGGAGTTTGGATTGTTACTTTTTTCAGATTATGAGGTGTATAATTCTTTTCTTGTGTATGTACTGGTTTATTCAGTTTTTATCGCTTGAATTTTCAGATTTTTAAATGTTCTTTTTATGTGGACACATTAGTGTATAATACAATTCATGATTTTGTCAGAGTTAACTCTATTTTAGGTGAAAGTTTGTGTTGTATTACAAACAAAAAATACAGCTCAACATCAATTAATCTTTATTCTCAGTGGAAAATACAAGATTATTTATTTATGTTTTTGTCTAATATGTGAATATGTGATTTAAAAATATAAATGTAATATTTGGTGTGGTAATTTTGTTCCTTTTTTGTTGTACCTGTTTTGAACTGGTCATGTTTTGTGAATCAAGGCAATTTTGAAAATAAAAGATTAGTTTCCCATGACCATACATTTGCTGTACTGCATGAGCAATAACACCAAGCTTTGTTTATTTGACTAACACTAATATAAAGAACAAAAGTAATGACCTGAGGAAATTAGAACTGTCCTCCTCAAGATTGATGAACAAAGGTTAGTTAAGTTTCAAATGTACATGATCGTAAAACTGACAATGAAAAAATGTGATAACTTATCAAAGGAGAACCGTTCTGAGAATATGATGCTGAAATGTGGACTGTTGACTTTTTCTGATGAAATATATTTCTATTTCAGTGATTCAGGTGTTCTATTAATGACAGAGTTAAATAATGATAGACATAAAATTTATTTAAGATATTGTTATTAATTGTTTAGCTTGGGGCCTCAGAGTATCGGGGCCCCTGACAATCTCCTAACTTTGCCTAGTGGTGAGTCCGCCCCGATAGCACCCAACATTGCATTGCACCTTTTTATTTAGCTAAAACTAAAGAACAAAAGTAGTGACCTTAAGAATAGAACTGTCCTCAAGATTAATAAACACCTTGAACCTAATTGTTCAGTTTTCAATAAATATAAAACAGATGATTAAAAAAATGTGATAATCTATCACAGGAGAACAGTTCTTAAAAAAAGAAACAATTCCAAACAACAGAGGAGAGAATTCCCATTGCTAAGTTGTTTTATGTTTTACAGGTAACCAACACTGGAAAAAAGGAATTAAAGGGAAAAATGAGTTCATTTTTGAAAGCTTTTGGGTATTATCGGAAGACTGCGGTTCAGTTCCCGCCTTGCCCGCCCATGTGTCGAAGTGTCCTCTGGCAAGACTCTGAACCACACATTGCCTCTGGTGGAAGGTTGGCGCCAATGTGAATGTGTGTGTAACTGGATGAACGGGACTGTGACTGTAAAGTGTTTTGGGAAGGTAGAAAAGCGCTTTACAAGTATGAGCCGTTAATTATCAGAGCATCAAGTAAACACTAGATTTGTCTGGATATGCAGCATGGAAACAGTTTTTCTCCAAATATGAGACTACTGCTCTCATCCATAACACGTGTGTTTTCTCCTGTGGGACATAAGAAACTAAAGCACAAAACATTATCACTAAACTAAGATTTTCTTTTTTCTTTATTGAGAAGATGTTATCAGTGCATGAAACCCAATAACGAGATGGTTTGGCAGGTCCTTCTCTCTGTCGCCCTCTTGTGGTTTCTTTCTGCCATTACTACACCTGGCCTTTTCTTGATGGTTTTTAATTACACAGATGTTTAGGATTCCTTTTGGACTTTTAGTCCATCTCCACTCACCCTGTGTATTTAAGCCTGATTTTTACCAGTCCTTTTACCTGTTAGAAGACTGACCCTAGCCTTGATTATATTTCATGCCATTAGTCTCCTTCATTTTCTAGCCTGACCCACTAGATTGCTCTTATGATTTAATAATTGCAGGGACTTCCAACCACATCCGCTCCGTATTCCACCACCTTTCTTAAGGATCAATAAACAGTTTTTCTTTTCATCAGACAGCTTACTCTTCTTTTTTTAATCATGACAAAGTCAGGTAGATATGCTAGTTTCAGTCTAATATTACAGTCTAATATTACTCAAGGAGGATTTATCTTCACACATGAACAAATATCAGACTTGTTATTTCTGGAAAAAAATTGCAACTTTTTAAAAATTCTTTAATCTCAGTAATTCTAGAGATGTAAAAAGACACATAGATTTTCTTGTATTTATAAGTCATTACCTTTGCTAAAGGAATTCTGTGTCTTTTAAAACTTTACTAAAGGATCTTAACAGGGACAAATCATGATATTTTAACAGACTAAGTAGAAGTATTTCCACAGATATAAGCTATGAAGTTAAATAATTAATAAAAAAGAAAAATTTTTTCTTTGGTAAAGAAGTTAATTTTACTCAAAATATATTCAGCAACTTGTGTAGTACAGCAATTGCAATTATTGGAGCTAAACAGATAGCTGATAGATGATTAAGATATGAATGTAACTTATAAAATATTTTTCAAATGTTTTACTTTTGACTGTTTAAACAATAAAAAATATATCCAGCAGAGGGCAGTACTGATCTGTCAATCTAAAGTTTAGTTGCCCTTTCATATAAGTGTGAATTCTGTCATTAAATCTTGACTAATCCTAACAGACAGTCATTTAAATGTACAAGCCAGAAGCTTTTTTCAGTCATTCCCTCTATGGGACCTTTAAATGATTTCCAGAGGGCCCACAATAAAAAGCACAAAAAAAGAAAGAAAAAAAGAAACTCATAAATTGAAAGCCATCAATAGAGTCACCGAGTCATCTTTTGAGGGGGCCCCAGTCTACTGACCATCCCCAAATAAATGTAATTGACAGGGTTCGAATTTATTTCCTTTCACAAGAATGTCTTTGTTTGGCTGTGAATTAAAGATTTTTTTCAATAAGACAACATTTTAAATATTTTTAATTAAAAGTAGAAAGATAAAAACAATACCAAAAAGCTCCAAAATGGTGGTTTTGCTCTGAATGAATGTAGCAAGTTAGAACCGCAGACGTCTATATACAAAACTATTTGCTTGTGAAAACAGGCGTTACTTCGCTGCGTTCAACGTAATCCTGTAAATTAGCAATCCTCACTAGGTTGCAGACATTTTAAACTACGTTTTACCGTAGAACACAACAGAAATGCAAAATGAATAAAAAGATAATAGAAATTAAATGAATATTTGTAATGTTTTTGGTTGTTGTTTCAAAATAGATCGTGTAAGAACACATATTTCGGCTTTCGGCTTAAAACATCTGTTTTTCATATTTCCGGGTGTCCGTGAAGGCAGCGCGCGTTCTTCTCAAGTCTTCAAAGATGAAGCAGCGTGTTCGGTTGTTGGACGCAGTTGATGAGCTGTGTTTAGATGCGTGTACGTAAGCAACATGTGAAAAGAATTTGTTTATTTTTTTAAACCAGTAAACCAGATTTGAAGAGGTAAACTCCGAGTTGCGTTCACTGGAAGGAATAAGGGTTGGCGAATTCGGTAGGTTTGTGCCTTTTTTTCCCCCAATTCCCAGCTTTATTTATCATCAGTTACTCATCTAAATTTAAGTTTTTAAGCATTTTGTCTTTACAAACTTTAATTATTAACTTATTTATCTGGTGAAAAGCCTGTCTATTGAGGAATATTGACATTTGCTACTTTTTAACCTCTAAAAAGCTGTTTTACCTGCCAGGTGCTGCTGATGTTTAGTCATGTATGTTTAGTCATTCAGGAAAAAAATGTGCTCTGATGTGTGGGAACTCTTAGAAAACCAATTCAAATTTAAATTTGAGGTGCATGTTTGCCTGCAGACTGTAGAGTTTCAGTCAGATAAGTTCTGTTTGCCCTCCAACCAAAACTACCCCATGCTGGCTGAACTTTGACCAGCTGTTTTTAATGTCCAGTAGATATTTTCCATTTCAACAATAAACCAGGAATAATCCTGGAAAGAAAGAAACAAAAATAACCATCATTCCACTGTTGAATCATTTCCTCTTTTCCTGCAGCTCAATCCTCCCCATGGTGCCCACGCTCGGCCCTTCCAAACCTAATTGTTTGCTCTAATGAGCACCCCACTGGTGCAGGCTGAAGTTTGAAATGCAGTTTCTTTTATAGTTCAGTAAGTCTTCCCACCACCAGCAGCTGAGGAAGAATGGGACATAAAGCAATCAATTACTTCAGAAAAGTCGCATCTTGTGCTTCTTTGACCTCACTTGACCTTTTACACAATGAGGTCGGAACTTGGTTTCTGATAAACGTCATGAACATTACTCCCCGCTCGGTGGTCCCAGACGGGAAAGCTGGCCTTCATCTCTTGTTGCTTACGTCTCGGCGTGTTGCAGCTGTGATGAAAACCCTCAAATCTGCCATATTTTTAGCGTTTCATAGACGAGGGCTGTGCAACATGAGGAAAACTTGCAATATTAGTGAGCAATATTGCAATGACGAGATGACTTGCAATACATGAACAAATTGCAAAACAACTAATACAACATTTCAATTTCACTGCAACAATTTCAGTTAAATAAGTCAACCTAACTTTGCAGGTTATCTCAGGTAAGAACTTGAATATTGAGGAAACACAACCAACTGTTATCTACCTTTCTGGCAGTACTGATCAAAACCAACATGGCCGACTGTTAAAAGCAATGCTGATTGTGTGTGTGTGTTTTTTAACAACATAATCCAGATTTCTGTCTATCCATCCAATCAGAAAATGTTTTGCAATGGCAAGTTGTTGGCAAGAAAAAACAATTTTAAACATGCATGCTGATGTCTTACTATATTTCTGGTTGTACTGAAAAGTTATCTAAAGGTGAACTACTTTCAGGGATGGAGGTACTTCCTTGCAAGCTTATTTATATGTGGTAGGGCTGCAGTTTTCCCACCACCGATCTAATGGTTTGCAATTGGATGCATCTTAATGGAGCTTGTGGCCCATCTAGTGTATTTTCTCTTCTTTTTTTTTTTTCGCCTGCTTCTGATTCACAACGATTTGAATAAAAATATACTTAGAATGCAATTTTGAGCTCAGTTTTATTGATATTCGACCTCCATAATCAGAAAAATGCCACAAGAACATGTTAACATGTTGATCTCGTCGTCTACAAGTGAATGCATCGAAATGGAGCAGAATAGGGAGCTTAAGTTTTTTTTTTTTCTCCCATCTTCACCTGATTCACATGATATGAAAAACAAAATCCTCAGAAATACAATTTTGTTCTTAATTTCCTTATATATATGTCCTTTGTTGTGAAGAAAAATGCCACAAGAACAAGTTAAAAACACCAAAATCACAATTTTCATTGGAGTGGGTCTTTAATCTCAGCCTCAGTTTGACAGATGCATAACAGAGGAGGTAGGGAGTGGGGCTGTCTTAAAATAAAAAAAAAAGATACTGCCAGTGACTTATTTTGCCTTCTTTAGGGAAGCACTGGGTGTAACCATTTTTGCAGTTTATGCCGTCTTTTGCAATACGCCTATCACACAAGCTGATATTGCGATGGCGATAAATTTTCGATTTATTGTTCAGACCTAAAGGAGACTCCTCCTGTGTCTCGATGTGCAGCTACAGTTGCTCTAAATCAGAATCAGAGACTCCTAACTTCCTATTTTACTAGCTGCAGCTAGGGTTGCACTTTCTAGAGTCAAAGGTTTACATGAAACCCACTCCCCTCTAAAGCAGAGAATGAGGGCCATCTGGGTATATTTCAGCTACTATTAGGAGTTACTTCTTTGATCGCCACCTTCACAAATCATCTTAACCGTTTAGAACTCTCCCTTCTCCAAAGGTGGTAGAATACACCTTTAAGAGCGCATACTGGAGTTCTATTTGAAGACCCACCATCTCATTTTACCCAGCAGCCCCCTCTTCTCCCCTTCAAACTCTGCAGGACTTCATGGAGAACCGCTTGTGTTCTGGATCTACTGTTGTAGTTCTGAAGAGTCTGAAATCTTCCCTCGTCACTTGCTCGCTCAGATGGCACTTGCCCGCTTCACGTTCCAGGTATGCGTCTGTGTTTACTGGTTGCAGGGGCGGAGAGGTGAAAATACTTTATTTTTTTCCCTTTTCCCCCTGCAGTGGGGAACAATTACTCTCCCATTAAAGGTTATTTTGGCTGCAGGAGAGCGTGCGCTCATATGGAGCAGACTCCTCAGAGCCTCCCCCCCTGTTTTGGTCCGAAATGTGATGGGTGATACTAAAGAAGGTCATGTGTTGTGTATTTGAGGCTGGTGGGGGCTGTTGAAAAATGATGAAAAATGTTGGTGTGTTTGAGATAAACACTGGCCATGAGGGTGAATTGTTTTGTGAATGAAAAGCTGTTGGCGTCTCAAAAGCCAGTGTGTCAGAGGACAAATAGTAGGAGTAATGTGGGAAAGGAGGGCACTTTCTAAAAGTCTTTTTTTATGGGGAGGGGGTAGGCACGGGGGGGCTAACAGAGAAGCAATCCATGGTAAATATAGCTCTTTAAATGCTTTAAATTTAAATTGTAAATGCTGCCTCCATCAGGGTCTTTTCCCCTCCTTTAAATATAAACATCCCTCCTGATGGATGTTGTCTTAATCAAAACCAGCCCACCTTGGCTGGGTTAAAACATCCCAGGGGTCTTGTGTCGTTCTTTCAGTGTCTCAGTGGGCATTTTGTGGTAGATACCATGAGGTAGTTGGTCTCGGACTGCAAGGGATGCTAGAATCCTTCTCCACTATTATAATCCTCCCATACAAAACATGTTAAGCTGGAGGGCAAACAACTGAAGGCCTATTACCGGTAAGCTCTTTTTGGGTGGTTGAGATGGCTAATCCAATCTAAGTCAGTGCACAGTTATTTCACATAGCAATATAGAACACAACTACGAGTTTTGATGTAAAGTAATAGTTATGGCACACTGTGGTCAACTGTTTCCTCTGTCAAATCACTTTGTCAATAAGTCGAGTTTTGGCATTCCTATTGCAACACCAAATAGCTAAGAGGAAACATCTGCGTTTAGATGACATTCTCATGCGCAGTGCTGGAATTCACAGAATATCTTGTGAATAGAAGATGAAATGTGACTACTCTGGAAAACTTCAGAGATAATCATCAAATTCAGTTATCGGATAGCTTTTTACAGCTAAGATCATGGCTATTCTTTCTTGAACGACTGTGTTCAGAAAGTGGGTCTTAGACCCATTCCAGTGAAAATGGAGATTTTGATGTTTTTTAACATGATCTTGAGGTATTTTTTAGGGCATATATAAATCAAATTTAGGGTAATATTGCATTTCTTTATTCAAATTGTTGTAAATCAAGAGCAGACAAAGAAAAATGTTTTTTATAAAAAAAAGCGTTTTTGTAATATAGAAAATGATGCTGGGTGGGCCACAAGCTCCATTCAAAACTGTATGGCTGGATAGCTGCAATATATAGAGGCTGTGAGGTAGCGGAAGAGCATGTAAACGGAGAGCTCTCAGCAACGAGGAGGGAATGGGGATCTAGTCAAACCGGTGTTTGGCTTGAAGCTGCACAGGTGAGTGTGTAAAGAGATGGAATGATGGGAAGTAAGGGTGGGGTTACTCCACACCAACAGTCCCTCCCACAACTCAGCAGTGAATTTCTAATGAACTACTACCACTATGCAGAAATAATGTCCTAGAAAACGGTTTTGTTGTTTTTTGGCTAAGAGCAACACAATCCTGATTTATTAAAACAAACAAAAAAAAAAAACTAGAAACACTTTTTCAGTACATCAAGAGATGATTAGAGACCATTTATAAAAGGAAAGATTTCAGTTTGAAGTATTATATTGAAAATTCCTTGCTAAGATGTGTTGCTAGGATTACATGTGTTAAGCTTTAAAGCTTTTAACGTTCAAAAACATTTAAGACAATGCAGGACAATGCTTAAGCATTGAGTTGAATAATAAAGTATTGTACTAAACATTTACTCTCCATCTGCTAATAGCGGAGTTTTTAATAGCTCTTAATATAATCCTGTTTGTATTCTCTGGTTTCTTGATCCTTGGTCTGTAGTGTTGTCATTTTTTCTTCTTAAAAAGTTTTTTTTTATTATGTACAAAACATGATAAAGTTTTGCTATTGCATACCAGCATATTTGCAGAATATTAGACCCTGATAACCAGGATTTAAAGTTAAGGACTTGGTTTCTTGAAGAATTTGTATTATTGCAGCCTAGTATTTGTTTTCATTTTTGTTTATTTTTCATAATGCAATAGTTTTGGTTAGATATTATGTCACATCCGTAGAGGCTTGTCTGTGCCCTCTGTGCGCCCTTCCTGCAGGGACAGAGAAAGTGGCATGTCTCTGTGAGAGAAGAAGTTATCTTCTAGTTTCCTCTGTAGACGTGTTTGCTGGTTTCACTTCTTGAAGCTCTACTGTCTGTCAGTTGTGAAATACTCAAGGTAGTCACCCCTCCAGGGCACTTTTTTTTTCTCTTGTCAAGTCAACACTTAGTCACGCAAATTTAGCAAAAGTTACGTCTCCAGATTTTGACACAATCTTTCCATCTTTGCTTTTCTTAAAGACAGGAACTCACACTTTAACTGGGTCTGTACAAATCATGTTAATTAGAGAAAACAAATCAAGTTTTTCCGCCTATCTAAAGAAATTATCCTCTGCAGATCTTTCTTTTGATTATATCGGATTCTGTTTTGTTGCATCTGTCTTCAATTAAGGAGCAAGTTGCAAACTCCCATGCGGAGTGGGTTCATGCTGCGGGTAATGCACTAATCAGCTGTGGGAACCAAATGCTCTCCATTTGTGCGTAATAGCGTGGAGTCCTAGCACAGGTGGTCAGCCCGGTATGAATGTACGCCTGTACGTTGTGTTTTCTCTAGGTCTTGAAATGTGGCCTTGCCCCCTCCTTAGAAAAACAAGGATTTGAAATTGCCAAAGGTGGGCAAGTGGAAGCTGAAAGGTAATGAGTTATGATTGCTGAGCTTTGTCCAAAGCTTTTAGGATTGTTTTTTTTTTTCTCATTACCGGGCAGGCTGTTTAAAAAAGCATTTTTTTTGGTTTTTACCCAGTCTTTCTACACCTACCCCACAGCTCTGGAAAGCACTCTGAAAAAACAGGCTTGATTCCCAGACGTCTATGTTGTATCAAGGTTTTAGCCTATTATTCCTGCTCTTGCTCCCAGTGACCAGAGACAGATTAGCATAGTTTTCGGTCTCGGTCATTGTGGTGGGTGAGCTCAGAGGTCACAGTAGGTGGCATTATCAGAGGGTTTTATTAGGCCACTTTTCCAGTGAAACAAGCTGAAAGCCAGCCATCTTGACATCAGGCTCTCTACATGCTAAACAAACTGCCACTTGAAAGTCAATTAACCAAGTTCTTTTCTAAAAGCCCTAAAACTCCTGGGTTCTCATGGAAAGAATTTCAGGAAATGAAAAAAAGATCAAGGACATGACAGTGAAGTGAGGATTTTTTTCAGATATTCACTGATACATATGATTAAAATTACATATCATATATCTACTGAAATTACTGAGGAAACATGCAAACATGCACCTTTAACATGTCTTTCTGCATATGTGTGTGCCTGATCAGAGGTATTTGCTTTCATACTGGGGCTCCATGGTAATATGGATGTCAGAGATTTTTTTTTTTTTTTTTAATAAATACTGTCATGACATAGCGGCACACCTTTATTAGTTCCTCTGACTCACTTATCTCACCCTCTGATTTGTCAATAGTCATAACCAAAAGGCATTGTTAAAATCATATTCCAATGTGCTTATCTTCTATGTATCAGCTCATCCTAACAATGAGTGTGCACGGAAACTGCATAGGGATGAGCACATTTCTGAAAGTAAACAGATTTCTTGGTGAATAATTGTCAGGAGACTTTAAACTATGGGGCAACACTTAGACTTTTGGATCAAAGCATGTACCAAAAAGAAAACTAGTCACGAAGAATCAATAATTTTTATCTGCACTTTTTTCCACACTAATTATTATTACATCCTGGTGTCAAAAAAAATAAAAAACTCAATGACTAGATTTAATGTCCATCTCAGGGGTCAGCAACATTTAACATTTAAAGAGCCATTCAGGTCATTTTTTCACTGACCACAACCCAGTAGCAGCCACTAAGTCTTATTTCACCCTGTAGAAAAAATAAGACACAAATTTGTATTTATTGTCACAATTATGATATCGTTTTTTCACATAAATAAAATGTATTCATTTTCAAAAAAATGAAAACAATAACTTTTGATAAAGATTCACATGACATGATTTCAAAATAAAAGACCTTGTCACATAGGATCATGTCAAAGAGGCAAATATAGCAGTAGGTAGTAGATTATCTTCAGTGATTTATGAATTGAAAATTATACATGGTTGAATTTATCATCATTGGTGGATTGCAGCCAAAAATCTGTAAATCCAACAAAAAATTTAAATCAAAGCTAATTAGGTGAACCCTATATACAGTATATTTTTGGACCATTTAAAATCATTGAATTTTGCTTAGTAATAGACAATCCACCTTAAATTCCAGTGTCCATTGAGTATGAATTCTGGTTGTGCTTTCTGTGGTACACAAAAAGCTGTCAAAATGTTCAGCTTTGTAAAATTACAAACCCAAATCACTTGATGGATTCTTGGAGCATTATGGGTAGACAGGAGACTAAACTCTGTAAATTAGTTTAATAAAGTTTGATTTACCTGGCTGTTTTTTGTTTTTTTGTTTTTTTTGTTTTTGTTTCGCTAAGTGAAGTGGATGTTAAAAAATACTGTATTTTTAAAATTAAAAGAATGTAATGATTCTTAAACTAGAGAGGGATCAAAGATCCACATATGACTCCAGAGCCGCAGGTTGCAGACCCCTGATTTATGACAATCTCTCTGTTTCTTAGTTTACTTTAGATTTAATCTTTAATTCACTTTAATCGGAGCCAGTCTGTTTCAATATCCACCAAATTCTTATTGACATTCAGGCCGAAGCTGGAAATCTATCCCTTTTATTATGACTTCTCATTCTTGGCTTTGATTTTATGCCAATGTTTTTTGACCCTTTGTTCCATATATCAACCAGTGTGCATAGACAGTTGTTGTAAACGTTCATACTTGTATTCTTGCTTTTCTCTTAAAGCATATCCTAAAGAATGAAACAAAACAATCCTAGATTTTAGTTTAAGTTGAACATATCCAGACTGCATTTCTGGCAGCCTTGCAGTGAACCAGCGATCATAATGTTCCCATCTAACTCCATGACTTCTTCCTGCATTCCTGCACATCCTAATTGGCAAACCTCCTGGCAGTGGGCTCAGTTTGGCCCCAGCTGGCCTGGCTGTCAGCTCGGCACAGTGGCTAGCAGATGCAAAAAGGAACAATACTTCATCCTAATCCCCGAAGAATTCCTTTTCCTTCTGATCTTGCTGGCCCAAGAATGTGATGTTTGAAAGGCCCAGGGCTCGCTAGGAGACACAAATGGACAAATTCTCATGTACAACATGAATCTGCAGAAAGGAGACAAGAGGTAGGAATGTAAAACCCCTAAGGGATTTTATAGGAACACAGGTCATCATCACAGTTCTTCATTGGGAATTAGAGAAAGATAAATCACTAGAGTGACTTTAGTTTTAAAATGACTAGCTTTTCTGTCTGAGAAACAAGCGAAACAGTTGTTGCACCTGTTCTACAATGCCAACATTAATAATCGTAGTTTATGGTGAAAGTCCCACGCTGATCATCTTTTGACCTATTTTAAAAGTGTTCCCAGTGGTATTTAAATTATAATTATTCAGTTTTTTTACTGTTTAACTGTTGTTTTCTTGGATATAGTTTCTGTAGAGCAGCATTAGTTCATTAGAAATTCACCTCTGAGTTGTGGGCAGCAATGTTGGCCCACTGCCCGCCCCCACTTCCTATCATCCATCTGTTTACTCTCTCTCCCACTAGCTTACAGCCCCTTACGCTCCTAATATTACTGGTGCAACAAAAAAAGCAAGCGATATTGGAACTATCCAGCTGTACTGTTTTTAGCCAGATGAAGTTCAGACAAGGAAAACAAAGACGTAGATGGATCTAGTCATCTCCTAGTGAATCTGTCAGAATGGAGCACAGCAGGGAGCATTTTGCCAGCCGATTGTAGCACACGCCTACAAGCTTTTTCAAATGGCTTAATTTTCTTTAAATGTGTCCTGCATTGTGAGAAAAATGCTATCGTAAATACATGGTTTTTATCGTAGTCTGTCTTTAAGGTACTGTTTTCAAAGTGGTGTGCCAGAGCCAGCTTAGCAGAAGAACCGGGAAGAATTTCCATCTCATAGTAGACCTGATTTGTGTAAACAGTGTCGAGTCAAGCAAAAACAGAGAGGTCATGATTGTGCTGTTAAAAAAAATAAACAAAATTCAACCTTGTGAAAATGATAAATCCGATCCTCGTTGTTTTTACTGCGTGACATGGTGCGTCTGGATAATATCTTCACTTATTTGCCTTCTTTCTTTGGTCAGCTCCAGAGGGCTGCGTGCCATGCCAGAGGAATCCCGTTCAACTCTCCACCAGGGCCCGATGGGGGAAGGTAAAATTCTGACTTTTTTTTTGTGTGGCTTTTTTTTTTCCCTTAAACTTTACACTTTTTTAAATGCAGTTTCAAATGCTGCGTTTATTCCTGGTGCTGTGTCAAGTTACCCAGGCCAGCAGGCTCATTTAACTCCTGTCTGCAGCTCAGATGATTGGGGGAAAATGCTGAAAATGGAAGAAAAAAAGGAAATGTCGAGGCTATGAGAGACTCGCTGAAAGAGCAATGAACTTCTCTCCTACTCTCCCGGCTATCAGAAGAGGTTCTTTGTGTGGCTGTGGAGCTCGGCCAACCCCCTTCACACAACCCAAACTCTTAAACAGCAGCACATCAAAACAGATTGTGTCGTATTCTGTGACAACTGTGGTTCGTCTAGCCAGCTGTGCCGACCTTGTACATGAGGGGGCCACTCCAATTACATATTATTTTAGAGTTTGTAGATTTCACATGTGGAGCTACTGCACTGACACAGGAGTGCTTTGTACTCATTTTCCTGCCCTGCCCTTCAACCCACCTCCTCCTCCTCTCTTCTGAACTCATTTGGCAGTAGTCTTCCATTTTGGCTAAAGAATATCAATGTCTCAAAGATTGCCTTTTTTCTTCCCTATGCATGTCCTTTTTTTTTTGGTTAGGCGTTGGCTAGATGAGGCTTTTGGCCTGGGAAGACATGTGCCGCCCCAATGCAAATTTATGCCTGCTTCTTCTCAAAAGGGCATGTTCTCACCGCTTCGGCAAAACCGTCAGTTGAAGAAATAAAGCATTTTTTTCTGCCTTTTTCATTTCAACTTGCTAAATTTGAGTTCCTGGGTTTTTTGTGTTAAATTAAGATAATTTTGCTGGATAACTTTAAGGAACCACTCTAATCATCTTTTGATTTATTTTAAAACCATTCCTGGTGTTTTGACTGGTAGTTCATTAGAAATTGTAGTTGTAGGCAGGATCGTTGGTGTGGAGCAACCCCGCCTCCTCTCCCCGTTACTGACCCCGGGTTTCCAAGGCAAGATCGGTCTAGCTCAGGGGTCGGCAAGCTTTAGAAGTAAAAGAGCCACCTGGGCTCGTTTTCCACTGATCAAAACCTTGAAGGAGCCACAGTCTTACTTTATACTTAAGGAAATTTGGATTTGCATTCATGCAAAAAAATAATAAATATGAATTATGGAATTATGTCTTTTTTCGGCACGAACAAAAACGAAAATATATATTTTTTAAAGACAGCATGTCTCAAAATGTTTTTTTTCTTTCTTTTTTTATATGTGATACAAAAGCTCAAATAACTTATTTAAAATGATTTTTCTCCTCTTTGTGCTTGGCAGTCTTACACCGCTGGGTTTTGTTATTTTACTTTGGTGTTGTTGGACCTTGGCAGTCTTAGTTTGCAGGCTTTAATTATTTGTTTTCTTTATGTAGTTTTATTTAGGCAGCCTTCAGCATGGCTGGGTCAGCAGTCTCCCTGACTTATTTTATGTTTGGCCAAGGAGTCAAACATAAAATGTGATAAAGAGCCACATGTGGTCTAGCTATAGCAGATTACTCCCTTTGGCTACAGTGTGGCTGCAGCCATAGGCTCTGCCTCGCAAAACTCAGAACTCACGTAGGTTCATGCGATAACCCACCATTTTTTACTATTTAGGTCGTTAATAGCCCCAACTTCACAAAAAGTGGTGTGACTCAGCTCCTGCGTCTGGTGAAAATTTGAACCCAACGAAATGATTTTGGAGAGCTGGAGAGGCCAGATCGCATGGTCAGATGTGATCGTAACGAGTGGAGGTTCCTCTTGTACTTTCAAAGTTACGTAGAGACTCCAGCGGTCAGATCGGAGCCGTAACGCTTGCCGTGGAAGCCCGGGGTAGAGCTCTCAGTTTACATCAGGGATGGGCAACTCCAGGCCTCGAGGGCCACATCTCTTTCAACATACCGTGCTCTGACAAGTTCTAATTAACTGGACACACCTGAATCAGGTAACCAGTCACGAGAGTAGGGCTTGGATATCTGGAAATCATGCAGACACTGCCAAGAAGACCTGGCCACCGACAACAACATGGCCCCAGAGCATCATTAGCTGGAAATCCTCGACCGAAGTTCGGACCAAGTTCACGCTCTTCTCCTTGAAAAACACAGGAATCTGGTTAAAGTTAAGGTTTGGAATCTTCTTGTATAGATTGGCAAATTCAGCTTCCGGATTCAGTTGCAACATTTCTGCTTCTGGCTAATGATGACTTTAAAATTGTGTTTAGGAGCCATCTTGCCTGCAACCAGGTCCTTCGAGGCCTTGCGTTGCCTATCCCTGGTTTACATGCTGTCCTGCTAGCTTATAGACCCTCACACCCACAACCTAACATTACCGGTGGTGCCCACCCAGCATATTTTCTACATCGCAAATAATCTCTTTTTCAAACTGCATTTTTTTGTTTGCTCATGATCTACAACCCCTTTTTTTTTTTTTACAAGAGAAAAATCATGAGAAAAATACCACAAGCAAATGTTAAAAACAAAGAAAAAATATGACTTTCTTTGGAGTAGGTCTTTAATGACTGGATTTTTTTAACAGAGAAGAATTATACTCTGTCAGGGCCTGCCCTTGGTCAGGTCAGGGCTAAAAGCAGCATTGTCCATCAGAACTCTCAGACATAATCTTTCTAAAGCAGGATGACCCATTTCAGCTGACTTAGTAACTCATCTAATAGTTTACATAACATTTTTTCTTTGATAAAATGACCAAAACAAGTTCCCTCATTCTTCTCATCCAAACTGGGCTTTTATCACCCAGGGGGAATGTGAACTCTTCCTCATGACACACACGTGAAAACTGCTCCAACTTGAAAATAAAAAGATATGTCAAGACCGTCTAGTCAAAGACTGAAACTCAACCAGCCATAAACTGACCTGAGGCCGGATGAAAGCGTCGTCTCTAAGATAAGGCTTGCATCTGACCTACTTAACCCCAAACAAGAATGTGGCTGCATGTGCAGAATGTACAGCGTTAAAGGGGGTTCTGGGGGATGGACGGCTCATCTCCATTCACTGCAGCTTTTCCAAACCACTGAGCATGGGATTGTGGACACAGGCAGATGATGGCAGGGATGGCCGTTTCTCTGAGTGGTTGTCAAGTCTTTAGAGCCGCAGCGCCCGTTCTACTCGATTGCATGTCATGTTAATCACTTGTAGCTTTTGCTGTGACATGGAGCACTCCTTTTCAGGAAACGTTTGAGCTCATGCACTGATGCTCACAGAAATTCCCAGCAGCTTGTCCTGTGTGTCGACACAACTTAATCAAAGTATCAAATGTTCAATCACTTTGAACATTGGAATAAAATGTAAATTCTAGCATTTAGAATTATTACTGTAAGTACAAGATCTCTGTTCTGGTTGTTTCTGTGCAGTGATCAACAAAAAACTGTTCTAAAAAGAGACATGGATGTAAACATAAATCATGTGCTTGTAGTCATTTTACAGAAGAAAAATGCAAGAGAGTGATATCAAAAATTTAAGTTTACAGACCTTAAAAGAAATATCATTCCAAACTTAAACATGTTTTAAAATCCCACTCAAACCATTTTTTTCCTATCGTAAAATCGTTCCCAGTGCTCTTTTAATTAAGATGAAGTTTTCAGCCAATATGAAAAAGCCTTTGTCATTTTTTAAGACATAGTTATGCAGAGCAGCAGAAACTCAGAAATAATTCTGGGTTGTGAAAGGGACAGTCAGCACAGAGCAACCTCCCTTTCTCATTGCTGAGAGCTCTGTTTGCGCGCAAGCTTATAGCATCAATCTAACATTAGCGGTGCAAAAATAACGACGAACTCTGTTGGATCAATCCAACCATACAATTTTCAGACAATATTCACTGTTGAACACTCGTGTATTGCACGCCAGAGTGCATGCAGGCGGTGACTGTGGCATGCCCATTTCTGTGACTGCGTCATTAGTTGGAGTATTTTCAAGTATCAGGTTTTCTTATCAAATGCAATTTGAATTAAAAAATACTTTGAAAGGCAGTTTCAATAATAAATCATTTTATATATAATAATTTTATTTTAAGTCCTTTACTGTGCTACAATAAGATCTCAAAAAACAAATAAGATGATTTTCATTTCATTTAAAGAGGACACTCCAATACAAAATCAGATTTTTGGTGTTGGTGATGGACATTTACATTCATTCATTCTTCTTTGTCCCTTTTGGGGTCACGGGGGTGCCAGAGCCTAACCCGGCTACTGATGGGCGGGTAGATGGGGTAGAAATACGCTTGATGACTCACTAACTCCCTCTTCTGCCCCATTCTCATGCATCCATTTCTAAATGAATAGATCCATGCACATTTTTGTTTTCCTCGTCTGAGCTAGCATCCTGCTCAAAACTCTGTATCTGGATAGATTCAATATTAATCGCCATTTTTGTTGCATCGATAATGTTAGGGCTGTAAGCCAGAGGGAATGTGTGTAAACGGAGAGCTCTCAGTTATGGATAGTGGTACAATTGCTCCATGCCAAAAATCCTGTCCACAATTCAGGGGAATTTTATCGAACTACTGCCGACCTGCAGAAATGATGTCCTTAAAACCAACACAAGTTTATTGATTTGGCTTAAAACGGCAAAATTATTTAAAAAAAGACCTCTGGGAACACTTTTACAATATATCAAAAGATGATTGGAGTGTGTTTTTTAAATAAATTTTAGTTTATGAAGGAGATTAAGTTTTTTTTTTTACTGGTTGTCTTCTACCCTTTCAGTCTCCAGATGGGACTCTGCAAAGAGTCGCTAACACGACATCTGTTTGGATGTAGACTGTCAAACTGTTGGTAATATTTACAAAGGACTCGCGCCTTTAGCGTTCAAGTGAGGCCTGTCCAGGCAAAGTGTGCAGATTCAGCAAAGCTTGCTTGTGTGTAAGTGCATGAGGAGACCTGGGGGGGGGGGGCTTATTCTTGGAAGAGTTTCCAAAGTGGATCATCACATGCCAATGCGCTGAGGTCAACTGGCATGGCTGGATCCTTAAAGGAAAAGAGGATAAGACCCCCGCCCCAGTAAAAAAGAAAAAAATCAGAGGATAAAAGCTGAAAGATGTTGTCCTTCTTGCTCTCGGCTACAAGGGTGGTATGCATCTTCTTTATTTTTTTCTTTTTTGTTTAAGAAAAACATTAAATTAAAGTCTCCAAGCTTTTAAAATAGTTGTTTTTTATTTTATATTTTGTTTGCTGAAAAATAATTAAAAGATAGAAAATTCCCAAAAATGAGTTTTACTTTTAAATGGTAGGACTTCCCCTAAAACATCTCATCCATCCCTGTACCCAGTTTCAACCTTGGCTGTTGATCAGGAATGCAGATTTGGTGTGTTTACATTTAACATCTGTCGTCCACAGAGGTTTATTTACCGACCTTCAGGTTAATAATTAACGTAGCGTTAAAGAGGGGGTCAAAAGCAGGTGTAAATGAGCTTTAGTACATTTGAAAGGCTGCTTTAACGTAAAACTATCAGCTTTAACCCAAATCAATAAGAAAGGCCATCCGTTTCAGTGGCAGATCAGCAGTTCTGAGTCATGCTGTTTTATAATGGTCCGTGAAATCCCAAGCCTAAGAGAGACCCTTTCTGTCTGTGCCCTCCTGAGGGGTGTCCATTCACCACTTCCATCTAGGGAGCAGTCATTCTTAGGGAGATTGTCTGTGGGGGAGAAGCAGATGGCCTCGTGTTGTTAAAGATGTTTGAGAAAGGAGATTTTGATGTATTTTGAGTGGTCGGAAGGCTTTATTCGTGTGCAAAACAAGGCATGATCCTGTCTGTATCCATTGAGGCAAACGCAAGCACTTGACCCTCGGGGATCAGTTTACAGCTTAGTTGTCACCTCTGGAACTTTAAGACTTTACCGTTTCCTTCCAAACAAGAGTAAAAAAAAGCTAATTAACAAGTTAAAACATTGATATCCTGCAACATTTCGTTGTTTCTTCAGACTGGACACTGCGATTGTTTCTCCCGATAATCTGGAACAAATTTCCAGTCTGAAATTACCCAAGCGGACGCTGGTCTGGGACCAGAAACCGCTCTCAAACCCATCTTTTGAAGTAGTTTTGGTTTGTTTTCATCAACTCCTGTCCTTTCTGAGTTTTCTCAGTCTGAATAGGCTCTGTGCTCAGAGTGGAACAACTGGACTAAAACGACCTCTGTAGCCGGTCATTATGGGATATATACAGAGTAGGAATGAGGCAGCTGATGAGACACAGCAAATCATTGAAGTTTGATTGGATGAATGTCGGCTCATCAAAACAACTTTTAAATTGATATACATTACTGTTTTCCCTACAATTAGTATGTTATAAACACTTAGCGGACCTTCTTAGCCGTCGTCTCCTCAGTAACAGCCTTGCAACAAAATTGGTCAGTAAAATATAAAGTTTGAATAAGGATGGCAAAGCATAAGACTTTCATAAGTCTTTCTCTTGTTGCTTTGCCCCACCCTCTTAATTCTTGGCCAATGACTGAAGAGATCTTTAGTCACATGGTTTTGTTCACAAGCGTTGGTTTGGAGTTTGATGGCAGTCTGAATACAGACCAAATACAACGTTCAGGATTTGATTCTGAGTAACTTAAACCGTCTCAGTCCAGACCAAAAGACTTTTCCTGTACAGATACACCCAAAGTATTGGCATTCAGTTACTGTCGTAAAATCATAAACACAACTATAATATTAGTTTGTTCCGTTAAAAAAAAGAAAAAATGAAGCAAGCCATGTTTGTTTCATCGTGAAAGAAGACACACACACACACACCCACCCCCCCACCTGTGATGTACTAGCAGGCTGTCCGGATGAATCGTCTTCAAGCGAATTCAGATATGATTCACCGTCGGCTTTGTTCAGAATCATCCTCATCCGCTACATGATTCACTGTGAATCAAGCAGCAACAAGTGTCTGAGGCTAAATATCTTAATAACTAAACCTTTAAATATGTCGATTGTTTTGCAAGCACAGAACCCCAAACTGAATGCAAAATTTTAGTGGAAGCCACGATTTCAGACAAGCTGCTTTTGTGTATTACGTAAGGCTATAAAGGCTTCTTTTTTTGAAGACAGGTGTTCCTGTTGCTTTTAGATTAGTATTTGCATGCTGAACATAGATGTAGTCTGTGTTGTTCCTGTTTCCTTGCAGCTGATTTGCTTGGTAAACAAACTTCCACAAGGCAGAGAATGCAACCGGAAATGAGCTTGTACACAGTCTAAGGTTTGCCATGAGTGCATTCAAGAGTGAGTTAGACTTTACTGAAATGGTCTCACAGATGAGTCTTGAGTTAGTTCTTCCATAGCTGGGAGGTGAACACCTTTCATTCATCATATAAAGTCTAGTCACCGGAGAAAGAGGAAGTTGGGCAAGGTAAAGTTGAGAAGGTAAGCATTTAGACATGATCATTTACTGGAATGAGACAAAAAAAATATATTCTCGTACGAGTATTAAAAAATATATATCTATTGAAATCTGGAACGGGGATTTGTAATATTCAATCCAGCAGATTTTGTTTGGAAGGTACAGTATATCACATAAAAAATTTAAATGTTTTATATTCTCTTTAGGAAAAAGCAGTTTTGTGTTAATTGCCAAATTGTTAGATGTTAGAAAACAGACGGTGTTGCCTTGGAAATAATTTGCATTGCCATCTACATGGAAGCTGGTTTGCATGAACTGATCAGAAAAAGCAAGTCAGATCATCTCATAGTTGTGCAACCAGGGACAGACATCACCAGCGCATACTGCGGCTTATCATGATCTCTGAAAAAGTGGTAGGTTTCAAAGAAAACCATTTGACATAAGATCTTTTTTTTGTATTCTATTGTCTGTCATTGAGCCAAAACTGCTTTCGTCAGAGAATATGGCTCCTAAAAGAACATTCTAGTGTTTTAAGCTATCTTCAGACAGAAATGTCTGTCTGATTACAGTTTTAGAGAATTAATTACCAGGTTTTGATGCATTCTTGCTAAACTTTTCACATTTCTCGAGCATCTATGATGTAAAAGGCAGATTGTTTCATGAACGTCTGCATTGTTGACTGTCTGATAAGTTCAGACAAGAGAGAATGCAGGTGTGGACTTTCCATCAGTAGTTCTTAACTTATTAGTCACGGATCCTCCCCGTAAGTGAAAACAAAGAGTGTCTCCAGTAATGAAAATGGTTTTTATCTTTCAGAAGTAACAGAGAATTCTATGTTATCTATTTTTTGGTGTTGAAATCTCTTCAGTTTGTTATCTGTTATATTGGTTATTTAAAAGGGCAGAGAAATGCCGTGTCAAGCACCAGTGCACCTTTGTTAATAGCAACCTTGGTCTAAGAGCCTTCCAAGTGGAATTTAAACTATTGCAGTGAGGGGTTGTAGAGCTTTCTCCTGGAATTCTAAGTATTTTGTTTTGGGTAATCTGTTAAGTGATTAAGTGTCTGACCTGATGTTTTACCCTTTTCCTTTACAGATCACTTTAGGTTTTTTTAGTGTTAAAACTATCAGTGTTTATTAGGGTTAGATCTAAATACTACACTACCTATTTGGCATTGGCTTGGTTAATTTTTACATCCCTAGATTACCAATTGTGACAGTACTCCTCTGAATAAGGCAGTTTTAAACTTGATTGAATTTCAGCATGTGGTTGTAAAAAATCTGAGTTTACTAAGCAGATAAGAATCTCTGTTTAAAAAATACTCTCCAGGTTTTTAATTTTATGGTCTTATACCCTAACATTTTATTTAAGTTTTTAGTTTACTTATATTCGAGTTGTTAATGAGTCACACCCTACTTGGCCATTTTTTTTTTTTTTTGCTTCAAAAATCCCATTTAAGTACTTGATTATAGTGGTTCCTGGCAGCTTTTGGGTGGATTTGGCCTCACACAAAAGTGATGGCAGATCACATCGCTGAGCTCTCAACAGCCTTCAATCTGTCCGTCTGGTTTGAACAGAGCCTTTAAAACCTGCCTGTTGCCCTTTTTAAATTACAATAAGACTAGTCAAAGCATCTGTTGTGTTTCTAATATCTTTCCTGCCAAAATCACATCCAAACATTTCAATTTAGTTCTGCAGGTGCTTCAGGGCCATGCCGTTTGAAATCAGTGTATTTGATAAGTTTGTTAAGTTACAGTTTTACTACCAATATGAATCCCATTTACATCCGCAGCTGTCATAAACGGGAAATTGGTCATCTTTGGGCAAAACTGCTTCAACCATCTCTGACCCTTCTCTAATGCGCGCTTTTCCCCTAAATAAAATCTACTAATGGTGCTAAATAGGCCTGCACTATAAATCTAAAATGTTTCATTGCAATGTCAGCCTCTGTCATACGTATATCTCAAAACGTGCCGTGAATGTTTTAGCACATGCTAAAAAAATCTCACCACAACAAGAAATATTCAACAAACCATTTGACCAATCAGATGAAACCCTTTTATGTTAAATGCCCGCCTCCTTATTTGTAGTGTAATTACATTTTGTTTACTTTTTTTAAATACAACTCTTGCAGTGAAATGGAAATTATGTATTTTTTTGTTTTGCTATTAATTCATTTATTGCAACTCATATTGTCATCGCAATATTGACTGCTAAAATCGGACATCACAAGTTTTCCTGCAGCCGTAGTGATCAATTATAAAAGGTGCTATTGATGTATAAAAGAAAGTGGTAACTTATTTGGTTCCAGATGAGACGTGGTCACTGATCCTTTGACACTCACTGAGAGGTGGATACAAACACTCTTTCTGGAAAGAAATTAAATCTGAAAAGATTTAGGGTCAAATCAGCTTTAAAGTTTATCCATATAGTAGGAGAATCAATGGACTGTGTATGAGAAGTTTTTCTGACCTCCAATGAAAAAGTTATGGTGTTAACGTCCATGATTATATTATTTAAGGATAGAATGTTGTCGAAAAAGCGGCTTGATTTTATAGTTAAATAGTTTCAGCAAAAAGGAGATCACATCAGGAACTATTCAAAAGGTTAAACAACCTGTTTAACAACTCACCGCGTTTTAAACGCTTCTGTTTTTTCTCAGTCCTTCCTTATTGTTTATTATCAACTGTTAAATCTTTATTTTACTATTGTTATGAGAAATAGGAGCAGAAAAGCATGCAGGTGCTTTATGCTTTCTGCCCTTCAGTTATTTTGTTATTTGCAGATTTAATAAAAAAAACAATCAACTTTATCGATATGTCAGGTTTTACAAGGTAATGACAATGGTGTCAATTTAACAATGCAGAGAAATAGAAAAGAAAATGTTTAAAATGTAAATAAGGAAGAAACTGAAGTTTATACGACAGCCTTAGCCACAATGCTGATGCATGATTGACAATTATACTGTAAAAGAGAGTGAAGCTAATCTGGGGGGGTGTTTATTAATATGTAGTAATGTACTGCAGTTCTGGGATTTTTTTTTTTTCCTCCAGCAATACACTGCCTGCATTTCAACCTTTTCTTGGAGGTCCTAGACTAAACACTTCATAGTTTGTATACTTATCAGGAAGTAGGGAGGCGGGGGTGTGTGTGGTGTATTTCTTTTTAAATGCCACTTTCTGACGGTCCTTGGAGGCAGACGGTGGTCGCCCAGAGATGCCCTGTGTAGTTTCTCCACTGAGATCACTTCAAACAAGCTACAAAATGAGGAAACTCCTCAGTAGCCTCAGCAGTGGAAGTTAAAGTCCCACTCCAATCATCTTTTGAGTTATTTTCAAATCGTTCCTAGTGGTCTTTTAACTGTGATTATGCAGTTTTTGGCCAAAATCAAAAAGCCTGCAATAACCTTTTTTAGACCAATTTTCTGCAGAGCAGCAGTACCTCATTAGAAATTCAGCCCTGAATTGTGGACGGGACTGTTACAGAGAAGTTAATTTCCTATCAACCCTTTTTTTACCCAAGCTAACATTGGAGTTTATCTGTACTAACTGCTGGGACTGACGGTAAGAAAAGGTGCTGGTGACCCCCCCTCTTTGATCAAGCTAAAAGTCTTCGTAGGCCACAGCACTGAAATGTGGCTCCTCAGGAATTTGAAACTATTAACACACTCTGCTGTCACACTGTTGTTGTGAGTGTAGGTGTGGTCCTGATGTCCACTGTGGGCTCCTTTGTCTTTTTGGTGGTGAGGAGCAGGTTATGTTCAGGGCACTGAGGCGTTTCATCACTGCTGTCAGTCACGAGGCCTGTTTACTGTCATCGGGAAAGATTTACATGTGTTATGAGTTTATGTTAATGTATATATTTGTATGCTCGACATCATAAGAGTTGGGTAAAAGAAAAAAAGAAAGTGTTGAGCATGCAAACTTCTGTGGTTGTTTTCTTTTTTTAAAGCTTACCAATATGGTAGGCTCGCTTGAAATGAGCGCTGTGAGAAAACCCAGTCATTTGAATAATTTTTGCGCCGTTTACTGTAACATGAATCGTGGTGGTGTTAGTGGATCAGAAGTGGTAGATTAAAACAACAGATCTGGTTTATCTTGAGCTCACATGTTCACACTAGTCCTCAGATAAATCACCTCAGCACGGCTGGTCTTTACGCTAGTTTGTTTACCTCAATTTGTTAAGATATGGGAGCGTTTTGGCTGCCGTAGAAGGGTGTGTATGCGTGGCTTCAATGTTGGACCGCCTTTTTTTTTTTTTTTTTTTTTAATACATTTTGTTCTTTTGACCTGGCGGATGCACTGCTGCTTTATCATGGGGGGGTATAGGATGGAAAGAGGAAGGGAGTTTCACAGGGCACACGCTGTAACGCTCAAAGCCAAAAGTAGAGGGTGGCAAAGGAAGCAGACTCTTTGTTCTAACTCCTATTGGTGTGGTGAGCGTTTTAACTCCAGAACGCTCCCCTTACACCATGAACCCTATGATTTGTCACAGAGTGTAAACAGGACTTTCTCTAGTGGTCAAATCGTGCTTGCCGGATCATCTGTTTCTCTCAGGGAATTTTTTACATGGGAACAGAGTTTTTGTTGTGGACGGTTGAGTAAGGACTGTAGTGACAACCACATGAGCTCAGTACTGACTCATGGAAAGTTGAAGTGTGCCAAGTTGTGTGTGCGATTCTGAGGGAGCTGAAAGACAGTCAGTCTTTTTGTGTGAGCTCCACTTCCAGCTGCACGCCGCTGTTTTCAGAGCAGACTTTTCCTCACCGTGTTATTAGGTCGGCGGTCTGTTTGGTAATGGATGTCCTCTTACAGATCATCACATTTAGATTCTCTTCAGTCCAAAGTCTTGAAATCTACACTGTTAGTGTAGCACCGACTCCAAACATTTATCAACTCTTTGGTTTTGCAGACTTTATTTTAGAAACGCTTCAAAGCGATTTAGTCTCTGATTGTTCCCACACTTTATCTTCCCTTCTGTAGCAACTGCTTTGCATGTTAACAATACTTTCAAAATGGAAGCTTTTCTACCTGTGCATGGAGTCAAACATGCAAATATGTTGCATGTTTTCCACTTTTGGGTTGCGTGCGAGCTGTACTCTAGGCTTGATGGCATTTAAAAGCTGAAATCTTTTTAGACCTCAAGAAAGAGGGGAAAAAAAAAAGCTGTGGAGGATCTGCAAGCGATCAACACCAAATTATACTTGCCATCTCCACTTGGCAATACCATGCAATTTAGACACTTCATTGATTTGCTTAATGGTCTCTTGTAAATCAGCCAATTTCCTTTACTTGGCAGAATCCCTGAGCTGTAGATGAATTTAAGGAAATCTAGCTCTTTGCACAGTGGCCACTCAATGCCCCATTCTAACACCGCTCTCAGTTTATATGTTTAGGAAATTCTTCCAGTAAAAATTCCCCATCCCTCCAGGAAGTGCAGGAAACTGAATATGGGTTTCATTCCTTCTTAAATTCAGACATCGGTCTATAAAGGATTATAAACAAAGCTTCATGACCACCATTTTTTTTCCGCTTCTTTTTCAAAGCTCAGCCTTCACTAGTTAAATGAACAAGAGGAAATTGTTGAGTTTAATGCAGAATATGTGGTTCGTAATTTAGGTCAAGTCTGCAGTGATTAGAGAATGTCTGTTCTTCATTTTATGTCTGTTTTTACTTTCTAAATGTCAGTTTTTACAGTCCAGCTGGAACTATC
The DNA here is from genome assembly GCA_003999625.1 of Oryzias javanicus. Lineage (NCBI taxonomy): Eukaryota > Metazoa > Chordata > Actinopteri > Beloniformes > Adrianichthyidae > Oryzias > Oryzias javanicus. The sequence continues at coordinate 9,652,079 of CM012458.1, forward strand.
AGACTCGGGTTAATCAGTTTTTGTCTCTTTATGGTGACAACGTTTACTATGAAGCAATTTCTTTACTTAGCAAAAACTGTTTTATTAGAGCAGTTTAAAGTTATGTGTGTTTAGGCATAGGGTTAATTCTTCATAAAAATGTTGTAAGTAAAACAGTCCTTAAAGACTCTCTCCAAGGAGTTTTTGGTGTTTTTAACATGTTCTTGTGGCATTTTTCTCATGGTGGAAGACATATATAAAGAGTATTAATTAATGGCATTTCTGAATATTTCTTTATTCAAAATTTTGTGAATCAGGAGCAGATGAACTATTCTGTTTGAAAAAGCTTGTATCTGACATAGGTGCTGGGTTGATTAAATCGATTATTTGATGTGAATAGATCTAAGTTTAATGAATCAATAATTGATCCATGATAGTAGAGATCAATCTAACGCATAAAGCTGAAGTCTGCTAGCTTGATGCTATTGTTTAATGGAATTTCCCATAGGACTTCTAATGCTATTGCTCGGTCAACATAAACATACCTTTCTGACTAAATGGACATCTTTATTTACTCAGTCATAATTTTTTCAAATTATTTCAAGGAAAGATGTTTTAAGGTAATCATTTGTGGTCTAAGGCATCACTTTTTTTTTCCTCATTCCTAGCTTATTTTTCTGAAAAAAGTGTACTGCTATAGCACAAGCTCTGCCCACTGACCAAACTGAAACGGCCTCCAGGAGAGGCAGAACAATGTTTACAATGTTAATGATCTGAACAGTTTTGTTAGAGATTCTCCTTTTGAGAAACCATGAATGCTTTTAACAATCTCATTATTTCACTAATAAATTGCACAGTATGTGAACTGTATCAAATTAATATAAATATATATAAAACATATATCGATTATTATATTTCTAAACAAATGTGTAAACTGTTTAAACTCAAAATTAAATTGAATCAAATTGAATTGAGTCGATTCGATTGAGTTGCAATTGAATCGATTCTGGAAATGATCAGTACCGAGCCCTAGTGCTGTAGTTGGTGAGCCACAAGCTCTCTGCTTTACTCCATTTCGTTGCATCAACTTCTAGACAATTAGATCCATGGACTTCTTTGTTTTCCTCATCTGAGCTGGCTCAAAACTGTACGGCTGGATAGCTTCAATATTAACAATTTTGTTGTACCGCTAATGTGAGGTTGAGAGCTGTAAGCTAGCAGGAGTAAACAGAAGGGTGATGGGAAATGAGGGCAGGCTCACAACTCAGGGAAAATATCCATTGAACTCTTGCTGCTCTGCAGAAACTATCTCCTAAAAAAAAAATTTTTTTGGGCCTAAAAATCTCAGAGTTAAATTTAAAAGATTATTGGGAAGGCTTTTAAAATGGATCAGACAATGATTGGAGTGGGACTTTTAAGAATGAAAACTTTCAAATTATTTGATTTCCAACAAAACTATTTTAATAAAATTTCTTCTAGTAACAAAGTAGTTATCATTTTAACAACTCGAGTGTAAAACATGTTTAATGTGTCCAATTGCTTCAATTTAATAAAAAAAATGGGATTATTACTCCATAAATTAGTTTTAAACCTTTTTTTTTTTTCTTCTTCTATTCCAGAATCTCCTCAGTTATCCTCATCCCTCTCTAACCCGGACCACCCCCAAGCTGACATTGATTTGGCCCCAGACTGTTACAGCCAAGTATGCTTGAAGCCACTGGATGGAGAGGGTGAGCGTCCCGTAAGCTTGGTGTCCACCCTCTCCTCCGGCTCATCCCATGATAGTCGCACTCTATTCGGAAGCTCCGCGGCCCTCCCTTCCTCCATACCAAGCGAGGAGGACATCGACCTGGATCTCAGCCCCGCAGACGGCGCCGTAGAGCAAGCTGGAACCCACAGTCCCGTCTTCGCCGCTTCCAGGAAACGCTGGTGGCAACAGCTGGATCCGATGGTGAACAGCAAGCAGTGGAACAACAACAACGCCACTGCCGGCTGTAGGGCAGCAGGTGAAATAGTTCACATCCCCACCTCGCCTGTCATCACCGATACCATGGCGCCAAACCCCAGACTCACTTACGTAGACCGCGTTGTCATGGAGATCATCGAGACGGAGCGCATGTATGTCAGAGATCTGCGCAGCATCGTGGAGGTGAGTCCGCCCACTCCAAAATATTTTCTTTTACAGTTGCTCTCGAAGGATCTGCAGAAACATGCAGCTGTAAAGTGCTTTCCCTGAAATGTTTAAGTAAACTTGCTCTGCCAAGAAACAAACCAGCTAAATTTACTGAGTCGTGTTCTGTTTACCAGCTGCTCGCAATGGAAACTTGCTTTTTTGTTTTTAATTTGAAAAGGGAATTATTTTTTCACAAAAATGAATGTCTGACATGTGGCAGCTGTTGTTTATCGATTGTAGTCATTCAGGATGAAGATCCTTAGCAGGCCGTTTATCACATGGATATGATGTTTTATTTAAACCATTCTGTATATTTACAGAACAGTGGAGGTTTACACAGTCCAACCTGGGTGATTGATTGACTGCTCAGATTTGGGGGGGGGGGGGGGGGAATACGGGGGGGGGGGGGGACAAAGTTGAATTTTTTTGCACCTTTGTTAGAATGTGTAAAGATATTAATCTAAAAAATGGGATTTACCCCAAACATTATTACACAATTATATTGTCATCTTTTTTGTTACTTTGTCTTCCCCTCCCTCAGCCTGCTTATATAAAGTAACAGGAGCAATCACCAGTTACTGAGCAGACTGTAATGGCTTTAGCATGTGAGGCTCTCTCAGAGACCTAATGGTGGTAAAACAGCCTGCACCCCTCCATGTCTCAGCCTGTGCCTGTGTCTGATATTTTTGCTGTGGGAGGGAGTGCTGCTCCGTTTCCAGGTTAAGTAATGGCTTGACAGACACTTGAAGGACTTTTAACTGTTTCGGTTGGCAGGAGCTGCAGTCCCGTCTGGCCTCCATCACAAAAGTAAAGCCTGAACTCCCAGGCTCTCCCTCCGCCGGCACAAACGTCTCCATATATGCACCGGAATAAGAGGGGATGCAAATGAATAGGAGGCTTTCTGTAGTGTAGAGCTCGGAGTTAGTTACAGATGCCACATCTGCTCTGTCAATTAAACTCCATTTTATGCATCTCATTTATTTCACAGCTAACTTTGAATTTGACAAAGACGTGTCAAATTCTTCCGTCAGTTTTGGCTTTTCTGATGAAAAGCTCCATTATCAGATCGAGCTTCCCACATTCGCTCTGAATTCTCCGTCCGTGAGACACATTTTTATGAGCAGATGTTTGATCTCCACGGGTTTCGCTGGACTAAATCCTTTCTGGACAACTGGCCTGAAAACACCCACATCACTGACGCTCAGAACCACTAAAATCACCTTTGAGAAATGATTTTGAATTCTTGAAGAGATTTATGGCACCTGCCAAAGAGCTGCAACATTAAACCCAACTCTGCTTGTCCGATAATAAAGAACACCTTGCAGCAGTACATCGAGATGTGATAAATCACTATAAATCTCACAGTCTGTTATAGGTCACATGTGTGCAGTCAAACACAAGTGTTTTTTCCTTAAGTTTCATGTAATCAGGACTCTACCAGTCGGACCTGTTTAAAGTGTTTATTTGTTCCACTTCATCTGGTGGGCCGTTTGTTTGACCAGTACTTTGTTTTCTGCCTTGTGTGTTTTCCCCTCACAAACCTCCTGCTTGGTGTTTACCGCACTGGTGTGTGAGGCACGAGAGAAGGATCCAGATGTGGCCATACTTGGCCTTGTCTTTACACATTCCCTCGTTGTGTCCAGCAAGATAACTACAAGTGTGGCTCTGAGTTGAGCTGTTCTCTTGTCAATTTATTTTAAATATTTCGAAATTTAAAACCTGTTTATTTTATTATTTTTTTAAGAAAAAAAAATCCTGAACTTCTGCTCCAATAAACACAAACGTCTTTTGCTTTAAACTACTGTCAAGATAAATGATTACCAACCAGTCAATGTAAACATGCTCCCCCTGCTGGTAGGAATCTGGAAATGTCAGTTGTGACTAAAGTATTCAGTTTTAACATTTTACCCTTTTTACCCCCCGCAGGATTATTTGGCACACATTATCGACCTGGGTACCCTCCCCATCCGGCCTGAGCAAGTGTGCGCCCTGTTTGGAAACATTGAGGACATCTATGAGTTTAACAGGTGAACAATACACATCCAAAAAAAATGACAGCTATAGAGTCGGAATCAAGAAAAATGAACGCAAATGAAGAAGTAGGGCTATATTTTTTCAGCATTTGATTTGAGGAATGTTCGCTTGGACTTGAAGTTAGCTCTTAGTCAACCTAATAAGAGACATGGATGAAGATTGGCTGTTTTATTAGAGTTGCTGCTTTTTCTGAATGACAGTGAGTGATTCACTGTTTTAAAGCAGACTGACTGCGCTGGCTTTACATTTCATTATCTTATGTCTGCTTTGTCTGCCAAAAAGTACATTAACATTCTTGTCCCCTCTCATCTAGAGGAGCCTCTCTAATGCCAAGGCTTTCAAAAAAAAAAAAAAGGCTTAGAGGAAGATAAATATGTTGCTTTCAGATTAAGGAGCTGTATTGTTATTTTCAATTTTCCGTTTATTCACATTTGGATAGAAAAAAAAATCCTTGTATCTGACAGTGAACAGGTACCTTGTGTTTGCCCACTGTTGCAACACAGTTTGCAGAAGGCTGTGCAAAAAAAACAAAACTTTTTTTAATATACAGTGCATTATGTAGAGTACATGCTGTTCTTTCTGCTTCTTTTCTCCGTCTTACTTCTGCTCTAATTATTAATAAAATTAACTTAAAACTAGTAATATTTGTTAAAAATAGGATCTTTTAAAATTGACATTTCATTACAGCATTTGACTTTACGTTGTGCATAAAAGAGGCATAAATACAACCAAATAATGTTTTCTTTCATAAGAAATCTTAATTAGTGATCTATGAAACATACAGACTCATCTGTTCCCAGTTAGTTTCTGTTGATCCTGTTTTGAAATACTTTTTGTTTCTATTGTCTTTGACTTTAACAAATAGTTTCTCTAACTTCAATGAAGCATATTCATTATGGGATTGTGGTCATGGAGATTTATGTGGCAATTTCTGTTCAAACATGCTTTTAAAGCAGATGGCGCCCTCTACTGGTAGTCTTAGGACATTTTAATGATGATTTCTTATTTAAATGCACAATTGTTTGCATTTTTGATTAAACCTGGCTTTTTGTTGTTGTTTTCCCCTATTTCAGTGAACTACTGCAGTCCTTGGACATGTGTGAGAGCGACCCTGTTGCTGTTGCTCAGTGCTTTGTACACAAGGTCAGTTCAAGCATGTTTCACATTCCTATTTACAGGCCAAAGAATTTACTGTATTGATGCCTGGTTTGTGTTTTACTAGAGTGAATACTTTGAAATCTACACCCAGTACTGCAATAACTACCCCAAGTAAGTCGCGCTAAATCGATCAGTTCTGAACTGTTTTACTTAAATCCGATCATGAACGCCGTGGTTCTCCCGTCTGCAGCTCAGTCGCAGCTCTGACCGACTGCATGAGGTGTAAAATTTTAGCCAAGTTCTTCAGGGATCGACAGGCTGTGTTGAAGCGTTCTCTTCCTCTGGGCTCCTACCTACTAAAGCCAGTTCAGAGGATCCTGAAGTATCATCTACTCCTTCAGGTATTGTCTGCCAGAGTGATACAAAATGTAATGTCTGTACTCGATGATCATTATAACTACTTTTAACAAGAATGAAACAAGCAGCTCTAATTCCAGGATAAAATGTCGCTTTGACCCACTTTATTTCCTTGTGCACTCCCCTCATGCAGCAAACTATTCAACCATTCACAGGTCTTTGTGTTCTCCATTGTGCTTTGTGTAAACACTAAAAGGTCACGGAATTAAATACTTTTGCAGGGCAAATAAAAGTGGAAAATTCCTTTAAAGGTTTATGTGCAACTTTCTAGGAAGTGTAATTTTGTCAAATCCTTTCTTTTATTTTTAAAGGAAATTGCAAAGCACTTTGACCCAGATGAGGAAGGCTACGAGGTCGTCCAGGAGGCTATTGACACCATGACAGGGGTGGCGTGGTACATTAATGACATGAAGAGGAAGCATGAGCATGCCGTCAGAGTGCAGGTATTAGTCATGATGCATTCATGTCCTCCACAGAGATCTAACAAAAGTATATATGAGCACGTACATTTGGAAGTTTTAGTATTATTGCAACTGACTGGTTCATCTTACAGCAGGAGTCAAATCCCTTCTAAAAGAAAAATGACTTCATTTTTCCATTTATATTTAATTAAAGACTAATTTCTCTTGCTTTTTTAGATTGGAAACCTTATTGAAAACACTATTTTCCCCAGCTAATCACCACATCACTGGGAGAGTAAGCACTAAAATACAACACCAATTCAGGAAAAAAAACACCAGTTTTAGTGCTTCTAAGGGCCACTTTTGGTACAGTGGACCACAAAATCCTTCTCAAACAGCCTGGGAAAGTTGGTGAAATTATCAGGTGCAATCTATAATTGGGTCAGATCTTAACTTGAAGGCTGAGGTCAAGTTGCTCCCATCGGTGAGCATAAGTCTCCTTATCAGGCGAGAGCTTCAGGGTTCGATTCTTGGACCTCCGCTACTGTAGGTCAGAACATGCACACTAATAATGTTTTGTTCCGCAGTCATTCAGACAACATCCATAATCATGAAAGACTCAGAACCTGAGTATCGCTGAGGCTAAAACCAAATCAGCTTTTTAACATTTTAATCAAGAAGATTTATCTCCTGCAGGCTGGAAGACTGAAGCATCCTTCTGTTTAGTGTTTGTTAATAAGCTGACGCTTGCTCTAGTTTTAACCAGACTTTAAAGAATTGCTCCTAGTTTATAAGTCATCTAATGGTGTGGCTCCCAAATACTACCCTGAGATCTGCAGAAGCTATCAGCTGGTTAACCTTTAGATTAAGAACCAAACCGTGTAGCACCTTTCAGCTACAGTGCTCCTATTTCCTTGCTCTGCATTCTTCACCGTCCACTTTTATGTTCATCCATAGGAGATACAATCCCTTTTGATCAATTGGAAGGGTCCTGACCTGACCACCTACGGTGAGCTGGTTCTGGAGGGTACCTTTCATGTGCTGAGAGCAAAGAACACCCGTACGCTCTTCCTCTTTGAGAAGATGCTCCTCATCACGAAAAAAAGGGGAGAACACTACGTTTACAAGACCCATATACTGGTAGGAATGTGTTTCATTAGTTTGAGACTTTGAACAGTTCAAGAAAACACACAAAACGGAAAGATGATAATGAGAAAAGACGTATACTGGATGTACATTCTATCGCTATGCCGTCTCATTATGGATGCATTCATTCTGGTTGCAGTGCTCCACTCTAATGTTACTCGACAACGCTAAGGATCCCCTGCTCTTCAGTGTTATCCACTTCAAACGTCCCAAGCAACCACATACAGTACAGGTAAATGCAGTTTGGTATTCATGTCCTGCAACACACAGTATATTGCTGTTCATGTCCCATTAATCCTTCAAAACCAGCTGAGTTATGCACACGAACTCTTCATTTTTCAACTTTTATGTTCTTTAATCTGGAGTTTAAAAGAGTCATTTAACAATCAAGTACAAATCACATCATTTTGGAGTTTTGAGTGCATCAAAAGTCATTCATTTTCAGTATAGTGCTGACTTTTGGCATCAGCTAGGATCAAGATCAGACATTCACACATATGCAGTTAGCTTACTTGAGTAGTTTTGTCCTTTTTTATCCAAATAAAACAAAAGCTAAGACCTTGGGCGGGCAAAAATTTATCATGATATTTACGTAGAGCAGGGGTCTCCAACTCTTCGCTCGCGAGCTGCCGGTAGCTCGCGAGACCATTTTGAGTAGCTCATGGCAATGCTACACAGAAAAGCAAGTCTGATCTGTCCCTTGGTGACAACTATGGTTGGGCACCAAAATTTGGTTCCAAATAGGAACAGTTATAATTTACGCGGTTCTACCAAAACCGAAACAAGCTGCTGCAGATGGAGCTGCATTTCAGTGCTAAGTTTCTATTCGTCTTTGGACACGCCAATCAAGTCAGTACTTTGAACTTCCAGCCAATCCCATTGATAGTGGGCGGGTTCATGCAAAAGAACTGAAGGAGCGAGCACACGCCGTGGAGCACACGAATGTCTGACTGCGTTTCAAACCAGATTAGTTCGACAGGTCGCTGCTCACATCAGGAACTCAGCTTTGGCTACGTGTTTTCCGCGGCCTGATCAGTGGATAAAATACTAATAAAATACGAGTGTTTGGTCCTGTCACAGCGCAGCGGTTCTCTGACTGCAGACAGACTCTCGGACCAGCGGAGTTCACCCGGTCCACATGCCGGGAGAGAGCTGCATGGAGTGCGGGGACCCTGCTCGGCTCTTCTGAACTGTTATATTTTACTTATCTTAGTAGAGACAATAATAAATAAAAGGGTTCCATATTTTCCCTCCTCTCATGTTATTGTGGAACAGCACTGAAACTCAAAAACAGCGGAAGCGCCTCTCATGCAGACAATCCCCGACTGAGTTGAACAAACAATTATAGAGACAAAAAAAATCTGTGACAGGATCAGTTCTGTGAAGGCCTTCAAATAAAGCTGAATTAATTCATTCATCAAATAAAAAACAGAATATTTCAGCGCTTCCTCTCAGTTGCAAAGATTCCGAAAGGCAGAAAAGCTCCTTAATGTTCAAAAATATTGTGATACCTGTCCAAGCTGGTAGAAGAGTTTTCAAACAGATTCTGTGACTTTAAAAAAGTGTGACATTTCTTGTGAATCTTTTCTGGATGTGGACATCAGTGAGTTGTCAGGACAAATGCTGACCTGTTCTCTGTTGATCCTCTGGAGATGGAAGTCATAAATCTCCACAATGATGTTCAGCTAAAATCCCGAAAATATTCTGAACTCTTTTGGAGTTTAGTGTATCCAGAAAATGACAAACATCTCCACCAGGCTGCTCTGAAAATGCAGCATTATTTGGGTCGCCATACCTCTGAGAATCTGCCTTTTCTGACATGAATGTCATCAAGTCAAAGTTCAGAACCAGACTGAGAGATGAACATTTCAATGACTCCATCAGTGGATCCACTCCTGCTTACAGTTCTCTGGTCCGATCTATGCAGTCCCAGGCTTCTCACTGACAGAATATGTGAAGGTTAAAGATTTCCACACAGAATGTTTTTGTTCTAACTTTAATATTTTTAATTGTTAAGAAATGTTATCCTGCAACTAACAGAATTACTACTAAATGTTTAGGACACAAAGTTTCAGTTTTATAAGAAAATTATAGCTTCACACACATGGCTGTTTTTTTCTTTTTTAGGCGAAAACAGTTGAAGAGAAGCGTCTTTGGAGCCATCATATCAAGCGGCTCATCCTTGAGAATCACAACGCCATCGTACCACCGAAGGTAAAAGTCATGCTTCCCAGCAAGAGAGAGCTCTTCTCTTGCTTTGCATCTGAAGAAAGGAATTCAATTAAATTATCTTTCTTCCTTCTTTTCTTTTCTATTCTTTTTTCCTTTGAAGGTTAAAGATGTCACAGTGGACAATTGGATCTGTAAGTGCTCTAAATAAAACCTCCTTGGGTTTCGGTTCAGACCAGTTTAACTGTTGCCACAGCAACAAAAGATGCTGCTCACGAAGCAGAATGGTTGTTAATTTTCAATGAAAAATAAGGACGTTTTGTTAAATTTACTAAGAGGACTTAGTTCGGAGTCCATTCATCTGGGTGGAAAAAATAGTTTTTGGTAATTGCAGCACTTGGTAATGACATATCCTTCCGCTAATCAGATCCGGCGAAGCACCAGAGCAGTCCTGAGAGGCTGATGAAAGCGGAGAGCTGCCAGGCTGCCGACTTCCATCTAGCAGGACGAAATGGGAGGAGGAGATCCGGTAAAAGATCTCTCTTCATCTGACAGTACTTCATGCATGAAAAAATAAAAAAAACACTCGTCCTCTTCTGCTTGAGATATTTAAAGGGCACATTGAAAAATGTTTGACGAAAAATATATTTTCCCTTCTCTAGAGCCCGTAAAACGGACCATGAGGAACTCAAAAGGTTGGTATGTTTTGTTTGTGATATTTAATTTAGGAAGACAAAAGAAATTCAGTAGTCCTTTAGTGGGATCCACTATCTGGCAGTTATACAGCAGCTCCAAGCCACCAATGTTATTTTTCTGATGGATAAGTGCTGTCTCCATTGAACTTCTGCTTTGTTCTCCTTCAAAGACACCTGGAAAACAGATCAATAGGCACACATACACACACACTCCACCTCACCCATAATGAAGTTGATTATATGCCACTCGGGTCGAAGCTTTTGTCATACACATGCTCTTTTCAGCCGTCAAATTAAGCCCTCCCCTCGGATCTTTGCATTTTCTCTGTTATTGATTAACCATTAGGAGAGTTAACCTGCTGCGTTCTGTGTCCAGATCAGTTTTCAGAGCAATGTAATAAAGACAAAATGCTCATCACAGCCATCTCGTTTGGATGAGGGAGTAGATCCTCACATCCTGGGTAATTGCATCACATCCAGTTTGAGCCTTTGTGAGCAAAATGGCTCTTATCTGTAGTACAGAACCACGGGGCCTCCCTTGAGTCAGAGCCAGACCTGACAGCCTCCAGGCTCCGAGCACCTCTATTTACTCACTGCAAAATGAGTTAGCGTGAAAATAAGGCAAAACGGTTAGAAGAAAATCACTGGAAAGTAATAAAATGATCTGTACTTGCAGCAAGTTTCTTTTACTTAGTAAGAAACTGGTTAATAAAATGCTAAACTCAAAAACGAGTTCCACACAAGGAAAAATGGAAGAATACGTTTAAAAAGCTAACTGAATGTTATAAAGCTAAATATGTTTTGTTTTTTTTTGCAAATTATTTTTTTTGTTATTCTAATTTTAGCTGATTTTGGTTACAGTGACAAAAACTAGTGCAATAAATGGAAATAACTAATGTATTATAAATAAAAACGATAATACAATCTGAATCTAAAACCAACTCTTACTCTAAGAGCATAAATCTTTTTTTTATCTTTTCAAAATAATGAACATGAATTTTTTTAAAAATGGCCAAAAATTAAAGTGCGATTCTAGATTTTATCAAGTTTGTTTGTATCTTCAAGAGTATGGAGCAAAAGGATTGATCTTTTCTATTTTAATATATTTTTCAAGACAAAATCTCAACTGTTCTGATTTTGAGAAAAGCTTGTAAAGGTGTTCAAAAGGGTTGGGCAAACTTTTATTACTTTAGTGTGACAAAGGTTTCTAAACTATGATAGAAGGGCTAGAACAGGAGCGGATTTGTGCTGTGTTCTGGTAATTCACCTCGTAAAAGAAAGCAAACGCAGGATCTGGACAAAAACATGCCCCAATCTTGATTGAAAATTACCTTTAAACACAACATTTTGGAGTTTTTATTTCAAAACTCTGGTTTTTGTTCTCATTTTATTTTCACCAATGGGAAAAACTCAAAACTCAGGGAAATGTTGCATTCATGTGGTATAGGAATAATCGGAAAAATGACCTTCAGACTTCAAAATCACACATGAATATCTGAAAAACAACCAATTTTCAAACACTTCATGAATACAGGATAACTTTCTTGCCTAAATATAGGTGAATGTATTTGTAGTGCGCCATCTATAGGGAGACATCTGAACTACAGGGAAAATAAAACATTAATTTGGATAATCAAAATCATTTATTCCAGTTTGGCGGGCCGGATTAAACAGCTTAATGGGCCGCATATGGACCCCGAGGCGTAGTTTGCCCACCCCTAGTGTAGAGCAAAGAAAAAAAACTGGTCAAATATTTGGAATGTCTAGAACCAAGGTTTTCAGTATGAAATAGTTTGCATTGTAGCCAAACATGTATCCTGACTATCTTAATAAAATGCCTTCTTCATATATTTTACATTAACATCTGCTTTGTATCTTGTTTTTTTTCCTCTAGATGCATCTGTTATGAAGGTAAGTGTGTGGAAAATCCAATTTCGTCAGGGAAAAAGTTGTCCTAATGCACTCTATTAATGTAATGAGATTCAGCACTCCAGACCTAATGAATTAACAAAGCCCGGTCTTTTTAGAATCCATTTTGAGTTTCCCTGGTCTGCAGAAATAATAAATCTCTTGTGTCACAGAGACTAAACTGCTTTCATCCACAGCTTTGCAGTCACAACATGTCTAGCCGTGCAGTAACACACACGTGTCTGTGATTTCACGCTACAGCATGCAGAAAGTGAAGGTACACTGGTGAGAGACAGGTCCGCCCGCATGTCCGTCACTAGTGACAATACGCTGACCTCCAATCTCGGCAAGAAGTCTGAGGATGTGAAGCCTTGTACGGAGCGTCTGACCTCCAGCAGGGACGCAAGTTCTCCGGACGTTGACTCCGAACTTTGCCCTTCACCTTGTGAGGAGGGTCTGGAACAGGACTGTAACAGAGAGGATGTTCTAATGGGAGACGACCAGGTAGCCGACTTTGCCAGCTCAGTGCTAGCAGCCATCTCCTGCTGGCAGTATAAAGCCAGGGCTTTGCTTTCCACTCACTTCACAACGGTGAGGGTTTCTGCCACCCACGGGTTTCCAATTTCCTGCTCTACTCCACTGCTCCACTAATACCACCACAGCACTCTTTCTCCCACATCCTCCCTTTCTTTACAAACTGACCCGGCCAACACTCATTTGTACCGTTTGTTCCTGCATGAATCTGAATGTTTTAACCATAAAAGGGGGGAAACTTTCATGTCTTTGCTTGCTTGGTTTAACTTTCAGATAAACACATCTTTTGTAATTTCTTTGTATGTAGATCCCATCTGTAATACAGTGTTTGGTTTAATAATTGCTGTGATTGATGATGGCGCTCATGCTGTCGGCGCCCTGCCTGCATTTGCATGAGAAGCAGCGGCTTAATACGCATTGTCAAATTTCCTTCGACTTCAAAGGATGATGTTAGCATTTATTAAAAAATATTGTAGTGGTGGCTTAGCTCTTTGATAATCACATTTCTTATATTTCCCTTTTATTATCTGTGATGTAATTATTTTTATTGTAACTGTTTTTGAATGTAGACATTTAATATTTAATAAAATTGTGACCTGTATGTTTGGTTTATAGGATGATCAGACTGGAGACGCTGCAGCTGTGCAGACTGAAAGCTCCGCACAAGAGGAGAACAATCCGCCTGTGAAAGACGCTCTCGACGCTCAGGTGCTTAAAGCTTCGATCTATGTTAATACACACATCCTTTCCAGCCTCTGAGGTTACATGGGGGCACCAATTTTCCGCATTCGATATATGCCTCTGTCTTCATAATAGTTGCTAAACCCATTTTGTAGCTGCTGTATGAAACTCTTTCAGGGATTTTGCTATTGTGTCCACCACCCTCTGAATGGGAGCAAGGTGAGCACATTTCATTAGATCTGAAAAAAAGGATTGCTACCCTCTGCCACCAACACATCGGTCCTGCGCGGCCTGAATGCTCGCTGCATATTCATCCCCTAATAATTGGAATACCACACATTTTAGTGTTGCTAAAATAAAAAAAATAAAAAAAGTGTTTGATTTGGAGGCCACTACTGACGGCTTTTCTACCTGAGCTGAGCGTGGGCTGTTATTTTCCCACTTTTTTTTTTTGTTTTGTTTTTTGAAATTTCCTCCAAAAGAACCAGCAACACCTGGACTAACATTTAGATAAATGGCAGGCTGGAGTGAATTTGTAGAGTCACGTTGGCATCGCCTCACTTTCTCAGGTTTTGCCACGTTTGGATGTCACAGCAATAAAACATAAGTGGATCTATCTAATAAGATAAAACACATGCTGCATAAATTATGGATTCATTTGATTAAATAAATAGGACCATTAAGTTAATGGCAAACAAAACAGCCTTTCTTATTAGAATGTGTCTTTTCTCATTACTCCCCACTTTGCCAACACTTTTATCATGTTTCAGGTCAATTTGCAGGAGTGTCACCTCCTAAACTGCAAGGAGAAAAGCAACCAGGTGGAGGTGGATTGCTTCCAGTCGTGTGACGGTCCAGCGTTCTCCTCACCATGTGAAGCTGAACCTTTTAATTCCTCGAGGGAAACCGGAGAGGAGGATGGAAGAAGTGACTCCTCTGGTCTCCATGTTGAAGAGACCAGTGTGCAAACAAACGGGGAGCTCTCAGAGGAGGAAGAGGAGGTGCTCACCTGTCCTTCACCATTGGTAAATAAAGAATCATTTCAAAGCCCAAACAGGTCTAAGGACTTGGACAAACAAATCCAAAAATTATCCGACTCCTCACCAAAGCAAGCCTCAGAAGCTAACCAGGCACTTCTTGCGCTTGTTTCTGAGCCGAGTCAAGGAGAACGCAGATCCACTCTCTCCAAACAAGACCGCCTCCTCATCCACAAAATCAGAAACTACTACGAGCAGGCCGAACACCAAGACGCCAACTTCAGCCTCAAGCGAAGGGAAAGTCTGTCCTACATCCCAGCTGGTCTGGTCAGACATATGAGTCGACAGCTTAACGGCGGCGAGGTGGTTGTCTCTGTACAAAAAAAAAGCCCTTCTAGGAACAGGCCCACTTCTTGGTCTGTGTTCAACCTTCCTGCTTTAGAAAAGAGTCAAAACACTGAAACTTGTCAGAAAACTGAACCTCTGAGTCCAGCAGTCAGACCTCACGCAGAAGAAGACTTCAGACCTTCATCTGAGATGCTTAAACTTTGGGAGGCCATGGAAGCTGAAGAGGAGAGCCAGGAAGTCCAGCAGGCTGCAGCGGAAAAGGTCAATTGTGGTAGAGTAACTCTTACGCAAGAAATCACTTCAGAACCACCAAATGCCAAAAACAGCGAGCAGCCATCTCGCATTATGAAAGAGTCTGAAATGAGCGCTGCATCAAGTGTGTCCTCCATGTCTTCATCTACCAGCAGTTCCACCGCGGCAGAGAGGGGTCATGATCTGAGCCGGTCCCGGACCTTTGAGCTTCAGAGGAATAACAATTCCCACCCCAGCCATCTTCCTAAGACCATTGGCTCCCAAGCCAGCGCGGACGAAGACCAAATCCTGCAAGACACGGTGAAGATGAAGAATAAGGTGTTTCAACTGGCTCGCCAGTACAGCCAGCGCATTAAGAACAACAGACCTGTGGTCTGTCAGAGAACCCTGCAAACATCCAACCACGAAGGCGTCAGAAATATGCCTGCTGTCAATGAGGAGAGAGTACAGGAAAGGGGTAAGAATTATTTTTATGCTTTTATTTCACTGCATGGTAAAAAAAATAATAGTAATTTGTCTCTTTTTTTATATCCAGGTAAATTGGGTTTAAGATTGCAGTTGAATCAAGCAGTCATCCATGAAGTCTCTTCTTCATCTCCAGTCCAAACTCCAACAGCAACCTCACAGGATGCTTCTTTCCAAAGTCCACAGCTGGAGACGTTTCTGTGGCCACATGTGCAAGAGCTGCGCTCAAAGTACTTTGAGCCGTCTCTGTTCTCCAGAGGAACTTGCTCCTGCACAAATGTGAAGCAGGAGGAGTGTGGCACGGACCCGTGTAACAGCTCCTCTCAGAACAACCTTTCAGACCTGCACAAAGACTGCAGCCATAGCGACACGTGCCCAGTGTTAGAGGGCTTACCTCAGCACCAGACAGACCACCCGCTGTGCAGGTGGAGCTCTGTGGACCACGTGCTCGGCTCCCTACCTTTAAATGAAGTGCAGAAACTCCACGATGAAGACGGCCATCTTCAGGAAGGCCTCAACAGTGACAAGTCTGCTGGCATGAGTTCAGGGAAGGCCTCAGAAAGTACCTTTGTTAAAGCTTTACTGGAAAAGTTTCAGAGTCTCAGCACCGGCTGATGACCACGTTTGTTTTTAGTGTCATAAACTTCATGCATTGATCAGAAATCATTTTGAGCATTTTCTCTCTTTTAGTAAATTTTTGTGCACATTTGTGTATAGGGGATGATGTTGAATAGAAGGGATGTTTTCTTTTGGATTATAATGAGAAAATATTTTGTCCTTAAAAAGGTGAATTGTGTTATTTTTATACCTGGGGGAAGGAGTGGTGTGGGGGGGGGATAAGCACGATAAAACTTTGATGCACAAAGTTCACTGTATCAAATGAGGCTTTTCTGTTAAAGCATCATAACATCTTTAATTTTTAGGTCTCTTTAAATAAATTCTCACCTGTGTAGTTTAAAAGCGATGAGTTATGTTGCTTGTAGATTTTCTGTTCATAAACCAAAGACACATGTCTTCACGACAGCAATAATTTGCATTGTAAACTGTATACATCACTTTAACTTTATTTTTTCAGTTGTATATTTTGACAATATTTATGAAATGGTTTCATATTTTGGGAGAAGTCCTGATATAGGTCTGAGAAATATCATTTTTACAGTTTTGCTTTACATTGATTCAGACTGTATATGTGCAGTTTCCCATATTTTCAATAAATGGAAATAATTACATTTGATATTGAATAATGAAAGATTTTGTGAACCTAACTGTTGTTAAAGTATAAAATTCCGATAATATTTTAGATATATTGAACATGAAGGTTCTGTTTGAGGGATTATCTTTTTCCTGTGAAAAGTTTAATTCAATGTCTATAATATTTATAATTCTGCAGAATGAGAGGCAAAAGCAGGCCTTCAGCCTTTACATCCTGAGGTCATTTTAGCTATAAAAAAAAAGTTAGCTGGGCTTAAATCCACAATTTTGTAAATTGTGTCTTAAATATGCATAAAGGTAATCTTTCTGTAATATTTTGATGAAGGTCTGTTACCTTGGTTCATTGCCAATAAAGTTTACAGTTTTTGAAAATGATTTTTTTTCCCCTTCAAAATAAAATATTTATTTTCTTCAATATTTATTCTAAACTTTTTCCAAAATCACTGGTGGAATATTGAAGCTTTTATGTAGAAGTTACCCTTAATTTAAGAATTAAGCTTTTAATTAAACTTCTTAATGTAAGTACATATTTTATTTATTTATTTTAACTATTTCCAGTATTACCTAAAGGCTGATTTGAATAAAAAGCAAAAATCTGACTACATTGAAATGTCGGGATTTTTGGAGGCTCTTCCAATTAAAACCCCGGAGATCCATGTCCACCGGTGACACAAGTGTTAGGTTGTCGCTCATTTGTGTCAGCATATTTTATTTGACATGACAACCCTCTTTGCCTCAGGTGATGGACTGGAAACCTGCTTTTTGACAAGCTTCCGGAAATCATCATACAAGACCGGAAGTGTTCAGTGTTTCCCTTCAAAATAAAACCAAATAGCGGTTTGCGTTTCTTGCTCCGTCGCGTAACTGCAAGGATTTATGTATATTTTGAAAATATGACCGGAAGTCTGTTTTGTCTTTGTTTGCTAGCTTGATAATCATTAGCGCTTTTCTCGGAAAGAGTGGAGTTAAAGATGCGCACTTAAATCAGGAGACACCAGCAGCGAATTTTTCTCCCGTAAACTGTTTTTTTTTATTATTATTCCTGAACTGATTTGACTACATTTGCTTTTTTTTTTGCGCGTGTCACACCAAGAATGGGCTGCGCAATATCAGGTCTCGCAGCAAAATCCGAGTTGGCAGACAGGAGCAGAGAGGACGCCGCCGTGGAGCATCCCAACGAGGAGCAGATCCAGATGATCAAGGACTCCTGGAAAGTTATACGAGACGACATTGCCAAAGTTGGAATTATTATGTTTGTCAGGTAATAATTAAAACACTTTTTTTATTTTGGTTGTTCTCAACTTAAAAAAAAAAATGTTGTCTTGAAATTGCTAAAAAAAAAAAAAAAAATTGAAATAATTTGTTTTAAAGAAAAAATGCGTCTGGACACAAAAAGTCATGTTTTATGAGTTGTGTTAAAATGAAAAACATTCCTCAGTCAAATCCATCAATCAAACTCCCTTTGACCTTCTGACCTGGAATAAAAGCCTCCAGAGAGTCTGACAGATGCCCCCCGAGGAGGACAACACGCTTGACCCCGGCTCCCCCAACAACCCTCCGAAGACCTGCAGCTTTTTATGGAGCGCTGGGAGCACAACGGCCTCCTGGCCCTTTCATCACTTCAGATTACATCTCCACATCATTACATGATAATCCAGAGCTTCTGCTCTGCCGTGACACTGGAGAATTAATGGCATTAGCTGCCAAGAGAACTCATTTCTATGAATTATGATAATAACCAGCGTCCGGTAAAGCAAATTTAGCTCTCGGTAGCTGGCAGGGAAATAAAAGAAATGAATGAACGGTGATAGAGATTTCTGAAGGAGTCCGGGTAACAGTCGGAGGAATTGACCTTAGCGTGACAAACTGCACATAGTTGAGGATCAGAACCAGACGACGACCATGTCCTCATATTTCAGTAACTTTTTACAACAAAATAGCACATTTTTTCACTGATTTAACATTTTGCCCCGATGGCATTCCTCTCTGATACAATCAAAACAGGAGACGAACAACAACAGTTGAATAAAAGGAAGCCTGTATGACGCCAATTAAAATTCCACTTGAGCTTTTCCGGGTGTGCATCGGCCGTCTATGTGGAGTGATTTTGTGCTTGTTTTATGTCCACGAGAGAACAAGTGCTGTCAGTGAAGTGACTGTTATTTTTGGCTTGATTTTGTCCTCGTTTATCCCTACTCTGGTCAATTTTTGTTCTCGAAAGGAAATATAACAAAATAATGTAGACTTTTTTTGTCATCTCATAAAGCTTTAAATTCTAGGTGGCTTCAGTTGGGCCACACACAGAACGTGAAGCACGCCGTCTATAATCAACCGTCCATGTTAGCCATCTCAGCAAATCTTATTACCTCGACCCTCTCTGCCCTGCAAAGACCACAGAGCTGCACGTTTGGCCTTTCCGGGGGCTCATTATAGAGGCCTCCGTGTCTCTGGTACATCTCCTCTGTCTGCTTTAAAAAAGCGAAGAAGTCTCAGAAATCTGAGCACTTTTTTTTTTGGGAACCAATAATTTTTTTCTCCATCAGCGCTCCAGGCCAGGGTAAAAATTGTATATTTGATTTGCTACTCCCGCAGTTATGAAAGCATAATTAATCCCAAACAGATTAGCAGATGCTCAGTTAGTGTAGGATTTGTTTGTGACCTAATAAATCAAACAAAACAAGAGATAACTTGTCTGTATGAGTCTAAGAGGGAGATTGTTTACTACAGGATCAGCCCAGGTTTGAACAATTTAATAGAAAGATTGTCTGTTTCTGTCATATTTTCCTTAATTTTTAATGAAAAAAAAGGATTGATTTCTGGATGACCGTCACTATTTTCGTGTTTGAAGTCTAGTTCAGCTCAAGCGCCCACAAAACCCAGCAGCTCTGCAGTGCTGTGAGCATCATGACTGGAGGGAAATGCCGGGGTTGCCAGGCTGAGAGCATCCTGACTCTCACTGCAGCTGAGAGAAAAGGTTGAATCGCCACCATGATTGAAGCAGCTGTTATAGTTCAAACAGCCAAATAAGGAGAAAAACATGAGTTTGCACGTCTACCCCCCGCATCCCCTCATGCTGGATTGTATTTGTGCCCAAACTCCCACCATTACACCATCATAGTTGGGTAAACTCCTGGGTGGGTTTGTTTTGGCGAGGAAACAAATGTGACACGCTGCTCCTTAAGTGGCTCTGAGAGGCTCACGGATGGCTGCTGCTGCTGTTGTCTTGGTAACAGGTTGTTTGAGACCCATCCCGAATGCAAGGACGTTTTCTTCCTGTTCCGAGATGTGGAGGACCTGGAGAGGCTGAGGACCAACCGAGAGCTGAGGGCGCACGGCCTGCGGTCAGTGACAAACGGCACATCCGCACACATCAATCAATATTCCTGCGTGATGAAGGTCGGTGGAGTCTCGAGGTCAGATGCCTAATTTCCATTTGGATTAAAATAGCAACTGGTGGATTCTGAAATCAGGCAGGAAATCTTGCAAAACAAACGTTTAACGCTTGAAACATTTATTTGTTGCTGTGATTGCAGCAATATTTCATCAAAAGCTTGATTTGAGCCCCCCGGCCCTGCAAGGCTCCACTCCCTCGAGGCTGATTCTGCTTCGATTGCTCAGCTGATTCAAAGATTAACTGCAAAGCAGAAACAGTTTATTGTTAAGCATCACAGATATATGTACACAAAACAATGCTTTTTCAATAGAAAGCAAGAAATGTGGGGGAAAAAATTCATTACCAGAATAAGTTGGGCAAGAAACTCTTTGAAGTCAAAAGGATATAAGAAGGTTTTGAAGTCTTGTGCAGTTTACCATTATTTTTATAACTTGGAAAAAATTAGTTCCTGATCTCAGTCGTAAATGAAAAAATGTGTCCAATTCTTTTGTCAATTTGTTTAATAAATAAATGTAAAAAAAAAAAAAAAGAAAAAATGTTTAGGAATTCTTCTCCCTATGTGAAATTGATCCAAAAATGACAAATTTTTGTCTCAGTTGATAACTAATTATAATATTGTAAGTTTGAAAGAAAAAATTAAAAACTTTTAAAATATTATTTTGGAAAACAAAAAGTTAACACTGCAGACATGAAGCTGTTTTCCTTGTAATTTGTCTCTTTTAATGTATTGTTTTGTTTTTTACATACTTTTAAGAAAGATGCCATTTCCAATAATTCTTATCTTTTATTTTGTTTTTTATTTGCAGTAATTTGATTATGTTTGCTTCTTTTACAATCTTTTTTAGACATTTCTATTTTGTTTTTTACTTTAAACATAATTTATTGCCCTTCAGAATCCAAACAAGACCAAAAAAAAAAAAAACATGTTTTTTTTCTATTTCTTATGGCCTTGTGGGAGTTTTTAAACATGTTTTCAACCATTTGGTTGAGCAGACAGTCAAAAAGTTAAAGCATTTTTTTTGATTTGCAAACTCTTTAGTCTTATAAACTCTTCTGCCTCTGTTTTCAGTCAGATCAGACTTTTCTGATCACCACAACAAAAACATTAAGATTATATTTACACAATTTTCACAAGTTATTTTGATTAGGGAATTCTGATGGTATTTGTACTTAAATATTCACTACTGAAAGTCATGCTTACTTTTTTCTCGTATTTATTAATTTAAGCATCATATTAAGTTATCTTAGTAAACATTTACCTGTTTAGAACTGTTCTATGTTTAACATAGAGGGTTGCAGAGATAGAAAACTTATCTTAAATCTAATTACATGTAGAGTTTTGCTGTGTTTATAGTTCTAGAAACTAATTTTGTTTCTAATTTTTCCTCTGAAAACAAACTTTAAAATGAATTTATTTGACCAGAAGTGCAGTGGAGATCCTCCGTGGCCTTCAGGGACCAACAGTGTGTTTCCTTCTTAACCAGCCTGAAACAAACAAAACCACTGAAAGCATATCAAGCAAAAATGTGAGGTTATCAAGAAATTAAAAGCCACAAACTGACATTTATTTCACGATCTTCTCCATGAAGAGCTAAAGCTTTAATTTCAGCCCTGCTTTTTTATGCTCCCTTTCTGATGTCAGATGGCTCTGAATTGGGGATGTCTCCGTCCTGCTTCCTGCTGGACCACTCCCGTGAATCTGATACTGAGCATGTTTCCAATCTTTCAGGGTGATGTCTTTTATTGAGAAAAGTGTGGCCCGGCTGGATCAGCCTGAGAGACTGGAGGCTCTGGCTGTGGAGCTGGGCAAAAGCCATTATCACTACAACGCACCGCCCAAATATTATAATGTAAGAAGCTCGTCTTCTGGCGAGAGTTTCTCTCATCAGTTTGACTTCAATAATTATCCTTCCAAAAACATATGAACGTGTTTTGCTGTCCAGTATGTGGGAGCAGAGTTCATCTGTGCTGTGCAGCCCATCCTGAAGGAGCAGTGGACGACTGAGCTGGAGAAGGCATGGAAGGTAAACACATTTTTTCTATTGTTTTTGGTATTACTCAAACTAATGTGGCCATACCATTAATGACAGATAACCCAACAGCTCCAAATAGGAATAAATATATTACATTTTCTAAAAAGAAATATTTTGTACCAAAATGATGTAAGAAGTACCTGTAAAAAAGACCAAAGATCTTACTTGTATTCTTCAATTAAACAGTTTTTAAAATATATTTACATTTTTTAAAACAATAATGTAAATTGCAGAAGTTTGCCTTTTAATCGGCTTGTTTGCTGATACCAGTTTTTTTTTTTGGCACAGTCCGCTAATACTTTTCCATTTTTGAATCAGAAATTATTTTCAATGTAAAAATGTCACTTACCCAACAAATACAGGGAGGGGATCAATGTTTATCTGTCAAATCTACTTCAAAAGTCTTGAAAGATGTACAGAAATGTTCTTTTAGAATAATCCATTCTCTCCTTCAGCATTTCCTCCACAGGAATAGACGTTTGTGCTTTAGATTGTCTGTTACATTTCCTGGATGAGAGCCCCAACACCTCTGCACGACTACGTTCCGCCGGCATTTCAACTAAATCCCACGTGTGCAGCCGTCACTGTCAGCAGTGATATGCGGCTCACTGTTCCATCTAACTTGTGCACGTCGCCGTAATGCGCCTTGTCAAAATAGCAGGGAGTGAAAGGAGCTTGATAACTGTGAAAATGTCATCTCTGATTTGAATGCAGTAGAGCAGAGCTGTCACACGACGTCACAAAATCTAGTTTTTATTTTTAAGGTTTTTATGCACCGACATGTAAGTTGAAGAGTTTTAGTTGGAAAAATTAACCTTTTTTTTTCCATCCTCTACATTAAAAGAAGGGTTTTATGTTTTAAACCTCAGCACGTTAGTGAATTTCAAAAGAAAAACTTGTTTTGTTTACATGAATTCTTGCAACATTTTTTTTTTTTTGAAGACATTCTCCCAGTAATTATTTTTAAATTTATTTTTGAATTTAAGCTGACAGGATTTTTTAACCTCAAAAAGTGAGAAAAAAAAACAGGTTTAGGGGTCCTCTCAAGGGTTAAAAGGACTATAAATTAGTAAAAAATAAAATAATTGGAGCCATCTTAGGGAGAATTACACAAAAGAAATGCAAGTTTAGACAAATCCAAAATTGCAACGATGCATAAGCCTGTCAGGACGTGTTCATTAATTAAATTCAAGGGTGGTGGAACAAAACACTGATGCGGCTGGATTGGGTGTTCTGTTTATGTAATCAAAAAATAAATCTACTTTAACCCTCCCACGCAGTTTGGTTTCAAAACTAAAATAATGCCTTTTGTCCGATAGCAAATAAAGAAAAACCCACACGTCTATGGAAGATTTAAAAAAAAAAAAAAGTTGATTTTCATACAAAATATTTGCAGACTTTTCATTGCAGATTTATGTCAGAAGGAACATGTGATACTGTTTTCTGATCCAGACAATGTTCCAGTTTGTGACTGCCTTGATGAAGCAAGGATACCAGGAGGAGAGCGCCAGACAGCGGCAGCTCGCCATGTCCCCGAAGGACAGACTCGACAAGAGGAACACGGCGCTATGAGAGGACAAGACTGTTTCTAACTCAAACATGTATATGTAAATATGTGACGTCTTGTTTTATAAGCTGTTCAGTTTTTTTTTCTTTCAGAATGGACAAAAATAGTTGCTTTTTTCCCCTTTTTTTTTAACAGAGCACTTTATTTCAGAAATTAATTTTTGTTACAGCCCTCTTCTACGAAGGGACTCTGGAGAAATCGTATGAACACAGTCTGTGCTTAGACCTGCTTTGTAACTATGATAATCAAAAATAGAAGTACAGTTATAGCCCATGTACATGTCTCTGTAGTCCTCATTCATAACACATTTATAGTACTTCTAAATATTTCACAAAAACTAAATTTAACGTAAACAGATGGTTTTGTTGCTTTAGACAGCAAAAGGCTTCGCCTGAAAATGGAAATAAAACGGGAAAATATAATTGTGTTATAAACTATTACTTTTAACCATAAAAACAAAACTGATCTGATTTAGCTCTGGGTTTTGAGGGCATCCATGTGGAGCAAGAAAAAAAAAAAAAAATACGTCCTTCTGAATCAAGACAAAAAAGAAGCTCCACTGGCAGCAGAAACATTGGCTCTCTTCATTCTGCAGACAAAAAAAACAAAAAAGGTCCTTGTGTCTCGTTCCTCACGACTGATGGCACCAGACAGCCTGGGATGAGACATCACCATGCAGGACGATGGTATAATATCTACAGTCACCGGGTGGATGTACAGTGAATGTGATGGGGAGAGTGGCGAGTGCAAACGCAGACAGCGCCCCCTCCCATCCCCTCAGACTGGAACAGTACAGTTCTTGAATAAATCCTGCGTGATCATTGAGTAGCTTTAGTCTTCTTGCTTTTGCTCTTCTTATCTTTCTTCTTCAGACCATCCATGTGAGCTCTAAGGAGATTGGAGTATGCCTGGAAAAGGTTTAAAGATACAAACAACAACAATGAATTGTTTTAATGAGTAAAATGAGAGCAAAATAATAATGAAAAAAAAAAAAAGCACCCACCATTTGAAACTTGATTACTTCTTTGGTACTAACCTGAAAGAAAAATGTAAATCAGTTTAAAAATCTGAGGCAAACGCGTGATTTATCACAAAAACGTCTAGCTTACCACTGTGCTGATTTTCTTCTTGCCATCCGACGCTCTGAGGAGACATTTATTATCCGCTGGTTCAAATGACTCTGAATGGCCCTTTCTGGGCATGGGTTTAGTTCTACCGTCATCTGGGAAGAGAGGCAGTTTTAGCATCAAAAAAGGGAAAAAAACGATCATCTTCTGACAGAAATTTCAAGCAACATGCTTACACTTCTTTAGCGTGATGACAACACTGCCTGATGTTCTGCACTTCTGGAAGAGCCGAGTGAGCTCTGTGAGAAACTACACAGAAGATAAAGAGTTTGTAAGAGTCATAATCCACATAAATACATTTATAGTTTCAGCAGCGTATATCTTTTATTATTACTGAACAACTTTATATAGGAATCTGCACAAAAATAAACAACGTGGAGAATTATTTTGTAATAAAAACGGGATTTGCATACATGGGCCATGCTGTTATGGCTATGTACTCCATATTATACATATTTTTACCCCATATGAGAACCCATGGTGACATCAGTAACAGAAAAAAGTGGTCTATTCCTCATTATTTTATTAAGGAAAATTGGCTCTGGGTTCTGTGTAGAAATATAGACATTTATAAGAGAAACACATTTACTTTTTCCAGTATTGTTTCCTAATTTTTAAAAATCATATAAGGATACTCCGCAAAGTAAGAATATATTTTCACCATAAAAAAAGACGAAGACGTTTTTCTTTTATTAAGCATAAAAGTACTTGAATTGCCTGCATGCTACACCTCACCAGAGCTAATGTTTGCCTTTAAGCTAACATAGTTACGAAATATGTTAAGCACAACTCTATGGGGGAAAGTTGATAAAAGCCGCTTTGTATTTACCATATCTACTTACATTATCGTTAATTAATTTCATAGTCAAACCGAAGGACTATAAACCAGCCTCATTAGCTCTAACCAACATCTACAAGCTAGTTAGCGAGACGAGTGTGTCCAGCGTAAAACTCTTAAACCACTTTTTTAAAACCTACATCGGAGCCCATCGGATTTAAATCAAAATAAGGAACAAAAGTTTAATTTTCTGATGATATCGTGTTTTTCCTTACCGAGTCGTTTTCAAGCAGCACCATGGTTTAGGCTTCAAGAGGCGAGTTGCAGGGAAGCACACGTACTTTAACCCCAAGCCCCGCCCTGCGAACTCACGTACGGCGTCTGCAGCAGCGTCATAGCGCCACCTACTGGCTGGGAGGGAAATGACAACTGTAGATGCTTTTTGAAAGAGAAACGAGACCACCTTACCTTCCGCCTTTTATCCATATATTTTTTTAATTCAAGACTACTGAAATTAAAGATACAGACGTTGTTCAAGGTCGGTTCTTTAAAATTATTTTGATGGTTTAATCCTTTATAATTAATGTAAAAAGGGAAAATCTGTCTTGTATTTTCTTGTTTTAAAATGTGTTGTCTTTTGTGCCTCCTGTAACAATCCTGACTTGTGAGCAGCCAAATAAAATTTCCAATGTACTGGTTCACTTGACATCTACAAATAGCGATAAACTCTCTTTACATCTCTTAAAATCTGTTCATCCATATAAAATCAATTTAATCACAAAAACAGGCACATATTGCAAAGGAAGGCAACTTTTTATTTAATTTAATTGATAATATTGAAAATAAAATTATTACACCCCCAACCCCCTACTAAAATTTAAATTTTCTCACAAGTATCTCCCAAGTGCTATTAAACAAGGTGAAGTATTTTTAACACAGCTTTTTATCAAATCCTAGTTTAACTGTGGATGTTTTGATTATTTTACTATGCTTTACTACAGATAACAGTGTTTGTTGCAGTTTTCAACAATATTCTGAAACATCCCCTGAAGAATACTAGCCCGTTCTTTTGGGGGAAATCTCTCAAACAGATTTGATGGCCATCTGGCATGGATCTTTGTGTTCAGCTCACCTCGCACATTTTCAATGAGATTCAAGTCAGGGCTTTGTGCGGGCTGGTCTATTACTTTTGGTTTGGTCTTCTGATGGTAGTTCCTCACCAGAAGCACCATATGTTTTGGGTCGTGGTTCTGTTGGAGGACACAAAATCAACCCAGCCTCAGTTCCACTTGAGATTTTCTTTTAAAATCTTCACACAACCTTCATGATTCCTTCCACCTTGACGAGATTCCCAGTTCCAGACACACTGAAGTTTTTCCACTGCATACTATTTCCACCCCCATATTTCCCTGTGGGGATGGTTCTTTGAGTTGTATGCTTCTCCCTTCTTTCTCCAAACATAAGCAACATCTCTAAGGCCAAAGACCTCTAATTTTTACCTCATCTGACCAGTTTTTCTTGGTCTGCAACCTCACAGTCCATTCCTGTGCAGAGTTCTGTTGATCATCTTCTTTGAGGCTACGATTCCTGACTTGGTCAAATCATTCACCTGTATCTCTGCGGTTGTTCTGGGGTCTTGAGACCCTCCTCTTACTAGTTTTCTTTCCAGAGTCTTTGGAATCTTTGGCTTCCTACTTCTGCCTGTGTGGCTCTCATTGAATATCTTATTAAAATATTATATTATATTATATTATATTATATTATATTATATTATATTATATTATATTTATTATATTATATTATATTATATTATATTATATTATATTATATTATATTATATTATATCATATCATATCATATCATATCATATCATATCATATCATATCATATCATATCATATCATATCATATCATATCATATTATATTATATTATATTATATTATATTATATTATATTATATTATATTATATTATATTATATTATATATTATCTCATTGAATATAATATTCTTACTCTTGGGACTTGGAATTGCTGTGATATTCCTCCTCCTGCTTTGTGAGCATCAACAATCCTTTTTCTCAAGTGTAAACTGATTTCTTTTGTTTTTGGGATGATGCTTTCTCAAGTAACAGTATCATCTGTGTGTAAATCAGAAGATAGCCCTCAGTTTTTATAATTTATTTTACAAGCTTTGAGTGTTACAAAGTTAAAGTAAATCATTGCACAACAGGTGTTTGTCCTAAAGGTCAATAAAAGGTCAGTTTTCAAGGGGGCGAGTAACTTTTGTTTCCCATTTTTATGAAATAATTTTGTTTCTGTGTACAAAATAAATTTAAGACATTAGAAAAAGCTGTAATAATAAATAATTTGTTCTGCTGAATAGTACAGTTAACAGTGTTTAACAGTCCTCAAGTGTATGTCAACATTTTATACCATGAAGAATTTTTTTAAATGAAAAAAACAAGTTTTTCTGTCTCAATTTATGCAACAATGAATTCACTTTTAAATCTCAACACATGGATATCTTTATTTTTATTATGTCTTTTATGCATTATATTATGTAAAGTCTTTGTAATAAAAGCACTGTAAAGCTATTCCATTAAAGTTGCCATATACATTGTTACCCAATTATTAAACAGTACATTCTGTGTCTGAAACGAAGTGTCTTTTACAATATATTTATCATCTCAAAGCAGTCAGATTAAGGGAAAACACATGATTCGAGAATAAAAAACATAATCTATGATGTCTTAATCTTAAAGATAAAACCACTTTAAGTGTAATTTCCTCAGAGCGTCAGTCATCTGGATAGAGCACAGTCAGGATGGTGTCCAAGATCAGCCAGGTTCACTGCAAACTCTGAGTTCCAGTCTCTGTCAAAGATCTCCTTCAGATGACCACGCAGTGTATCTGTTCTCTTTGTGGGGTCGGATGCGTGCTGGGAAACCACCAAACTCACCCCAGCTGTGGTCAGAAAATAGTCTCCTGCCCAATTGGAGGTGCCTAGATTATGAAACAAATTTGATCTTAAATTAGGCTTCTAAACACACAAATGAACAGCTTTCTCTCTTATGGTTACTCACCAACATACGCTATTTTATCTGTCACCATGTATTTGTTATGGTTGACTCTGGAGAATGGGATGTCGGAATGGTTTCCTACTGGGATGATGAACAGTTTCTAAAAATCAGAATCACAAGTTTTAAAAAAAAATCATGTTCTAGAGATGTAAAGGTCATTTTTTAAATTTTCACTTACAATCTGAACGTTGATGTGATGCTCGGGGGAATGCACAGAAGCCAGAGACTGGAGAAAGGGCAGCATGGCTGGATTAGAGTCTCGCCCACAGCTGATCAGCAGTCTGACCTTCACCCTCCTCTCAAATGCTGCTGTTCTGATGGCATCGTCGATGAGCGGCCAGTACCTGCGACCACACCGCAGTCAGATGGGTGAGCAGAGGAGGTTGTCACAGACGCTGGTTTTTGCTGAGTTCAACTAACCTCTGAGGCTTGAAATACAAAATAACGGGGGAGTACTCCATGACAGCTACATCAATAAAGTGCTGAGCTTCAGTGATGGTGCCAAGAATTGCTTCCAGGTCCTGAGTTCTTGATGAAGGGCAGAACGGAGGTGGGGAAGCCTGAGGAACAGCAGAAAAATGTCTATATTTTCAAGACCATACATTTTTAAACCATTGAGATATTCCAAAATAAAAAAAGGGACGTGAAATTAGAGAAGCTCACAGCAATGTAGACTGTATTGGAGATGTTATCCTGTCTGACCAGCAGAGGGTGATGTTTGTTGAAGTTGGTGTCAAACTTTGAAGGCCACTGCTGCGGCAGGGAGCTGTTGGACAGACCCATCACCCAGTAGGACTGGAAGATCTTATGGAGGTCTGTCGCCAGACTGGAGCAGTTGTAGACTACAACTCCGAGTTCTTTCACCTGCAACCACACATACAAATGAGGGAGGAATGGCTTGGTGTTTGAAGTCCCACTCTGATCATATTTTGATCTGTTTCAAAAGCATTCTCAGTGGTCTTTTAATTCTGACTGTACTGTTTTTGGCCAAATTTTTGTTTTTAAATGTAATTTTCTATAGTTTCTACAGAGCAGTAGAAGTTAATTAAAAATGACCTCTAAGTTGTAGGCCCGACTCCATTTCCCATCAGCCATCTGTTTACATGTTCTCCCATTGGCTTACAGCTCCTCACAACTCCAAGCTAACATTAGCAGTGCAACAAAAATGGCGCTATCCAACCATATAGTTTTGAGGTAAATTCCAGCTCAGACAAGGAAGATGAAGATCTATCTCTCCACCCTGCATTATTTTCTACACAACAAATGCAATCTTTTTCCAGCTTCATATTTTCATCTCCTCCTGATTCACATTTGAATAAATTAATACTCAAAAAATGCATTTTTTAGCTTAATTTTCTTCATATATGCCACAAGCATATGTTAAAAACACTATTTTCATCTGATTGCTTCCTTAAGGTCTAACCTGAGTCAGAGCCCTCCAGTCCATGTTGGCGCTTCCAATGAACAAATGTTTTCTATCAACGATCCAGAACTTGCTGTGGAGAACACCTTTAGCCAGGCGCCCAAAGTTCACCCATCTCACCTCAACCCCTAACAAAAAAAAAAAAAAAATGAACTCTTAGAACATTTAATGTGGGTTAATTTCTTGGTTGTGAGTGACTTTTGCCTATTGGCCAGGACACCATTGAAAAAGAGATCAGTGAATCTCACTAAAAAAAAAAAAATTCAAACCTTTTTGTTTTAAAATCTTCAAATCAGTGGAGTTTGTTTTGACAGTGGGAACACTGGTTACCACTCGGACAGAAACATTTTTCGATGGAAGCTCCCCTAGCTCTGAAAGCATGTTCCTCCCCTGCAAGGAAATAAATGACCACAAGTGTTATTGTTTTCTGTGAGTCAGCAACTTTTTTTTTTTTTTTTCTTTCAATTATTTATATGTTTGAGGTGGTAACTCACAGACAGGTCAGATGATGAGTTCACATTGATATCTTCACCCGTTAAAGTCCAGTAGAAGGAGGTCACCTCCACCCGCTCTGTGGCGATGGACAGAAGATGCTTCCAAACTTCCTCCAACGGCCTTCCGAACGTAACATTTCCAGAATAATATAAATCTACTGGAATGCTCTCTACAACTTCCAATCTGGGAGGAAAAAATAAAACATTTCAAATGTGTTTTTTTTTTTTTACTGTTACTATCCAATTTTAATTCAAATTAAATTAATATCTGATAATTGGACATAATTATTGTTTGATCATGCTTTTACTTTAGTATCAAGTGGGAAACCATTAAATGTTGTTTCAGACACATACAGCTTAGTCTGGCTTCCTCTGAACATCTGATACATGTTAAAAATTGTTTTTAAATTGTAATAAATGAACACAAAATGCTATTACTTTAAGAATTTTGCCTACTATTAGGTCAACTGATCACTTCTGGCTCGTTTCTATAAACTTTAAGAGGTCAAATAAAAAAATTTTTGTGCTCTTAAAGAGTAACTTTAATGAAAAAAAAAATACAGGGAGAGAATAACAGAAAACAGATGATAAATGTGAAGTAGGTCACAGTTCATACCTGCACTGATTGATGGAGATGTTGTCCCCTGCGGGCTCCTGTGGAAATGTCTCTTTGTTTTTGGGAGCTGGCGGTCTCTCAAGCACTACGATTGCCAGAATAATGCCCAAAACTGTGAGGCAGCCCAACACAACAGCCAGAACCGCACAACTGGTCTTCCTCTGGAAACAGCGCGAGAAGCAGGAGAAACGTTAGACTCAAAAACACAGAAAAGGACGTTTGTTTGAACTGAAGAAAGCAAACTTACCCCTTTGTTTGAAACGTAGTTGTCATGGAGGCTTCTGTACATCGAGGTCATCTTCCTCCTCCAAACTCTGCTCCCTTATGAGCAGGAAATAAGCGGTTTTGAAAGTTTATGGTTCACAATAACAGCAGCTCCGAACACAAAGTTAGAGAAAAAAAGTCTTTTAAAGAAATGAAAGAAGAAGTGACTTGAGGCCAGATGCAGCTCGATGAGTTTCCTTTCTCCTCTCAGCTCTGAAATACAGCTCCTCTGCTTATCTTTGTTTAATGTATTCCAGCAGAGTTCCTCTTTTCACTTTCATTTCAGCTCCACAGTCATGTTTGTTAAGCGTAGCCAAAGCGTAAAAGAAAAACACAAACACAGATTCATACTGATTCATTTTATTCCAAAAAATAATCAACAATTTACAAATAATTTTAAACATAAATACCAGCAAGTAAAATACAATCATTTCGAAGTAAAATGAACAAAAACTGACCATCAAAATAACCTTTTCTTGCTTTAATAAGGTCAAACTTGAGGGTGGGTTGTCCCATAGGGCAATAGCAGCTATGTATTCAGAGAAACTTTATCAGGTTTGCTTGAAGCTGAACTAAACTTGGCTGGAGGAAACGCCATCCCACACAGCTCAGGTGGCACTTGTAGGTGCATCCCAATAAGAACCACAGCCGGGATCTGCTCCCGAAACAGGAAAAAAAAAAAAAAAACTTGCCGGTTCACCTTTTTTTTCTGCTTCAACAGCAGCACAAATCCTCTACACGGAAGAAAAATAGTCTCAGCTTTGCAGCATTTCAGGATGATGTTTAGTGCAAAAAAATAAAAAAAAAAGATCAAGAGGTAATTTGCACAACATATATACACACACACACACACAAGTCATCAGACGTTTACTCAACACAAATCAGGTTTTACAATTTCAAAGCTAAAATTAATGGTCATGTGGGAACTCAACAAAAGAGAACTTGTGACTTTAGAGAAACTGGCATCACAATGCTCTAACAGTCTGTATGTTTCTAACTATAATGTAGTGTTTCATTGTGTGCTTTTAGAACTGTTTTTGACACAAAGTGCACCTCATAAACCAGAAAGGCTTTATATATTCAATATATTTATACTTTAAGTTAAAAACCTGCAAGTGATTTCACTGCAGAGTGAATTCTATTTTTTAGGTTTAACTTTCTTATAGCAACTGTGCAACATTGCATAAACTGTATGAGAGCTCCCAAAACGGATAGTTTCTACAATCTTCTACCGATGTGGTATCGTATAAAGGATCATAACATAAATACACATTCACCAGAAAAAAAAAGAAGTCACGTATGTTCGTTCCACCTCCACCAACAACCTGTTTTGACTGAAATGCTGTGCCTGAAAATGAGTCGGCTGTAAACAAACTTTTCTAAAGATTTCCCTGAGATGTTCCTGCTCAGGCTGATTCCCAGTAAACCACATGATTACAAAACTTAAAATCACTTCTTTTCATTGGCAAAATAGCTAAATTTGTAACAACCAGAATCTGGTTCAGGTGTGTTAAAGGGGAAACGTGAAATGTTTGGGGTTTGTGACGGGTCTGGATGAGCTGGAGGCCTCTCACTTCTCCTTTACCTCCTTTCACTTGTGCACAATCAGCATGGGGGGGTTCATTTATGGCAGAAATTCAACAGAATTAAAAAAAAAAAAAAAAAAGGACGTCAGACTAAATAAGCTTGTCTGAGATCCTCAGGGGTGACCGCAGCTCTCCGGACGCTCTCGCTGGGCCTCGGGCCTCCGCCCCGTTTGGAGACTGAGTGGACCGTCCTCCAGTCTCGAGAGGACGAAACTCTGGAGGATCTACCCCCCAACGAGGAAGAGGAGGAGGATCCAGTCTTGTGAGGTTCTGGTGTACCGCTGGGTCCCATGATGGTGTTGATGACTACCAAAAAAAAAAAAAAATTACTAACAAATAGAGCAACAAAAAGAGTTCCATGGAAGACGTTTTACCTTCAAGCTGCTTCTGAACACTGAAAAGTTTCTTCAGTATAGACATCATTTCCTAAAAAACAAAACGGTATCCACATAAACATAAAGATCACATTTAACAAAAACATTTGAAATGCGTTCAAACACCATCACAAACCTTGTTTGAAGTTGGAATATCTGGGAAATCCCCGTCAGCATCCATCTTTGTCTCCATCTCTTCCCAGATGTCAATCCTATCCTGAAACAGAACCCTGGAGGAGGAGAACTGT
Organism: Oryzias javanicus; assembly: GCA_003999625.1. Lineage (NCBI taxonomy): Eukaryota > Metazoa > Chordata > Actinopteri > Beloniformes > Adrianichthyidae > Oryzias > Oryzias javanicus. The sequence continues at coordinate 9,685,552 of CM012458.1, forward strand.
ATTTAAAATACATTAAAAACACATGGCTATAAGAGGGTTTTAAAGCTATTTGTCTTATGTTTTTGTCTGTGAGCACACTCATTAAGTTTTGTTCATAAAAAAGGATTATTAATGCAATCTTTTGATCCGGAAAAGACAATAAGGTTTTTGCATTAAATTAGGTAACAGATGATCAGGATCTCCTCATCCTGGGAGAAGATCTCCTGCAAGATTCATCCTAGACAAAGAACATCAGAGGAGGAGCTGGAAGGCCAAAGTCTCACTGAATTTTGGTTTGTTCCCACAGCTTAAACATTCAGGACTGACTTTCTCAGTTCTGGTGATGTCCTACTGTTATCTAGATCCATGCAAAGTGTTTACATGTTTAATTTCACTTTAATTCTTACTTTATTTTTTCTGAGAGTTGCTCCGTGTTTTCACTGATGGCCATTATGACCTGATAAACTGGATTCAGTGCCAAACTGTCCAGGGAATTCTGCAAAAAAGAAAATGGTAAGAATAAAGCGGTCCACCGAGAGAGATTCCTGATAAACCACATAAGGCATATCATGACATCATGCCTCCTCTCTGCTTTGAGCTCGTTGTTTGGATTTGTGTCCATGGTTGATTGAACTCAGATCAGGTTCCTGTCTTGATGCAGAACTCGGCTGGACTCTGTGGTTTAATCCGGCTTCTGGACTCTGAGGAACCAGCAGGAAAACAATCAGGTAAAAGAGTCAGAAGCAACAAAAATATTCACACTTGACATCTTAGGAAAGCTTTGAAGTCCCTTTCCAATCATCTTTTTATCCGTTGATAAAGCTTTCCCAGTGGCTCTTTCATTTGGATTATACCATTTTTAGCAGAAATCAAAAAATATGACAGTAGTTTATTAGAAATCTGCCACTGAGTTGTGGGTGAGAGTGTTGGTGAAGCTTGTGGCCCACTCAGTTTATTTTCTACATTACAAATACAAACTTTTTCAAGCAGAATTTTTTCATCTGCTCTGATTTGAACAAATAATAACTCATACGACCCCCGTAATGATGAAAATATTCCTCGGCGCTACCTGCTCATGAGCAGCAGTAGTAGAAGAAGAAGTTGTTGCCCCGTTCTCCACCTCTGAGATCTGCGGATCACCATCACCTGCAACATCGTGGATCTCTCTGGCTAAAATAGCCAAATCTTTGGCCAGATCTTGACTCAACCTGGCAACAAAATGAACATATCAGCTATGAGGCGTCACCTGAAGGAGCTTTTTGGTACAAATAAGTGAAAGTTCCTTAAAATAAGAAGTCAGGTTGACCTTATCCCGGCAGTGAGGATAAGACTGTTGGAGTTTAGGAGTGTTATCAGTCACAGCTGTTTGGAGGAGACACTAGAAAATTGCTTTACACTTGAACTGAAATTAAAACCAGCCTACTGTGCTGCAGTGTGTTTTAAACAAGACTTGTTTAGATTTCTTTGTAGTGTGATGAGAGAAATCCAAACATGAAAATGTTAATTAAAAAGTAATTTTCTTCTGCATAAACATAACTAACATAAACATAGTTTAAAAAATATAAAGCAAACAGGGATAACTGATAACTGTCGACCCTCGTAGTTCTTTTGTACTTTTTATTTACTATACTGTTACTACATGAATTTTATTTAATTTAACTTAAGAATCTTATGGTGTATTGTGCAAATTGGAATAAAAATGGGGGTTTCTTGATGAGTCACATTGCCTTCTTCTTCTTTTTGACATTTAACTTAATTTTTGAAAACATTATATTTAGAGACGTTTTTATAGATGGATTGTTTGTGGGAACCAAAAATACAGCATTTTTGCTTCGTTTCCATGAGGTAAACATGGTATTCTGCTTTGGCGTTTAGCCACCTTTTGGTTTGATGATTAGCTCACAGCAGAATTTTAAATAAGCCTCCACATTTCCATTTTAAGAACTTGTTTAAAACAAATACAAACTATCAATATAGATATTCAGTGATCAAGCTGTTGGGAGGAAAGCTACCAAAAACACAGATCTATCCTCTAAAGCTTCAGCTGATTCTTACCGGGCAATCTCAGCGCTGTGTGCAGACCAGCTGTGGAAGCTCTCTCCCTGGACTTCCTCCTCAGAGTCTCTGCTGTGCGCCTTCGGATGCCGCGCCACCAAAGGCTGACCGCGGGAACTCTGAGAAGCTGAGGAAGGTTGGGAGCGTTTGTGTTTAAGGTGGCTCCAGTTTGAGTCGTACTCCTCATCTGAGGTAGAAGTATAGTCAGAGCCCTTCTGCCGCCTCCTCGAGCCTTGCCGTTGCCAACAGTTTTGAGTGGTGGAAGAGAGAGGTGGGGGTGGACGAGACAGAGGAAAAAGTGCCATGAAAGAACACCCCCGGGGGAAACACAGCCACCTTTATTATTCAGATGGAAATCACCAAAACATTTCCAAACAAGACCAGGACATCCACAGAAAAGATGAGTCACTCGGTGAAAAAACTGACGCATCCCATGAAATATTCCTTCAAAGTGAAACGGTTGTTAATATTTTGGTTAGCTACAAAAGCAGTTTATGTGAAGATACTGTAAGTTAGTGGCAGTGATGTTAGTGAAATCCCAGAACCACAAATACTTCTGCTGATTGAAAACAGAATCAAGGCTCCACCCACTTTTACTTTTTCAAGCCTTTAATAAACTTGAGTCATATACTCACTCGCTGTGCTGCTGGTGTACTTGGCGATGCTGGAGCGTGCGCGGGTAAGCGGAGTTTTACTGAGAACCGGCTTCTGCGGCCTTTCGACGAGTTTAGCTCCAGAGGTAGACGCCCTCTGAACGGAACTGCTGCTGGACTCTGTGCTGCGGTTGGACATTCCGGCGCTTTTGCCCGTCCACTGAGCGGTGGAGGGGGCCTCGGTGTCGCTGGGTGTGTTGAACGAACCTGCTCGCCTGCGAGGCATAGCCAGCATATCCAGTCGAGAGAGTTTCTTCGCTTCCTGGGGCTGTTTAGAGGACGAGCCGTTGGCGTCCGGGGCCAGCTTGTCGGGCTCCATCCCTTCGTTGTCTGACTCTCCTAAGCGTGCACGGCGGAGCATGGAGGCCCGTGTGGGTCTCGGTGCAGACAAGCTGTTGGCCCGATTTAAAGCCTGAGACGCTTTTGTGGTCTTGCTGTCCCCCTTCTGAAGGGGGACGGTGTACTTGGTGCGTGCTTGGCTGTTGTTGGACTCCTGATCAGAGTACGGCAGACTCTGGGTGTCGTCGCTTAGATCCACAGAGCCACGCTTTCCCACGCTTCGTCGAAGTGCCACCGGCCTCTTGGCAGGATCCATCTTGTTGTTGCTTGATCCGAACAAACGCTGTTTTTTCGACTGAAGACTTGCGTCCTGACTGGTTCCAAAAGTATGAGACCTCTCTCGATAGAAACCGCTAGATGTTTTTGGTTTGGTCTTATTGCTCTGCTGGCTGATTGTGCTGGAAGTATCAATGTCAGACTCTCCAGACAGAGAGTCTGCGATGGGCGATGGCGTGATCCTGGGATGTCCTGATTGCAGTTTGGCTTCCAGAACCGCCAGAGCATCCTCAGTCTGTTTGAGGTAAGAATGCGTCTCCTGACCGGTGCTCCCTTGGAAAGATCCAGTGTCTGGATCTCTCAGAAAAGACTGAGCAGAAATGTTTGGCAGTTTGGCATTAATAGGTCCCTCCTTGGTAAAGCTCTCCTGTCTGATTAACGACACTGCTGCTTCTTTCCCCTCAGGACTCTGCATCCTGTGTCCCAGCACAGGTTCTGAAGCGTTGGGTTTGACTCTCCCAGTGTCGTGAGCCCCTTTTTGCTTGATAAGAGTGGCCGTTGAGAATGATTTAGTTGTGTGTTTTCTTTCACTCTTAGGTGTATTGTGATTTAATCCAGACTGCGCTGTGACCTCCTCTCCTGATCCGATGTAGAAAGACGTAGACTTCACAGAGCTTTCGAGCTTTTCCCCTTGAAACTGATCTACAATAGATCCATCATCCGACTTGCTGGCGTCACTCAGACTGTCTGGCTCTACGTCGTCCTGCACGGTTAACCTGTATATACCATCTTCAGGCTTCGAGCTCTCTTCTTCTACTTCAAACGTAGAATTGGGGTTATAGTGAACATGAATGCTGGGCACCGGAGCGTCACTCCTCTCTCCTTGTGGTAGTTGTGGTAAACTGCGCCGAGCCTTTGAACCGTCAGCGTCTAACTTGTCCTGGCGTTGGCTGAGAGCGCCTCGTGCTGAAGTGGAACAATTTGAATCCGCATTAACCACACATACTGAATATCATTCATATTCATCAGCGTCTCATTATAATTTCAAATAGACCGGCGCTTGGTCGGAAGGCTTACCCTCTCCTGACAGTTCCATCTGGGAAGCGGTGTCAGAGAGGCCAGACGGCGGGCCAGACTCTGTGTAACTGTCTGCCAGGCTGGCCCAACAACACTTCCACTTTGGACTCTGGAGTAACCCCACACCTGCTGCCGGGACCTGCAGGGAAAGGCATTTGACTTACTCAGCAGCCTTTAAATATATAATACATTATGATCAGTTCTTGTTTTAGATTTAATATAAAAGATATATCAAGTTAGTCTCCGCCATAAATGCAGAACAAACATTTAAATTTGGTTAAATAGAGACACCAAAACAACAGAGAGCCCACAGTCTGGGTGAAAAAAAAAAAAAAAGAGTACTGTATTTTCCGGAGTATAAGTCGCAAGAGCAAAAAATGTCTAAACCAGAAGAAGAAACCCATTTATAAATCGCTCTGGATTAAAAGTCGCACTTTTAGGAGAAAAGTCTGGCGTTTTTAGAACAACTTCGCCAAGCCAAGCGTAGCTAGATAAAAAAAAAAAATACAAGAATAATAATGTTTTGATCGGTATAAGAAAAATATCAAAGTTTAATAGGGAAACGATCAGATTCTCTTCCATGTTTGCTTCGGCGACACTTCTGCAGCTGTCAGTGGTAAATACTTATAATCAGGTGCAGCGCCCTCTAGCTGTTGTTAGTGGAAACAACTTCTAAAGGACAACCGGTGTTTACAGTGAAAATAAGAAACACGAGTCTATTTATGTCTAAAAAGAAAACCACACAAATAAGTCACTTCTATGTATAAGTCGCACTCTTGGCTAAAATATGAAAAAGATTGCAACTTATACTCCGAAAAATACGGTGAGTCAAAATTATTTAAAACTGCACCACAAGAAAAGACGAGTCAAAAACGGCAACTATTTATGACTTTTTGACTCAAGATGTTTGTTGTTGTTAGAATTGGTGTTAAACAGTTTCCCAGCCTTCCCAGGAGGGGTTACCTTTATCAGATCCTGTCCCTGCTCTGGAGCTGGCCTCACTCCCTCACAGCTACTCTGCCTATCCTCCTCCCTGCCCTGACCAACAACAGGCCTAAACGCTGATGGTGTCTCTGCTGCACTGTAGTACAATGGTTCTGGGCTCTCACTGAGACCAAAGACCTGTCAGGAACAAAGCATTTTAAAAAGGCACGAGAAAAAGAGAAAATAAGATTCTGGGACATCTGGGGATGACCTGATAGGACAAAAAGCTGGTGAACGGCAAGGTTATTAAGGGTTATTTTTAGCTACATCAAACATTTAGCTAAACGATTCAGATGGAGTTTCTTGCCTGATCGATCTTGCGCCGTGCTTCCTCCAGCTCTTTATCTTGAACGTCTGCTTCGATGGTGTACGTTCCTGCATCACTCAGATTGTCCTCCTCCTCATTTCTGTGACTCTGGACTTCCTGAGATGCCTGGGACATGACAGGTGTTTTCAGAGGGTCGTGGACCGGGGAAGAAGTCTGAGGCTTGACAAGTTCATCCGCTGGAGTGGGACTTGCAGAGCTTTGGCTGGACTGTAAAACCACAACAGTCCTTTTGTGAGCCATTTTAGGGGAGCTAGAGGAACTTTTGCCCAAGCTAGAAGAAGAGTTCTGTTTCTGCTGTTTGCGTAATTCGGCGGTGAATTCCTGTGTCAGCTTAGATCTTCGGCCTACGCTACTGAAGGGTCTTGAAGGTACGGAGGAGGAGGAGCGGGAGGAGAAACCGGTGCTGATGCGGTCCTCTGTCTTCTCTCTTCGTAGAGAGCCGGATCGTTGAAATCCTGAGGGGGGGGCATCCTTCAGTGGGATTGTGTATCGCTGCGTTGGAGGCGTGTTTACAGATGTGGGTGGAGTCTGCTTGCTGGTTTTCTCCTGACCTGAGGGCTCAGGTGAAATGTTATTGCGGTTTTTCCGTGAGTTATCAAAGAATTCAATGACAAAGGCTTGGTGAGGCTCAGCTTTGCTCTGGGTGGAAATGGAGTGAGACTCCGCTGGAGAGTCGCCAGAATCCAGAGGGGAAAAGTGTTGGGTTGTGGTAGCTCTCAAGGTTTCTGAAAAGTGAAGCTCTGATTGGTTGAAACTCTCATCTCGGGTAGGAAGATGCCTGGAATCCTCGTGATTAACATCATCTCTGTGTTCTGTTGATATCAGAGACAAGTTAGCTAGACTGCAGATTAGCACAAACAAAATCAAGCTTTCTGTACAGACTCACCTTTGGCAACCTCAAAAATAGACGGGTCACTGTTGGTACTATGCATATCTTCACAGAGCGACTTCCTCCTCTTCATCATACTAGCATTACTTTGTACTAGCCAATCAGCAACTTTATTTTCTGCAGATATCACCTCCGTCGGTGTGGTTGCGACCTCTGCGGCGGGTTGTTTACGCTGCTGCCGGAAAGCAAACTTGGTCACGTGGTCTTTGATCTTCATTTTACCTGGAGTGCAGTCGTCAAATTCGATCGTGAAGGAAGCGTGGCTTTGCACCACGGGGGGCGTGGGAGTGGAAGGAATGCCGTGAGCTGGGTCTGATGTGTCCTTTGTTGGAACCTCGTGAAGCTGAGACTCAGGTTTCTTTATAGGCTCCTGCTGCTGCGGCTGTAACTCTTTTGTTGGGATTTCAAAGTAGTTGGGCTCCTGTCGAGAAGACGACAAGGACTTGGCCTGACAGTCTGACACAGACCCGTTGACCTCATATTTGAGCGTGTCTTTAGAAGGCTCTGCAGAAGGGGAGAAGATAAAACCACATAAACAGCTTCAGTAGTGGCTCCACATATGAACATTTTTATTTTCTCCAAACCCATAAATGACATATTAAATCTAGCCGTTAGGCTGAGAAAACATATTACTCGGATTCGCTATCCCAGAGCCAAATATCAATTTAGCAGTTCAGATTCCTGTAGAGGATAGCGAAGTGTTAATCTGTTTCTGTCTGGGCGACACGAGGACAACAATCACCCGTCCTCCCCTTTGGCAGCTTAAAGGGTCATAATCCATCACGAGGCAGACAGGCACTGCCCACCGTCCTGGCAAACCCTCCACAACTGTAAGCCAGAGACCTGCCAAACATTTAACACCCTCCATCCCTCAGTGGCCGGCACGGCCTCACACCAAAGAGCCACAAACATCTAGAATAACCCATTAGGAGCAACATTGTTTGGACATAAAATAATCCTTGCAAAGACAGAATATTAAAAATAAAAGACACATTCTAACCGGGAGACTCTTGAATTCTTTCTTCATTATTCTTCTTTGGATTGGCTGGATTTTCATCTTCCCCCCACCAGGATGGTTGACCGTATAGAGGAGTAGGCTTAGATCCTGGAGTATCTGTGGAGGCTAGAATAAAAAAAAAAAAAAAAAGACAGACAGAAACGGTCAGAAATAAAACTAGTAAAACTGCAGATTTATTGCATTTGTTCAATTATTTTCTTATGTAACAGAGAGAACAATCTGCGTTGAAATGAAACAACAGATCTCTGCAGCAGACAGAAAATCCCATCAACCATCATGCTAACAGTGGGGGTTACACTGATCAGACGATTCCGCCACACAATCCTGCTCATGTGATGTCGATGCAGCTAATCCTAATCTTTAAAGTAAAACAGTTGAGGTTATAAGGCAGCTCTCCAGTATCGTTTCAGTTCTGCACGACATTCACAAACTCTACTATTTCTATTTTGGTATAATATGTGCTTCCATTTGCCAAATATTCTGGCACAACAGAACCACAGGCCACTAAATTTATAATGCCTAATCAGATTACCTAAAAGACGGATTTGGCTCTAAAAACTGAGCAAACATGCAAGTCTGCATTAATTATTGCTGCACATAGTGAAGAAAAAGACCAGTGTTACTATGGATGCACAAATGAAAAGACATCAACACAATAACAGGAGATTAAGAAGATCCGATCCCTTTCTTAATTTACGCAATGTTTTCTGAATGACTCAAACACTGCAGATTATGTTAAAAGTAAACGTGTTGTCTCATTTGATGAGTTTTCTGGTTATGAAAGTCATTACAAAAATCACAAGTTCATCATTTTAAATAGGGAAGCTAAAAGGTGAATTTTCTGACCTTTAGCCAGAAAGAAAGAGCTCTGAGAGGGTGAAGTTAATCTAAGACGCGCACTCAAGGAGTGGATTCACATGAAAAAAAAGTTAGGTAATGTTAGTGGTTAAGAATGTGAGCCTGTAAGAAAGAAACATGCAACTTAAATCCATTTCATGGCAAGAGAAAAAAGTTAAGCATGTCCAGTCAAAATGAAGAAAGGGTGTTCACTGACAAAAACAATCTTTAAAATAAACATTCACTGAGCCTCAAGTTTTACACACTTCCAATACTGACAGCTGTGTTCTTTTGTAAAACAAGAAACCTAGAAGGAGGAGCAGGTAAGAATGGAGTTTCTTATTTTTTTTTCAAAATAAAATGTGCTAAACCAACAAACAATAAGATTGCAGTTTCTTCTTCTGTCTTTTATTAAACACGTGTTCAATATGGTTTTTAAACCTGTAGTGAAACACGTAGGAGAAACCAATTATTATGCAACAGTTCCATCAAAGGAAAAAAACGTGTGCATCAAAACTAAACTCAAAATTGCAACAAATTTCTTCATGATCTAAAAGTTAATAAAACTTGTTGAAAATGAATAGTGAATGCACAATTTCAGTACTAATGTATTTGACGTCCCTGGACAGATTTCCTTATGTAAAGTTGGTGCTCAGATGAAAGGACGACTGTGTGACTCCTCAGGCTGCTTGCTTTTTGTTTGCATACAGTGTCGATAAGATCCAATCACCCATCATAACAGTCGTGTATAAGATCAGTTTCACTGACCTAGCAAAGAAAAATCGGCAAAGTTTTGTTAAAACTGATAATTTAAAAAAAAACAAGTTGAGAGTGTTTCTTTTTTCCTTTGTTTTGTCTGCATGTTCAGTGAGGCAGAACGTTTACAGTTCAGTTATCTTTTAAGTGAAAAGGCTCTGTAAACAGCACAGTTCCTACTCAGGAACAGCACACATTGATTTGGCTTCAGCTGGACTGCCAAATCTGACATAAATGTCTTCGAAAACCGAGCTAAAAAATTGCAGAAGTTGAATAAAAACACGGCGAAACTTGAGAACGCAGCTGGAGAAAAAGTGCTATTTTTAGTGCGAGCTGCGTCTTTCCCACTAACTTCTCACGGGGCCAATTATAGAGCAGAAAGCGCCAGATTTGCTGGATCAACAACAGCTGGAATAGTTTTGTCTGTGTGAATAAGCGTCATTCACAAAGCCTATCCATTGACAGGACAGTACACCGACTGTTCCTCTGTTGCCTGCAGTCCAAAACGTGATTTACCGACTATTTCTCACTGCAAACAGGCTAGTGGGAGACAAGGACAGATCCACCATTCAGAGATAGGTGAATAAAAGTTTACTAAAAACTCCACGATTCATTCACAATGCACTGGAACTCTATTCACTGAGGCGGTGCCTCATCTGTGACCAACAGTCAGGCATGGCTGACTGAGATAAGACTGCTCGTCCTTAACCTTTCACCTCTTTGCTCGCACTTGTAGATACCGTTTCTGCCAGCCGTGGGATGTCACCATCGATTTCTTCAGTGGCATCAAGACTGTAGCTTCAGCTGCTCTAATCACATTGCATCCTAATCTCACACCAGGGAAGCTCTTAATAAAAGAAGCCACAGTTGCCTTCTCAAAGGATTTGAAAACCAGAAGACTTCCTCTTCTTCGTGAGTGCAGAGAGGTTCCTCAAGTTCAAAAACTACTAATAGCAAACCTTCCTGTTAACATACATGTGATCATTGTGCGTGTGAACATGGGGTTTTACCTGTGAGGGCTTTACGCTCAGATCGGTCCTGAAGTTTGGCCTCTTTGCTCTTTTCTGAGCTCTGGAGCTGCTGTTTTTCTTTTGTCTTGGCTTCCAGGGCCTTCACACTGAGCTGCAACTGGCTGGTGTACTTCTCATGCTGCACGGGGAACAGAGAGGAAGCAGGATGTGAAACAAACAATCCAGATTCCCTTTAACATATAGGAAGGATGTCCACCAGAGTCATCTGGTTAAACTCCCTTTTGCCTCACTTTGTGTCACACTTAGCAACTGAATATTTAAGTTATGTTTGACTCTATATCTATTACAGGTAAAAAATGTTCCTTTTAGTTTCTCATCGTCCTTTCATAGGCAACTCTTTTGCCAAGCAGTCCTGTGCTCCTTTTCAACTATTTTCTTTTCAAAATAAGCTCTGGAGGTTTCAGATTCCTTCTTAAGACACTCCGTTTTTTGGAGTTTTTTTTTTTTTTTAAATGACTCAACTTCTTTGAGTCCTTGACTGAAGCTCCTGCCTCATTAGATGACTGCATATGTTGCCGCAATCTCCACCACAGACTTGTCAAACATCTGCAACACCTTGATGCACATAACAAAACCTGTGGGGTGTTGCAATTCCAGTTTAGTCTGATGCCTAACTAAATGTCCGAGGAGCTGTAATTTTCCATCTTCTCCACCTCTTTTCTTCAAACAAAAATAAACTGCTCAACTTATTCCTAAACGGCCTAAATCATGGCTTTAGTTTCCTTCCAATTCCATTTTAAAGGAATATTTTTGAGAAATAAAAAAATGTGTAACAGAAGTAAAAACGACTTATATAAAAATGTTTAGCAATTTTTTCTCCTAACAAGTATGGGTGTAACAATTTGTTTTAACAGCCATTCAGATCATATATTCATTATTTGTGATTGTCAGTATGACTCACAATCGATATTAGTCCATTTTAAACGATCTGATTCAATGACCTAAAATTGATCCAGGACATCTTTAGCCAAAAATTCAACAAGTGAGACTCAGACATAAATACCTGGCTGGCACTGAACAGTGCAGGTGAAAATTTCCAGATTCTTTATTTTTCTTGCAAGATAATCCAATTAATATGTGTAAAATCAAGTAGACAAGAATTATTAGTAAATCCATTTGCATTTTAGTTTCAATTAAATTTGAGTCTGCCTCTTACAGATCGATCTGTTTTATTGTAGGAATAGAATTCAATTAATCGTTACACCCCTAATGAAAAGCAAAAGAGCAATGAAGAACCAATAAAGAAATACCTTGAGGATGTACTTACTTTCAGGGCTTCTTCTGGGACCTTATGTTGACTCTTCTCCAGGATATACACGTGAGTATGTATGAAGAGTTAAAGTGCTTGAATAACTAAGATTTATGTAGCCTCCGCAGACATAAAACAATATATATTTCTTACATATGTGTGCTTTCTTACAATCTGTAATTTCCTTCAAACAACAGTTATTTTGTGCCATTATATTGGAATTTATTTTCACCGTTTACTATGTTTTCATATGGGGGGAGGGGATGGTCAAAGTGTGCTAGAGGCTCCCTCGCCAGTTGACCATAATCCGAAACCGCCGACTGGAAAACCACAGAGGGATTAACATGCCATTGTAGAGCAGGACCACAAAAGCCAAAGACTATACAATAAATGAGTGAGTGAAAGGGCTGCCGACCTCAGCGCAACTGTTAATGGTTAACTTACAACTGCATTTTAGTCTCATAAAAAATTTTAAAAATTTATATTGTGATAATTTCAATTTGACAATATTTAAAAAGGATATCATAACCAAAGCGAATGACGTCTGACAGCTTGAGGGTGATGTAAGTCTGGTCCGGGATCCTGAGGTCATTCACAAAGGTCTGAAAAACAAAAACGTTTTAAAATAAAATGTTCTCACAGAGACAATCCTGAAGGTGCTTGCCTCTCCTCCCACAAAAATAATAATCCACAAAGAAAATGAAATTGAAAGTTCAGCTTTTATTGCTGCAGGTTGAAATAAAGGTAAGAAGGCCAATGAGGATCGTCTTTGCCTAATATTTTGTGGTCAAGTGGAAGGTTCAAGTGTTAACATCTTTTTTTTATTCGGGAGCTAAAACCACCATTTGCCCAGAAAATAGCTCCTACTCTGAGTTTAAATGAAGGTAATCAGAGAAGGATTACAGTTACAAGTCTCTCTCTGTTCTGCTCTGATTAGTTTGGCCGCGTTTCCCTCAGCCAGTAAGAGGTATTCCAAGAACAATGGTGGTGTTTTTCTTCACCCGCCAGCACTAGATTTCTTTGGTGCAATCGAGAGGCAGCGGAGCAGTAAGAGAGGGGAGCTTAAAGGCTTCTTGGGCCACCAAGAAAATCCAGTTTTCAAACTGTATTCTTCCCTTTTACATTTAACAAATAGGCATGTTTGGTGGCCTGAGAAATGCGAGAACTTCCAGTATGACTGGTGCTGTTTTCTTAAGATTGCAGAAACTCACCCCGTTTAAGCTGCCGAGGTCTTTCACCATGTGCTCATCTGTGCTTGATGAATAGTTGATCACTGCGTGTTGTTTGTCCACACTGCGAGACTGTAAAGCAAAATAAACAATAAACATCAGACACTTTTATGATTGCCTTTCTAAAATGTGGCAAATATGAGATAAAATCTTAAGTTAAGTAGTAAAACAAAAACGAGAAATCAGCTTTTCTGTTAGAAACTCTTCTAAACTAATAAACAAAACATCCTCATTCATTCAGAGGACGCTCGATTCATGTAGCATGCATGATAACAGCATTGTGATTTAATAGTAAGCAACAAGGTTTGTAGTTTGATATAAAAAGTAGTAGGCAATTTAGATTAGGTATGTCAGTATACCAAACCACATTTAGTAGATAAAACACCAACACAGCTTTGAGATCTTGATATAAATGTATGAAACACTGTCATCTGCAGCTCTAAAACTCACCAACATGCTAATTTAGACCATCAGAACAAGCACGGCAAACACTCACAAGATACTGTCTGCGAACAATACGCGTGCTGTACGGCACTAAGTGCTGATCCAAATCGAACGCCTCAAATCGCTTCAACACTTGCATGCAAATCAGCAGAAACAATGAGCTTCATTCTAAATTTGCTTCCTTTAATTATCTGCAGGCTGAGCAACTGATTTAGAATGACACGGTCTCCACTCATTAGCACTGGAGGCTTCTCCGTCACATTTGCAGCATGGACATTCTGTCCTCCGAAAAGTAGCTTTGAAGATTGTGAGAAACAATTCCATACCAAACATTAGCTGTATGTTAACTGATCTACGCTGTTTAATGATCTTATAAACATCTAATATTTTTTTAAGCTAATTTCCCACTTTGATTGGGTTACTGTGGTCTACCACTCATGGATACCACATTCCTTGCTCGATGACCCCTAACTTCCCCTTTGGCCACCCTGCCCTCTTTTTATAAAGGAAAATAAGAGCTCTTACTCTGAAAATAATTAACTAAATTAGAAATAAAATACTGTGCTCATCTTCACTGAAGTATAGAAACTGATTAAAACTTACTAGAATGCCAATCATGCCACAATTTTATTATTTTGTGTGAGACGACGGAACTTAGACTGCCGGTAAATACTCCAGTCTTTAAGCTGCCATTCAGAAACTATTACACAATTTAACACATTAATAACAGGCTTGAAATGATTTGGATTAGAAGCCTAAAACATGCCAAGTCAGGAAGCGGTACCAAGCAAATCAGCAGAGAAACAGAAAAATGTGCATCCTTCCAAAGAGGGAGAGGTTGAGGTTTTTCCTGGATCTAACAAGAGCTAAGTGTGGTCACAGAAAATGTTTCACTCTGGCCAACAGAAGAGCATTTTTGGGCATACCACACAAAAAACAGAAAAGTTCCTGGAGTCTAAATGCAGAGTGAGAAGAGAAAGACCATTGAACAGCTCAGAGGTTGTGTTTATAGCAAAAGAAAGACAGCTGCTGTTCAAATTATGTACACAAAAAAAAAAATTCATCAGGTAAAAAAAGGTTGAAATCTGAAGCTACTTGGTCAGCCACATAGGAGGAGGGCACCATTTCTTGCTAGTTTTTCCAAGGACACCAAAGACCTGTTGGGTGTGTCTGCAGCTCACCTGCAGCATAAGCTCACAATCATCTCGACCAACAAAGATCATCTCCCGGGGAAGCCGATGGCGTGTGCCAGAGCTGCTCACTAGGAACCACGATGTCACACTCATGTTGGAGCCACGTGTCAGGATCTTTTTAGCATCCTTAAAAAAGAAAATAAAAGGTTAAATGTCTGGAAACATGGGGAAATAATTACATGTTATGCAAAAGTTGCTCAGCAACTGTTAGATTAACGTGAAGAGAGGACAACATTAAATTTGTTTATCTAAAACAGGGCTCTGCAACCATAAAGTCAATTTCTCACAAACTACAACCCACAAAGCCTGACTTCACCCTTTAGAAAATTAAAACTGATTTGTATTTATTTCACCGTTACTATTATATATTGATAAATATAGAATCAAATGTTGGTTTGGGGTTATAAATAAAACAGAGAAACTAGCCTTTTTTTCCGTATATAAAATTTCTTTTTAAAGAGGTTTACATGATTTTCTTTCAACATAAGACAACCTGTCACATAGGATCATCTCAATGCAACAAGTGTATTAGTATAGTGTCCTGTCAGAAGTTATTAAAAAATATATAGCAGTTTATTTTACTGATTGTGGTGCATCTAAATCAGAAATGTTTTAATATAAATAGCCAAAATGACATCAGAGCTAATCAAGTTACTTTTCCCGTATTTTTTAAACTATACGGTGCACTTAAAATTGTTCAAAAATAGGAAATTAATTCCATAAATCAGGTGTGCCTTAATTGTGGTTTTGCATACTTACCATTAACTGATTTTCTGTGGTGCACGGCAATTTAAAAGAAATCTATCAAAACGTTCTAATTTGACTTATGATACATACGGTCCTATAACTGCTTGTGAATGAGTTAAAGTTTGATTTTGTTAACAGGATGCAGACCCCCCATCTAAACACTAGTTTTTGTAACTAATGCGATTAAATAATCACACAAACATTTGCAATAAAGGTTGATTTGTCATAAGACTTGTATTTAGCTCTACAGAAAATAAAATAAGGACCAGAAAATGCAATTATTTGATTCTCAAAATAAAATCTCAGTATTTCTCAATCCTGGTTTAAAGGCCCCAGCCCTGCATAGTTGACATTTTTCCCTTTTCCAGCACACCTGATTCAAATACCTGTATTGTCATCAAGCTCATGCAACACATGCTAAAGAGCTGGTGATTTGAATGAATCCAGTGAGCTGGACCGGAGAAACATGTCAAACATGCAGTGGAAGGAGGCGATCAGCCTCAATATCAACCAAGTACACCTGAACACACCTCAGAAAATACCATCTGTGTTGTGGCAAAACTGTCAACAAATTTAGTTGATTGGTTGTAGTCTTGATTTTTCTGCTTATTAACTGTGCGATTTTTCATAAAATGAATATCTAGTTTAGTATTTCAGAACTTTTGCTTATGATTATAAAATAATAATAATACATACTTACAGCAGTGTAAACGGATGAGGCTGGGATACCTGTTGGAACGGTCCCTGTGAGTTAGCTAACAACTTCCAGAACACACTTTACTTCCTGTAAGCAGCTAACTTAAACATTAAGGAAATAAAAATGTATGTTCTGATATTTTGAACTTTTTTTTTAATACTATTTTGAAGCCAGCAAAAACGTTTGAAAGTCCCTCAAAGGTGCTGGGTGTCCGTCGGGTGACAGTGACGTTGCTGTGCTAACCGAAACGAGCTTTTCCCCAACATTTTGTTCCCAGCCAGGACTCACCTTTATCGCCTTCTCCGTTTTACGCCTGAGTGAAGCCAGCGTTTTACGTCACGATAATAAACTCGTTTAATGTCGAGGTTCACAAATGTGTCTCTGCCCCAAAATAACGCCAAGGGCACTGAACAGGTAAATTTGAAAACACACCCTCTTCCTCCTTCGGGAATGACAACCGGGCGAAACTATTCTCCCTGTTCAGAGGCGGTGACGTATCTGGTCAAGTCCCATCAAACGGGTTTAATCCTCCCCGGGCAGATGCGAGAAGTCTCACTCTGTCTGATTTTCAGAGCCATGAAAGTGATTGAGAATCCAACACAAGGCCATGCCCCCAAAAATAATTTAGAATTTAATGAATCATATAAAATGGATTAGCAAATATGTTAGCTTGGTAAGTGTAATGCACATTTAAATGGGCAAAAAATGAACTACCGTCAAGACTTTTTTTTGTCTTTTATTAAGTTTTTAAAACAGGCAAGTCAACTTTTTTGCATAGACGAGCTTTGTCACATGTATTTGTTTACTGCCTGTCATTTTCAATATTAAACTCAGCGTTACAAAAGTTAGACATGTCCTCAGCACAAAGTTTGGAATGATTAAATTTTCCATAATTAAAATTTAAATGAAAAAAATGTTATAACCACGTCTTCATGTTTAGATTGCGGGACATTTTTTCTTTAATCTTAAACAGAGATCATATATCCACTTTAGGGCCTTAGGAATCTTGTTGTCCCCTATTTTACTAAATATTAAACAATTTATATGTGGTTTTTCATCTGCAACATCCTGCATTTCTCTAAACTAAATGAAAAGTGCACAAAAGTTTGACAGATTTAGCTATTTGCCAACAAAACCAACAAACAAAAGAAATGACACTTCAGCAACGGGAATATTGCATTTAAATGCACACACTGATATATCAATGAATGCACATGTAAAATTAACTCAAATATATACTTGTACATTGTTTAAATAGTCGCAGACAGGTTTTAACCGCTAGATGGCGGTAGAGCTATAATTTATTGGATCAGTGTTTTCTTGTTAAGCCAAAATTTTAATGCATTTTAAGCACTTGATCATATTCAGTTAGTTTGAGTTTCTAACAAATATATGTAAATGCCGCCTTTAAATATAAAGCTGATGTTTTATTTGTACCTCTAGAACCTTTTCCACAGGCTGTAAATAAAACATTTTCCTTCTTTTTTTAAATTTTTCACCTGTCTATTTAGAATGAAAGGCTCATTAGCAATTAATAGCAAAAATCATTTGCATGTGCAACCACAATGTAGATTTTTGTTGCAGTTCAGCTGTGCGAAATCCTATGAACAGCAGATTTCATTTTGTTTAATAGCAAGGAAATATAAAATAAAATATTGGACATTGCTCATGTCAAAGCAATTAGTTTTTAAAATTTCTTACACTTTTCTTTCATAGTTTGGTAAAATCATTGATAAACTGAATTTTATTTTTTTAAAAGGGCAGGTGCAGTGATTCACTTTTGTTTAAAAGCTCTAATTGCTGTAAATTAAGCAAACAGAAGACGTTATTTTATTTAGATAAGAGATGTTGCTTAAGATGATCTTCATTTTGGCTTGAACGATTACCTGATTGTCATGAGAGACTACTGTTTTCTAAGTTCCCTTGATAATCCGACCACTTTCCATTGCTCAACATGTGCTAAATATATGTTTGTTTTCATGCAACAAAAGTGGCAATCCCTTAATGGCTTTGACAGTGGAGCAAAGAAGTATAACCAATTCTTCAAAATTAAAAATATTAAAGAGGTCAGTGAGAAACCATGAGAGATGGAATAAATACAAAAGCACTGACAATCTCCCTCTACCTGGGGTTCCATGCAAGGCGACTAGAAAACAATCTTGAGAGAGTTATGGAAGCAGGTCATTAACCACATGGGGTACCTGGTCAATAACTGGAAGAAAGTTGGAACCACACCAACAAACGTTATAATAGTAACAACCAACATTGTGATGGATTCAAATCCTGCAGAGCTCCAAAGGTCTCCCTGATTGAGCTAACAGGTCCATGACTTTATGATATTAATGCCACTTATATGGAGGAGGAAGAATGCTGAGCTGAAACCCAACTCTGAAGCATGGAGGTGTAAACATCATGGTTTGCGGTGTCTTTTCTGCAAATAGGACAGGACCACGCATCCATATTAAGGAAAGGATAAACGTGTGGTGAGATTTCTGGCAAAAATCTCCTTCCAAGAATGAGAAGATTGAAACCCACCTGAATCTTCTAGCAGGACAACAATCCCATCACCAACCAAGGAATGGCAACGGGAAAAGTATTTCAAGGTTTCAAGGAATTTGTGAAGGGACTAGAATCTTTCAGTTCTATTTTCTGCACCATTTTGCAGATAAAACCCTTAAAAATTCATACATTGTGATTGATTAGAACTTTTTTTTGTTTTGTATTCTGTCTTTCAAATTGGACACTAACAAACATTTTCACTAATTTTTCAAGTGTTCGATCGGCTGCTTTACATTTAATTACATTAAAACCTTTGTCTGGCAGATTCATCGTCTGCTGGAGGCAAGTGCACCAGCTACAAAAAGCCTTGAGAACACC
Source organism: Oryzias javanicus (assembly GCA_003999625.1). Classification (NCBI taxonomy): domain Eukaryota; kingdom Metazoa; phylum Chordata; class Actinopteri; order Beloniformes; family Adrianichthyidae; genus Oryzias; species Oryzias javanicus. Next base: position 9,704,150 of record CM012458.1, read on the forward strand.
AGCAGAAGTCAGATAAGTTGCAGTAATTGTCATGTGATGACCGCATTGGGCCAAAGCCTCTGGCTCGCTAAGTGATGCTTGTCTGCATTGCAGGTGGCCAGAAGACCATACAGTGAGTTCTGGCTGTCAACATCTGCTCCAGAGACCGCACCATCTGCACAAGGCCCTGGGGGGAGCATCCTTCCTCATCTCGGAGCAGCTGCAGAGCCTCAGACATGGACCTAAGCCGCCTCGCAGAGTCAGAAAACACAGCCAAGACGCAGTTGGAGCTGCTGTTGGAACATCCATTTCACAAAAGCTCGTCTTGAGGAAGGAATGACAAAAACTAACTCCTAGTTTCACAGATTTTTATTCAGCAGCAGGAAATGAATCAACAAAGCCAACCTTTAAGACCTTTTTTTATTTCATCAGTTCGAAAGAAACAAGTAAAAACCGTGTACAAAGTTTATACGTTTACTAAAGCTGGTGTCATCAGTCATGGGAATAAAAAGAGGGGCAGGTACAAAAAAGTTTGAATGAAAAAATATAAAAGTCATTTTCCCATTGTTCAGAATTTGATAGTAAAAAGGGAGAGGCATAGGAGTAAGTAACAAACAGACTCAAAAAGGAAAAAAAAAAAAGTTTGCAAACGATTAAGAACAATATAAAAATCTTTACATTCATTTAGGCAGTTTTGAAAGAAATGATTATCTGGTTTCTTAAGAATACTGAAGTGCTGTTGGAAACTCAGAAGGAAGAGTTTGCCTTTCAAAGAGACAGTTCTTCTGCTGTCTTTATGGAAAGAAATTCAACCAATCGCGTTTAATTGATATATAAAAAAAAAAAAAGCAAACTTTGTCTTTACCAACCACAAAATACAAATATGGGTCTAATACAATCATTTTGGGGCAGCAAAGTGCATATCATTGGCACAGTAAAACTCATTTTATTCCATGCTAGTTTATAAATAACTCAGAAGCTCCTGAAGGGTTAAAAATCCCCTAAAGTAGCAGAACAGAGATGCCTGTGTTTTGTTTTCCCTGAAGCCCAGTTTGCTTGCAAAGTATTCTTAAAGAAGTGCATTCTGTTAAAGTGACCTCATTGAGGCTGCAGCATATGCACTGGGTGGAAATTACCCAATAGTGTCCTGCACATTGAAGAATCTAGAGGACAAAAGTTTCTGAGCACAGAGATCAGAAGGGGGTGTCTGCAGAACAGCATCCATATCAAACGGCTTCTGGAAGCGCATACTTTAGGGGAGCTGAAGGAATTTTTAAAAAAAGCTACGGGAGCGGGAAAAACCGTGGGTCTTTAGTGATGTGCAAACAGCAGGCCAGCCTATGGTCAAATGATTACTCATGCTGCATTTTTCACGTCTGTGCCATTCCTCATGTCGAGACTGTATTGCACAATTGATTTATCAGACCAATTATGGTGCGGCACGACAACACAACAGACTGACTAATATCAGTACTGCATCAGGGTGGGCAGAAAGTGATAAAAGGAAAAAAAAACATTGTCCAGATAAGGGAATTTCAGTCTTAGGGAAGTTAGCCATGTGTTATCACACATACAAATGCAGAAAAATCAACTTTATTTGATACGGTACATTCAGTTATGAACCAAAAAAAAAAAAAAAGTCTGAAAAGGACTTGGGAAAACATGGATTTACCACCCACTCAAAAAAAAAAAAAAAAAAGACTCACTCTCTGCTCACATGATGTTTTTGGTCCACAGCATGCCTATTTTCTATTTTAAAATGTTTGATATTTCATTGTATGTATAAAAGACACCTATTGAGATTATTTGATTTATAGCAGTACCCTAATTTGTGCAACTACCTCCCCCTCCTCCATCCATTATGCTGTAGAAATGCTCGGTAACCAGGAATGGAGGGGTAGTGTCATCTCCACGGTCAGTTTTGAAAAGCCGCTGAGAGCAAACACATGCATCTTTGTTTTACTTGCACCCCCTCCTTCCTATTAAACACAGCTTTGCAGATTGTGAATGTTGCATCCAACGGGAGCTCCTGCTGACAATACTGAGAGGACACGGCTGACGCCTCGGCCTTTGGAGAGTGCAGTCGGGTGGAGATGGTGGGACCACAGGAATGTTTGAGGGTTTAGGCCGTCCCGCTGGCAGAGTAGGAGAACTGGGGGAAGTGGGGTCTCCGTTCGCTGTCAAAGGACTCCATACTGTCATCTGAGTTTCACAGGGGGAAAAAAAGACAGACAATATTAGGAACAAAAGAACAAAGTGGATCATCTTTTGTTATTTTTTTTTTTAAGTTTTTTCAGTCATCTTTTAGATTTACAATGATCAGAATAAAGAAGTGATTAGAAATGCTATTTTTAGCTTAGTTTTGTTTATATATGTCCTCCATCAGAAAAATGCCACAAAAAGATTTTAAAAACACAATTTTTGCCAGTGTGTCATCAAGTATCTTGATGTCTTGAAGCTTCAGGGCAATACAGGTATACAGTGTTCCCTCTTTACATTCTAAAAACAGCAAAAACTGGAAGGAAGTGTGCTAAGTAGGATTACAGATGTAACAATCACATGCATAAAAACACCCCCTACACACCTTATACACTTTTCACAGACAGCCATAAACAATTTTACACTTTCTTTAAACACACTCAAAGCTCAAAACTTTATGGATAAATAAGTCCAGTATTACAGAATGAAACATTTCTGATCATGATAGAAGATTTAGGTAGATTTAGCAAACTGAACGCAATCTGTACAGGAGAGAAGGCAGAGAAGAGATTGATCGAAAAGATCAACAACCAATCGGGACTCTGAACAAAGTGTAGTGCAGGGAAAACAAAGCAAAACTGCACAGAAAAAGATCTCTGACAGTGAAACTGAGAAAAATGAACTGCGACATGGAGGGAACACTGATGTAAAAATAAACATTTTATTTTTTCTTTCAAATGTACTGTCCTTAAGGTACTGAATCTTAAGACTTGTGTTTTAGGAAAATGTAATGCATTCAAAATCTATTTCATAGTGTGGCACTATTTTAATGAACACCCATTCTGGATAGATCTGAAAACAAACACTAGTTTGAACAGGACCGTATCCCCTTAAAATGTTTTTTTTTGTCCAGCTATAAAGAAACTCAAAGATTCAAAATGTGCATGGGTGACCGACTGTGGAGCTTTGAATTTCTGAGACAAAATTCCATATTAGAATTCACTGGATCATGGAAAATATTCCAACCCATTCCTTCATGGGCCTCAGTATACTTCAAAAATAGAAGAATTAAAAAAAATTCAACTGTGGTTTTGGATCCTCCTTTTTTATATAAGCAATCACTATTTTTTGAATTCAACTCATTTTCCATCACACCACTGTGTTCATCTACTGTTATGTAGTGTTGCTCGTTTTTCTAAAGCATAAATGTCTCTACAATGCAGATGTACATACAATTAAAAAATGTAAAACCAAATTATACGATTTCCTAGATTCTCTCCTTACAGTCCATCGATGAACATTACAGAACGTTCTCTTCGTTTTATGTGGAATAACTTGTGGAACCAGTGACTGACTTTTCTCACTGTATAATACATAAATCTACTTCAATGGAGCCATTTTTTTTTTTTTTTTTCCAGTAGAGGGCATACAGAACTAACTTGAATGTTTTTAGGAGAGTGTTACTGCTTTAATCGATCCTCTTTTCAAGTTTAAATATGCCTGGCATTTTAATTTGTCGTCTAAGTTAAAGAAATTCAGCAGTAATATTTTAAGAAAAAAAATAAAAGACTGTAAATTTGATTCTATTTTCTTGAAACAGTGATTAAAAAAGCAATGCAAAGAAGAGTTAGTATTTGTTTTATGTATTATACAAGTTCATTTATCCTCACTCTGTCCTTGTTGCTCAGCAGCTTTGTTACAAAAATATAAATTTCCCTAAAACCAAACAAGGATTTTGTTTTATAGTTTCTAACTGCAGCAAAGTTGCATTCCTGTGAGTTCTTCCTTGCCAGAACTGTGATAGTGACTTGTGCGTATCGCTTCCGTATATAGGTAACTGGTTTTTTGGTGCCTGAGTTAGGATGAGACAATTATGTGAGGACAATTGTGGACATGAACAAGCAGCAACAGTCCAGTCACAGATGCTGGTCTGACTGTGTCAGTCTCATGAGTCATAGAAAAAGAAGCTTGAAGCTTCATTACGCATAAAATTTCAAAATAAATCTAATTGAAAGGGATGAAGTTACCAATTTGTAATTTATGTAGGACAATTAATGTATGACAGAGCTAAAGAAAAAATTATAGTCACATTTTTTGCTGATCCTCAAGGCTGGTGCTCATTATTGTCTTTTGACTTCTGTTTCATAGTTTTTATCCTCCTAGTTCCCTAAAATACATCTAAGCTTCAGTTACCTTCCATTTTCAATCCAGTAAATTAAACAAAAACAAGTTTAAAGAAACTGAGAAACGAGTTAACGCATTTAGACTCTTCGATATTAAGTTATTTCACCTTTAACATAATCAATAATTTTTGGCCTTGTGCGTGCCCCTTCCTTTTCTCATAAAACATGCTCTGTTATTACCAGCAGCACAAGAAACTTGTGTCATGATTCTTTTGCTGTTCTGCTAACCTGGAAGCAGAAGTCACGCAGACTGTCCTGTTTGCCTGGGACATAACAGTTAATTTCCTCGATTAATGCCTTATCCACTTGCTCTTTCCCAACTTTTTTTTTTTAACAACAGATTAAGTTTAGTGTCCGTACTAGTTGTCTACACAAAGCATACCCTCTACAACAAAACTTGGAGTTAAGAAGCATACTATTAAATGAGGTTCTATCTAAACAAAAAGACTTTGACAGGTGGAGATAAAATTATTCACGTGAACCATTCAAAACAAATTTCAGTTTGCACTTTATGAAATTTCAACTTACGCACTTCTTTCAATTTCTGCTCGCTTTATATGGCATTTCAGCTTCATTTCCTCTTCATGTGCATTGTTTTATTTTTGATTAAACCAGCAAAAAACTTTCTGTCAGTGATTTGTTTGCGTAGTTAAACCAGTTTGACTAACCGAATCAGAAGCACGCAGGCAGAGACATGGTAGTATTTTTTTAAATAAAAAACAAAGACCCAGTTTTTAATAAACTATAATGTATTCACATTCCCGTGGACTTGTCTTCACAATTTTTTTTTTTAACAACTGACAGTCACCATGTGTTCTTATTGGGTTAATACACAGACGGCAAACTGATATCATGAGGAAAGAATGAAATTATGAGTTTTGCCTTCAGAATATCAAAACATCAAGTCTTCATATTGATAGACGAAAGAAAAGACTAGAGCAAGTACATGCTTACATTTTAAAACTGAGTGCTATGTTCTTTTATTTAGACTAGTCTTCTTCGCTACAGCAAGTAACACATCCCGGTGAGTAAGCAGACATTAAATGATGAAAATAAACCTTTTACGTTCTAAAAAAATTATCGAAAAACTCTGTGAAAAACGCACTGTGAAACGATGGCCTAAGTCGAATCCTTCCCATCTTGAAAGCTTCTAAATGAAAGTCGACATTGAAATCAAATCAGTTGTGCGAATTTATTTCACAGCATCGATCCGTTTTTACTCTCCGTCCAGGGCCAACCATTGCTCTTCTTCATTTGATGCAGCCTGGATCACAGAGTTTATATTTAAATGTAAATAATGACTTGTTGTAGCATGACCTTGTAGGAATTAGCCTAAAGTTGTTGTGTTACTCGACGCTTTTGTGCTAAAGCGGACCCATAATCAGGTACGGAGAGTCAAATTAATTTGAGTAATTTTCATACACTCTCCATTTGGAGGGCAAAATGTAGGGGAAGGGAGACATATTAAAGGAAAAAGTGATCAGAATGTCTATAACATAAAATTGAACAACTTTCACATGATTACTAATTTCATCTAAACTCAAGATCTCACACGTTAATCGGGTTTCTTCAGAAGACCAGAGAGCAGGGAGCGCGCTGAAGGACCCGGGTAGGCCGAGGGGGGATGCTCTTCCATGTGGATGAGCCAACCGAAGCAGTTTCTCGTGGTCCTGGTTGTAGAAAGGCAGTCTGCCGCACATCATTTCATACATGACCACACCAAGACCCCACCAGTCCACGGCACGGCCGTAGTCGTTGTCTTCTAAAGATGCAGGCAGTTCAGTAAACTGTTTTAATGCATCTGTTGTGGGATTTCAGTTTGATGATCACTTTGGCATTTAAAAAAAATTAACCATGATTTTGGGAGTCATTCTCTATGGTAAAAGCGTCTTTCTGGTATATAGAATTCCTCTGGAGCTTTGCATTTTTAATCGCCACAGGGCTTTTTTTACAAACAGATCAACAAACACTTTAGAAAAGCAAATGAGTCAAAAAAAAAAAAAAAACAGGCCAGGATCTAACAAACAAACTAAAATTCTCTGAAAAGGAAATATTTTGTCTCAGCCTTCTCCAAAACACTTTTGTTGACCCGCTTAACGCACTCCTCCACTGTTACGCTTGCTGAACACCACAACCTGTTGAATGTCTAATGTGCTGTTGAGCGGAGGCGTTCCAAGGTCTCTGGGGACGCGTACAGGTTTTTACCTCACCAGGCGGATGTTGAAGGTGAAGTTATCCAAACCTTACGTTAAGTACTTTTCTTCAAACTTCAGCGGGGCTTGATGCAGGATAATTCAAATCTAAGAAAAAGAAATGGTAAAGAGATTTATGTGCTTTGAGACGCCCGTTGGAATTCCTGAAAATAAAAAAAAAAAGGGGGCTTCTAAAAGCAGGCGATAGAGTTGGTAAAAGAGAAAATGGACCGCGAGATTGCAGCGTTCTCCATGATCGGTGAGACGCGGCCAGATGCTCTCGGCCTGGAGCTGCGGCGAGCGCCGAGCACCGCGGAGGCCAGAGGGGGAGTAACGTGAAGCCGACGCGGGGCTAGGATTACTGGGTTGTCTCTATTTCCAGCACTGCTGTCGTGTGATTCACACCGTGCGACAGCTGGGCCTGCAGCTGCCCCATATATGTAGAAGAGCACCACAGCTGTGAAGCTGCCAGGAGCGCAGGAGCCAAGCTCATCCCTCATATATGTAACCAGGGCTGCTTCCGAGCCTGTCGGATTCAGCCCCCAGCCCCAAACTAATACAGTTACAGCGCCCCGGAGGAGCAGATAAGCAGGAGGGGAAGGGAGGACGGGATAAAAGGCACACTTGCTGCTTCAATTCTTATGCTGCATTCTCTTCTGCTTACAGAAGTTCTAAGCTGGACGTCATTAATCTTTCAAGCTGGTGAATCCAGAGCAGCGCTGGTGGCTAAATTAAACACATCAACTTTTCTTATTTTGTGGATGTTCCCCCAACAGCCAATTCCCTCAGCCAATAATGGTTTTCTTCCTGGAAGTGCTTCATAAAAGTGACTAAGTGAATTTGTCTCACTCCTCACTCCAGAGACACTCTGGTCAGGCTGCTGCAGATCCAGTCTGCGCCCCCCCCCCCCCCCCCCTCAACCCCCCCACTCCCTTTGCTTTTCTCTCAGCAGCTCTGGGCGGATTCAGACCTACAAGACTGATGAAACCACCACTACACACAACAAGCACTATTTTTATATGATGTCAACCAACACTGCCTGGCCCGCACTCCATGGAGACGCTCACCAGCAACCCTGTTACCGCGGCAACGCCCCCTGATGCCTTCCTCTGCTGCGATGCTGAGTTTAGGAGCTGCAACTCTTCGGAGAGGAGCAGGCTGACACAAATATGAAAAAAACAAACTTTATTCTTTCCAGGTGAGAATGTTTAAAAACTGTTTCAGTCTGCACAGGAGAAAAACCTGCCGGCCGTTGCTCTGAGTTAGCAGGAGTCAGGTGAGGCATCCGGAGCAGCATCAGGCTCTGCAACCTGGTATCACACAACAGTTGTAGCCACTGTGATCTCTTTCACCCCCCACCCCCACCACTCCGTCTTCCAGAAGTGGAAGCTCGCATTTCCTCGGGTACTGCCAGGCTATCACCCCGCCCCAACCACAAACTTCCAATGTGTTCTAAAAGCAACGATCCAACAACTGTGTCAATACAGACGCTCTCCTTCCTGAAGCATTTTTACAACAGCAGGCAAAAGGGACCAACAAACACGTGTACACTTAAAAGCGAGGGATCGGGTTACACAGCCCACCACAACACTCCCCATACCTGCACGCAACTGGGAGCAGCCACACCTCTCCCTTGGAGCAAAGGCGAGAGCAGGCTACCCTGCCCTGGGCACGCGAAGTACTCATTAGCTCAACTTCAGCTGGAGATTAGAAAGGCATTTTCGGACAGCTGCTCTTTCGGTTAAATTGTCAAATCTATTGATGTGCGACAACACGTGCTGCGTTTTTATGCGAGATGCGGAGATGTCACACATGTCGAGGGAGTCGGTTTTCCAAAAAGGAATGCCGATCATGCTTCTACAGCAGCTAATTAATGTAAAGGTTTTTCTCTGAAAATCAAAATGGCCTGACTGTAGGATGACATTTTTGAAAGTAATGCGACTCAGTAGGGAAAATTGTGAGGAATTCAAGTTTGGTGGTCTTAGGTTCAAGTGAGATTGAACTGTTGGTTTGAAAAAAAAGAAAAAGAGTTCCTGCAGTTACCTCAGGTGCAAGGTACTCCGGTGTCCCACAGAAAGTTTTCATGGTGGCGCCGTCTTTGATCCCCTCCTTACACAGGCCGAAATCGGTGATCTTTATGTGTCCGTCTTTGTCCAGCATGAGGTTTTCCAGCTATGAAAGACAAGAAAATGAATAGAAACCCAAATTAAAATCATAATCAATTAACATTAACTACTTAAGGAGCATTTTAATTAATAGTTCACAAAATCTACAGGTCTTGCTGCAAAATATTCCTAATCATGACCCTTCCACTGTTGTGCTTAGAGGTTATAGCCCACTCATATGAATAATTTGAACAAGATCATAATTCAAAGTAATAAGTCTAAAAAAAATGTTGAAGTACATAAAGTATGTTTGGACTCATATATCCAAAGGAAACAAGAACTGAGGCCTTGGACTTTTAAGGAGGGAGTTCTTTTCATTGGTTTGATCTCCATGGGTACTTGCTGGGCGGATGAGGGTGGGTGGTTCTCCTCCAGCTACAGGTTGGTAAAAAATAATTTTTCCCCCTTTTCTAGTCTAAACCCCTTTTTTTTTTAATTACACTGAAGATGTTTGTTTTAACCTCAACACTTTATTTATTATTAAAAGGGAAATCTTTATTTAAATGACGATAATTGAATCTGTTTTTGTCAAATTTCTATTCTTAAGCTCAATAACTTTGTCTTTATTCGTGTGCTTTATTTCGGGGGAAAAAAAAAAAAAGCCATGAATTAACCGTGACAGCAAAGTTGGAATAGAGCACTTTAACCATTTTGTAGATTAAAATAATATTTGTCACAAGAGTCCTGGTAGTCATTTTGCAAAAAGAGAAATGACAAAGTTTCTTCAATGACAAATGAAAACATATTCATGGATGCTGCAGAGGAGCAAAATATCAACATTCTGGTTAGAATTTCAGTATAGATAACTCTATTCAGAAAGAAATGCATTTTTTTTAATTATGCTTATTCAACAGTAATAAGGAGATGCCTGAGCTGAGCCCCACCCATCTTGGATGAATGGGTGGGAATCATCCTGGATATTTTTAGGGAGGAAAAAGTGACATATCAATTAGGGTTCAGAAAAAGAAATTTTATCAAATTTGGAACAAATGTATTCAATTGGTTTCTATGGCGTTTCATTTATGTCAAAACTCCACGCAGAAATAAGACATCTCCGCGAGCGTATCAAGCATTCCGCGCGGACTATTCAGACCCCGGCGAACGCTTGTTCCTCCTCCGCGAGCAGAAAAAGTGCCCGCACGCGAGAGACTGACTACTTCCGTATGTGTGAGCTGGTCTCTCGAGCACGAGTGATGTGCACGAGGGAGCAGAATCTCAGTGAGTGCGCGCATGCGGGACACTTTTGGTATGTGCGCTCGCGTGGACTCTGGTTCTGCTCATGAAGAAAATTTCTGCTCGCACGAGGGAAAAAGGAGTTTTTTGGGGCGGAGACAGAGGGCCGCACCAGCTTTCTCCTGATTGGTCTATTTGAGGACGACGACTCCTTCTAAACCCACGTAGACAGAAAGGAGTTTGACGAGGTGGCTGTAGCCTAGCTGTCTTGCAGAAGCTAAGAGCTGAGACTTTAGAAATACCGTGTTCTCTCTTATTTGTGGGGTTAGAGACCAGAGACCTCCGCGACTATGGAGAAGACCCTCGCCCCCGTCTCACCCCCCACCTCAGTGGCCAAAGAATGTTCGTTACCGATCCGTAGTCATCAGAAACACAGAAACACTTGCTCAGCATGAAGGTTTTTTAATCCAGAACAGACTGTGCCTCAAAAATAAAAAAGAAGCGTTTCCTCCTTCATTATTTAACTGTCAGACTGCATCTCTATACAGAATTTTACTTTTCAATTTTATTTTTCTTAAAGCAAAATTTGAGCAAATGAAGGAGAATCCTTCATTGCAATTACAAATTCATATAAACTGCCTAAATGAGACGCATCACACAGTGTCACGATTTGAGGCTGCGCGGCTCTCCTCACCATCCCGCTTTTTCAGTCCAAGTCACCTGACAGCTGTATCTCACACGTGGCCAGCAGCGCCAGGCCAGAGTCAGCACATCCTCCAATCCTGCTACCCTCGCATTTTCGAGAGAACCCTAGCAGGCTGGAATCCTGCCTCATAAACCCAGGGGAAAGAAGGAGGGAGAGAGGAAAGGAGAAAGGGAGAAAATGTGCTGTGCTGACCTGGCTGCTATAGTTTTATCAGCAGGAAGTGTTGTACGGCTACAGAACCTCACTGCAGCACTGATAACCCTTCCAAACCCCAACACGCACCATCAATCAGCAGCATCCATTGCTGGTGTAATTTTAACACGTGCCCTGCTTATCTGCGGAGCTTTAGCTCAAGTAGCCCCTGGAAATTTAATTCACTGTGACGTGATTGTTTTTCTTTTATTGTGCGTGAAAAACTGCTTTTCTGCAGGGATATTTGGCATTTACTAAGAAAAAAGTGCAAAGATCATCACCTGCCAAGAAGTATGCATTGAGCTATATTGCTAAGTGGTGGCGTTTGAAAGCATTGGTGGTTATTTTGGCCGTGCTGCAGCAATCTACAGACTAAGCTTGCTTCCAGCTGCAGTACGGTCTGGGGGAGGCGGATCAATAAGCCCATGCCGACCATTTGGAAAGAAATAAATCCCATTTATGTCCAGGCAGGAAAGGGATGAATAAAGGGAAAGGGGTGAGACTCCACAAAGGGAAGATCGAGTTGATCGCGCCCCTACCTTTAAATCTCGATAAACCACGTTTCTCTCGGCGTGTAGGTAGTCCAGCGCTGACACGATCTCCGCGCCGTAGAACCGAGCCCGCTCCTCTGAGAATACCCGATCTCGTGAAAGGTGGAAGAAAAGCTGAAGGAGAACAGAGGACGTTAACCACAGGGAGACTAAAGGCCACATCTAAAGTACTGATTAATAAAAAAAGGTTTTACCTCGCCGCCGTTTGCATACTCCATGACAAAACACAGGCGGTCATGTGTCTGGAAGGAGTACTTCAAACCCTGCAAGAACATTTTTTTATGAGATGTTCGTCATATTTTGGCATTAATTAAGAATTTTAAATAAAAAATGGTCCCATCTGTGATGGGGGGAATCTGCGATTACAGATGTCTTCAAGTTGTAGAACCTCCTCACTACACACTTTATACACTTTTCTCAGACACAAACATGTTCACACTTTTCTCTTGTTTAAACTGTAAAAGTTCACATCTTGACAGAAAAATAAGTCCAGCATTATGGAATATAAAACAAAGATCTAGTCAGGACCACAGATTCATGTAAATGTGGAGAGCTGAACAGATTCTGTACAGGAGACACGACACGGATGAGACTGACACCAGCCAATCAGGATGTATTACATTTTTTTTTTTATTTTAAGTAAAAAGCACGCAAAGCTGCACTGCAAAAAAAAAAAAAAAAAAGAGGCCATACAAGGATATAGACCACAATTTAGCATTTTCGGTGATTGCCAGGTTTAAACAGCTATTCTTTCCTTCCTATGCATGTTTTCGTTATCCACCACTTCAAAGTAACCATAAAAACCCACCTCCTAAAAAACACTTAGCAGGTTGTTAACCCTTTGTAGTTTGGCAATTTTACTATAAATAGTGGGGATGCAGGGAAAAATCGATTTGGGAATATATCACGATTCTTGTATCGATTTAAAATGTCGACATTAAATCATTTATTTTTGAGCATCCTTCAGTGTTTTACTTCTGTTTTCCACTTAAACCCAGACCTGTGGCTGGCAGCACCACAGCAAACTGAACCTCCTTGAGCAGCTCTACTCTAACCAAAACAAGATCTCACAAGAACCAGCTTGTGTTAAATGGTCAGTCGGCTTGCAGTTTCTGTTGTTATGAGACATGAATGACTCTTCTTATACTGAAAAATGTTTTGTCGTGGAAATCAGGCAATGTTTACTGTCCCCTTTAAAAACAAATATTTCTCAATTTATTTAAAAAAAAAAAAAAAAAAAAAATCACCATAAATTTGCTTTGGTAAAAGCAACTTGAATATAAGATACAGTCACAGTGCTTGATGTTGTGATTATTAAATAAAATGAATTTTATTCTATATGCACCATATCGTGAGACATTTATTGTGATACATACTGCCAGACTCCTGGCAAAACACACCCCTAATAAATACTCCCCAAATTTAGGTGCAGCCTATGGAATGGGACCACTTCAAACAGTTCTGCTCTCCTCTCTAAATGGATGCTGCTGATTTTGGCTGAAGAGGCTTTATGGCTAGAATACGTTTAGCTTCGTGGAGGAAGTTCTTACTGTTAGGAACGGATGCTTTGAATTCTGGAGGACTCTGTTTTCTGTCAGTGTGTGAGCAACTTCATCCTGGAGAAAAAAAAAAGCAAAAGGATTGTGTAACTCTTAAAACAGCTTTAAGTATCACCCCCCCCAATTTGCTGGCAGCTACTCACTTTTGCTACGATCACCTCCTTCTTTAGGATCTTCATGGCATAGTAGCGTCCTGTGGCCTTCTCCTTTACCAGAATAACTTTGCCAAAAGTGCCTTTTCCCAGGAGTTTGAGGTATTCAAAGTCGTGCATAGTCTGAGGGGGGGTCGAAACAGAAGTGGCATCTGGTTACAAGCAGGAACATTAACAAACCTAAGCTCTAACTAGCGAGGACACTCAATCCCACTGACAACAACAGTGAAGCATTTTAGATACCCTTTTACGCACTGAGCAATTTCCATTCCACTAATGGTTTGGCCTATATGTAGTTGTGTCTCTGTTAACCTTTGACCCCCGGTGCTAAGGAGAATGCAGAAAATGGTTGTGTGGGGGACATCCAATCCCGTGGCCTTGGACCTTTATGTGGTGACACACATGTGGGGGGTTGTGGTGCTAAGCCACCCATGGCTGATGTTTGGTAAAGAAGGCTAGAAGGAGGTTGTAAACTAGGAAGGTTATTGCAAACAACGCATGAAATTGGGGGAAGATGACCTCTTGCTTGGCAGGGAAACAACAGATGTTTTAGAAGTGATAAACACTCCGTACCACTTTGTGCCTAGGTTTGGTCAGGTAGACCTCCATGTCCATGGGGTCTGGAGAGGAATCCATCATCTCTTCTTCTTGTTTCTGGAGGCCTTCCGCCACTGTCTGGATGGCTTTGGTCCATTCTTCCCTGTGAGAGACGAAGGCAGCAAGGACAGATTACATCAGCCCATTTTCCACCATGCGAGCCCGGCAGCCCAATCACGTAATTGTCTTCTTATCAACAGGAAGGCAATTTCAAGAGTGAGCTCTGCCAAAAAGCCAGTGGACCTTGCGCTGGTACGCAGCAATGATTAAGTGCACATATTTCGTGCATGCTTCTACTTTCAAGTGGTTATTAAACTGTGCAGAACCGTTTGAACAGGAAGACGACACGTTTGCTCCTCACTTGCCTCTCCTCGGGGGTCTCCACGTGGAAGGTGCGCTCGATGACAGTGGTCCACTGCAGGCAGCGGATGATGAATGTGTTGGGCTTGGGCCGCTCCGTCTTCATCAGCTGGCACTCTGACCACAGCCAGGGAGAGTGAGGAGGGAGATGAAGAGAAGCATGCAGGAAAGAGACAAACCCAGAGTTATCGCCATTTATCTTTATCGCCGCTCTAGCAGACACCGTCGGTCGGTTTGGAGAAAAACAGGTGCCTTTGTGCAGATTACAGCTGTAACCCATTTTGAAAGCATCACGATCTATTATAACCAAACAGAACAAAAACACATTTATTTTTGCCTTTCATATCTTTTTTGAACAGTTAAGACTTCCCCAAAATGTAAATTAGTGATGACAAACAGAAAGAGTGCCACGTGTTGTAGCCGTTTCTCTCTTATTAACATCTGTTCCCAAATGGAACATGTCAGCATCTATGTCAGGATGTGACACGGAAATGGCCTTGCTTCTGATAGATGGAAGACCGTGAGACCACCGCTGAGATCCAACATGGCTCCATCAGTGTGTATATGTAATCCAGCTGCAGCCGCCCCGTCAGCTGTGACACGCCATGTGTCCTCTGTTGTGGGGTCGCAGTAGTGACAGAAACCCAAATCCCCACAGATGAAGACAACAGCCTCAGCACCGAGCCAGGATTAATAACTGAAATCAGGCGGCTAATGGCCACGATAACTCAAAAGCGTCAGAGAGGAAACATTTCGTTAAAAACAAACAGTGTGCCGTCTAATTGCCGTGTTCAGTCATATGCACAGCTTATCGCAGCAACTTTCTGATATGAAGACAGAAATGAGTGAGCTCTGGGCATCTTGTTCAGCAATTTACTATTTTCTCCAAAAACATTAGCTTTGAGGACTAAAAAGTTACAGGGAAAAAGTTAGAAGAAAAAGAGGAGAAACAAGAAACCAGAAACAGAAAGGAGGAAAAAATCTTTTTTTTTTTTTTTTTTGCAGATACTCACGTGCTACAGAGAAGTTATTTAAGGGGGTTTCCAGCTGGTCCACATCTTGTGGTCGCTCTTTGTAACCAATAAAAGTACCATCACTCTTCAGGAGAAAATACCTTGGCCTCCAGGTCTTTATATACTCTCCTAAGATGAGAAAGATATTGACAAAAAGAGGCAAAAATAAACAACTTGTGACAAAAATTGCAAAATTTTTCACGCACAAATTAATTAAGAAAGGGAGAAAAAAAATGAATGTAGGTTTTCTTTATTTTTGGGGTTAAGCGATTTGTTTTATTTAAACTTTTTTGATCTGTAGCTCATTTTAATTGCTTTGCCGCTTATTGACTGAAATGAACGAACGCCATCTTTACGTTTAGGTCATCTTCTGTACAAATGTGGGTTTCTGCAGGAGTTGTGACTCTTTCTTCACACCTGGAAGCTTTTATTTAATGAATCTAGTTGCAATTTAGTAAAATCATTTAAAGACCCACTCTGATTAAGCTAGTGCTTTTATTAATGTGTTCCACACCAAAGGTCCCATCCACTATTCAAGAGGTGAATACTAAAAGACATAATGCAGAAACTATATCCAAGAAAAATATGCAGTTTTTGCTTTTATTATTTTTGGCTAAAAATTGGCATAATTACAATTAGAAGGCCATTGAAAATGAAAAATTCTTGCCCAACACAGACTTTAACATTTTTTGGTCACATTTTATCCAATAAAAGACAATATGTGAAATAAGTCACCAAGTGTTTACTTAGTCTTCGCTGCCCGAACCTCCTAAAACCAAAACTCCAACCATAACTCAAACCATGCATGGTCATCTCTTTCACTTACAGATACTTGCGTCACACTAATTAATCTCTCTGAGGAAAGAAAAAAAAAATCAATTTATTCCAGAGATGCTTCAGGAAACGTCGTACCAGATGTTGCGCAAATGGAGAACAAAATATGCTTACATATCATAACAAGGCAATAGCACACAGTGGTGTGGAACTTGAATATTTATACTGGAAAACTGTAATTTGTTTTTAATTACGGAGTTGCATATTAGCCCCCTGCAGAGCAGCACCAAGCTGTCCTTAATTGCCCCATTTCTTCAAGCGCAGAAGTGTGGAGTGTAAGAAAGATGGCGTACGGGCGTGTAAACTGACACCGAAGATCTGTCAATATGAACTTTTGATTAACACACTTCTGATTAATGAAACTGGGAAAATATTGTGACATATTGGAGCACGCTGCAGCTAGTGGTGTCCCTTTTGTTTGGAGATCATCCGCTTAAAACATTTAAAGAAATCAGATGAATTAGTAACAAAGTCCGTTTTATCGGACACCTCAAAGTTGCTCGTTTGTCTTTTTTGCTTCTATTCTACATTTCTTTGCCCAATCACACAAGCAGTGTATTGTGACAGGACATCCTGTTTATGGGGCAAAAGGAAAGCAAACAAAAAAACATACAGAAAGTTAATCCTTCAGATTTGTAAAATAAATGAGAAAAACAAATTTCAATGAAACTGAAAGGATGGGAGTGAAGATAACTGTTAACATTTTAATTCATAGCCCAGCTGGATTTCTTTAAGTGGATTTCCTTTTAGGCGGCACAGTGGTTTGTACTGTGGTTGGTATTGTTGTTGCACAGCATGTGGAGGGGGGGGGTTTACCACGTCCTATAAGTGAAGAAGCAGCTTCCTGTGTGGAATTTAAAGCTGTCCTCAGTTTACCTTTCATGCATGTCTGGTTTTGTTGGACCTAAATTGTGTGTTTAGGCGTTTCCTCATCTTTCCCATAGAGAAATGTATGAATAAGGGAGTGAATAAATAAAGTACATGAATCAAAATATAAATTTATTTTTATTTCATTGAAAAGAAAATTAAATAAATGAAAAAAATGTAATAAAATACAAAAATAAATATAAAATAAAAATAATATAAATAAAATGTACAGATCCATCCTGCATTTTGATGAAACTAAACACAGTTTAAATTATCAGGAGCAACCAGCAGCTCTCCACTCAACACCATCCTGCTCGTTTCTTGTTTTTAAAACACCAAATCTGAGTAGTCAAGAGTGCGAGGGAGAGATTTAAGAAGTGGCTGCACAGCTGGGAGGTAAATCAAGAGCATCCTCAACAAACATAAGATGCCTGAATATAAAGCCAGAAAGTCCCCCGGGCCCTCTCATAGCAAGCCTCGTTTTCCTCTGCAGGGCCCCAGCTGGTGCCTCTCTCTGTGGTCAGGTTTTGGCTGACCCATATTCCGCCCCCCCTCTACCACCACAGTCCGAGCCAGCTAACGCTGAGGACAGTATGTGCACAATGTGGAGACAGCATAATGAGACCCTTACTTGACACCTTGACATGAGCCGGGGGTCCGGCGTTCACCCCTCGTCTCTCCTGCACAAACGCCAGAGGAGTTTCGAAACGAAGCAAATCCTTTCCAGACTGTCGTGTACCTTAACGTCTGGAAACAGCGCTCTGTGTGAGGCCTTCTGTGCAGACCCAGCTCTGGCAATGCCATGAAGGCTGTACGTGCCGCGTGTGTAACAAATGACGTCAGCACTCAGCTTGGAAGGTTAAGAGAGCTTTCTGCCAGCGCCACTGACGCACCAGAGAAGCAGCATGGGTGGTAGTGTGTGACGCAGCAGCTCAAGGCTTTGGCATGTGCTGCATTTGGAGACGTTCTTCTGCACCGGAGGGGGGGCGGTTGATCACATGGATGTCAGTGATCACACCGGTCCTGTATTCTCGGTCACTTGACTTGCAAAAATTGTCACCATGCCGAATTGTAATATCCAGTGAGATAAGAATGCAAAGCTGCTGCTACTTGAAAGGGTAAACAATCGCATGATGGAATGCCAGATGGAATCCACTAAAATGAGATTTAAAAGAAAAAAAAAAAAAAAAAAAACTTTATTTTGACCCGTTTTATCAGAACACTTCCTCAACTAGTACACGCTCCTTCTAGACAGGAGGACACAGCGACTTCCTCATCTGTGACAACAGTGGAAGCAGTTATATCCGCTTGTCTGCGAACGCACGTCTGCGCCACACGGCCGTCTGGGGTGAGCCGAAACAACAAAGATGACCCTTGTTGGCTTCCTATTTACACTCATTTCCCCTTCCACTTTTATTCAGCCGTACTTTCCGCACAGTAGCTTTTATTAAGCTATGTCGAGAAAGTGAAACTCGCAGCTGGGCTTTTTTTTGCATCTTTTAAACAGTTTACAAAAACATCATGAGTGGAGGGATTGTGGTTATTGATGTGCTCAGAATTGCAAAAGTAAAAAGCATGCAAGAGAACTATCGCTAAGAAGAATACAAATATTTACTGCAAAAAGTTGATTTTTTTTTTCCTGATATATCACTATTAGTTATTTTTTCTTTAACCAAACAATGCATCTCTTCTTAAAGAGAATGTCACTGGTTTGGAGGGTAATCCCCCGAATACATCCTGTGTAGAGAAAATGATGCAGAAGAAGCCTCTGATAAAAGGACAATGAGCCTTTCAAACACCGGAGAGGCTTCTGCTTTTAAGTTGGTTCGTCAGTGTTCCAGTAAACTAACCCCCTTTTGATGTCAACAAGTTCTTCAAAAACAGGAATGTGGCCAGCAGACCGGCTGACCACAACCCAGATATGAAAACCTGTTTCAAGAGTCTGACCGAGACGCACACACGCCAAGGAAATCCGCTGAGTTATGAGTCGCAGAAAAAGAAGGTTTTTCAATGAAATGGTTACAGCTCAGCATAGAAGAAAAAAAAAGGAGGGGGGGGGGGTAATAAGACTGGTGTGACTCAAGTTTGAGCGATGAAAGAACTGGAGGAGATGAGAAAAGCATGCAAGAGTGCAAAAATGTTGAGCTGAACGGAGCGCTAGTGAGACAGATCCTTACATATGTCTCCCACATACGTAGGACTTGGAGTGGAGAGAGGTGGGTGTGAGCGTATGTCGAGTGTGTGTGTGTGTGTGTGAGAGAGGGAGGGAGGAGTTGTCAGGGCCTGATGGAGTGTCTTTACATGACAAGCAGCTGCTGAGGGCCGGGATGTGTGCTGGGCAAAGTGGAAAATAATGAACAAAGAACGGCTGCCAAACACAACAGAATTCATCTTTATTTGCCAACTGCTGCACGGCCCCCGTGTGTGGACAGCACCCAGCATGTAACTGCCATGCTCTTCTTACCCCAAAACATAAAAGAAAGCAAGCCTGCTCACGCAACAGGTGCAACAAGTTAAGCCACAGCTGTCTCAGGTGAGGTATCTTCCTTTTCACCCGTGTTTGATTAAATCCCAGACAGCGTGTGCTCAACTACACCTAGACTCACATCTGTAACGGCACTCCTACAGCGTGGCGTCAAAATCATTTTTTACCGCTTCACAGGCTTCACCTTAAATAGCCTTGCAAGTTAAAGAAAGGCCTGAGGGATTTCAAGCTCAACGAACGCCTTCATCGATACAGCTGCTTGCAAGTCAACTTAAGGAGACTAAAAAGGGTAAAAACTTTTCAGGCCTATAGAGAAATAAATAGGGCAGGGGAGGGGTAGGTCTTTACAAAGATGGAGAAGAGAGAGGGAGTTGTGGATGTTAGTGGCCGTTTCCGAGGAGCTTCCTGTTCAATCCATCTCTATGTGACAAGTTCAGGATTGCTCAGGTCCCAGCTGCTGGGGCTTTCTGGATTCTAGCAAGACACATCATGAAAGCATTCATCTGGCGGCCCCTAAAAGAAAGGCTGCAGTGTTTTTTTAAAAAAGCAGCGCTGTCCTAATTTCTCACAGTTTCTGCTTCTTTGGTGAGATTTTTCAAATGCAAATTACAACATCTTTTTAAACTTAGCATTTAAATAACTAATTTAATCAAGTTGTTCTTTTAATTGACTTTTAAGGTTTGTACAGTGTCTCTCCAAAGTGTTAGCCACAGCATTTCCTTCCATTTCACGTTTGTAGTTTATTTGTTTTTGCCTTTAATCTATAGTGTCTTATGACTTTTGATTGCTTTAATCTTTATTTACAGTTGCAAGAAAAAGTATGTAAACTCTTTGGGAGTAACTCTAATTCTGTATGAAAGAGTAAAACAATCTGTGTTTTTTTTTTATTTCAATCTAAGTTACAATAATCGAGAAACATTGTTTGCTTAAATCACACCAAAATATGTTTTCATGTTGTTATTAAACACAATCAAGTGTCCAGTTTATGTATAAAGTGAATTCCAAAGGGTTCACATATTTTTTCCTGCAATTGTATATATGTCTTTTGTGTCAAGCATCTTGTGTTTTACAGCATGTTGATGACAGGCGCTCTATAAATACTGATTGAAATTGTTTTTTCATTAGTAGCTTAGTTAAGAACATCAATGAAGAAAACTGTTATTGTGGCCTTTTTCTGATGGAAGAGGACACAGGTATATAAAATTAACTTAAAAATTGAATTTGAGTATTTTTTTAAACAAATTGTAGTGAATTATGAGCAGAAAATGCAACTTAAAAAAGAAAAAACATGAAAAATGTGCTGTGCATATACATTTTGATGGATCCACTTGCAGAAAAATAAATCCATGCACGTCTTTGTTTTCTTCATTCGAATTGGCGTCTGGCTCAAAACTGTACAGCAGGATATATCCAAAATTGCTGAGGACTTTTGCTGCACTGGTAATGTTAGGTTGGGGCTAGTGCTGGGCAGTATTATCATACATAATGTGTGGGTGATAGAAGAGAAATGGCGCAATAGAAACTTTTCTATCGTTTTTATTTGTTTATTTTTATTGCCGAATTTTGTGTAAAAATGTGTTTTCTTACTAAGAAACTTGAAACTGTTGTGCACTTTCAAAAAAAATCTCATTTCTGAATTCTCATTTGCATCAATTAAGCTGCAAGTTACTTCAAAAAATAAAGTAAAAAAAAAGAACAGTAATGAAATTTGTCAATTTTTTCCAGAGAATAACTGAAAATATACTTAACTGTGGTATATTGTGATATATATCATTATTGTGACAAGAAATAATGTATACCATAATATACAATTTTTCCCAACCCAGCACTAGTTGGGGATGTGAGGGACTGAAAGCTAGAGGGAGAGTGTAAACAGAGTCCCAAGTTATGGATTAGAGGTAAATTTCAAAAGAACTCCTGCCACTCTGTAGAAACTAAGTCCTAGAAAACGACACGTTTTAGATTTAGACAAAAAAAAAAACGGAACAATCCTAATTAAAAGACCACTAGGAAGGCTTTTAAAATAGAACAAAAGACGATCAAAGTTGGATTTGAAGGCGAAGAGAACTACAGTGAGCATTCACACTCACAGTGCAAGGGTTGAAAGATTTTTGGACGGAGCAGGAACTAAAAGGGTAACACAAATGTGGCGCTCAGAGCCTACACCCAGTGGTTGGACTTCCTGAGAGGGCTGCTGTTGGGTTTTGTCCCCGTCTGGCCATTCATGCTCTGGGATGAGAGGAAGAGAGCCAGTGGTAACTGCATCAACTGTGCATGTGAGCGTGTTTGTGTTGGAGTGGTGAGAATCGGATGAGAACAGGGGCGGGGGGCTGGAGGGGGGTTTGCTGGGCGGAGGTTGAGGATTAAGGATTTAGAACTCCAAAGCGAGGGAAGAGGGGAGAGGAGAAGGAGGAGGGAGGGAGAGGGGGGCTTCGCCTTTTGTTGGTTTTTCCTCAGCCGCCCCCGCCATCCCTTTGGCCCTTTTCTGCCGGGTTCTGCCTGTAGGCTGCAGCTGCGCCCTGCCGCCTTGTGCCCTGCATCCTAATGAGCTGCGGGCTGCCCGCTCCAGAGGAGAGGGGGCTCCATGATCCGGGGGTCGCAACAGCGCCCCACAAACCCACACTTCCAATCTAATCATGATGCTGCTCAAACCCCAGTCACTTGTCAGACCACAGACCCAGCTTATAGATTTCATTCTAAACTGTCAAAAAAGTTCTTCGATACTTCCCTTTTTTTTTTTTTTTAAATACTTCCTGACACTTCCATACTCCATTGTTGGCACCTCTCCCCCTGACAGCTGGACAGAGTGAGACTCTGATGGCAGGAAATTTGGCGGCAGCCTCAAGTTGCACTGAAGGGTCATCCTGATCTCCAATCTAAGCCTCTCTGTCACTAAAAGCTGCTGCTGCTGCCCTAACAAGGAGGAGGAAAAAGAAGGGGAAAAAAACCTCCAGTTAGGGGGTTGGGATGCAATGGAGGCTGCCCCTCTTTCTCACGCTCGTAAGAAAGCCCTCACTTCTTCTCCATGGTGAATGACACCTGCTGATTACCATAGAGACACTGTGGGAAGTCCCCCCCACACACTTGCTACACTGGAGCTGCCCCTCTTCCTGGATAAACAAGCAACCTATGGATTAGTTAACTCCTGCTGCAAAGCACATACAAATATTTAGATCAAATTAGTCTGGATGAGCTTTTAACGACCAGGACAAGAACAGTGGCATCATTCTTCTCTGCTTTCAAATGTTCAAACTACCCACCTTGTAAAAACTGGCTTGAGTCAATAGGTAGGATGTAAATCTAAGCGTGCGGTCAACTCTGGTTACAGACGGCTGAGCATCCATCTCCCTCTACAAACCGGGGAGCGGAGCCAGCCGTGTGATTGATGTCAGAGACTGGGAGGCTTTTGCCGGTTCATAGCCGCTTCCGCCATGGGCTGGAATAGTCAGCGGTGTCATTATCCTAGCAACAAGATGGTAGGGTGGTCGAGAGGGGAGGGTGGGTGTGGAAGAAGTCAGGGTGGATCAAGGAGGAAGCCGTTTGTGGGCAACAGGGTAAATAACGGCAAGAATATCAGGGAGAAACTAAAGATTATGAAACTCGAGAGGGAAAGCCGGCTTGAGAATGACGGAGATGCAGTCGGAGTCGTGCCGAGGACCACAGTTGTGCCAAACAGGCGGACTCTCCACAGAAAAGTAAGCACGCAGCGGGCTTGCTGCGAGAGGAGGTGAACGGTGGAGGTGCCACCTCCCGCAGCCTCCTGGTTGCAGCGCCGTGCCAGCCAGCCAGCCTGCCGACAGCTGCACTGCAGTAATTTACCTTCTTCACCACATTTAGCAGGAACGCCGCTTCTCATTACGGAGAGCAGGGGGTCTTTGCTGACGGCCAAAGCGCTGGCCTCCCATAGCGACACCCTCTGCTGCCGGACGCAGCCGACGGGAGATTCACTCCCTACAAGTCTGCCACAGACTTCCACCGCTGGTCAGCAGCTGGTTTCTAAAGTTAGAGCCCGTTCCGATTATTTTATATAAACACAATTAAAAGTAATGTGAACATTGATTATTACTAAATTTGGTTCTTTCTATCCAAATATAAAGTATTTTGCTAAATAAATGGAATTTAAACAAATCAAAACTTAAATAATAAACCTCCTTTTGCCTTTTCTTGAACTTTAAAACTTTGGTGTATTTTGACCAACTTTAACTATAAATGCTAATCATTTTTCCTTGGAAAATGGAAACGCTAAATGATGATAAAGGCCAGTCGTATTGGGTTGACATAGGCGGAAAAAAAAAGGGAGTTTTGATTGCATCTGGTTTCACAACACCCTAAACTCATCCCAGTGCTAAAATTGGGACAACTAACAGGTTTTCCTTTGTAGAAGGATATCAACTTCTGAGGTATACATCCAAAAAGAAAAAACCCACCAACTCTCCACAGGTCAACTGGGTCAGTGAGCAATGTTCTGGAAGAAATCACAAAGATGCTGCTCAACTTCAGCACCTCTTCCGATGCGTCGTTTTCCTTCCTTCCCCAACTACCTCCTCTCATGACTCGGAGCCAGCTGAGCATGCTAACCAAATCCAACAGTTGTTGTGGCCTTAGTTAGGCTAACGAGGGGGCTGGCTCTTTATACTTGTCAGGGAGCAAATGAGTCAAACAAACAAGGGCCAGGAAAAGGGTGAGGACATGCGAACGCTGTTCTGTCGAGCTTCACTGGGTTTTTGGCCGCAGCGCTTCCCTGGAAACTAGGGGAACCCACAATCGGCTTATTTGATGCCTGACAGTGCTCTGGCTTTGATGGAAACTTTGGAGGAAAAAAAAGAAAAAGAAAAAAACACACTTCCAAAAAGAAATAATATGCTACTCCATCTGGGTGACCACTAGAGGCCGTAGAGGGTATGGGTGAGCACCGAAAGCTCCAAAAGAGAGGCATGATTTGGGGACACATAACCACTAGGTTTGATAGCAACAATAAAGCTACAGTGTCTTTGCAAGCCTGAACTCCAAATGTGGTCTGTGCGCGACTGCACTGCATAAGATTCTGCAGATGCTTTCTAAGCAGACCTGCCTCAACCACAACAATAGTCCAAATATTACTCATAATTCAGGCATATTTCAGGCTTAAAATGAAAAACAAGAAGGTTTGTCCTTCAAAATAGGATAATTTCACTGCTTACTGAGCACTCCAAGGTTGAGAATCTGGAGCTGGGATGGCAAATTTGGTCTATGAGGAACCAAAGCACGATGCTTGCTCTACTTTGCGTCTGGTTACGGTTTGCATGTGCACGCTGAAGATGACTAATCAAAAAGGAATCAAAGGGTGAGACCGAATGAAGCGGCTGTGCTTAAATGACATGTCAGAGCTGTATATAACCAGCACTCCGGTAAACAGTCATCTGGAGTTTCTGAGCGACCCCGCAAGACGACCGGAACAATCGACGTAGGGTTGTTTAGTTGAAGACGTGAAGTTGGTACGGAGCAGGTTCACGGAACACACACAAAACGTTGAGAGAAGGTCTAACACATCAAATTGATGTTTTGAGTGCACACATGGTAATAATGAGCATGGTGGGGTTGTTTTAAGCCATTTATTATCACGCCCACGTGGAGATTTGAGTCACTTGGGTGGCGCTACCACACAAAAAGGCTGGATGGGGAGGCGGTTTACGAGTGTGCCACTGGGCTGAGGTGATGGACAGCGAGACAGGCCGACCACAGGTTCACCTTCTGTGCCGTGGCTCTGGGGGCAAAGATTGCATGACAGTGACGAGACACTAAAAGCCTTCCTGTCAAGGAAGTTAGCAGACGTCCTCCAATCAAAACAGAGGAATTGGGTGACATTTCGCAGGGCACAGCTGCTGGGCTCCGACCGCATGCCAACTTACTTTTTTTGAAGGCTTGTTTGTTTAGTGTGTGTCACGGCTAAAAGGTTGTCAGCGGCACAGTTGTCAGCTTCACAACTTTCTTACCGGTCACTGTTTGACTAACGGTAGTTATATTTTACTCTGGCTGCGTATTAGAATGTTCCGTTCCTATCAGCACTGCTGTAGGTACGGAAAATGGACATGCGCCAATCATGTGGCACAAAACAAAGCGGAACATCATAACTGCCTGGTTTTTTATCAGAATTGTGCATAAAAAAATTATCAAACATTTTCTTTTAATAACAAACTAAAGATTTTTGTGCTTATTTTCAATCTTTACAAATTTAAAGGCATTCATACAAATATAAACTCTCCATTAAAAGACCCCAAATTTAGAAAAGATATTTTACGTCATATTAGAGTGAGACATTATTTTGGCAAAATTAAAACAAAATAGTCTTTGTTTAGCCATCTAGCTCTCAGAACAACTAGACTATTCTCCGATACGGCTGTCGCCATCTTGGAGCCAGTCGACAGTGATTAGTCCGAGTCAATGTTTCTATGGCAACTCGTGTAGCCAATCAAGAGTGAGATTGAAACCCACATCCAGGTTAATCAAACGTTAGAGGTGAGGCTAGTGGGCACCACATACTTTTACTGAGGCATCTGATTGGTCAGTTTATAATTTGAGATAGAGAAAAAATATCCTTCAATAAAATTAAGATTAGAAAGAAAACGTGTATAAAAAAAAAAAAAAAAAAAAAGTAACAGAGCAAGAATCATTATTCTGACAAATGAGTATTAGCCATTTATTTTTTAACAAAAGTCTATGGGAGTTTGGCTTCTTCAAGGAGCCAGTGGGTACTTCCTATTTGGAATGCAAGGGGAGAGGGATTGTTCAGTCCAGTTCTCTAAGTCATGTTCTCTC
The DNA here is from genome assembly GCA_003999625.1 of Oryzias javanicus. NCBI lineage: Eukaryota > Metazoa > Chordata > Actinopteri > Beloniformes > Adrianichthyidae > Oryzias > Oryzias javanicus. Next base: position 9,730,152 of record CM012458.1, read on the forward strand.
CAAAACCCATTGTCCATTACACCTTACCTTCCCTTTTTGAATCTAAAAAAAATGTTTGAAAAAAATCGATCAAATATTGTGATCTCAGAAATTGAATAATTTAACACATTTCGAAATCAAAATATTTAATAGCGATTCCTTATTTTTAATGCAATTTTAAGATTTTAATTACAACTACAGGTAATTGGGAATTGTATTCACTTTTCATTTGCTGTGGGTGATTCCCATATTTTTACAAAGCCATGTAAAACAGGAAAAATTAGAAAAAAGCTTGCCCAAGATTAGTAAATATTGAAATATGTGTTGGGTTATTCTTGAAAACTAAATAGATGCTTGAATCTCTTACTTGCTGCTGTGTATTTATTAACAACTCCAAGAGTTCACAATTACCATGAATAATAGAGAAAGATCCTGGAAAGTCAAATTTAATTAGATTCAAACATCTTTGAAAGGCTGTTTCCGTGTGACGCTTCCAAGTTCAGGTGTTGCGGATGAATTACAAGAAATGCATTAATTAAAGATGATCAACAGCAATCAATATTTCATCCTTAAACTTGATGGAAGTATGCAGGTGTGTGCCTGAGGCCGACCGAGCCTCCGAGAGAGGACACAACACAGCAGCACTCTGTTACCCCTGGAGTCTCAATCTATTCCTGTAACCTGCTTCCTTCACCTTATCCCTAAAGTGTGACTCTTGCTTTCCCTCATCCAGTAAGTCTTGGTTATCTGGCTCAGGGCCCAGGAGGATTTCAGCACTTTTGAAGAGGTTTCTTATCCCATTTTGCCCCTGTTGTTAATGGAGTGGGCTCTAAGGGACCTGCAGTGGAAGGCAGAGCGAGAATGCACAAATAAAGCTTCTCAAAGCCAGCAGGTATGTGAGGAATGCCTTTTCATCCAAACAACAGGACTCTTGCCCGACACAAGAGCCACACAGCACTGTCAGACGAGCTAGTCGGGGCCACAATAGGGACTGGGTAGCTCCTTTTTTTCTGATTTCAAGATCCATTTACAGAGTGGGTCAACCCCTGCCCCAAAAGTAAATATCAATAGCTAATCATCACTATCAACATGTCATCTGGCTAAAGAAAGTTTAGAAAAAGAAAATCATTAGAACAAAAAGGACACGTGAAATTCCAAAGAATGCAATCCCAATTCTCCAACATGTATCAGCAAGAGATTAGCAAATTTTTGTGAGGGATAAAGATATTTCATGGTCCTTAAATATTTTTGTTTCGTGCCAACATGCAAGTTTGAACAGCTGGGATTTCTGAAACATGGCATTGGGATCAAAGGGACACAGTTTATGAAGTGCGTAAAGTTCTTGAGAATCACATTTCAAAAATGATCAAGAACTTGTAAATAAAAAATGATGAGGAGGCTAGAATGAAGCTGTCCATTTACCTCTTTTATGCAGCCATCCCTCCTTGACGATCACCACATTGGTCATGTTGGTGGGCAGGATGGAGGATCCAGGTTTCCCTCAGGGAGAGACACAAACTTGCTTCCTTCAGTCAGCCCTGTGCAGGAGCCTAGAGATGGGGTCCCGGGGTTTAAAGCCGCCCTCTCAATGGTGGTAACCTATTAGCTGAAGAAAAGTAAAAATTAGCCCCACTTTGAGGTGAGAGATTTTTTTCCATTTGTCTGAATATTAACCCTCAGGTCAACACCAAAGCGGTGGAATCGCGAAGCTCCTTGCACTTTATGGCTCGGTAAGAGGAGAACATGCGGCGGCTGCAATAGAGTTCCCTCAACATGAGAAACCTGCTGCATCTCAAGGTTTGAATAGCTACGCAAGGCCATGGTTTTAGGCATTCAGAATGAAGTCTCTCTACTTGGAAAATTCCGTGCTGTTCACAAACACGGCTGTTCCCGACAGACTAGAAGTTTTCCTTTCAACTCCTGACCTGAACAAAAGTGAAGTCATTCTCAGACATCCATACAAACAGAATTCACGAGTTTGGGTTACATTATACCAGAGATTTTTATAAGATAAAGAACTTTAAGGGCCTATATCATGCTATTCTAAGCCTTCCAGAGCAAACTAGATCCATATGTATGATGTTATATATCACCTTTGGAACACTAAAGAACACAATCTCTATGAAATACGGGTTATTTTCACAAACTCCTCTTCCTTCTCGAAAGTGAGACAACTCGATCTGAGGCTCCGCCTTTTGCTCCTTGTGGGTGTCGCCCATTGCATGACATCAACCTAGAGTTGATCTCAGCAGCGTGTCTGCATTTCGCCAACAAAAACCAAACAACATCCAAACTTTAGCGAAGATGGATGTGCATATTGCGGAACCTTACACTCTTGACCCAGAGTCCAATTCATAATTTGAAGTGCACGAGGTAGAACACAGTATCAATGGATATATGGAAATTACATTTAAGACACTTAAGACAATCCATATAAAACCAAATCTAGAACAAGGGCTGCCACAAACGATTATTTCATTAGTCGGCTAATCGTTGATCATTTTTTTAGATTAATCGGCTAATTGGTTCGTGCGACGACTGGAAGTGAAACACACATCTTAACCATCATTAGCTTTAAATTTTAAGTATTTAAGCTATATGCTAAAAAGAATAAAGACAATAGTTTATTAAGCCTTTAATGAATCATGCCGCTTTTCTCCTTCATTTGTTTCTGCTTTTAAAAGAAGACATCAACTGAATGAACTACAGAAAACTTCATAAAACCTGCAATTATTTTTAAAGCTTTAAAATATACATTTAATAAAACGTTTAATAAAGTATTTCAAAAGCAATTTTCAAATATAAACACACTCGAAAAAATATTTTGCTCACTAAGGCCCATTTATAAAAGCAACACTAATGACATCTTTGAACCTAAGATATTCCCATACATAAAAAACCTGAGGATGCTCATATAAGCAAAGAGCTTTGAGACATTGGATCTTTAAAAAGAGGGGAAATGTATATTTTTGAAAAGGGAGAAAAGCAGCAAATGTTAGAATGTCCTACAGTGCTTTCATTCTTTACTACCTAATCAACTGCACATGCGCAGACTGAAATTACATCATACTTTTCAGTTCGGTGGACCGCCCATAAATCTGTGTTTCTTCTTTAATGTTGCGATTGCTTTGCTGTTTGTTGCCGGTTTTGTGACTTCAAATTATGTTTAATTGTATGCTTAATGCAACTAATGTTATGCTACACTTGTCATCTGGACTTTATGGTGAGCTACTTCACTTTTGGGACTTGTAGTTTTCACACCGCTCCATAACTCCGCTGCAAATCTGTACCGACACACAGCTGCTCTGTCTGCGCGGTGAATGTTTCATAATCCGCTCTTCGAACCGAACGACGTGATCGCCAGTTATCTCACATGAACTACAAGAACTTTCAGGACACAGTTTCCCACAATGCATTGTTTTGTAGTCATCAAGGAGGCTTGAAGCCAGCGCAGTACCCATTTTCTGGCTGCGCTGGCTTAGGAAGGCGCCTTGAACCCGCCCCTTTCTCGCGATACTTCATGACGGCGCACGTGTGACGTCGATGCAAGAAACTAACCAGCATGCACCGCAATCCAGGCGATCTGCGCAGCGCCGCGTCCGCCTGCATGATCTCAAACACACCAAATGGCAGACCCGGCATTAGAAAGCCCACACCGCAGTTTTGAGATCAAAACAAGGAAAAAACTAACAAAAAACGACGCTTCAACGATCAAAATAGTTGTTGACTATTTTAATAGTCGATTAGTCAACTAATCGTAGTAGCCCTATTTAGAACACATGTTTAAAGAAAATGAATAAGTCTAATTTAGCAAACATACAAACAGGAGGGAAAAGACAAACAAACATGAAAACTTTTCTTTAAGAACACTTTTTTTAGCTAATTTATTTTTATTTTTTTTTTAAATAAAGCTTTTTTAGTAAGCTTTTAGCTGATATTTTAATTTTATTTTACGTTCCCCAAACTTTGAGTTTCTGTCTGCCATTAGAATTTTATCTCTTTTCCTGTTTTATTCATATATATTGTTTTTATTGATTTGTCTTGTATTTTAACTTTTGTGAAGCACTTTGTGAGTGGCCCTCTGTGAAAGATGCTATAAAAATAAGACATACTTACAAGTAGAGCCCAGTAATAACTTATGCAGTGCAGTTAATAACTAAAATGTAGAGTGTATGAAGTAGCCACTCCGAAAAACAATAAAAGGGAGAAATAAAAAATGCATAAAGTTGCATTTAAAAAATTTTTGCATTGCATGTCGAATAATTTATTGTTATTGAGGCTAGGGCTGCCACGATTAGTCGACTAATCGATGACTAATCGACTATTAAAATAGTCGACAACTAATTTAATAGTCGATTAATCGTTACTTTATATTGTATGAAGTCAGAGTGTAGTAAAGTTAAAAGTTATAATAGCATTCTGCCAGCTTTTTGGACTATTTAGGCATTTAATGAGTTTCTTTGGCCTTTTATGGAGTTAAGCTAATATTTAATCTACATGCTAGCTGTTTTGGCTAACTTAAGGTTTCTTTTTTTAGTTTTTTAAGCTATTTTTAAATTTAACTAATATTTCAGCGACATAGCTATTTTGGTTAATTTAGGATTTTTCTGTTTTTTTTAGGCTAATTTTGAGTTTAGCTAATATTTCAGCAGTATGCTAGCTATTTTGGTTAACTTTGGCTCTTTTTATTTTTTAGGCTAATTTGGCATTTAATTTATATTTCAGCTGGTTATCAACTTCAGCGTCTTTACATCCAGTTTGCGCATGACCCGATTAGTCGACTAATCGGAAAAAATAATCGGTGATTAGTCGACTATTAAAATAATCGTTTGTGGCAACCCTAATTGAGGCACAATATGAACGTTGAGCCTGTTAACGTCATATGATCATGATTTTTTTTAAGTGCTTGTAGCAATATTGCTTTTTCTTTTTATTCAAATTTCCTTCACTTATCTTTGATAAGCAACACTTAAATCACGTGTTCCATGTGTACTGCTAGCATACACACCTGTCATAACAATAGCAGCACTAGACATGTCATTTGGACGGTCAAAAGCTGCGTACCTCTCCGCTAGAATCTGGTGTATTTTAGCGCTATGGTTGGACAGGTTACTGGTGTTACCACCCTGTTTTTGTTACATTAGAGACAGCGCTTACTGTCTGCATCTACTTTGGAAAAATACAGACACACTTTGGACGCTCTGCCATCCATGTGTGTATGTTGTTACCCGTCAGCGGAGGAATACATGTGTTAGCCGAGTTAATCCCTATTTAGCAGTCTTAATTCTTTACTCTTTTCTTCATTTATTTTTCATCTTTTTTTCTTCAACTTTCTTGTGAAGTCACATTGTGTTGAAGAGAAAACAAAAAAAAAGATGTATTCACTTTTAATTTAAGACAATTCAGTACTTTTTAACCCTCTCTGTTAAAAAAAAAATCTGCATTTAATTTGTTTATAAATTGTATTTTCTGAATTTTGTTTATTAGAAGTAGAACATTTTACAATACATCTCTTTTGTCCAACACTCAATAGAAAGATGTCCACAATTGAAGTATCATTGTACAGTGCTCAATAGGAACTTAAAACTAGGTAAATGTTATTAGGCCAAGGTTAAGATGACGAAGCAAAACAATAGCAGGAGGAACAAACCTATCACTAAACTAAATGTCATGTTTAAATCTAACACCCCATTGGCTTCTGATGTCGAGGAAGAAGATTCGAACTAATAATTATTCTTCTCAGTCTCATTGTTTTATTGCATTATTGTCAAATTAGTCATTTTCTCTAATACAAAGGCAACCAAAGAACTGAAATGATCTGATTCTATTCAACAATTCATGATTTAGATCTATTAAATTGATTATTTTTACATTTCTTTCTAAAACCAATTTTGTTGGATTGTAAAAAAATAAAATAAAATTTAAATTATTTTAGAAAATAAGGCAAACAAAAGTATAATTTAAAAAAAAGTGTTTTCCTAAGACAAAAATCAACAAAAGAACTGTTCAGCTTCACTAAATAGAAAAGAAACCAGTGTGAAGAAGGATTTATAAATTTATTTGAGGAATTTATATTCAAGTTTAGTTGAAGATAGACTGATTTTGAACTTGGTCCACCCAGATACCATTTCATCTTGTCAGATACACTATAAAACCCAAACAAGGAGCTATCAGCACTGTAACGTCTGTAAGCCTTTACATCTAAACTTTTTAAAGTTAAATTTACCATTATTTATTTGTCATGGCAATTCGTTTATTCTGTTAACGTCATCTATGAAACACAACATCAGGAAAAGTAATAAATCAAATTGCTAGATGGCATCAATAATACAACTTGTTCTAGGGTAAATGATGAATGGATTAATTTCATGTCTTCAAATTCTTGAAGATCAGATTCACATTTGAATACCATCAGCTTTAAAGGAATCCCATGATCTAATCGAAATCTAAACATTTACTATAAAAGACAGCCAAACATGCATCATTAGTATTCCTATGGAGCAGAAAAACATCCCATTCAGAGAGTAAACATGTGGTTTTGTGTTCAGAGTAAAGCATTCTTACTGAAGGACTCTTGAAAGGACACAAAGCGTGTTAGCATGGCTAAACTGCAGTCAGCTGACACAAGAGGCTAAGTTCCATCACACTTATCTGTTACCCACAGAACACACATTAAACGACCTGCAGGCCATCCCATCCAAAACACTTGACCTTTTGGTTCTTTAACCCCTTCTTTATTTCATAAAGACACTATTGAATCCAGAATAAACAAGGATCAATTGCCATGACTGCACACACAAATGTCACGTCCTGCACAAGGCAATTTCTGATTATTGATGGGAATCAATTTTGTTTTCCTGCTGACATAGAAAGAGATCTGCCTGGCTAACCTCATCCAGCTTATTTGACATCAACAGGAAGTGAATGTGACTCGACAGCCTACGAGTCACATCAGAACTGCCCTGGGGCTCGATAACATCTGTCATTGAATATCTGATGAACACGCCTCTTATTACAGCTCCGTTCTCTCTTCCATCATTGACTAAACTTTGAAGACCCTTGCCACCGTTTGTGTCTACTGCGCAGTGGCTGTGGTACTAATGCCACTGTGTGAAGGACTGCGCATGTGGATTTGTAAAAGCACAAAGACTTCAGTTAATCACTCGCGCAGTTGGGATCCCGTCAGCATCTTAGGACGTACTCTGTGACACTCACGTACGGAGCGGGACTCATCGAACAAACTAAATTGGTGACACCGCACACAAGTCCAACTCTGGAACCACAACAGAGATCTGCTGTTTTTAAATCGGGAGCGACCTGTCGCCGCTGCGGCCCTGCTGTGTGGAAAAGCTGGGCTGCAGCCAGCAGCCACTGAATGAACCCAGTACCCTGACAGCAGGTCACATGATCCGCAGTCCTGTGGGCCACCGCCTGCCCTGATGTCAGGGCTGCTTTCAATCATTCATCTTTCTATCTAAAGCTTTGCAGGGAGGAGGGGGACCCCATTCAATACTAATCAGTGCTATGAAGCAAAAGATGTCAAATAGTTAGCTTGTTACTGGGACAGAGAGGACCGTCCCATGTGTTTGAGGCCGGAAGAAAAACAAGCAGACATCAGGACACCACTTCCTTCACTACAGATCAATAGATTCAAATCTAGTTTTCCTCATTTTTCTGTTTAAGTAAGCAAAACCTACCAGCTGGTTTCTGGTTACACAGGTAGAACAGTACTCTTATTTGAAATCATTACAAGACAGATTAGATCAAACACCCTCACCTGATCCTGGCTAGAGAAAACTTTGAGGCAATGCCATTATATGAACAGGCATTGATGTGATCTACTACATAGTACAGTGTTCCTCTTTCAAGTTCCCTAAAAAATAAACACCATTAATAATAATAATAAAGCTAAGTGGAGTAGTTGTTACTAAATACCAAACCACAGTAGGTGCAATCTTGACAAGCAAGAAGACACGCTGGCTTAATCCTGTGATGACATGAACAGCAAACCCCTTATGACTCATCGTAATCTATTCACTTTCAGGCTGTCCAGACAAGCTGTGCAGTAGTGTAAAGATGCAACTCAAAGCTAAACTTTTGTTCTACGGCGTAGTGATCGGTTTTTCCACAGCGCGATGGATGGATGGAGAAGCCGAATCACCTGCACCAAAGTCGGTCTGTTTTGCAGAAACGAAAACGTTTAAAGCAACAACCCTGTGATCCAGCGTGCAACCAGTGGCACATTTGCGTCAATGAAGCTGCGAGGGGATTGGGTGGGAGGCGGCTGGTATTTTCTAAATAGAACAAGGAGAGCCCAGCAGTCACTGGCTGCATCACCACACCAGCTTGTTGCGTCTTCTCCAGGGGAGGGGGGGGTCACATGTTACGTCCCCTTGTGTACACAAACTGAAGCAATGCAATCTCATGACCAACAAAACAACTTTGACACTCAAGAGAACAGCCTGCCGGGTGACAATGTTCTGAAAACTTCCAGAAGTCAAACATGATTTAAAACTTCCATGAATGTACAGCACCTCCATATAAGATTGCTGGGGGGGAAATAAATGAAAATAAATTTACTTTTGCAAGAGCAGATGCATTTAGAGGCCCTACTGTCATCGCTGTAGGTGGCATAATGACAGTGAGGGCAGCAGAAACCATAAAAACAAGCATTATGTCATTGAACTGATTACTGGAGAGGAAAACATGAAAATAACAGTTGAGGCCTCTCCTTAAGACCTCCCTGGTGTCCAAAACCATGGGCCAAAAAAAATGACACGTTTTAAAGAAGCAGTGTAGGGTGACAATTCCCAGCAAAGATGTGTTGACATTGAACGAAAACAAACCTTTAATGACTGAAGCTGAAATGTGAGGCAGCATTTCTGAGCTTAAGAAGAAGCAGTAAACAAAGTCCTTATATACAACAATGAATGAGTTGCTCTGTCTATTAATATTGAGCGTTTTGGTCACTTTTTTAAGGCCTTGCAGCCTTTTGAATATCATGTGAGTCTTTAAGTGGAGGATGTAAAAAAATAAATAAATAAAAATGAATGGCTAACGACTGAAAAAGTGTTTTTTTGCGGTTGGTGGAAAACAACAACGAGCTTCGTGGAGTTCATAAGCCCCTAAACTGGCACGCGGAGACTTCTACGGCGACAAAAAAGAGCCATAAACGTGTCTCATTTTGGGGGGTTTTCACTTCGCGATAGCAAAAAAAGAAAGAAAGAAAGAAAAAGGATATGGGGCCTAGCAGGGCAGCTTGGGTGAGAATAACCGCATCCCATGCAAGTACAATGGGGACCTACCCTGTCTGGCTGTCGGCCTCTTGTAGTTTAACCACGCGACGGAAAACGCGGCCGTTTACCTGTACGGGAACTCAACAGCGTGTCCGCCTCATTACAGTGTGCCGTTTCGGCGATATTTTGAGTTGGTAAGTCCTTCAACAATGTGCACAGAAGTCTCTCATTTACTCCGTTTCTCTTGCCTTTCTTCCACTACACCTCCCAAACGCGCTGTCTGCAATGCCTCTGTGGCGGCCCGGCTCTCCCGGGTCCTAGCGCCGGTCCTTTATCCGCCTCACAAGCAGAGCCGTTGGATCTCTGCTGTCCCGTTCGGGAGAAATGATTTTTTTTTTTCTTTTTTTATGGAGCGGGTCTGCAGGGTCTGGATGCACTTGATGAACTCCTCTGTGTTCTATCTGGTGGTGAAGTGGGTGTTTGGACCCCCAGAGGTCCCGCTAATGTTTCAAGGGTCCTTACTACAATGAATGACTTGATTCACTTCATGGAACATGAGATTCTGTTCAAGATTAACTTACTGTAGGAAGTCAGCGGTGATTCATTTTTGTTAATTTGCTACCCTCTTTGCAGTGATCTGTGCTGGTGTGCTCACTCAGAGAAAACAGCAGGTTCAGGTCGGAAGTGAAAGTGCAGAAGTTGAAGGATTATGTTAAAAAGGATAAAAAGATGAAGGAGATGAAGATGCTGCTGCTGAGGTTGTTTAAAGAGTCAGGGTATGAGACAAGCACAGGCTTGGGGGAAAAAATATGTCAGATTTTCCTTATAAATACGTTTTTGTTTTGTTTTTTATTTTGTTTGTTTTTTTTTTTAAGAGAACATAAAAATAAGATTTTATAAGATTATAAAAAAATATAGTTGATGGAAGCAAGAAAGAAAAAAATCAGTAAACATTTCAATTGTCAAGAATTAAAAAGTTTTGAAAACTATATAAAAAGAAAATTGTATGAATATTTTTTTAGCATATATCCCACTATACTTTTATTACATGTTTGATACATTTGTTGGCAATTTTGTCTGTGTTATGCATCGTTGGTATATTTAAATAAAACAATGTTTTAATCAGCATCCCATCATTTAAAAATTATTCCAACTTCTTACTGGTAAATGTGAAAAAAACACATATAGCCATTTAGCTGCATTTGCATAGATTTAAGTTGAAATAATTACATTTTTTTTTTACCTCATCTTTGATTTTTTTATTTTAACAGTTGACAGCTTCATTTGGAGCAGTTTGCACAGCAAACCATTTATACAGATTTACGTCAAATTAGATCCTAGTGAGAATATTGAGACATTTAAATGATTTAAGAAAAGAAAAGGGTTTGTGTACATTCGAGTAAGAATGGTTATAATCCAGTAGTGTTTTTTTAACTACATATTATATTGAGATTTGTAGTAAATATCAAATAAAAGCTCTGTAAAGAGTCAGTAAATAAAAACTTTCTATAGTGTGAAGAGCCCAAGCAAGAACTGTGTGGGGTAGATCATTGTTTGACCTCAGCATTATTATTGTCCAGAAACACAAACGATCATTTAATTGAGAAATTTTAAATATAAAATATATAGTTCTTTTAAAAAAAATGTGAACACATGTTTACAAATGTCACTCTACTGTGCAAAATTGACATGACGTAAAATATGCAAGAGGGCAGCATCTTTATTAGTATGCATAAAGTGTATTGCTAAAGCAGTTAATGTTTTAGTCTTTGAGGCTAAACTATAATCTAGTAAGAACTTCTTGGCATGTTTGATGAGTGAGTGGGAAAGTAGGGACTTTTCCAAACTACAGAATACTAAAATAAAACTATGAAATTATTCTAAAACAGGTATATTTTTAAACTATAGAAAATCATAAAAGCATATATTTTGCACTTTTGCAACAATGATTATCTGCACAAGTCTTTTTTTCTGTCATTTAAGAGAATACAAAAAAGCAAAAAACAGTCTTAATGTTTGATGTTTCACACTCCCAAAGTTTCAGAAGTTAGTGCAAAGCAATTTAGTTTGCTGAAACTTTACTTAAAAATATCTATTTATGCTCAAAATGCTCAGCAAAAATGGTCACGTTGTTATGCGAGGCAATAAAAGCACTCTGATGTTAATGATCTTATTATTAGAAAGTGTGATGTAATCTGGGTTTTACAGATAAACCATTGCGGAAAACTCAGAGCTGGAGAGGCAGGATTTAACCGAGCGTCAGACAGGTCCAGGCAGGTCAGCTAAGTTTGTTTAAAAGCAGTCAAGCAGCTGTAATGCATAGTATCAAATGAAACACACTTGATGCACAACACACTGGTTAGATGTTATGCAACAATAGCTAAAAAAAAAAAGGTCCTTTCTCTGTCTGTCATCCCTCTGAGACGAAAAATTCAGAAAAATCCTCTGTGTCTCCTCTGCTGTCACTCTCCCTCTTTGTCACAAGCTCTTGTGGTGTCCTCCTCATGAGTCAGCTTTTTCAAGCTGTTTCTGTCTTCTTAAACACATTCTGATGGAGGGAATCCCAATTTTTCTCTATTTTCTCCTTCTCGTCTTGGCGTGCTGATGTGAAGGCCTTCCCAGCTTTACATTCAAACATCTTTAAGATCACTGAATCACATGAAGGTTTCCTTTCCTCAAGTGGACTCTCATCAAGAATATAGCAGCCTGTGTTGAGCAGAACTTAATGAACTGCTGAAAGGAACAGATAACACGCAGTGGATGGAGAAGGGTGGGAGGTCCACAGCGGAGGAGGAAGAGGTGAGGAGGGCATATTCAGGGCAGCGTTGCTTGAACCGTCACATTAGGGCGATAAGATAATTACAAACCGGGGTGGTTTAAATGGAGCGTACAACAGCTGTATCGTGTGCAAAAAAAAAAAAAAGAAAGGTGATGTGAGAATAGTTATCAAAGTTAATCAGCACAGCTGTGATAAAACAGCCTTGAAACATGGAGCTTACGCGTCTTTCTGAAAATATAAAAGTGTGTCTGGAATCTTAAAGTCGGAATTCAATCATCTTTTGATGTGTTTTAAAATGTTTTTAGTGGTCTTTTAATTATGATTAAGCAGTTTTAGGCAACATTTTATAGGAAAAATATTTTTTAGGACAGTTTCTGCAGTAGTTTATTATAAAAAAAATGCCTCTGAGTTGTGTGGTAAGCCCTTCCCCACTTCCCATAATCCATCTGTTAACACTCTCTTTTGCTAGTTTACAGCCTCTCACAATCCTAACAAAGCATTATCGGTGCCACAAAAACGGTGAGAAATATTGGAGCTGTTCAGCCGTACAGTTTTGTCAGCTCGGATGAGGAAAACCAAGATGTTCATGGATCTATTCGTCTGATGCACTGGAATGGAGCGGAGCAGGGAGCTTGTGGCCTGCCAATTGTAGTTTGTACATAACAACTACAGCGGGGGTGTCAGACTCAATCGCACAGGGTGCAGAAATCCAAAACACACAACGGGCTGAACAGGATAAACATTTACTGAACGCTCTAAAACTAAATTAGTAAAACTTTATAAATGTAATTTTTAAGCCGGTACCCTAACCCTTGCTGGTCTGGGTTTAGTACAGCGTCCAGAACCACGTCCTGAACCTGGATCGCATCCGGAATCTGTACTGATCCGTGTCCGGTACCGACCCACGTCAAGTACTGACCCAGATCCAGTACCAGGTTAAGGTTCGGGTTAGGATACTGGTGCGGTCCACACCCTAGCACCTGACTGCTACTGCTTTGTGGCCTGGAGGCTTGGGACCCCTGATTTAATAGGAAGAGCCAGCACGTCAAAAAAGGACAAGTTGGGGACACCTAAAATGTAAATTTTTTACGCCAAACATTTTTCCTTAGCCAAACTTCAGTCTGTGACGAGTTGGAGTGAGAATGTGTTGGAATGTCTTACCAGCGCAAGATAACATCGGGCCGTTAATAACAAAAATATAAAATGATCTGGCTGGCCGGATATACTCACCCAGCGGGCTGGATCCGGCCTTTGACACATGTGAACTACAAGCTTTTTCAAGCAGCTTTTTTTTTGTCTCCTGATTCACTGCGATTTTAACAAAGAAGTGCTCAGAAATACAATTGAATATTAATTTTCTTTGTCCTCCATCATGAGAAAAATGCCAAAAGAACACCTAAAGGACACTCTTCTATCTTTGCATAAAGTGTATTATTGTGAATGTATAAAATTGTAAAATTGTGATTTATGTTAATTTAAAGTTCTAATACAAGCCAATTTGGGTTTTTGCCTCTTCCTGCACCTACTTTTTCATGTATTTTTATGCCTGTTTTTTTTTTTTTGCAATATGTTTAATTTGCAAATAAATAAAATCTAAAAGAAATCTCAATCTTCATGGATGCTTCAGTTTTCCCCTCACTCCAGATGTGTTTGGGGTTTCATTTCACCCAGTTTCAACAAAAACACCTGGAAAAGAGTGAGGATGCGACCCCCTTAAAGTGTTTCCGTAGAAGTGGAGTTGCATCCCAAACACCCTGCCTCTGTGAAGGGATTCAGGTCCAGCGGGGAGAGTGGTTAGGTCGAGCTGTGGCTGGATGGCTGGCTGGTTGGCCAGTGAGGCTACACTGGAATGTGGGGTCTTTTGTTTGTCTGAGAGAGGAGTGGGTCAGGGGGAGAATGCCATTGATGATTGCAGAGAGGAAGAATGAACCTCCAGGAAGTGTTCTAGCTGTCCCTGCTCCCCCACTCTCATTCTCTCTGCCTCTATCTTTTCTCTGTGTGTGAGAACCTTCACCGCGCCGAGCCTCTCTCCGCTGAGGCCACGGTCCGCAGGCACAACCACTGCTTTGTCTTTCCCTGTGAACACACACACCCCTCCTCTACTGGGCGCCTACGTTTGCCAGGTCCAGATAATCACAGGGCTGCTCCTATTCTTATCCACATTGCTGCTCCTGCATGGATGTGTATCTGGAATACACGCGAGCTGGTTTCTAATGTTGGCAAACACTTTAAAAAATGTGCAAATTCTGCTGCAAGTCTTAATATCATTCTAACCTTTCTCCTCAACTGGAAACGTCAGGCTAAAAATGGAATAAAGTGGTAAGTGGACAAGATTCTAGCAGGTGGCCCCCTTCTAGCCGCTGGCTGAGGCGTCCCGTCACAACGCTCCATTCCTTACCGCGTCAGAAGGCCTGCAAGTAGCTGCAAATGGCCCTTTCAAAAAGCGCACGACAGCTGGAAGACAGGGCAAAGGTGACTGAAGCGGTTGGGGGAGCAGCAGAGGAGAGGGGCCACAAGATGAGCAGCTGCAACTTCAAACCTCCGCTTCTCTATTTTGTCACCATCCAGTGCTTTTTAAATGATTGATGAACAATTTCAGTTCAAAAACTTTACAAATAATTTTAGGGGATTCAAACAAAAAAAATATTTTAAATCACCACAGCTTTTGTCCTGAGATAGTCCGAGCACAATAAATCACCTCCAACGCCTGGTTCTGTCTGGGAAAACAAAGGCAGGGGTTGGTCCGGTGCCAGGGAATTCCACGACTCAAAGCAGGATTATAGGGAACAGCTTTTGAAAAGATCCCAAAGACTCTCCAGTATGCATAAAATGTGTGATTTACACTTTTTTGATCACTTCTGATGCCACAGATATGACTTTACAGGGAGTTAAAAGAGCTTATTTCATCCAAAGCAGATGTTAAAGAAAAAAAAAAAAAAAAACACTTTTTTTTTTTTTTTTTTTTTACTAAAGCTTGTAAATTGATTAAGTTTCAAACCGTAACTTATGGGAAATGATGTCAGAAAAGTAAATATATATATCTTTTTTATTAAAGTGTCCACACTTAAAGGATTTAATTCGCTGAAAGCCCACCCTGTTGGTGGGACAGGTGTTTTAATAAGAGCCAATTGATGTCCCCCACCCCCTCCACCCACCCAGAGGGCTTTGCTGCTCCTCGCCACAGCGCCGCTGAACTTCTACCGGAAGTATCGCGAGACTTGTGCCATTATCAACCTGCTTGACACACAGCAGCGCTGAGTGCAGCCTGCCTTCCCAGGGTCGGACCGGAGCTCAAGAAACGACAAGGAGAAAGCGAACATCTGGCTGCACATCATGAAAGGACGGCGGGGTTTATAGGAGGAAAAAAAAGGGAAAAGGGACGAGTGAAGTAGGCGGGATAAGTGTAAGTGCTGCGTTTTCGGGAAACTTCACAGTGTCCTCTCGTTTGGGTTTAGCGCAGTTGCTGAGTTCCTCCGCTGTTTAAAAGGCTCGCAGCATTGCGTTTCCCCCAACACGGAATTGGAGCTCGGGTTTTCCTCCACCCGAACACTTTTTATTTTGGAAAAAAATTATGTTAGTGCGCAAATTCTTTCTAGTGCTTTTAAACTTGTATTCACTCTTTATATGCTTTTTTTCAAAAGTTGTGAATAAATACTCAGTTGTGCGCGTAAATCTGACCAGAAGGAGTTTATTCCATGCGCTATGCGCTTTGGGATAAATCCGCCAATTAAAACCAAACATTTAAAAAGTTGCGCAAATGCTCCAATTTGATCAGATTGAGTGTTTTTGATCCATTTTGTGGAGATTTTGGGTTGTATTTTGCGCCTTCGGAGCCCTGAGTTAACATATGGCTCAAAGGGGAGCACAGCTGGAGGTAGCGTTTCCATTGCGGTGATGTCAGAGCAGCTGACTCCACAGCTTGCAGTGTAATTAGCAAACAGAGCACCAGTTTACTCACTCTGCACTGCTCTTATTTTTTTACTCTCCTCCTTTTCCCCCGTCCTATCACTCCCGGAGTCGCTTGCTTGTTCTGTAAACACCCTTGTTTTGCGTTTGGAGACGCGTCGGTGCGTCAAAAAAAATTTCCAGCGTTTTTTTTTTTTTTTTTTTGGAATACTTCAAAACAATTTGTAAAGTGTCAAAAAAAATGGGTGGGTTTTAACTTTAAGGCGCTCTCCTCCGATTTTATGTTCTTGTTTTTGCTGACCGTTTTTGGTCAGTCTGAAATTACGCAGCTGCGTGCGTCCTCTGAACGCCTGCTTCACCGAGTATCCTGTTTTTCCTGTTTCCCATCAGGTTATGAAGGAAGAATGGAGTTCCCAGACCATAGCCGCCAGTTGCTGCAGTGTCTGAGTCAGCAGCGTCACCAAGGTTTCCTCTGTGACTGCACTGTTCTCGTCGGGGAGGCTCGATTCAAAGCGCACAGAGCCGTGCTGGCCTCCTGCAGCATGTACTTCCATCTCTTCTACAGGGATCAGCCAGACAAAAGGGACGTTGTGCATCTCAACAGTGACATTGTGACAGCCCCGGCTTTCAGTCTGCTCCTTGAATTTATGTATGAGGGGAAGTTGGAGTTCAGCACTCTGCCTGTGGAGGATGTTCTGGCAGCGGCCAGTTACCTCCACATGTACGATATAGTGAAGGTGTGCAAAGGCCGGCTGAAAGATAAGGAACTCTCCCCGTTGGATGAAAAGATGGGCGAGGGTTTGGACAGGGAGAATTCCTCAGATGGCGAGCTGCACACTAAGCAGCTCATTCAGCGACAGCTCCAGACACAGTCCCAGGGGCTCCACAGGGCCCCCCCTGCAGAAGAGTTTGACATGGACAACAGTGAAGTCAGGCTGGCTGTCACAGATTGTGATAGGTCGACACAGA
The DNA here is from genome assembly GCA_003999625.1 of Oryzias javanicus. NCBI lineage: Eukaryota > Metazoa > Chordata > Actinopteri > Beloniformes > Adrianichthyidae > Oryzias > Oryzias javanicus. The sequence goes on from CM012458.1 coordinate 9,747,021, forward strand.
GCCGGCAGCAGGCGAACGGTCACTCCGGCAGGTCCCCGGACCTTGTAGGTGTCAATTATGTGTCAGCAGAGGCCGAGCCCTGCGTCCAAACAGCTGGAAAAACAAAAGCTGATGTCAGTAGTTCCACCGTACTGCTGTCCCAGAGGTCCCGGGCTTCGGATGACATGGACTGCGCTCTGGATTTGTCTTTCAAGCCTCTGTCTAGCAGAGATCCCTTACACCCCTCCTACGTCTCGGGACAGCTGGCCCTCGACAGCCAGCAGCAGGGCACAGAGCCACTTGTTAAAGACGAACACGACTTGCTGTCAGAGCAGGAGGACAGTGAGCCGATGAGCCCCGAGAGCCAGCGCTTTGGGAATAGTGCCAGGAGTTCAGTGGTGACAGGGTTCGCTGCCCTCTTCCCAGGCAACAACGGCGCTACAGCCGCCCTGCTCTCCCAGGAGGAGGACCTGATGGACGAGGAGGGGGACGCCTGCCGAGGGAGGGAGGGCGCCCCAGGCAGGGAGGTGGACGGGAGGGGCAGGCTGCTGGGGGACAGCGAGGAGGAGGAGGAGGACGACCTGGCCTCTTCAGACATCTCCACTTCCAGCGGGGTGCTCTTGCCCCCGGGGCAACAGGTGTGCGTGTGTCCCCTGTGCAGCAAATGCTTCCCCAGCCCCCACGTCCTGCAGCTGCACCTCAGCTCGCACTTCCGGGAGAAGGACGGCGCCCGCTCCAAGCTGTCCCCCGACGGCTCCGTCCCCACGTGCATCCAGTGCAACAAGACCTTCTCCTGCATGTACACCCTCAAGCGTCACGAGCGCACGCACTCTGGCGAGAAGCCATACACCTGTGGCCAGTGCGGCAAGAGCTTCCAGTACTCGCATAACTTGAGCCGGCACGCCGTGGTCCACACACGTGAGAAGCCTCACGCCTGCAAGTGGTGCGAGCGCCGCTTCACTCAGTCCGGGGACCTCTACCGCCACATCAGGAAATTTCACTGTGGCCTTGTCAAGACTCTCGCCATTGGATAAAACCGCCTCCCACCAGTGCCATGACCCCAGACAGAATGTCTGTCTTTTCTTACACTGAAACATACTACTGATCAATGTTTTGCTGTTATTGTTATTATTATTATTATTATTATTTGTTTGTGAGAGACAAAAACCCAGCCTCCCCATGTGGCATTTCTCAATTTTGAACACACAGCAGCAAATCTCCAGCTGTCTCCTGCTCTGCACGGTGGTCAGAAGCAGTCAGGCAGGCGTGCACAGGCTGTTCAGAATGCTGTGAAGCTCAAGCTGAATGATGATGCACTTGTTTGACTTAGAAGAAAGAAAAGAGAAGAAAAAAAAATAATAAGCACATGTTTGTACGACAAATAATGCTAACACGCAATCGTCAGACTTTATTTGTGCACAGGGGAGATCCGAACCGTCCAGAGTAGTAATGTTCTGTTTTTTTGATTTAACAACTCCATTTATTATATTTATTACTTTTGTAGTTCTTAAAGTGAAATATCACAATGGTTATGAAGTCTGACTACTGGAAGTATGATTTCTTTTCATGGAAGGTTTTATTGTTTTGCTGTGTGTGACTAGAAGAAGCAGACCATCGACTCTCTTTCTGTTAATTTATTTAAGGTTTGGGTGGAGTTGGAAGTCCTTTCTTGATTTCCTCTGTGAGTGAACACATTTTGATGGGTTGAAACTTAAAAAAAAAAGGTCATCAACTTAAAAAAAAAGAATTCCTGTGACTCTGGTACGCACTGAAACTCCTGGTGTATTTACAATAACTTTTTTTCTTTTTTTTGTCAAATTAAACATTTAACATGCCAGGTTTTTGCAAAAGTAATGATCAATCTTTAAAAAAAACACAAATTGAACACAACAGGTAAATCCAGTTTTTGTGTTTCATATTCTCATGGATCATTTTCCTATGATGACAAAGATGGAATTTAGGACAGGAGGTGGTGGATGGTGTAAACACGGTCATCAAAGCCGGCTTTTCTTTCTGCTGAGCCTCATTTCTCTGAGCGGATGTTACTACTGATGCTTCCTTTAAAAGAAATCCTTCAGGCTGGAAAGACTCCTCCCTCTCTGTTCACGTAGATGCTGTATGGATTCTTATTAAGGGTTAAAAGTTTATAATATTTGTCTAATCTGTCCTGAGAAGACTTGATCAGAATGTATTTATTAGTTAAACTTGGTTCAGGGTTTACTGTAGTTCTTTGAGCTGTCATGCCTAGCGATCTTGGTACTCATTAACTGGTGTTGGGGCGTTTTTTTTTTTTTTTTTTTGTGCAAATCAAGTTACTGTTATTGTATTTTAATATATTTAGAAGTTTGAACAAAAAAAATCAACTTTTTGTCTCACGAAACATAGACAAGCACTTGTTTTTAGCATGCAAATAGTTTCAACACTATTGTCTAGGCTGCTATTTCTTACGATTTTTGTTGTATTTATTGTAAATATATAATATTTATCAATTGTTTTTCATGTTACATCATTCAAAAGGTGTCTTAGTGTCATGTCTTCCCTGGGGAATCTGCTTCATTTTTTTTTTCTCTCATATTCAAGACATAACTGGGCTCAATTCAAAATCAGAGCTGCTGGAATCGCTTCAAACTTCTGTTCTACCACAAGAAACTGTTGTTCTCAAGCACAGCCGCACCGGCACGGCACAGGCTACCTATAGAAAGGAGACAGTGGCGGCATTGTTAGGCCTCTCTTACAAGTTCCAGGTAGTTTTCAAGGGATCATTGTGTATATCTCTCTCTCTCCTAGCGGTGGAGAGGAAAGGGACTCGGGTCTCTCTTTGCACTTTTCTGCATTGGACAGAGCTGCTGGAATGTGATAAATGCATTTAGCAAGGGCTGGTTTAGTGGTGAAGGCATCAACAACACTTTCTTGATTTAACCGCATCGAACATGTTGCCCTGTTTTTCATCTAGTGGCCTATTTTGGTATTTTTAACAAGACTTTTTTTTTTTTTTTTAATTGAAGGAAATAATTTTTACTGATATCAGTTTTTGTCGAGTGCTGACCTTGCAAATTTTGACCATAAATGAGCTTTCCCTCTTTTTATTTTTTAAATGGGGAAATGTGGTGCCACTGAGAACTGTTTCTAATTCTCTAATGTACATTTGTACAAATGTAGAAGGACTAACGATGTGTTAAGACATTTTCTTGTCATTGTTTGCAGTCTTTATTTATACCTCCAGGATGGTCACCAAATGTGCCTTGTAGACACACAAATAGGTGTTGCATCTTGGAGAAGCCTTTTTTTTTCTTTTCAGAAATAAGCATATTTTTTCCTCCCCTTAACTGGAGGGGTGAATAAGTTCATATCGCGGAAACAGAGGCGTTAAACTATTCAAAACTGATTATTTTTATCGTGAAACTGTTACACTGAAAGCTCTGACTCTGTTTTAGTGCTGCTTTCTAAGAGACTACATCCAGTTTTTTTTTGACAATTTCTGTGAATAAATATGTTCTAGTTGTGTTCAAAGGAAGTCGTTTTTGTGTTGGCTCTCGTCAAGCCAGTACCACTGGGAACTAACAATTTCTTTTTTTTTTTTTTTCTGTCTGTGTTGAATGTGAAACAAACGCGATTGTGACTTGAAACAGTGCTACTCTTCGCCTGATTCACGCTGTCCGATCCTTCCGGTCTGAAGGCGACTGTTGATACTGGAAATGTTGTTGTCCACGGCAGGTTACAACTGTGAAAATGTGTATAACCATGAGAGATATTTATTATTGCAAATGCTTCTCGTGCAAAATCTGTTTGGTTTCAAAAGACAAAAAAAAGCCTTTTTAATAGAATTTGTAGAAGTGCCATTTGAATTTAATATAATTTTTTTAATAAGAGGTATATTTTATAGTAATCAATTGCTTCAGTGTTAGTGGCGTAGAGATTAGAGGACAATCTTTATGCGGAATTGCTTAGATATTGAGGCAATTTACTTTTTGATCTATAACTGTAAGTGCATTTTCTTTGCCTTTGGAGAGTGCTTGTGTGCGTGTGCTGTGGAAATGTGACAATCTTGATTTAGGTCTTTATGGAGAATATTCATAGAATTAAATGGAACAAATTTCTCTGCTTGTGTGACGCTCCTTTTTTCTCTTTTGGGGAAAAGCAAAGGCGGTTGCTCATTTGAAATGCAGCAATATGAGGTCATGCTGTGTGTACAGAAACAACAGGATGAGGATGCTGCTGGTCAAACCTGTTCGTTATATGCCTTAAATAATAATAATACATGTACATAAGCATCTCAAAGGTGGGTCAAATCACTGCACATTTCAATGGTGGAGACTTTTAATTATTTCTCTGCTGCACTATGAAAGAAATCCAGCTGCTTCCCAATTGGGATCTGCTCGGGTTCCCACCACCCTCCCCCTCCATATCCCAGCTCACCCACTCTGGGAAACACCGTATAGACAAGGGCTGCATCCATCTACCCCCTCATCCATCCATCCAACCCCCAAAACTGTGGGGCCCCCAAAGCTCGGCCTCATCCCGCCGCTCCATTGTGTGCGTGGGTAGTAGCTCAGCCAGGCTATTGTCTGGACCCGCTCCCCAGCACGCACTTTATGCACATGCAGACGACACAGCGGCGCTACAGCCGGGCAGCTCCGGCATAAAGTGGAACAATGTCCTCCCCAAGATCGTTCACATACACTCCGAACGGCGCTGTAAATAAGGGCCCTCTGTGACGCCGAGGCCCCCATAAACAAGAGCGCAAAGTGGCACCAACATCTGCCTGATGGGATTCGGGGCTTAAAGCTGCACGGTGTGTGTTCCTCAGCAAAGGGGAGAGCGGGGGGGCATGTGATAGAGCTTAGCTGACGAGCCGGGGTCCAACGCTTTGCTCATTTGGTGTGCTTGAGATTAGAAGTTGAGAGAAGTTGTGAGCGTCAGAATTACAGGCAGCGGTTTTTTTAAAGACAGCTTTGAGTTCTCTCTGTTTCAACGGACTATGAGGTGCTAGTCCACAACAGCCTGTATGTATGTGCGTCATCTACAAAATTGCCGGATGTAAACAGCCACACTTAAGGCTTGTATACAACACACACACTTTTTACCCCCCTCCCTTCTCCTTACACATGCATATGGTTATCATCCACTTAATTTTGGAGGAGACGATTGTTTGACTTTCAGGCAAATCCCCTTCGTCCTTATGAATAAATCTCAATTCGCTTCCAAATTACTTATAAAAGCCACATGTAAGCCTCTTCTCCCCCCCATTAGGGCAGATTTGACGTTTAAATCTGACTGCCGCTGGAGCATAAATCCAAATCAACTTCTCACACTGGGTTTGCCTTTTTTGGACAGGTTGGCCCCGACTGGGCCAAGGCGGCGGCGTGTCCTTGGTCCACTGTACAGCTGTCACTTACTCACACTCATTGATGCATATTTATAGCAGCAGCATCACTGGACTTGATGCTCGCCGCACTCAGACCACAGCTGGTCCCCAAGAGAATGGGTGAAAGACAAAGCCACGTGCTCCTGCTGGCCTGCTGCAGTTGGTGCTGTCTGGAGCGCTGTGGGTGATTATCTGCCCCCCTCTTTTTCTTTACAGACACACATGTAGCAAGGAGGAGTTGAGCAGCATTGTTGGCAAGAAAAGTACACTGTGACCTTTACGTTTTATGGATAAATATGCACCGAAAAGCTCGACAGCTCTGTTTTCTTCAGAGATGAGACGTTCTGAGAGCTAAAGTTTCTCTTTTTTTTTTCTATTTCTTTCTTGCGGCCATGACATCAACTGTTCAGACCTCAATAAATGTTTTTCTTTCAAGTATTCATAAGTCTTATCGAGAAATGTGCAGACAACCTGACGCCTCCCTCTGCCAGCAGCTGTCTGCTCACTCAAGCAGAAATCAAGCGGTGCCCTGGGCCACCAACTGCAACAGCTCCCAAAAGACGGGGGCCACAACTGGGCCGCTGATGTGACTCATCCAAGCCTGTATCCATAACACCATGTCACGGGACCAGACTTTTCCAAAGTACCGTTGTGGACCTTTGCCACGAAGAACTATTACTCAGAGTGTTCAGTGTCTGACCCTGAAGCGAATCATCATCTGTGATGAGCAGCAGCCAACTGAAAGAGATGACTCCACCTCAAGGTCACGTCCAGCCGGGATGACGGCTTTTGGTCCTCCTCGCCTTGTTTTATTAAATACGTTTGATAGTAGATGCACAAGGTCAGTCTGGACAAGCTGCAATTTGATTAGCAGTGTCAGTATAAGGAGTCAGATGTTCCTCTTCAGCACATTCAGGGAGTGGCCGGCAAATCTATTCCAAGTCTGAGCAGATTATTCCTCCAAGAAATACCTGATGGTCGTCCCAGCAAATCGTCTGGCTCCGTTAGTCTATATTTTTCCATTTCTTAGGGTAAAACAGCAAATAAAAAAAAAATACACAAAAAGTTTCAAAAAAGGGTTCAAGTTTATTCAATCAAACCTTCAAATGACAGTTATATTTACAAAAACATGAAAAGTATAAAATAGATCAATTAATGCAATTAAAGTGTCTAAATATACATCTGAGTTTCATCCTTTGGTATTGATTTACGTTGAGCAGCTGCAGCAAAGAACTTCATCATATCGTCCGCTGTAGCTGCAACACACAAGATTTATCATATTAGTGATTCAAGCAGCCTCTTTATTAATACATTATGATTTATGTTTCAGGAGCGCACAAAAAAAAAAAGTATTTTTCTTTACTTTAACAAGAGCTGTCTAAACCAAATCTGTGAAAGTGATAAGTCCCATAATCAGCTTCTAAAAAACACTTCCTCTTGAAGATTTGTTAAGTTTTATCCTCTTTATTTGTAATGAGAAAATTGTTAAAAACCGAAATTAAATGTGCAATATGCTACAGGGAAGACAGGAATATTGATCAAAGTATTTTAATCCTAAAACAGGATGAGAGGATATTGATTAAATAAATTTCATTTAAAAAAAAAACGAGCGCCAATGATTTGACAGATTGGTAGGATTTGTCATCAACCAATCAGACTACATATGTAAAGAAATCACCAACATGTATCATTTAGAATAAAACCAAAAGGCAAAATACAGTCCAGGTTTACAAATTCACTACTTTTCTTGTAATGGAAATGTATTAAAGTTAAAGTAACATTTGGTAGGTTTCATCTAAAATCCGTTTTTGTTAACTTATCTTGATAGAAATGTTTCCAAGTCTTTGAATGAACCACATCTGAAAGATAGCTTACAGAGTGAACACTAGGGGTGTAACGGATCACAAGCCACAGTTCGGGACATGCGTGTACTGCGGACCACCCCAACCCCCAACCCCCCATGGGTTCACATAATTTAAATCAATTGTCTGTTCACATCGAATGGAATTTACGTCAAATTCATATAGTCTGTTTTAACAAGCGCTAAAGTAGCTGCTCGACAGTTCCGCAAAAGTGTGGAAACTTGAAGCTCCCGCTGCGTGTGGGAGGAGCTCTTATCAAAAACTACTCGACTTCATCATGGAGGACCCAAATGGTGAAATATCTGGTTTATTTCATTTTAAGAGCTGAATAAAAGCATCGGTACACTGCTATAACGCCGCTGCTCCATAACAGGGACGCATGCAGTCAGGGGACAATAGTTTGGCAAGCACAAGGGATCATAAATCGACAGGAAAAGCGGACACGGCAGCGCCATCTTTTATGGACAACAATTATTTTAAATATTTAAATGTTCCCAAAGTTAGTTTGGTATAAAGCAATACCAAAAAATAATTTCAAGTTGAATTATATCTAATTTATGTACGATTTAATTTGGACATCAGCATTTTAAGGGATACTCACGATAAAGTTGGTATTTTCAACACAATTTTTTTAAGCATTCTTTCTCTGTTTTTGTATATTTGGTCTAACGACATGTAAATGTAATTAGAAACGTGTTTTAGCATTTTGTTTTTGTTCAAAGTTTAAATATGTTTTGGTTTTATAAATAATTTGTTTTTTTTAATACCGATCTAAAAAATGATCCGAACCGTGACGCGATCTGAACCATGAGTTTTATGATCCGTTACACCCCTAGTGAACACTAGAGGCTAAACACATGTTTAAAGTGTTCTTGAATGTGCGTCAAGAGCTTGTGTGTATGAAGAGTTTACACTTTCTGAAGTTAGAATAATGTAGCAATTCTTTGACGCTTCGACAAACATCATACAAGTTTTTCTTGGCAGGATTCAACAGGTGAATGTCAATAAGTAGCAAATTTAAGAGTGAAAGTGGCAGACATGCAGAAACAATTTTTTGTTATCTTTCTAATTTTAAAAATGTAACAACAATGAAGTGAAATGCACGATAACTGCACAGGAAACTTTGTGACAAGCTTCTATAGAGGTTATCCGTTTGATTAGGACTCTGAGTGCAGGACTAAACATTAAGTTTGTATCAAAGTTTTATCTGAACTGTAATGTTTTTAAAATAAGAAAAATTCATCTTAATCTGGATAAACTCCTGAGATTTACCGACACCACAGAACACAATTGCAGCAGAAGTATGAGAACAAATTTATCTTTTCATACCAGATGGAATAAAAAGCTGCTAAGGAGCAAAGAGTACTGATCAGAGTCTAGCTTCAAATGAAAACCAGGTTCATTTTTCAACTTACTCTAAAATGGTGCAGACAGAGCAGCATAAGCTGGAGCAGCTGGAACACTGTCGGACACAGGATGAACATGCCAGTCGATCACATTGAGAGCAAGACGTCCTGGAACCATGAGTCTTCTGACACACGCAGCAACCGGTGGGACCCACTGGGCTACCTGGACAATTTACAAGTCATTTCTTTAGTAAAGCAGCCAAGTTGCTCACATCAAGCAGACAAACCTGTATGAAGCCTGCCACCTGCTGGTGAAAAGTATTGAGTGAAAAATAATCAAGTTTTAATTTGACCTTAAAGGGGAAAAAAAATCCAAGAAATTCTCTTTACGTTTCTGTCCAAAATATTACTGTTATGGTGGACATTAAATTCAATTTAGCTAATCCAACAAAAAACAACCTAAATTTCAGTTTAAGATGAAATGTGATTCACTTAATTTATCAAAAATGGGCAAAAAAAAATTCAAACGTTAACAACACAACCAGATCAACTTTGAAACCTGCATTTAACTGCTAAATTAATTAGTGACTTCAGACTGTAATGTGCTACTCCAAACACAAAGAGGCAGTAACATGCAAATTTGACTGCCAACCAACATATGCACTCATAATTGAAAACTATCATTATTAGATCACATGCCTTAGCTGTAAAAATAAAAAAAGATGACAAGCTCAAAGAAAAAACAAAATTAAAAGAAAAAAAACTACTGCTAGAGAGAATATTATTTTGTCCCATGTCAACAAAGGGTCAAGAGTGTTTTTACACTTTCTTGTCACTTTTCCTTGAAGCTAGGGTAATATAGCAACAAAAAGGTAGATGACTAGAGAATCAGCTTCAGAAATGTGATGGCAGGTTATTAAACATAAGCAGAAATAAATTGGAGGGTACTGTGATGCTGCTTTGAAAACCCACTCAATTGTGTTTTGATAAACTGATTTAAAAAAAAAAAACTGGGTATGCTTTTAAATAACTAAAGAGATGATTGGAGCAGGACTTTAACTTAAATATTAATGATTTTTCTTCACGTGCACATACTACTATGACTTTAAACATAGTTGAGTCGTAGTAAATCTTAAAGAAAAAACTTGGTTGGTTTAACACACTTCTTCTAACATATGGTTCTCATAGAACACATCAATTGGTTGTTTAAGCTCACCTTTAGCAGCACCTGCTCTCGTTAGTCTCCCGTCGTGACCAATCAGCGTCTGTCCTCTAAGGAGAGTTTTACTGCATGCAGGTGAATCCACTTGTTCAGGGGGCTGAGGAGCTGCACTCTTCTCCTCCCCTGTCCATATTTTACCCATCACAGCTTTGGCCCCGTTGAAAAGCAAGTTCTTAGTTTTTTCTGCGTGGCACACACACAAAAACGTTCATACGGAAAGTCGCAAGAGACAAACACACAAGAAGCAAAGAGAAGCTAGTAACCTGGAGCTAACCTGATCTAAGAGCTAGAGAACCGACATGACTTTAGCTAAACGAGTTTACTAAAATAAAGCTAGCAATGAAAATCTAAACACTGACAAATATAATGTTAAGGAGAGCATTTAAATAGAGCTGTTTCAAGCAGCTAAGCCAAGCATAACTAGAAGCTAACTTAAGCTAACTGTGCAAAATTAGCGTCCTCGTGCGCGTACTCACCGTATATTTCCTGTCTATACTTGCCACCAAACACTCCATAGTTGGTCAGTTCCTGCTGTCGAACGTGTATCTTGTATTGAGAAGAAAAGACTTCAGGAAAAGGACAAGTTCGTTTAGGCATTTCGGGTGCTAACAGAGCATAGCATGTGCTGCTACTCGTTCCACACTTGTTTGTTGCGGGAAAATTCGTGGGTACCACGAAAGGAGCCAATCATAGACGCGAAAGCTGTCACATGATGAATTCGGCCAATGAGACAGGTGGGGAGGAAATTACTGCCGTGATTCAAGCCAGCCCTGTTGGCTGAGAGCACTCAGCACTGCATATTTGCAAAATAATAAAATAAAATAAAATAAAATAAAATAAAATAAAATAAAATAAAATAAAATAAAAAGCACTGTATTTTGTGGTTCATGTAAATTTAATATTGAACAATTAAAAGATGTGTAGAATATGTCTATATATTATAAATATATAGACAATATTATTATATTTTTTAAAATTATTTTCCTACGACAAAGAATCAACACAACTTCATGATAACAGGAATTTATTATCTGCTTAACAGGTTGTATTCTTCTTTCATCAAGGTGTGTCCTGATTCAGAACATTTGGATCATGCACTCCCTTGATTTGCCAACACCGACCCATTTGACTAAAGAGAGAAAATCAGAAAGAAATAGATTAGATGTAAACAACAACACTGGTAATAAATGAGTTCACTTCTTCCAATTCCTTTTCAAGAAATTAACTAAACTTCTTTTGATAAAGAAATTAACTAAACTTCTTTAGAAAAACTCAGTATTTATTAGTTTAAAAGTGTCTTGTAATGTATGTTTTAGGGCTATTATGTCCATTTACGACTCAGAGTAATTGTAGTTGAATTGTTTACATTTCTTTGTGTGTATATGTATATATTTTCCAATCATTGTCATAACAATTATTCTAAGTTTGACATCTCTATGTATAGGAATATATTTCTGTTGTTTGTCTTTTTTAATTTATTTTTGCTTTGATTGCTTGAAATAAATCAACTCCTAATCCAAGCAGCAGAAGTCAGAGGTAAATCCCTCTAAATAAAAAGTGAACAGTACCACCTTCTGTGTCATACATACTGGGAACTCCAATATGGTTTTCAATGAAGCGAATGTAGTTTTGTGCTTTGGCTGGGAGGTCATTCCACTTCCTGGCTGCAGATGTGTCTGTCTTCCAACCGGGGAAAGTCTCATACTCAACCTCCACTTTGTGTAAAACATCCATGTTGGCTATTGAAAAAAAAAATGTACATCACACCATCAATTCTTCAGGAAAAAAAAAAACACAAAACAAAACAAAAATAAAAATAATTGCATTCATAAAAATGAGTAAATGAGACTAGGAGTTCATCTGTATAAGTATTGTTTCAGATCACGTATGTTTTGTTCTGTTCTGTTGTGCTATGTTCTGTTATGTATCAACTGGAGTGAAAACTAAAAATAAAAAGTTGGGAAAAAAAGAAAAAAATGTATTGCATATTATTTAATCATTATTTAATCATTTTTCAAGTGAACAAAAAAATCAGCAAAAAATGTTTTTTCAATGTTTTTTTATATATATATTTCAGTTTAAAGCACCTGGAAAATGAGGAATTCTTTTGCCATTGAGTTTGTATGCCACTCCAACTTTAATTTCATCCAGGACATCCAGAATGTCAAGTTTTGTCAAGGCAATGCTGTTGAAAAATAAAAAACAAATTAACGATTATGCACAGTATATGGTGGTTCGCACTTGTACGATACAATTTCCAAAATCTATCATAGGAAAACAAACAAAACAGTGTTTTTTTTTGTAGTCACTCACGCTGTAAAGCCATTAATCATATGAGCATATCTGACAATGACCAGATCCAACCAGCCACAACGCCGCTTCCTTCCTGTAGTCACGCCAACCTCATGACCCCTCGTCTGCAGCAGCTCCCCAACCGCCTTCCAAAGAAGAAAATAAGGTTTAACGCCAAGAGATCTGACAATATGAAACAACAAACTTGAATCGTATCCCTTCTTGACGGGTAACTTAACCTCAGATCAGACAGACCCTGGCCCTAAATTTAACCATGTGAGCATGTGAGCTGCAGACAAGAGGAAGAGAGTTTGGACCTCTCCCTTGCAAAATAAATGACAGCTGCACTAAGCTAGAAAACAACCTGATAGTTAGTCACACGGTAACAAACTGTACTTGTCAGACTACATGTTGGTGAAGCTCATCGCATGCTGACCAGAATAGCAAAAACAGCACGTGACATTTTGCCCTAATGGCAATTTAGAAGCAATCTCAAGCACTTACATTCAGTTGTTCTGTGGGGAAGGCTCCTATTCCCACTCTGGTGGTGTAGGCCTTAGAAACACCAAACACATCGCCTATGTTCATGGGAGGGATGCCGAGGCCGGTGCAAGCTCCTCCCACGGTGCAGTTTGATGATGTCACAAAAGGGTATGTGCCTGAATGGGAGCATTTATTACAACACCCAATTTTTATTTCAAAAAATAAATGAATCAATGCATTAAAAATAAATAAAAATGTACCAAAGTCAATGTCAAGCAGAGCAGCATTTGCCCCTTCGACCAGAATTTTCTTTGGAGCACCGTGGAGAGCTTCGTACATGTAATAGACCCCGTCCCTGACCATTGGGCGCAGTCTCTCTGCATATTCCTGCAGAAACGAGAGCTTCACAGTCAAAAGCAGCTCGTGACAGCGGTTCTGCAATGTTACCTAGCAACTACCTTCAGTTTTTTCAGCTGCTCCTCAACATCAGCTGTCAAGGACGGATACATGGACTGATACTGATGAACCAGATTCTTAAACCTGGAAGGATTTTTAAAAAATATATAATGTTATTTCTCTTTGTGAATGAATGCATTTTCAAATGAGATGATGTCATTAATACCTTGTAGAAAAGTCCTTAAAGTCACCTAACAGGTCGCACACACGCAGCCCAGTACGAGATGCTTTGCTCGAATATGCGGGACCGATTCCTTTCTTGGTTGTTCCAATGCTGAAACGCAACATCTTGCATGAAATTTGAGGATATTTTAGGCCAATCGTTGCATTTTTTTCTTACTTTTTCCCCTCTTGTGCTTGTCTCTCCGTCTCCTGTAAGCCATCAACGACTTGATGAAAATCAAACACTGTGGAGAAACCATCACACTCCTTTAAAACTTGATTTCATCCACAAAATTATCTAAATAGAGATGTTCACAAACCGAGATGGGCTCTGTCTGAAACGATGAGCCGCTTTTCCCAGCCTTTCAACCCTGGAGAAAAGTGAGAAGTCACACTCTCATCTTCTACCAGTCATATGCTTCTATGTTGAAATACCTTTTTTCTCATTTTTATCCCCTTCTTCAAACAACCCAGGGAGATGTATGACCACTCCATTACCTAGAGGAGCAAATCAAGAGTCAAGAGGAGTTTTACTGCATCTCCTTAAAGACTTAATTTGTAGGTTTTTACCAATCAGAGATACACTTTTGGAGTTAATAATTCCACTGGGTAGGAGGTGAAAATCATACTCCTTTCCGTCCACAACCACAGTGTGCCCTGCATTGTTGCCGCCCTGTAAATCAAAGGAGATGTGGAGAAGTGGACCAGAAGATGCTGCCACAGGGACTGATTATTCGTGAGCAAATCTTTCCTTTGCTCCTTTCACTGCACCTATTTAAACAGACTTGACTAAGCCCCCCACCCGAACTAAAGCCTGGCCTTCTCACATATCAAGCCTGAGAATGTGACCTCTCCAGCCGGTTGGGCGGGGCTTTTGAGCCTCCAGAACACTGGGTCCTGATCCTGTCGGCATACAACAGCTTGACAGGTTTCAGTGTTTCTTCCCTCTGAAGTGTCGCAAACAAATTTCTTTTTTATTTAAGTACCTTTTATAAATCTTTTCAACTGGAGCAGTCACAGCAACTTTACACCTTCTTAAACTGGGTGCACAAAAATTCATGACATTTGACATTATAGAGAATGCCAGACGGGGTTTTTTTTTTTAAGGTTTCAAAATAAAAGCTTCAAACAGGAGTCACAATCTGAACAAAAAACATAATAAGGTGTAATTTTGCTTAAATTTCACAAAGATTAAATATTTTTAAGTGTTTTCAGTTTGGACACCTGTTGCGCCAAACCGGAAAACCGGTGCGCTTTTTAGTTTCTTCAAATTTGCGCAAAAAACTGTTGTAAAATTGGGCTGAAATGACAATTTTAGGCATTTACCTGACATCTGCACACAATGTCTGCTTCAGTAGCAAGTAAGTCGACGACTTTTCCTTTCCCTTCGTCTCCCCATTGCGCACCGAGCACCACCGTCACTTTGTTCCCCGTGTCGTTGCGCAGACGCTTCTGTCCTGCCCCGGCGGACTGATGCGTGGTTTTGTGGTCTTTGGACGACCAGCTGAGCGACATGATGGAGGGTGTTTGAGGCTGTCTGTCTCAAGAAGACTAACGTGGCTCTAAGAGGTGGCAGGGGGGGATTGGGGTATCTGGATCATCTGAGCGTGTGATGTCACGGGGACGCACAAGTGCAAGTGATCTCCAACACCACAGGAGACCACAGCTTTTATTTCTCCTTCAAGCTACACAAGAATTGAAACAAAATAAACAGATCAACATTTTATTAAAATATAACATTAAAAGTTACACTCCAACATTTTTCCTCTTTAGAATATATAAATGCAGATAAATTCCATATTTGTTTGGATAAATTAAACATTTTGTACCAATACTGAGTGTATGCTGCCAGTTAACACAAGCTTATGGCAAAAAACTCATTCACTGAATATTACAACATATAAATTTCTATTTTAACCCCTTTAAATATCACTTCATTAATGGCCACAAAAACAAAGTGACCCATTGGCACCCACACAGTGAAAAAAATTCCATAAATCTTGGATGCATCTTCTATCTTCTCATTGAAGAAAGCGTTCGTGAATCCTCTCGAACAGTCAAAGTTTAATGTTTTCTCACAAAAAAGTTAAAATAGTCTTTTCAGTCTTTAACATTTTCTTTTTCCTCTTGATTTTCTTTTTCTGGCATCACCTATGAAGAAAAAGAGAAGTACGGAAATGAATGGAGGGCAGCATAAATGCTTTAGAAATTGTGGAATTTAATATACATTAAGGCATTCATACTTTTATTCTGGTCAGTAACAAAAAAAGAGCATACAGGAAACACAAAGGACTGTTGAGGTCCAACAGTCCCAGTTGCAGATTTAGAGAATGGACAGGTAAATATGGACACAAAAGTGACAGCTTTTATGGCGCAACTGTCCACAATGATTTGAATGACCACAAGCTGACAGGCCAGAGCTGTCACGTCAGATTATTTTGATAAAAAGAGTTAAGTGAAGCGTAAGGCGGTGCTTTCTCTCTCCCTTTGACTCATTTGACATTAGACTCATTCCAAAGAAAGCAAGATTTCAGCAATGAAAACCACTGAATTTGGAGGAATAAAAAGGGGTTAAAAAGATTGCGAGCATCAAACGCTGGACGACACAGACACATGAAAACCGGAGTCCAGTTAGAATGACAGATGATGCGTTATTGGCACAAAGCTAGGACGATGATTTGAGGCCGTTAGGCGGATAAAGTCTCTGTTTGACACTTGAGTCGATTTGACCTACCTCACTGCAACACACAGCCTGTTTTATGTTTACTGTGTCCTTTTCCACTGTTACCTTGTGTTTCAGAGAGTGGAAAAGAGAGCATTCAAATAGACTGAGATTTACATCCATTCATTTTAAATCTGCTTAAGAAAAAAAAAAAAAAAAAAAAAAAAAAAGTCCTCCAGAGTTTTTTTCTTTTAATTAAATGCATATATTAAATTACTTGCAAATAAATAACCCATACATAAAGAAAATGTTAAGCAAATTAAAAGCAAAATAAACAGAAATTCTCCTTTACAACACATTGCGAGACGAGCATTCCAAACGTGAACTTTATTTGAGAGAATAGATCGATTACCTTGATTACTCTTTTGTTTGGTTCGCTTAAACAGCCTCACTTGTTTCTTTGGTTCAGGGTTAAGGGAGGGGGGCACAGCTTCAGACGCTGACGGCAGCTCTTCGGGCCCATCTGGAACGTCGCACCCACCGATGCCCTCGTCAAGAGCGGTCACGCAGACTTTAGGGTCTGAAGGTAGGCGCGTGATGAGCTCCTCTTGGCGGCCCTCTTCCTGCGCTTCGTCTCGTTTTTTAAGCCCAGCCCTCTCACTTCCTGTCATGCTGCTGTCACTCGTCTCCACATAAATGTCTGTGCTAGGGGAGATTTCCTTGACTAGGGAGCCGACCTCTGCTGCATCCTCAGGCGTCAGCTTCTCAGACGGCGTGCTGTCCAACGCCACCTCCAGCAGGTCTAAATCAGAGAGGGTGGACGGACTCAGGACACTGGTCTCCCTCGAATCGCCCGAGAAGCTGTTCGTGGGCAGATTCGTTTCAGCCGGAGGCGGGGGTGAGGTCACATCTAGCGTTAAGGAGGAGAGCTTCTCTGGGCGTGGACCATCCGGGTGTTTCGGAGGCGTTGTGGCTTCCTCTCCTTGGCGTGTGCTCGGAGACGAAGCTGTTCCTCCTCGGCCTGTACTGAGCCGAGGTGCTGTCGGAGTTTCTTCTGACGGGGAGAGGCAGCCGTTCACTTCTCCTGTGAGGCCTCGCCGGTCCTCTGTCGGAGCTTTGGCGGGGGAGGACGTAGAGGCCGCTTCGCCGGCCGACTTTTCGTCGGCAGACTTCACATGCGATCCTGAGGGAGAGAAACAGGTTGTACTGATGGTAAAGCGATTAAGCCAATTAAATAACCGCTTTCCTTTATAGTGCAATTTTGCAAGCAATGAGTGAGAACAGCTCAGCATGTATAAAAGCAGAAGAAAGAGCCACAGACGTTCCTATAAGCAGGCTCGGAGCCAAGCGGATCGGGGTGAAGCTAGGGACTGTGGATGGAAACCACAACTTCTTGTCCTTACCAGGCGGGCAGGTATCTCTACGTTTTTCACTAGAAGGGAGGTTATCCGAATCGCACCTTGGCCGGGTCTTTCTGAGGCTGAAACCTTTCCTGATATCCGCCAAGAGGTGATCGATGATGCAGCCATCGTTCTGTGGAGCGATGCCTTTTTTGACTGGGGAAGGAAAAATAAAAAATAAAAGTGCCACATTATATGGGTTGGATGTTTCCATTGCACTGTTGCTAAGAGCTTACTTATTTTTTCCGTTGTCTCCCTTCTGCCTCTTGGATTCTTCCTCTGCCAGTTGCTTCTTTCTCTTCTCGGCCTTGGCTGCCTGCTCCTTCCTCATTTTGTTTTCCTTTCGTGATGAAATAAAACAATGTCTATGCTCTGCCAAGAACAAAATCTATCATTTTGGCTGAAGCATGAAGTTCTTCCAGTCATTCAGCAGGTCTATTTATACACATCCCAAATAAAAGAGCCGTCCTCTCAAGATGAAGCCTCGAGTGTATTTATGCATGCGCCAAACAGCACGGCAGGAAAATATGTAATCTGAATGACTAACACCCATCACCTTCAGCGCCTTGATGAAAAGGTCTCGGAAAGTACTGATGGTCCCGAAGAGTTCCTCTAACGACAGCTGAGTAGCATCTTCACACAAGTACACGGCCAGCTCGCTCCTCTTCTTCTCGATATCTGTGAATCTCTCACCCAAAGCGGAACAGAACTCTAGATTGTCCTGTAGAGGAGGGTGAGGAGCACATTTGAGATGGGGCAGCTGCTGACGGCGGCTAAACGGAGAAAAAAAAAAAAAAAAAAAAAAAAAAAAAAAGAGCAGCAACTCTTACCTGAAGAATTTTAGAATACTGTTCCTTCACCTCGTCATCAGAGTTGGAGATTTTCTTGGTGGCGTCTGTCAGCTGCTTCAGTAAGGCGCCACTTTCCGACTGAATAGAAGTCAGATTGACTCTGCAGACGAAACGTACATCTGTTAAAAATCTAATGACACCAATCAAAAAAATAAATGCATCTTTACCCTGCTGCTTTCTGACATATCTGCATTTCATCCGGCAGTGCCAAAATTTCTGGGTGGTTTTCTTCCGCTTCCTTTGCAAGAACAAAAAAAATAAAAAGCCAGAGTGAGATGGTAGGCAGATTTAAACTTTGAGACTTTAAAAGCCGTTTGTGCACCTCCAAGATGTGATGCAGCAGAGTGACGCGGCTCTTGTTGGCCTTTGTCTCAGTGAGCCTGAGCAGGGAGCTGATCTTGAACCCCTCTGCGTTCCCTGTGTGACTCCCCTGAAAGTGGAGCAACCGTTATAAAACCAAAGCTGCATGATGTAAATGTCAGCAAGGAGGAAGAGTGCCTTACGTAGTTCAAAAAATTGCCCACGTCAAGGATGAGCCTGCAGAAGCTAGGTATAAGCGTGCTTGTTCTGATGCCTGAGAATTGCATAAAAAAATTAAATTAGCTGTGAGATTAGCAGATGTAGGTAGCATGTCCACAGACGTTAACTCACACTGACAGGCCTCCTCCACCACCTTCACTTTAGGCCGGAGCATCTCCAACATGGATGCCGTCTCCTCACACAACAGCATGCATTCAATTCTCAGCTGATAGCTGAGGAAAGCAAGAGTAAACAAGTGTCGAACGGCAACAGCAACACAAAGAATGAAAACCAGACCAGTACCATGGCACAGTGAGGAGGCAGCTGAAGAAACGGTCAACATTTGCCAACTTCTCCTTTTCTCCTTGGAAAGACTTCAGGTTCTCGATCTACATTTAAGAAAATAAAGTCAATTTTCTTTCAAAAAAGTAGATTAAGTAGTTGAGGACCATCACCAACCTCGTGTTTCTCTGGTAGGAGCTTGAGAAGTTGTTTTAGCACCTCAACATCAAACTTGCTCCGGTCTCCAGTCTTGATCATCGCCACAAAGTCCTCATTTGTGCTGGAAAAATGACAAAAACCAACCGGTATTAATGGAACACATAGAAACATCTACATGAAAATAAATAAGTATGATCTCACCATTTGAACTGCTTTAAAAATATGTTAATATTCAAGCTTTTCTTTGGGTCAATAAATGTAATCTAGAAAATAGAAGAAAAAAAAAAAAGCATAAATTTCACAATACAGCTGCTTCAAGTCAGAGTGCCGACAGTCACAAATGAAGCTGACCTCTTTAGGCTCCTTCTTGACGGGCGCTGCCGCCCCCTTGTCTTTAGGCTCCGTCACAGGGAGGCAGAACAGCTCCTCGATGCTGCTGTAGTCCGGTTCATGAGGAGGCGCCTCCTTCTGCACTGAAGCCCACATGGAGGGACCAGCTGCAGTACACACAGCACTGGATCAGTCTTTTTTTATTTTGTTTAAATGACAGACATCTGGGATATCATTTTAGCATCCTTAAAACTGGGCCTTTACTGATTTGTCTACATTAAAAGGGGATTCATTTCAGTCAAGGATTTAAAAAAAAAAAAAAAAAAAAAAAAAAAAAAAAAGCAGAAAAGCCTCTCACCGGAAACAGAGCGCAGCTTCTGCCAGTTGAGCTTCTTCATCTTCAGAGTGGGACACCTTCGCATGGTTGCAGGTGCAGCGCACCCCAGGGCTTGGCTACTTTGAGCCACTATCCCACCCGGTGGAGGAGGAGGCATTCCAGGTGGGGGTGGAGGAGGTGGGGGCCCCATTCCTGCTAATGGTGGGGGAGGAGGCGGCGGCGGGACACCAGAACCACAAAGCAGGGGTGGTGGTGGAGGCATTCCAGGCAAAGGAGGAGGAGGAGGAGGTGGTGGTGGAGGAGGAATGTTAGGCCCTCCAGGTAGCAGCGGCGGCAGCGGAGGAGGAGGTGGTGGTGGTGGTGGAGGTGGTGCAGCAGAGGCACACTGTGAGCTCAGAGGGGACCCTTTGTTTCCGTCTGGCTTGTCCTTGTGATCCGGATCAGTCTGCACAGACTTATCCGCCCTCGGCACGGGCGCGTCCACTTCATGATAACCTTCACAGCTTCTCCTTTTGGAGAACATCAGCCGCTGCAGGATCTTCTCACAGGACTCCAAGCGAGCTGCAACATGAGTCAGAACAGCATTTCAAATCATTCACTGTATAACAAAAAAATGTTAGCCCTCTGGTAAATCCTGGCTCTGAATTTATCACACACTTAAATCACTTGTTCTGGACAATTGCTTCCCTTTATGCATCAATCAGTCCCTCCCAATTGTTGACTAAACAAATTGTGCTGACTCACAGTCTTGGGCCAGCAGGATGGCTCTATTTGTTAGAGCCTCAAGGGCCAGCCAGATATCAGTGCGGCTCGGTCCCAGCACCAACAACGTCTGCAGGATAGAGAGCAGCTGAAGGGAAGCGGGAGAGCTGCTCACCTGCACAAAACGACAAAATAAAAGCCCCAAAATTTTAGAGTCTGAGCCAGAGATTTCACCTGACCCCCTTTTTCTCTACCCACCTTGTTGAAGAGGGCAGTAAAAACCTCCAGGTGGTTGCTCATGTCGATGCCCCCGTACACGCTCAACAACTCCTCTTCATCTTCAGCCATCGACTCCTCAAAGGCTTCACACTGAATGATCAAGTCCTCATCCTCCTGCTCCCTGCACGCAAAACACACACGGTGAAAGCTTCTTCTACAAAAGTCAGACAAACTGAGAACAGCAAAGGAGCAGCTCACCTTAACTTTGGCAGAATATCCAGCAACTGGAGGCCTGTGAAAAGGCAACGTTTAAAATCACAAAGTGAATAATTATATTCCGCAATAATGCAGACATAAGAAAAGCCTTGCATAAAAAAAAAAAAACATCCCTTTTTGTACTGTAAGCTAGTTTTGGGGTCTGCTCAGGCAGTCACAGGTGTGCAATCACAAAGGAGGCGTGCCCAATCAGGTTGCTGATTGCATTCAGGTGTGAAAGTTTTGTGCATCAGTCAGGAAGCTGCTCGGTTGTGTTTATAGCTTGGTGGAGAAACTCAAGCTACAACAGTGAAAGTTTCTAAGTTTAACTAGATGTATTGCATTACCTTCAAAAATGAAAGTGTAAAAGCTGTAAGCTGAATGTGGCAGCTAAAGATGCCACAGCTGTTAGCTGAAAATTGTGAAGCTTGCAAAAATATTAGCTAAATGCCAAATTAGCCTAAAAACTGGAAACATGTCTAAATTAGCCAAAAACAGATAGCATAATGCTAAAAAGTTAGCTAACTCCAAATTAGCCAAAAAAAGGAAACATGTCTAACCCATAAAGACCTAGATCCATTTTTCTTTAAAAATAAAATGATGTGGAATGCACCACGCACCAAGTGGATCAGAGAACCAATTTCTGATATTTTTATGTTACACAGATGTCACCATGGGTTCTTATGAGCTAAATTAGCCAAAAACAGCTAGCATAATGCTAAAATGTTAGCTAAACTCCAAATCTGACTAAAAAACTGTAGAAATCCCAAAAGGGCTCAATGCTTACTCCAAATTAGCAAAAAACTGGAAACATGTAAATTAGCAAAAAACAGCTAGTATAATGCTAAAATATTAGCTAAACTCCAAATTTGTTTAAAAAACCCAGCGGTTTCTCAACATTTTAAATTTAAATGGTGTCTCTAGCTGAAAGTATATGCGGAAATTTCACAAGTTTCAACGTTTTTGAAGGTTTTGAGCCATTTGTCATTCATTTCCTATGGGGCCTATTTTGCTTAATATTACAAAAACTAAAAATTTTATAAATATTCAAAATACAGGCAGTAATGTTCTGAATGAGCCAAACATTTTTGATGCAAAGATTGCTGAAATGGCAAAAAATGTGACTGAGTTTGAAAAATGTACAGAAAGGAGAAGGAGAATCACTACAATGTTTTATTTAGTTGAATCAGTGTTAACTAATTTGATTTATTTTCCTTTTAGGGGTCAAATGATTTTTTATTTGAATGCTTTTCTTGATGCACTAAAACACAATACATGCAGGGTATTATTTTTATTTTTTTAAATAAGAATGAGGTCATTAGACCTATTCTTAGCCAAAATGCAGGGGACACTGAGCTTTGCGACAGAGCTCCCACTGCTGGCCTGCTTTTTACATGTTGCCTTCCCATCACATTATCAGCATGTTACAGCATCACCTTGAGTTAGAGCCTAAACAAAAGCAGCTCAACAGATTTCCCACCAATGAACTCTTTTCTCATCTTGTCTCTCTGTCGGAGGTCGTCTGTGCCAAAGATGAGCGCGTTGATAACGCTGAGGAGCGTGACCATGTAGGGGATGTTGTCTGTGGCCTGCAGCTCGTTCATGATCACGCTGAAGCGATACTGCTGCATCTTCACACCCTAGAGACAAAAAAAATAAAAAATACAAAAATTAAAATATCAGTCAAGCTGCCACTAGAGGGCACTGTTGCTGCATCAAAAATAATTTCCTGCCTTGTAGTGATCCAGAGCATCCAACGCCAGGCGGTGACCATCTGAGGAGAACATGCTGAGGGCGGCGAGGAGCTCAAACACCTGCTTCTTCACCATGATGTTGGAGGTGTCCAGGGCTGAGGGGAAATCACAATCACACACAAAAAAAAGAGCTGTTTAAAACCTTGTTACTTTGGCTCCAAACTCAAGCAGGATGCTTTTTCCTAACAACTTTCAAGCTGCATAAGCAAAACTACAGTTTCTCTGCCAATGTTTGTCTGTGAAGCGTCGGGATATAAATAATGATGCGTGTGTCTGAGGATAGAAGTGCTGTGAGATTACATTTTAATGTCCTGACACAATCCTTTTTAATTTGTGTCTGTATATGAGACTGAGAGAAGCGTTATTCATTAACAGAACAGTTATGTAATACAGGATATAAGTGGTCTTTCTTTATTCTTCAGATCTTACTATACAAAAAATAAATGGCATTTTCTGTAGCCGTCTGGAAATGAATAGAAATAAAGAAGTGCTTATGAGAAGGGACGTGAGGTCAACCTTGTGAGAGCTTCCGGATGTATCCCTGGTTCTCTATGATGAAGTGGATCCCGGCTGAGGAGTTCATTACCGCACGGACGCAGCTGACGCATGTAAGCTGCAGCAGAGCGTCCGCGATACGAGAACACCCTCGCCCGGAGAGCCGGTCCAGGGCCTCCAGGAGGAGGTCCAAGCCGCTCAGCTCCAAGAACTGGACCATCCAGGTCTGATCGCTGCCCTCCAGGCGGCGCTTCAGCCCGGAGTAATTGACCACAGTGGGAACCTGCAGCAGCCGGATGCACAGTTCCGGATCTGCGCTTTCCAGGTTGGCTTCCTGCTGCGTGTCGGAGTCCTGCGAGGAGCCCAGGCGACCCCTGACCGCCGCCCACTTCTTCTTCCCATCTGACTTCCCGGACATGGTTGCTGGATCTGCAAAGACATTGTCTCCAATATTTAAACTTCAATCCCGGTAGTGACCTTCAACCAATAAATTAATATACCACAGCTATCTAACGCCAGAGGAAGCAGGCCATAAAAATAAAAGCTTTATCAGAATGGAAAAGAAAAAGGGAAATGACAGCTATGCATGCTGGGAGTGAGTAAAACATCAGTCAGCAGTTCACTCTGCCAAAACATTCCAACAAAATCCTGCATGAAAGAGCGTCTCCCTCTCTGAACATAAACCGGACAAAGCCAGACTCATCACTGTCTGCAGCAGACAAAAACATACAGGCAAAATGAGGAGAACTTCCATGTTTATTTATTTGTTTATAGGGACATGGCATCGTTATAATGTGCCAGAACAACACAAGTTTAATAGTTTGTTAAAAAAAACAGATTTTTTTAATAACAAATATATAGGAAAAAAAACTATTATTGACAACAGTTACAAAAAAAAGAAGCACTTTGAATTGAAATATTTTTAAATTCAACAAATATTCAAAAGTTGAACTAAATCATAGTTATTATGCTCTTGTATGACTTAAAAGCTTTGATGGATGCTAAATGAGATTGTCGGGTAACGTTATCGGGTATCGGGACTTTTGAAGTATTCTTTGTGGCATTCACAAAAGCTGTAGGGAACCACACCCGCATGACGCAGTAAAAAAAAAAAAATGTAGGATCAGAGGAAAATCCAAAGGAAAACTAGCCTGAAAATCCCCAACCAAAAAAGGAGATGATCATTTCTGCTCAAAAATAACTATATTTGTAATTGTTCTTCTCATGTTGAATACAACTTTTGTCGTGTCCAGAGTTAAAGCCCGGCTATTCTTTCCCTCTCCTTCTCTCACATTTTTCTGACAAGACATTTGTTGATTCTGACTGAACAGTCTCGTCCTGCTGCCACTCGGAGAGTGTTACCGTGGCAGCAGGCAGGCAGACAATAGTGTTTTCACAAAGGGCCTTCGCAGTCCCCTTCATAGAGCTGCTGCGGACACTGGATGTGAAGTGGATGGAATGCTTCTCGTCCCTTTTAGGCACATTTTCAAGAATCCTTTTTTCACGCCTCCTGCATCCTGTTGTTTTTATGAAAAATTGTGCAACTAATTGTGATTTCATAAACTTTTAACTCTGATTTGGAACGTTTCAGTGGTGTTGCTGTAGCTGAACTCCTCATCGTGACTCTGAAGTTTCTTAAAGGGAAGCAAAGGACTTTCCCACAACAGGAAATTCACCACTTGACAAAGAAGGCGGCGTGACATCTCAACTTCCCCTTCAGGTTTTATTTTTTTCAATTTTTTTATGTTTTCCACCACTATTTCCCAAAACAAACCTCACACACAACTTATTCGTTGGTCTGGTTCTTTACATCAAAACAAAATCCCACTCTGATCATCTTCTGATATATTGCAAAAGTGGTCTTTAAGTCCTTAACACTTGAATTTATTTACAGAAATGAAAAAAAAAATACTGACGTTTTTGTTTTTAAGTCGAAGTTACATTTAGGTAATTTTGGAGTGGTTTTTCACATATTTGCGACAACAGACATTAAGGAGTTTAATTTTGATTAGGCTGTTTTTATCCTAAATCAATGCAGTTTTCTAATACCTAGTTTCTGCAGATATTGATTATGTAACATCACAATAACGATATATGCCATGATATACCACAATAAAGTAAATTTTTAGTTATTCTCTGACAAAAAAAATCGACAAAAAGGACATTATTTACTTTTCTCTGACTTTATTTTTCAAGTAGCATGCAACTGAATAGTTACAAATAAAAAAAAATGTTTTAATGTACAATAGTTTCACGTTTCTTAGTAGAAAAACATATTTTTGCACAAAAGTTTAGCCGTAAAAAGGAAGAAATAGAAACGACAGAAGACAGATGGCATGATAGATATCGCCCAGACAATATGTATTGACTTTAGGGCTAGGAATCGCCGGGTACCTCACGATACGATGCAATACGCGACACATGGCTCACAATATCGATGATATCGCAATACTTTAATGGTTTGCAAAAAATCATCTCTAATAACTTACAATATATAGAATAACACATATTTTTGGGGAAATTAATCCCCATTTATTTTTCAGTGTGAACACAATCATAACAAACTATTTGTGTCTTCATTTGTGCAACATATAATTAACACTTTTGTGCAACATTGCCCCCTATCTACCTCTGAAGGAACGTCTCTCCAAATGATAAAGAATTTAATGTTTTACAGTCTCTTCAAACAAAAATAAAAGATTAATACTTGGTGCAAAGCTGTCGAGAATCAATCGCAGGACTAAATATTGCGATATATCGCAATATGGATATTTTTTGGCACAACTCTAACTGTCATGTTACTGACTGGAGCTGTCCAGCCGTAGAGTTTTCAGTTAGATTCCAGCTCGGAAAACAGAGACGTTTATGGATCAAGTCGTTCATAAGTGGGTGTAGACCTCGTGGCTTGCCGTAGTAGTTTCTACGCCATGTCTGCAGCTGATTCATAACAATTTGGATACATAAATACTCAGAAGTTCAATTTGAAAATGATTTTCTTTGTACGTGTTCTCCATCATGAGAAGAGCACCACAAGAACATGTCAAAAATCAAAGTTCCTTTGATTTTTATCGTCTGCTGGAGCTCCCATGTACTGCAGGGCTGATTCACAAGCCTACTCATCTGTCCTCAGGTTACACCACCCACACAGCAGCCCACTGCTACTGTACAGCATCAACACATCCAAATGTGCAGCAGCATCTCCACGGATTTGTTTCCTGTGAGACATATGCTGATCTGAGATGATGTCCTGCACATGGCAGCAAAACTAATCACCTATTAGATTTGTGAGGGGAGATGATCAATTAAACCTGAACATTTTCATGCATTTGTTATGATTAGAGACTCCAATCCACATGATCAGAAAGACGATCTGTTGGGGCATGTCGAGCCTCAATTTGGGGGACCTTGCTGGACGTACGTGGAAAGACGTCAAACCCTCGTTTTAAATGCCACAGATAACATCTGCAGATCATCTCCTTGCCTCTCCTCCCTCCTCCGTGGCTGAAGGGAGTGACTGACATGCCTGTTCACTCCTCCAGCGCATCTCAAGAGTTCAAATCTTATGCAATCCATCCACAGCCGTTTTTTTTTTTTTTCTAAATCTAATCCCAGAAAGTCTGCGGATGTCCAACTGTTGAAGGGCTGAGACAAAATTCCTGAAAAGCGGCAAATTATCTGGCAACAAACATTCTTTCTAGCCTCAGATTAGAAGGATTTTTGGATCCCCGAGGGAAAGAAAAAAAAAAATTATAAAATGCTGCCACGCAGCCAGTCCGCAGCCAACAGCGCGTCATTAGAGCGGTGAAATTGCGGCATTTAAGGAGCACCTTTGCCACTTTGCGGATTTTTATGAAAAATCCAGAGATAACGGGACGAATTTCACCCAAATAGTGCTTTTAAACGGATGAAATGATCATACAATGACAACAGTTGTGGCAGCATTAGTGCAGATCACCGGTATAGATCGAAGGATGTCTTCTTACCTGAGGATGATCACTTCAAAACCCACTTCGGGATTCCGTGTGGGGGGCAGCACTTCGCCGTCGAAACATTTCCTCCCAAGAAAACGTGAGATTTTCCGAACTCCTGCTGGTTTCGGCTCTATACGTGGCGGGCTGGACGGGCTGCTATGTTGATGGTGCCCCTTTGAAAGCGCCACTGCCCCCGAGCTCCCACTCACTTAAGAAGCCCGTCCGAGAACAGACGAGCGATGCCGAAGTGCAACATCCGGTCAGTGCTTTCAAAATAAAACGAGTCTCAAAATTTGCATCTGGCGTTCACTCAGGTTCCAGATAGGAAGTATCCGCTGGCTCCCATAGATTTCTGTTGAAAAATAAACAGCCTGGTCATTATTTTTTACTAAACAACCATTGTTGTTTCAATAAATTTTCTCAACATCTTCTTGCTAATCTATTTTTTTTTAACATTTTTGTTTTTTGCAAACTATTCAAGTTATAAAAAGACCAGTGGAAGAGTTGTGGACTTCAAACAAGCTCACTTGTAAGTGGCAATGACAATGGCTGCCCTAGAAACGTTGACTCAGACCCAGACGGACCAATCACTGTGACCTGGTTCCATAACGACGTCCGTATCACAGAAATTGTGACTGAATTGGTGGGCCCGAGGTGCGTTTATCCATGGGTTTCATGGTGGCCCCACCTGTGTTTGCCCACACTGGTTTGAGTGGGCACTCAGCAGTCTGGCTCGCTGGCCAGCGGAGCTCGCCAACTTGCTAAACTGTCCACCAGGCAGCTTGATAGCTCGCTGCGCTTTTTTCTGCGCAGCTGGTCAGCGTAAGGACCCAGACCACCTCACTGAGGCACCTGATTGGTCAGTTTATAAATTGAATAACTTGCAATAAATAAAATTTGGCATGAAAAAAAACATTAGGACTATTAAGAACATGTTAAGAAAAGGTATCAGAGCAAAAATGGTTATTCTGACAAATGGAATGATTGAACAATAAATGATTAATCAATCAACAGACGTCTATAGGAGTTTGGCTTCTTGGAGCCAGCAATACTACGGCTGAACTGTCCAGTGATAGATTGTCTATGGCGTGACATCACACTTTCTCTGTCCAGTTATGTACAGACAATGGTGGCTACCAGCTCTTTCTGAAAATTGTGATGATTTCTTGATTGTGATAGCTATATTAGAACCTGTGGCAACACTGTTCCTTTGCACTTCTTGCTAATTTCTAAAATGTTGACTGTTAGTGAAAATGAACAGATTTTAATGGTGTCTTTGATCAAAACTACACTGTTTTGCACTTCTGAATAAGATAGCTGTTTAAGTTATTTTTCTGCTCACAGGATTTTCACTTAGAAAGTCAGTTAATAAATAATGAGTAATATGTAACATTTAATATGAACCCAGATTCGATGTTGAGGAAAGTTTTTTTTCAGAAATAGTTTGTATTAATTTTATTTCTGGTTTTCAAATATATATTTAATTTAGGTAAAAATGTACTTGATGAAAGGAAATTAATTTGAAGAATAAAAATGTAGATGCAATTTTTTTCAGTGTGAATAAATGAAAAGTATCCAATTAATAATAATAATAATAATAATAATAATATAATAATAATAATAATAATAATAAATAATAATAATATAATAATAATAGTAATAATAATAATAATAATAATAATAATAATAATAATAATAATAATAATAATAATAATAATAATAATAATAATAATAATAAAGAATGTTGGTCAATTAGTTGGTTGTCAAACATTTGAATCTGGTCCTTTATACAGCAAAGACACCAACAACCAAAAAGCGTTTTATTCTGAAAGTGCAAAAGCATCTACTTCCGGTTCTGCTGTTTGTTATCTTGTGTAGCTTGCAGCTGCTTGTGATGCTGGGAGCAGCCAGCAGTTGGGCCCTCTTCCCACACTCCCCATCCCATCAGCTGATCTGAAACAGAAAGTAGCATCTTAGGAAGAAAACAAGTATTTAGTTCCCAATTTTTGTGTAGTGTCTGAAAGAAGAAGAAGAAAAAAAAGTCAAAATATTCTTATTGTATAATAATAATAATAATAATAACAAATTGCTGTGGGGTTGGAAAATTCTAAAGAATTAAGCAAGAAAAAAACAAACTACCATCTCAAATTGACCCATAATAGGTATAATTTAAAACAAAACACAAGATAAAGAGGGATGGTATTTGCAAGGAAAACAATGCCCCTGGCTTTTGTTTGTACTTGAATGCTTTCTAAAGAATTTGTGCTGCTCCATTGCGCTGATTGTCATTGTGTTTGTGACTTGGGGCTGTATAACTTGCTAAACTTTCCCTGCCTCAAAGAAAAAACAGCAGATTGCTGTGCTGCTTTGAGCAGTCGAGCCACAGCGTGATCCCCTAAAGATGGATTATTCAACATAAAGACAATGGCGCTTCTGTTGGAGAGACAACAGAGAATGCAAAAGCAGACTGAAAACAGAAAGAAAGCAAAATGCATTTGTGTGTTATCCGATTGCAGAGGCATAATCTGTCAAGTCAGAACAAAAGCTATTGAGCATCGTAGATGGAGCACTTGTTGAGCTTGTTTTGCAGGGTCAGCCAAAACACTGGCTGCAGTCAAACTAACAAAAAGTGATCTTTAATTAAAGTCAACATCATTGGGATGGTTCCTATTATAAATGTGGACAGCATGTGAAACAACCCAGAATTTAACCACCAGAGTCAATGCAAAACCCTCTATAGGGCCATTTTTTTCATTGTATTCCAGGATAGACGCAACCTCCATGACGTGCAGCATTGCTTTCTTGTTAGAGAAATATGTTTACTTTTAAATGCCAGAAGAAAAAGAACAACAATAGTGGTTGCAGTTGCAAAATATTTTTTTGTGGTTTGTAGTTCCTTTGTTACTAACAACATTTGACGGCCTTTTCCTGGTGATAAATTCTAAGGAATCCTAAGGCTTGCAGGAAGGGCTGCAGCAGTTGATTAACTCAGTGAAAATAATCACGAGATAAACAAACATCCTACAGTAAAAAGCAGTCAATTTTTCATGGAAAAAGCATTAAAAACATTTTAATCATGAACAAAAAAGTTTGTTTCAGTCTATCTCAGATGTTTATTCGTTTTTCTGTTGTTTGATATGTTTGTTGTGAATACAAACATTGATAAATATTATTTTTTTCATAGTAAAATCGTATTATCTCGGCCATGCAGTTAATTTCTATTATCTTTAATAGAAGCTTTCTCTCAAAGAATTTATTTAGATAAAACTAACCCAGACAGGAAGGTCAGAACTGTAAATGTAATACAATCTTCTTGCAATTGAAACTAAAATAAACACTTTAAAACTCAGATATTACAAATTATATTAAAGGAGCAACATAAATATTATTTCATGTGTACATGTTTAAAACCTTTAAAAAATAGCAGCAACTGTTTTTAAGACAAGACACTTTTTCAAGTGCAATCTTTATTCAGTACAATCCTCGCCTCATAACAAAAGGGAATCATTGTGGTTGCATGCTGTTACTAACTGTTTTTTTTTTTCTTTATCTCTGAGGCTAAGATAATGTGACCAAAAGAATCCACAGCACACAGAAGAAAGATTATAAAATGTTTGGTTGTCTTTTCACAGACTGCATAGCTGCAGTGATGTGCACAAAGTAGCAAAATGGCCTGTTGTAGGTTCAGGACAAAGATAATGTCTGCCAACATGCCAAGAAAATCCTAGAATTACTTATTTCAGCGTTCAGCCTCCCATTTTTATAATTTGTAAACAGAGTTTACACAGAAAGTTATTTACCGACTCAGGAAAATTCCTTCTCCATCTCCCTCAACTGACCAATTACAACATTTTTGTATGTGTGACTCTGCTTTTGAATCATATTTTCCTTTCTACCGCATCTATCTAAATGATCTTTTATCAATTCTTTAAACTATTGTGCAAAAGATGAAGAAACTCACATGTGTCAGGATTATAACTAATGAACAATGTCAAACCTGGGCCACCATGGACAAATAGACATAATTTTCAATAGAATTATATTCAACAATTAAACTAACAAGCAAAACTAAAAACTAATTAAAAAAAAAAAGATGAACAAAGTAACATATTAAGATCAGTAGGTGGATGGCAAAATAAAAATAAAAATAAATGGAAAGATGAAGACTTTGAAAAAAATATAGAATAGACGTATTTATTTTTAAATTAAATACGTAAAATCCTGCAAAATTATATTGGTAGTCAACAACTAGTCAAATTTGCAGGGACAAGGTATGTGGGGGTTTACAAATGTTGATAAATGTTTAAAAGTTCCGCACAAATGCATCTGGACATTCGAACTACATTTCCTAGGTTGCAAAGAACATCCGGGTTATTTTGAACGTCAGATTAACGCGACCCGAGTCTTTCCTTTAGCATGAAACTACCACAACAAATAGCCTAAATAAATTGAATATACCCTCAAATTTATTTTTAACTTTAAAATTTGTAATTTTTGTATTTTTTATTTCCATCACATTTGTGAAAGATGTCTGGAAAGGCCAAGGATATCCTACAAATGGATTTGTATGGCTTACTGGGTATCGAGAGTTCTGCCACAACGAAAGAGGTACGTAAAGGATTTGTTTAATAAAGCATTTTACATTTCTTTTAAAGGAGATAAATATTTGCAGGTTGTTGATTGTTTAATTTAAGAACAAAACTTGAAAAGGCTAAATAAACCCGTTTTCATATCAGGAAGGAAACTATGCTAATGCTAAAATTAAGATATTTAACTCCGTTTTCGTATTTTTCTGTGAAATAAAGCTTAACGTTAAAATTATTGAATTAGCTGGGGTTTAAAATGTTAAGGTAAGGCAACTTTACATATTGCTAGTTATTATTTTCATTAAAAAGCTAATTAAATTTCAGACAAACCGGTGCAAGACTGGCTAATTGCTAACGTACAATGACACTGCAGTTAACAGGAGAGGCCACTAGGTGGTGGTATTGTATCAATCACCTTCTTCCATCCTTTTCTAAGAACGTTAGGATTATGTCAAGGACAATAACAAACATGCATGTGAAACCTATCAATGCATGCATTTAAATGTGTATATGCAACACAGTTGTAAAATATGAATATATATCTCATCCATTTTGCAGAAACATAATTTTTTTATAGTGTTTGGCTATATTTTTTGTCAACTTTGGGAAAATCTCAATCCCCTTTAGTTCCTTTCTTAGTCAAAAGTGGTTCACCATAGTGTTTTTCCTATGACCACCTCTGCCTTTGCAATCCTCTGGTCTTAGGGGAATATGCATTTGCTGCCAAAATGAGGGAAGAAGTTAATTTTCTTAACTGGATTTCAAAGTGCTCAACTCCCCAGAGGATTATTGTGGAGGGAAGTGAGGGGTTGTGGCTTGGGCAGGATCGAGGCTCCACAACGGAGAGTGCTGGTTCTGTGAGGTCTGCTGATGGTTGGGAGAGATGGTGGACTTCTGTGTAGATGGGAGCTCTAAATCAGTCAAGTGTGGAAGACGCATGTCATCGCACTTGTTTGGCCCACTGCCCTATCCCCACTTTTATACAAGTTGTTTATCACAACTTGCATGGATTTATGCAGGCTTGCGAAGAACTTTCTTTGACTTTGGCATATTCCCTTGTGGTTCCCCAAACTTGCCTTCCTGTTATCACCACTGTTGACCTTCCTTTGCGTGTGGCTGGTTGAGACACGTTGGAGAAACGTGCATGTCAGAGCTTATGATTTAATGACTGTAGATGGCTGGGGTTTGCTTTATGGTGCTGCTAATGCATGCTTTTGCTCGGGTCTAGCCACCGGAGTTGTACCTACCACAGATTGCTTTGGTGAAACAATGTCAGCAGCCAGGACCACACAAATCTTCCTGCGGTTATTCAGCTACTCAAATTTTATTCAACCAATTACCTTATGCTTTGCAGTTTGTAGCAGGAACATGTCTGCGTGATTTACTTCCAGACGGAGCATTTTAAACTCAACCGTTGGTCAAATCTTTGTAGGCTTTTGATTTTTAAGTCTTAATAGCTGTGATTCCGCAGCAAACTGGTGTTTAAGGTTTATTAGTTTTTAAAGAATACCATTACAGAACAAGAAATGACTCTACAAAACTGTGGAAAAAGATCTCACACATCAAATTTAACGACACACTGACAGATCTTTGGAAGGCCTCAGAGTTTCACAGACTAGGAAAGACATTTGTTTGCTGTTTATTTACATCTGTAAGTCAGTGAAAACTCCATAAATTTGGATTTTGGAAGGAAAAGTAACAAAATAGCTTATGTGGAAGCAAATT
The DNA here is from genome assembly GCA_003999625.1 of Oryzias javanicus. Lineage (NCBI taxonomy): Eukaryota > Metazoa > Chordata > Actinopteri > Beloniformes > Adrianichthyidae > Oryzias > Oryzias javanicus. Next base: position 9,780,435 of record CM012458.1, read on the forward strand.
TATTTAAACCATGAATTTATCCAAATTAATATGAGAATGTGGGGAGGATACATACTGCCTTTGGTAACAAACTATATTCTTTAAATTGATGACCACATTTAGAGATTTTTAGATTCCATGATATTTTAGAATAGTCTCAGTGCAAATAAAAACCAAAAAGTGGTCATGGTCATAAAGGTAAAAAACGTGTCTTCTTTGAATTCAACGTTCATAGAAGTAGCTGAGTACAGTAGGGCAAAAAAGTATTTGTCAGGAACTGGTCATTGACCTGAAAAGAGCTGAGATTACAGCAATAAAAGTTCTTATAGTAATACACTATGTCATCATAAATTCAAATACTGCAGTGCACCAATAGTATCCCTGCATAAGCCAGTACATGTCCAGGTCTGTTTAAAGTTGAGGAAAAAAAAAGTATTTGTCAGGAATTGGTCAATGACCTGAAAAGAGCTGGGACAGCAGCAATAAAGCTTTCTACAGTAACACACAATGTCATCATAAATTTAGATACTGCAGTGCACCAATAGTTTTCTTGCTTAAGCAAAGCCAGTTCAAGTCCAGGCTCCAGAGACCATCTGGATAATCCAGAGGAAGATTGGGAGAAGGTCGTGTCAGATGAGACCAGCATGGGAATCTTTGGTATAAACGCCACTCATTGTGTTTTGAGGGGACAGATGCTGAATTGCATTACTTTACTTTGATGCGTGGGGGTGGAAGCATCATGGTTTGGGGCTCTTTTTCTGTAAAGAGGACAGAACAACTGCTCTGTATTAAGTAAAGGATAAAACAAGACCTTTTGGTCAAAAATATTCTTGAGGATGAAACATGGCTGGATCTTCCAGTAGGACAGTGATACCTAACAGATTTTTTTAGATTAGATTGGATTAGAAATAGATTATTTTCAAAGGCAGTATGATATTTCTGGGCAATATCTGAAACCGAAACCCCAACTGGGGATCTTTCTGTGTAGAGTTGTGGGTTTTCTCCGGGGACGCCGACTTCCGTCCAAAAACATGTTTCATAAGTTAATTGGTGACTCTTAATTGCCCCTAGGTGTGAAAGTGAGAGTGAATGGGTGTGTGATTGCGGCCCTGCGACAGATTGGCTGCCTGTCCAGGGTGAACCCTGCCTTCGCCCATCAGTAGCCGGGTTAGGCTCCAGCACCCCTGTGACCCCAAAAGGGACAGAGCGGCCAAGAAGAGGAATTAATTAATGAATAGTTTATTTCAAGAAATCAAGTAAAAAAAAAATATATGCAATACAATCAATCAAGTTTGTGTTTAGAATGCACATATTCCACACTTTAACATTGAAGTAAAAATCTCCTTTCATTTGAAACTCCTCCAAGAAAATGATCTTAAATAACTAATGGGAAACATCAAAGCTTCATATTATGATTTCTATGGTTACACCTTTTTATTTAAATAAAAAGAAACAGGTAGTGCATCATGAAAGGAAATCTTTTATCAGACGAGTGCACTGTCAGTCCTCTTCTCTTGAACTCAAACAGATGTCTCATATCAGACCTGGAATTTAGTTGAAAAATTACAGTTCTGTACATATGTATAAAAAAAAAAAAATTGAAAAACTCCTTATTTATAAGTATTTTATAGTATCTAATCTTAAAAATTGATTTTTATAATAATTTTTTGATATGTACAGCAATATTACTTTGAAGACCTTATTTTTTCTGTTATTTATTTACACTAAATGTAGAATATGTACTAGCTAGGTGTTTCCTAACATTTGATTGGTAATGTATAAAATGCATCTACATATTCTGAATATATTGGATCAAATTTAATATATGTTCAAATGCTTTTGTTTAAGACTACAAACTTTTTTTAAACACTGTCACACTGCCTAAAAATCTGAATTTGAATTAGTATGATCTCAGCCTAGTATGTCACATGTTATAAAAACACATATTTTAGCTTCAGGTGTTTAAAATGACAGCAGAGGATTTGTTGTTTGTATCGCTTTGTTTCCTAGAGAGCTTCAAGTTTAGAAGAAACCCCTCCGTGTTTGGTCTTCTTTTATTTTTTCATGACAATATTGCAATTATTTGACACAATCCAGACTTCCCTCTAACAGTAATTGGTTACATAACCGATGCAATTTGGTTGGATTTAATGTTGTTTGTCGTTTGGGTGCTAGGAAACAAAGCAGAGGCTTTTTTTTGTGGCTTTTTTCCCTGATATGATCAGTGATGATGCGCTGAAATGTTTTTTTTTTTTAGTTTTTTATTAATGTTATGAGATTTTTGCCAGAGGAGACAGAAAATGCTAAGTTGATGCGTTGGAGGTTCAGAATGATGGATGCAGTTATTTTGATGGCTATTTCTGCAAATGCACTACAAAAACACTCACAACCACGTGATCTCCAGATATACACAGAAAGGTTGCATGGAAACTGTCGCCAAATAACTTTTCAAACAAGAGAAGTTTGGTGTTAAATGTACTTATTTAGACCAAACTGAGACGGAGATAATAAAAGAAAGATTAGGAATAAACAGGATGTTTTATGCTTTTGATTCTCATGACATCTTCCTATAGTAATGCTTCCTCTTTTTCAGCCTTTAAATAAAACAGCTGATTTATCATTGACAAGATAATAGAAATAAAAAGACATAAAGTTCAAGGGTTGGAACATAAAAGTGTTTTCCTGTAGGTCCGTAGTCACGCAGAGGTTTAGTGATTGTACATTGGACAGTGGTCTAATGTGTCTTAGTTTACCGTCTTGGAGACTTTGCTGAGTTGTTCTCTAAAAAGCTGCACCCTGAGGGATTACCCCATTGTATTTGTGCGCAGTAAAGTCAGCTGCATGTGCTTTGGCTTGCATTGTAAAGTCAAAATTGTGCTTAAGGACTTTCTGGGAAACGCTGCGTATGCCAGAAGACAAATGTAAATGTTTCCCAGACATGAAGGAAGGCGCTCCCACTTTTTGTGGCCTGTAGCGTGCTGGCAAGAGATTGATTTACGCAAAGGCAGGAAAACACACAGAGCATTTGAAAGTCTGATTGGGGCTGTTTGGGGGAGTCTATATATGTTTGGTTTAGCTGAAATATATGAATATATATCATGCAGTAAATTCTTAATGCATCTGAATTTATACGTTTTTAAAAAGGTTTTTTTTTTTATTTTCTTTAGACTGTCATTCCTTTTGGTCTTTATTTTTTTTTACTTTTTGGATTTCTTTTAAAAATTGTAATTTATTTTTTTCTTCACTTGAAGTGAATGAAATAGATCCACTCCTGCATTTGTACATGCACAATATATTATTATTAAATCAGAATACAAAGCTGAGAAACTACTGAATTCATTTGGATTTACAATGATTGCTATCCAAAAATAAGCAGAATTCAGTTAAATATTAATGAGGAATGAATTGAAATTGCTTCAAAAAAATAATTTTCTCATAACTAGTCAGTGAAACATACCAAAAGTTTAACTTTTATTTGAAAAATTATTAAATCGTACGTAAAAAATAAAAAAAAAGTAGACCAGTACAATAAATCAACATTTTACAGACATTTCCTGTTGTTAAAATATTGCAATTAAAAAACGTCTAAAATGCAAATGTATAAATGATTACAAAACACTTTATATGTAAAATAATTTAATTTATTTGTAAAATTGTTTTCTACTTGATTGTATTAATTAGATTTGTTAAATTTATCAGCATGGACTTAGTGTATTGAAGGATAGGCATCCAATAACCGTCATACGCTTCTGCCTATTCTCTTTTTTTATTGGTTGTTTGTTTATTCTGTACATTTTTTGTAAATCTTGCGAATGGAAAACTAAACCTATCAATTGATCAATCAATATCATCTTATTACAAAAGACATAAATTGCGATAAGCCTTAAATGTTTACAAAAATGCATATACGTAGAAATCCTTATGTTTTTTTCAAGTGCACACGGCTGACATTGTTCTTGGCCTTTATGACCACAAAGGTAGATAGTTCTTTGGTGTGTTTTCCCTACATAAAGATCTCAGCCGTCTTCTATTGAGATAACTTGCGGAATAAATAATTCATATTGACTTTCATTTAAATAAAGTTGTTGCAGTGGAATGGAAATAATGTATTTGTTGTTTTGCTGTTTGTTCATGTATCACAAGTCATATTGTGATGGAAGCATTGATCACTAATATCGCACATCACAAGTTTTCTTTACATAATGCAATCCAAACAATTAGCAATTCTTATGTCTCGAAAAAAAAGCTTTAAAACACGTGTCAACGTAAAAGCCCGGGGGCCGGATCCGGCCCTTTGAGTGATGATATCCAGCCCGCCAGATCATTTTAGATTTTTTATTTTTACCAGCTCGTTGTTATCTTGGACTGGAAACATATTGAAACACGTTCTCATTCCCACCTCGTCACATATTGATGCATGGTTAAGGACCGTCAAAAATTGACTTTTTGAGCGTCCCCTACTCGTCTTTTTTTGATGTCCAATTAAATCAAGGCTCCCGAACCTCCGGGCTGCAAACTGGAACCGGCCTGCTACTGGGACGTGGACCGCACCAATATCCAAACCTTAACCTTAACCTGGTACCGGACAGTTGGTACCGGACGTGGATCAATGCTGATTCCAGACGCAGACCAAGCTAGGGTTAGGGCCGTTTCCCTGAGGTTCGGTCTGTGTTAAAAAGTTGAGTTTTTAAAGTTTAGTTTAAGTGTGTTAAATAAATGTTTATCCTGTTTGGCCCACAACCTATGGTATGTTTTGGATCTTGACCCCCTGTGCGATTGAGTTGGACACTCTTCTTTAAAAGGTTAATGAATGAATTTGATGAGTAAATAATGCATTATATAATTGAAGATCAATTTATTAAATTATTTTTTTAAACCCAATTCTGTTTAAATTCTAATCAAAAATGGTCAAAAGGATGTTTATGTAGGCATGGCAAGATATGATTGAGAAAACGTATGAGTAAAGTAAAACCACGTGATGTAATCAGTCATTATTATTTTTGTATTTCTTTCCCAGATCAAAAAAGCTTACAGACAGAAGGCGTTGACTTGTCATCCGGATAAAAATCCAGACAACCCAAAAGCAGGTAAGTTTACCTTTTATTTACTTTTTGCTCTTGGAAGCAAAAACTATTTCAAGATTGATGAAGCTCCAGCATCAGGTTTATTCTCTTGAGTTTATTAGAGTTGAACTCCTCCAGACTAGAAAAGGCTGACTCAACCATCACCATCATGCTGCTATTTTCACTCTGCTTTCTCCTTCCACTCTCAAGTTTTCACAAACCCACATGCAGACGATTACAGAAGGAATTTTTCATATTTTTATTTGTTAGGATGACAAGCACCTTGGACAAAACGGTCATGAGCTGTGTTTTCAAGTGAGGCTTATGCGGTTGCTGGATGGCTCCCTGAAATTCTTTATGTCAGGGGGAAAAAATGGGGAAATTGGTAGTTAGGAGGCTTGGGGGGGGGGGGGGGGTGTGTGTGTGTGTGTGTGTGTGTGTGTGTGTTGTCATACAAAAGCAGGGGGTCGGTTTTCCCGAAATGGAAAAGAATTGGTTTGGAGTTCCTCAACATTCGAGCCTGCACATTGACAGACTTGGCCCGAATCGCACGAGAGGAAATCTTCAGACTTGCAGCACTCCAGGGGAAGGTTGCATGCATGTGAGAGGTAACTGCAGGGTCAGGGTGTCTTTCTGGCTGCAGATACCCCCCCTTATATTCTATAATTTTCCCCAAGCCACTATGTTGTGACACATTGAGCTGCCTTGTGGCCACTGTAGATCCACCCGCCCCCAGCTTGGATTTCATTCTTGTCCATTATAGCCGTGAAAGTAACCTGACAGCCTTTGCTGGCAGCACGATCTCTGCAGCCTTCTGCCAGTCCCTACAGAGAGTAACAGTATCAGCCTCTTCGGACTCCCATAAGCAAATGATTAAGCTTGGCTTGTATGCTGAATTTGTGGTCTGCCCAGTGTTTTTAGTGTGTGAGATGACAGCTGGACGAGTACCGTTCGTGACAGATGTTTTAATGGAAGCTGGATCGGAGAGAGGACAGAACAAACAGGTTCAGGAAGATTCATCTCTCAGTCTGGCTTTACTGCACGCTCCACAACATTTGTTAAGGAAGATGAGACTCTGCAACTCTTTTGGAAACATTTATTTTTCTTTTTAGGTTGACATCCCCTTTTGCCAACGATTTACAAATAGGATGGGGTTAAAAATCGATCGATCCAGCTGAATCGAATTTAGAAAACTCATTCTTGATACATCAAATCACTAAAAAAAATATTTTTTCAGACAAAGATAATCTTTATTGTTAGTATTTTAAATATAAAAAAATCTAATGTATTCACAAAAGTCCCTCTTTTTCTTCAGTTTAAGTCAAAAATAAAATGGAAATTTAACAAATAAATTGATATTCAATCAACCATTTTGAATTGGAACCTAAAATTGAACTTGTGAATTGATTTCATAGTCATGCAGTGACACATAACCCTAATTGAAAGTAGTCCAGTCATATAAAAGCATATGGTATAGTTATCTTTTTAAACATTTCCAGCTGGATGTTTTATTCAGAAAAATGTCAGCCTTGTCTTCTTTCTGTTGCTGCAGCTGAATTATTCCACCAGTTATCCCAGGCTCTTGAAGTTTTAGCTGATGCTGCTGCAAGGGTAAGAAAGCTAACAGTATTTTTCTTAGTGTGTAAAGTACATCCGTCTCCACAGTTAAAGAAAACACCATCTGATGATTGATGCTGTCTGCAGGCTGCGTATGACAAAGTCTGTGCTGCCAAGAAACAAGCAGAAGAAAGAAACAGGAAACTAGATGATAAGAGGAAGAAAATTAAACTTGGTGAGTCTTTTTTCATTCATCAATCTCAGTTTTTCTTAGTTCTAGGTTAGTTTCAAAGAAATTGTGATTTAGAGTAAAACATGTAAAAGAAAATATGCTTTGTCCTATCACCATGAACTTGTGAAGGTTATTTATTAGTGTTTTTTTTATTTCCAAAACAGACTTGGAGGCCAGAGAACGACGAGCAGAAGCTCAGAGTCAGGAGGAGGTGCAGGTTACCAGAACCCTAGAAGAAGAGGTGAACAGAGTTCAAAGAGATACATAGAGATATGACTAGCAGATATAATACAAACTTAAAGTCTCACTCTGATTAACCTTTGAGCTCTTGAAAAAGTAGTTTGATCCATCTCAGTCTGGCCTCTCTCGTACTTTTCTGTGCCCTCTGCAATATCCCAGTTCCTCTCTGGAATCCTATCATAAGCTTTCTCCAGATCTACAACGACACTGTCCTGATTTACAATAATTTGAATAAAGAAATACTCAGAAATGCAACTTTTAGCTTAATTTTCTTAATATATGTCCTCCATCATGAGGAAAAATGCCACTAGAGCATGTTAAAACACCAAAAACACAATTTTCATCAGAGTGGGTCTTAAAGCACAAGCAGATCATTTAACTTTGATTTTACCAAACACTTTATTAAGAATTTAAACATTACAGTTGCTTTGGAATTCCATCGCTAGCCATTGATATCTGACCACATTAGACTGTCATAAATTCGTTAGTTTATTTTTTTTTTCTCTCTTTTTTTAAAAGTGTTTTTTACCAAAAGTATGAAAAATCAACAAAAAATGTAGAACAGGAATTTATAATTCATATTGCTGAAATAATATAAAATCTACATTGATTTAAGTAAATTATGCAAGAGAATATTATTTTGTATATTATAATAACACATTTCTGCAAACTAGATTAAAAAAGCTCCACATGCAGAAGCTGCTCGAGAAAATCTTATTGAATCTGAGAGATAATTGTTACATTTTTTTTAGCATAATTAAGCAATTGAGGAGATTTCCTGCAAAAATAATAAGTCAGTCGTTACTCCAATTTTAAATATGACATATTTACAGTAATGTGTTTGTGTGTGAAAGATTGCCCGGTTAAGAGAGGAAGGATCCCGACAGCTCGAGGAGGAACAGAGGCTCATCAGAGAGCAGATTCAAAGGGAGCGAGAAGAACATCGACAAACTGGAGACTACTCTCAGAGAAGTACACACTCTTTTAATAATAATCCATTTTTTCCCCTCTAAACCAAATATGTTCATTGGAGCCATGCAATGGCGTGATGAATCCAGCTTATTTGATCATTCTTCCCTTTTTTACTGACTGTCCTGTAACCTCTGGTCTGTTTAACCGCAGCAGCCACAAGAAACCCTGTGGTTTACCAAATATTATGCAAGAAACGGTCAATAATGAAAAGAGAAGAGAAGGCGCCTAATTTTAGGCTCTTGGCAGTAACACAACGCTGCAAATATGCACAGGAATGCCGAGCTTTAAACGTGTACACATCACTGTCCATCAGCTTTTAACATCCTAATACTTTTTGCTGTTAATCGTTCACTTGAAAGCAGCTGGAAAATCTTACTGCCTGAACTGTACGTGTTAGCTCATATTGTTAAGTCTTTTTATGCACTAATCTTTTATTAATGTTACTTTGCAGATTCGGGAGTGAAGACTGGAGCAACCCCCAAACTGAAGGCAAGTTTTACTGTGATGGGCTTTTAATTAGGGGACAAGATTGAAAGTTGGAAAGATCAGATGGAAATTGAAAGGGGCTTGTTACATGTTCAGGTGGAACTGCTCCAACTGTGGTTAAAGTGTTAAGAGGAAATCAATGGGATCTTAACAGAAGTTAGTTTTTTTTTTTTTTTAAATGTATAGACCACATCCATAGTCTTAACCTCGGTGCACACATTCCTCAAGATCAACTCAAAGTCATCAGAGGATCCATGTAAAAAAGCACCTTCCTGTGTTAAAGAACACTGGAGATGGCAGATTTTATGTTTATATATTATATGATTTTAAATTTATAGCCGCCTAGTGTTGCAGCATTCTTTTCTGATATTTGTTCAACCAGAAGAAAAACTTAGCCCTCAAAATGGAAAGTTTCACATCTGAGAATCTTTGATTTTTATTTTATTTTTTAATTATGAGGACCCATTTTCATCATCTTTTAAATATTATTAAATTTATCATAATTCTGCTATTTTTTTTATCACAAATCAAAAAACCTGTGCTGCTTCCTAGAGCAGAGTGGCTTCAAGTTCATTTTGAATTTCAGCAATATTGGAGCTATCCAGCTGTATGGTTTTAATAAAGATAACAGCTGAGATGAGGAAAATGAAGGTGTACGTGAATCTATTTGTCTACAAGCGAATGGAGCAGAATGGAACAGAACAGGGAGCTTGTGTATTTTGTACATCACAAATATTCTTTTGAAATTTTTCATCTGCTCCTGATTCACAATGATTTCATCTTAATTTTCTTTATTCTCTATCATGAGAAAAATGCCACAAGAACATGTTAAACCCAGTGAATCTTTAAGCAAAACAGCAAGAAGAAAGCAACATAGTGAAACAAAATGTCCTAATGGGAAATACAGAACAGATTAATCATGCATTTATCCATAGACTCTAGAATTTGGTGTACAGACTGAACTAGAAACGCTCAGTTCTCCCCCTTCTTTAAACTATAAGTTATTTATGTTTTTTTGTTTATATTTTCTTCTAATTTGTAAATTTTCACCTATTTAAATGTTTGCTTATCTGTTTCAGTAGATTTTACACCCTTAAAATATTAATTTTCAGAATAAACAATTTTGGTCCAATAATAACCCCTGTGGGACTTCCAGGTTATGTTAACAATGCCCGACCTGATGTTTCCCATCTGCACAGACTGTTTTTTATTTATTCAATAAAGTGCAACTTCTCTTTCATATTTCAATAAATAAATGCCATATTATATAAAAAACTTTTTTTGAATCTATCAAAAGACTCGTGCTGCTTTTTATCAGCAGAACTAGCGACTAAATAATGTTAATGACATGGGTCTGTTGCTTCTAAAGCCTTACTGACTGTCTGAAAGCAATATATGCTGTTTAATTAATATTATTTACAAAAAATGTAGCATCTGCTTCCAGCTTTTTAAAATAAAGGTGGAGCATGCCCTTAAGAATTTAGCTATAAAACTATGTTTTTTTTTTTTTTATAAAGAACCATGTTTGAAAAGATGATTCTTTAGTTGATGAGTCCAGGTGGGAAGTTTCTCGCGTGGATGGAAATTGACTGCAGGTCTTGCAGGTGGTTAACTGGATACGTTCCAGCTTGCTCTCCTGTAACTCCAGTTTGACCCGACGGTTTTCAGGAGTCTGTACTTCATCAAAGCCAGTCGTGTCTGGCACTCGGTGCCTCCTCTGCAGCTGAGTTTAATCAATTGTGTGCAAAAAAGATTCGACGTGATCGTGCACTCCTTTAGCTGTTAAATCCTCGTGACTAATATTGGCCTCTCTTCCCTTTGTCTTCCCGCTTTGTCTTCCTTCCAGCTGAAATGGAAGTGTAAAAAAGAGGACGAGATGAACGGGGGCTACTCTCACGACATTCTTTTTAAACTGCTACAAAAGGTAGGCATCCAGAAAATCAACTACCACACCTGTACAGTAAATATATTTTACAGACAACAAATTTGACCACGGAGCCAGCTCATGCTAGAGAATAGTATGGCATCAGTGCTGTAGATTGTTTACTCTTTTCTTTAACAACAAGGCCTATTAAGTTTTGTTGCAGTGAAAGTGCTCTGGGCAATGTTGAACTGCCCATTAAAAGCCACGCACGGCATCGTTTGTGCCCCGCTTACCAGGTGGTTAAACAGTGCCAAGGGAGGGATAAGGAAATGCGCTCTTCTCATGCAACACACTACCACCTTATGTCATGAGGAATTTTCAATAAGGGGGGTGGGTTAGAGTGAGGTAAGGATGGGGGAAGTGTCAGGGATGTCAAGCTGGCAGGAAACACGGATTTGAAATTTATCCTCGGCACGCATCTAGTCAGGATTTAGTCATGAGCTGGAGTGAGAAAGTTGTTTAAGCAAAGGGAACACGTTTTAGAATAAAAAAAAAACAGTTCAAGCTCCAGTAAGTGACAGTTAATGGCTTGGGTAAATGGAAATAGCCTCTGCTGCGTGGGAAAGCGAGGACCGTTGTGTGTGTTCGTGTAGGAGGACATGTGTGGACTTGTGTACTTTGGCAGCTCAAAATAATAAATCTATGTTGAGGGGGTAAAAATATGTTAAGATATTTATATTTTGTGAAATAGAAGCCTTTTGAGAGTCTCCTTTGTCTCTGTTGGCTGGCTCCAGAGTGTCCTCGGTAAGTATTCCTGTTCCTGGACTTTCCCAGAGAGCTGCGTTTGTCCAGAAACGAGAGCGGCCACATCACTCCTACTCATGGCTCCCATGTCCAGCTGTGGTAGAGGTCAGCAAAGATGAGTGTTAACGCAGTTACAAAAATACTGAACACATTTCTGATAAAGTATTCATTTTCTACAGAAAGAAAAAGAAAAGTGGCTCTCTTTCTTATTCATTTTTTGGCACTTTATTGAGAAGCTGAAGCGACAACATCCGGTTTTCTTCCTGGCCTTCTTTTTTAAACCCTAGCATCTTGTCTTGTTTCCAAAAGCCCGTGTAGTCGAAACTTTTGTTCAGCCGTGTTTTGAATTTTCAGTTGCGCAGATGTTTTGTATTTTTACGGTTATGGTTTCTCCTCTGAAAGGAAAATTTGAATGTTCTGCCTCTTTCCTCTTCCCCTGCTTGACTTTTTCCCTCTTCTGTGTCTTGTAGTACGGGGATGTTTTGAATCTAATTGTGTCGAGTAAGAAAAAGGGGAGCGCCGTGGTGGAGTTTGCATCCGTAAGAGCAGCTGTAAGTACCCCATGTTTGTTCACGGAGTTTCTGAAGGACACATGTGGATGAAATGTTGAACTCATGCTTAAAACTCCTGAGTCAGACTCTTGGTTTTGTTTTTTTTTTTTTTTTTTGCGAACATGGATTTTTAAGAATCAACACAGACTCTTATTCTTTTGGAACTGGGGAACCAGACATTGGGCACCAGCGTCTGGTCCTTCAGGCCCCACATGTTCGTTTTTGTTGTGGTTTTCTCTTGTTGCCACAGCCTTTTAGAAAAAGCAGTCTGCCAGTCGAGTGGGGTTAATGTTCTTTTCTGCATTAGTAACACCAACATTTCTACATTTCTTTCTTTTGTACCAAATCTAGACACATCATTTCAATTATTTCAAGAACCAACTGATTATCCATCAGAGAATGAATCAACACTTTGGTCTTCTTTCAGGAGCTGGCTTTAAGCAACGAAAGTGGCTTGAGTGGGAACCCCATAAAGATTTCATGGCTGGAAGGCAAACCTGAGCCCGTCGCTTCAGCATCTCCATCCGGCCAGTTTCTGTCTTCACAGGTACTTGTTTGAGCTCTGTGATGTTTGCTGTCTTCCTCTCATATAAAAAATACCCCCTCAAATTTGCCCCACAGAATAGCTCCTTTTTTAGTTTTTACTTACACGTCGGTGGTGAAAGCATTGCTGCAGGCCTCGCAGTCCTTTCGTCTGGCCTTGCGCAGTCATGTTTGGGTAAGTGGACCTCAGTTTATTTGTTTTGGGATTGGGAGGCACCAGGCTCGGCCCTGGCCCGCAATCCCCTTGTTGGCCGCTCATTAATGCAAATAACCTACGAGACCCTAGGAATTCTTCATTCTGCACAACAGCCCCAAAAGGCAGTTAGCAGTAATGGATGTCTGGCACGTGAGACTGACTAAATGTCTCAGCTGTTGCCAAGTGAGTTTATACTTGTAGTGCTATTTATGAAAAGTGCCAGTTTTATGTTGTGATCTCATTCATCATATTGATCCTGGTGTTAGGATATTTTGTTGTCAGGGCTTCTATTTCTGCTCTTTGGATACATTTTAGTTGCAATTCTTCTCTATTATAATTATCTATTATGTCATTTGGAAAAAAAAAAATCAATAATGAAGTAATTTCCTCCTTAAAATGTCTATATTACATGTCTGACACATTACTTTCCTGTCCAAGGACAAACTGAGCTCAACAAGATCCACTGAGAACGGAGCAACTTTTCATATTTAATAGGAAGTAGCATCCAGTTTTACCAAATTAATTTATATTGTTTGGCTTTAAGGATGAGAATTGCACAAGATTGTAGGCAACGGAGGTTTTCACCCTTCAGCTCAGTGTGTGGCGTCAGACCACCTGCCTGAGGTTAGAGTCTGACACTGAGTGTGCACACTGGGACTTGTCTTACAAATCCCTTTTAAATGTTACTATAGTAACTCAGTTTCCTGGTGTTTTCCTTCAGTTAAACAAGAATAAAAACATTACTTCGGTCAGGGGATTTTCAAACCAACTCAGAGGCACCACATGATATTGTAGAAATTGCATGTGTCCATTCACAGCTGGCTTTGGATCAGTGGACGCTTGAGTCATTTCAGAGAGTAAAATGTAATTAGACTCTATAGTTATCTTTTCTTGACTTTATCTTGGATCGGAATATCTGATCCCTCCTTGGTGCCTCAGCATTAGCCGGCTAAGGTGCATAGGAGCTTAGTGTTTGTGGTTCTGCTTCTTCGGCTTTGGTGACAAAGTGAGTTAGTGAGTCTGGGTCTAGAGAGCTTAGAGACACAGATGAGCTCAACTTTCCTTTCTTTTTAGCTTAATAAACTTATTTTGAGCTAAGGGAGAGATTGAAAGTTCAGGAGAAATATGACACGACCCACTTAGGATTCTGGAGAACTGTAACATTAAGAAGTACAGAGAAGTATAAATATTTACACACAGTTTATTAAAAGCACTTTCTCTATTTTTTAAAATTTGTTCAGAAGGCAGAGGCCATATGAATCTATCTCAGTTTTTCACTTATCCAGTTAGGAAGTCATGCTAGATTGGAGCATCTGCATAAAGAATAAAACGTTATATGACACAAGTCATCAAGAAAGTCATACATGCATTAATATTATTAGAATAAGGGATTCTTTATTTTTCTTCGTATTTATTCTAGCACTTTTTTGCTGTTCATTTCTTACCTCTGTCCATTTTCTAAAGCCAGTCAAACCCTTTGGGTTTGCTGGAGCCTATCCCAAACACTGTTGGATGAAGGTCCAACAGTGGCTACTCACTCTCACATTCACACCTAGGGAGAATTTAGTTTCACCAATTGACCTACAATGCATATGTTTTGATTGATGGATCTGTGAGAAGAGCACTACACTACCCAACAGCCCTCATTTCTCGTCAGTTCTTTTCATTTTTTTAAATAAATCCTAATTTCACGTTTAGTTGCACTTTTCAGTGAAGAAATTGATCTATGAAATTGGTTAATTTAAAATAAAAATGCATTATTGCTATAAAAAAACAGTACCAGACAGACAAATGGATAAAAGTAAAATATTTTCCAGTATCTTTGTATTTTTGTAGTGGATTCTTTGGTTCATTTTCAGAAAGCCTGACAAACTGAGGATTCCACAGCTTGTGACGGAACCCTCAAACCCTCATAAACGTGGATCCATAGCCTGACGGTCTACTATGTCCCTGCCAGACTTGAAGTTATAGCTTCCAGAGAGATGATGACATCATAAATCAGTGGCTTCATGGTTTACTGTGCAGTTTACCATCAATTATTTAAAGGAAATCTAATGCACGGGAATTAAGTTGGTGCATGTCTCTCTCTTCCAGAGTCACTGCAGCATTGTTACAACACAAACCAGATGCGAGATCGACATTTTTGAGTTGTTTTTCCAATCCACGGGTTTACTGGTGCTTGGAAGGTTCTCTCATTGAAAGGATTCTTTGTGTGTATAGGCTATGGTATAGATAATAACAAGCCTGATGTTTTTTTGTGGGACGAGCTGCTTTTTCAAAAATCAACAGCTTTTGACTTTAAAGAAGAATTTTGTAAATTTCCTAAGGTTATGTTGAACTTATATTGTTGAGCCCAAGTTTGCATTGGTTAAGTGCACTATATTACCAAAAGTATTGGCTCACCCGTTCAATTGATCAGAATCAGGTGTACTTATCACTTGGCCTGTTCACAGTTGTTAGAATGTGCTTGTTTTTTTTTTTCTGCTAGTTTGGCATTTACTTAGGTTTTTTGGGCCAATTCTCAGTTAAGCAAGTATCTTAGCAATTTGCTGGCTTTTTTTTTCTGGCTTTTTTTGGGACAAATTTGGCATCGACTGAGAGCTAAGAGCTAATTCTGGAAAAAATGGTTGCTCTCAGGAGCTCAGTGAATTCCATTGTGTTACTGTCACAGGAGGCCACCTGTGAAACATTGAGTGCTTCGGGATACAAAACCTTGTGGGAGCACTTTGGAGCAGGCTCCTTCCTCTTCCAACATGACTGTGGACCAGAGCAAGGTCCATAAAGACATGGATGACGGAGAGTGGTGTGGATGAACTTGACTGGCCTGAACCCTTAGAACACCTTTGGGATGAATTAGAGCGGACACCAAGAGCCAGGCCTTCCCCACCAACATCAGTGTGTGACCTGACCAATCTGCTTTTGGAAGAATGGTCAAATATTCCTATAAACACGCTCCTCAGCCTTGTGGACAGCCTTTCCAGAGGAGATGAAGCTGTAATAGGTGCTAAAGGTGGATCCACATCAAGTTGAACTCTATGTCTGAGGACTTGGATGGCACTTCAGTTCATATGTGAGCCAAGGCAGATGCGGGATTAAACACATGAATTATATATTTTTTCCTCTTCTTTTGGTATGAGTTATATTTATTATACCGCTTAGGATAAATGTAGTCTAGAGTTTAAAATCATAGATTTTATTTATTTATTTTTTAAACTTTTGTAACCATTAGGACCTTTAGGTTTGTTTTCCCTTAAACTGACAATTGACTGACATAATTTTCACCAACATACATTTTGTCTTAACAGTTGTTAAGATGCACTGTTCTGTCTTTTTCCAGACATCCAAAAGTTATCAGGCTTTTAAAATTCACTTGCACGTTTCTTTGTTGTGGTAACTCCTCTAAAAGCTTCAAATGATTGTTTTCTAGTTGTTTTCTTGGATTTTGGCTCTTTTTAGATTCTCTGTAAAATTTGCTGAGCTCTCTACTGATAAATGACAAGAAAACAAGCTGGGAAACTTTTTAGGGATTAGTTAAGATGACTGATAAAGCAAAGGTTTGTTGCTAATCTCTAGGCACACAAAAAATTATCTTCTACATTGTTGGTAAAATTAATAATTAACCGTGTTTTTCTCAAGCAGACTCACATTGTCTAATGTGTCTTTAGCGGTTAAAATAATATTTAGTTCTATTCAAAACTGACTATTTTTAGTTAAATATTTTGTATTTTTACTCATATCTTTACTCTAAAATTTACTAGGAGTTTGTTTGAATTTATTTTCACACATTTTATCTCCTTCAAAAATCTAAAGAAGTTAGTTTGTGACTGACAGAAACAAATAGTTAATTAATGAGTTGATTTCTTGGTAGTCTCCATGACAGCAGTTTTCATTTCTTGGAATGAGAGAAGTAGTACCACATGTGATTGGGATATTTCACAGATCAAGCTGTAGTGTAGAAAAAATGAATTGGCATCAGTGACAGCCCCCTTCATTCTTCCATCTGTCATGTGGTTGAATATTCATTGAGTTTATTTGATTTTTTTTTTTTTTTTTAATGTAATCCTTGGAGAGAGTAGACGGATAATTTAAAAACAGACCAAAAAAATGTCAACTTTGATGTATAAGAAAAAGTTTTCGTTTCATAGAATGTTTTTTGTCTGCTTTGGCTGGCAAGTCTGTTTATTTCTCTTCTTGTGTTGATTTAGTCCCTTCTTAGTTTCTTAACACGATGTGTCACAATGTCTCTTTGATGTTGCACAGTTGAACAAACTTAATGTTGGTTCTCAAGATTCATTGTAGCTGATGAAAGGTCACATTTACAGAGTACATCTGCCTTGTGTTCATTCCGCAAAGTGCTGACACGCCCTGATTATCTGGAGCATCACCATCAGCAGCATCTAAGATCTCAAAGCTGTCAGTTTCCAACGTTTAGAAATGATTTATGAACTCATCTAAAAACAAACAAAATTTTTTCCAATTTTTTTCTTTTTTCTGCCATAAACTGTCTCATTCCTCCTGAATGGCTCCATAGCAGATGAAACATTTAATGAAACGTCTTCAACGTCCGGTTGAACTTTTTGCAAATGTTTGGTTGGTATGTGACAGATGAAACTCGCATTCTCAAATATGGCCTCTGATACTTGGAAATCCCGAGTAAATGTCTGTCCGTCAGGACACGTAAACATTCTCATGAGGTTTGGCCACAAAACCGCCAATCTTGGAATTTGAATAAGGAATTTATTTATTTATTTTCTTAACTTAAAAAAAAAAAAAAACAAAAAAGGAAAGAAAATACGAATAGCAGTTCACTTTTTATTTCTCAACAAATGTTTCACAAACGACAGAGTTTATATGAGACATAGAGATGGTGTTTTGAATGCGAGACACCAAAATATACATGGAGTGCCGGACGCGCAGACTGAGCTGTTTGTTTTTTTGGACATCGAGCTTTGATTCTGCTGCTTGAAGCAGAACATTTGTGGCTTCTATATGAAATTGGGTTTGTCCATAGAGAAGGTTGTCAATTGTCTCCCACAATATACAAGCTTGACCAACGTTTGAAAAGTTATTGTTTCAAGGCTCCCAGTTTTCTGTTTTTTTTTTTTTTTTTTTGCTTGTTTGACCATGTCACTTTTGTATTCATTTTAATACTTTAGCCCCGGTGCATGGACGATGCAACGTGCATGTCTTTTGTGTCAAGGGTCTGTTTGTTCAGAAGGAAGCGTTTAGACTGATCAGGGCTTCTGCTGCTGCTGTAATGGATGTCTCTGGCCCTCCTACCTCAACACCCCCTGCATATGTGGAGGTCTCAAGTTACTCTTTTCTCGTGCACCGCTCACGATAGCATCAGACTCTGATTTACAGCTAAGAAAACAGCGTTCTGTGGATTCCTCTGAGGTCCCGGACCTGTGGCCTGGTTTGCTGTCCTGCCCAACCTGCCACCGCTGACTGGCTTTTATTGGAAGCAGAGCTAAATGTTTGTTTTCACTGTGCTGTTGGGAAGGAGAGATGGGGGGTACCTTGGTGTACCTTTGAGTGGGGCCTCCAGGATGCGTGCGAAGTCAAATTGCCCTCTGCACACAATAGATCGGCGAGCACGCCAAGACATCACAGCTCGGAGACCTTGGACTCTAGCCTTTTGCTTCTCCCTCCTCAAACACAACACTCTTAAGTTTTAACAGCCGTCCTCGGTCCTGCGCTGTTCTGTGTGGTTTGAAGGGCTCCAATACCAAAGGAGAAATGTAAAATGGATTAAAAATGCTCATCTCAAAGTTTGACAGGGTTCAATAATTAACCGCGAGTTCAATCTCCATCTGCCAGAGGGACGTTTTAGGGGAAACATTAACTTTAAGTGCCGCTCTGTCCTCTTTACTTTTCACACATTGTTTAACACTCCCAAAATGAGCCTGTTCCCTTTGAACACCTAGCTTTTTGGTGTTTGATTTAGGGTAAAAATAGCCAGAAAGTTGCATTTTGCCCCCTCGATAATGGGCTAGTTCTCACATTTTCCTCAGCGATATTTCTTTAATATCCTGTTTAGTGGTGTATCTTTTCCATCACTTGGAGAACGTCGTCAAGGATTGAAGGGCCTAGGTCGAGGCTGAAGGAAAAGCAATTGTCCTCGTCTTTAGCGTCACCGTAGCTCTCTGTAAACTCTCCATCCGTACAGGAACTCGTGTCGCTTAGTCCAAACGCGTGAGCCTCATTTAACCCATTGTTATTTCTTCTTTGGCAATCCTCATCCTTGAACACCTCGTCTCCCTCGTCGCCGTCCAGCAGCGGCATAGAGTTACATTTCTTCTTCCTGTGGTCCAAAGACCACTCAGGGCTCTGCTTACCCTCAGTCCCATTCAGATTCAGGTTCAGCCGAGGGGGCTTTGGAGGCGGCACGCAGGCGAGGAAGAGGTTCTGCTCGCTCTTGGAGCTGTGTCGGAGGAGGCCGTTTCCCTTTTTCAGAAACGACAAATCTCCAAAGCTGTCTGTCAGAGCGTTATTCCCAATATGGGAGATGTGGCGAAAATCTCCGAGAGGCAAACTGATCATGTTGACAGTTAGCGTCTCCCTATGCTTGGAGATCCTCCTGGATATGTGACTGGGGGATGATTTCCTGTTCGTGGACGTTCTAAGCGGCATAATGTCCAATCTGCTTGAACTAGACGTCTCTCGTGCTCTTCTTGGTTTGTCACTTAATCCTCAAAGCGGTAGAGCTTCAAGGTGTTAGGCCATCTGCAACAACATACACAAAAAGACCAGATAAGAGGGAAGTCTGAACTAACAAACCTCGGTTTAAATCACGTCTCAGCTTGCGTTTGTTTTTCTGCAACAAATTAAAGTATTAAGCTGTTCCTGTCAGCCTGATGAGAATCATCAGCCATTGTTTAGACGTTGCACCTGTTACATTTGATTGTAGTTTAATGAAATGCAGCATTTCTTGGCAGAAGAGGGTCGTTCCAAAAATGCTTTGAAGCCTTTATTCCTAAATATTTACTTTCCAAGTTCCATTTTGTTCCCATAAATGCAGGTGTGGTCCGCTGCAGATCCGCCAGAGGAAATCTATTAATCTCTTTAAGACTTTCAGTGACAAAAAAAAGGGAAAGAAAGGCAAATCCCCCAAATATTGTTGTGTGGATCTTTTATAATTTAGCTTTGGGAATTTTTTTTTTGTAGATCACAAAACCATTTCATAACTTAATTGTCAAGAATAGCAATTTTTAAATGGTTTCATTCACTTATGAGTTACAGAATGATTTGTCATCCAGAAATTTAAAGAGTTAAAATAGATCCTGTTAGATAAATTACATGGCGTTAGGCCCTAGTTTAAGTCATTCGATCTGTTTCACTAAATTACATTTATTTACCCTAAAAATGAAAATAAATAAATTATAAAAAACTTTTAAAAAAAAATCTGTGATTTTAAATTCAACTATTTTTATTTATCAATTTAGGGATGTGGATGAAGTGATCTGCCTTGCGTCTGTGATTTTACAGCCCCTAACAGCCTTGCCCACATCAGATCAGCGTTCGTGACTTCACACACACTCACTCTGTAAACCTGTAGGCCACTTCAGCCAACAGGCTTTGTTGGCCTGTAAAGCTTTTTATCGGCACTTCAGGAACAGCGGGGGATTGGAGAGCGCGTACACAACAACATTCTTTTCCAAACATGTCAGTTCAACCAAGGAGAAGTCTTCAGATTTCAGCTGTCTATTATATGGAGACACTACGTAGCCAAAATAAACGCCTAGAGTATGTCATTTCAAAAAATTGTTCTCTTGGTTGGTATTAAAGTGAGATGAATCACAGAAATGTGGTGATATGTCCATCATTCTGGTAGTTTGAAATCAACAGGTGAGTAAAAAAATGATTTCAGATATTTACCTGCCGTGCTCAAAATCCTAGGATTGTGGAATCATGTGCATGTGAATTCCTCTCTGTCAAGAATCTAAGTTGTGTCTACTTTTACGCCCCAAGGAGCTCCTTCATGACATGACAGGACTTGTTGACTTCAACTGAAAAAACCTTATTGTATTAAACAAGGAAACAGAGCTGTTTTTTCCCTCCCATATCTCAGAATTCAGTTTAATATTAATAAAGAGGCTTTTACATTTTGTGCACCTTGTTCTAAAGGGATAGGGTCAACTAATCAACTTACCTTTGTCTCGTTTTGTTCTGCTGCTTGGTAATGAATCCGTTTTTGCTAATCCTGAGTGTTAGCTCCCACCTGCTTTGTCGGCACTCTTCAGGTGAAAGTCCTTTTTCTGCCCCAGTGATGGCAGAGTACTATAGACGTCCAGGTGGAGGTTATTCCTGTCTTTGTGCTCGTATAGTCCTCAGGTTATGAAGTTCTTTCAGCCGAGCGACTCTGCCTCATTGTCGTAGGGGTTTTCAGTCTCGTGGGAAGACTGACTGCCTGCTTCACCTGCAAAAAAGTGCGCGCAAAACAGAAGCACCTGCTTGTTATCCATATATTCAGAAAGACGACCACTAGAGTCCATGACTTATTGCTCGAGCGTGTCTGCGAGAGGAAAGTTGAGTTTGAAAAGATTAGTGAATGTTCACAGATTATGTACTTATCTGGAAACAAGGAAGTCATAGCCGGTGAGCAAACAGGTCACTCACCCAGGGGAGGGGGTTAACTGATCCCTAATCTCGGTGGTATTGTCCCTCTGCTCTGCTGGTTTCCTGTCTGCTGGCTTGTTTAAAGCCCCACAGTCCAGCACCTCTCCACACTCTCTTCTGCCTGACTGACGACCTATAGCTTCTCTGAGTAATCAAATCACTCACAGACATGTATGAGCAGGCATGCAGGGTTTCACAACGGAGACAACTTGTTGCATTTTCAATTCCCACGCCTACAGGGCTTATAACACCATAGCTAATTATGAAGAGTAAATAGTTTAACTTTGAGAAATTGCCACTTTTTAAATGAAATTGCTTCCCTTACATTGCTTAAAGGAATAAAAATATACTTCTTTCTTGCAAAAATTTGACTTTTCAAGTTATTTGTCTTCAAGTTATTTGAATGAAACCTGGCAAAAAATTCTGGGTAAGAGTTGGAGCTTTTGCAGCCAAGATGAAAGTGGTGTATTTCTGTTTAGTGCATTGAAATGTTCTTGTGGGTTCTAGAGAACAAATAACATTTTTCAGCACTCCTTTCAAAGTCGTCCAATAAACAACAGGCATGCTGCTGCAGCTACACTTCCTTTCCCGCTCTGCACTGCAGCCCCCAGAGCAGTCGGCAAGACCAGACACAATTACTCACGCATGTGAAAGAATCATAATATTTGCCCAGGCTAAAACGGAACATCTTTCTTTTTCTTCAAAAGAGGGAAAATTAAGGAAGGCGTTTAATTCCTTCACCTACAGCCACAAAACTGCATAGAGGGCAGTTATAGAGGAGCTAATATCTGTGGTATTTGGAAGATCAGCTCTTGTTGCTGCTCTCCCGTGCCGTGTAGAGCATGGTTGTGCCTAAACTGGCTTAATTTAGAAGCCACATTTCTAAGCCCTGACCAGAGTGGGCAGTGTGGTATGACCCAGCTATGCTTATCCTGAAATTTTGGCCAATACATGTCTTCCTTGTTGCTTAAGAAAAGTGTTTCCAGATATTGCTTTGACTGGTGCTGCAATCCCACAACGGAGGCTATAATCAATATCCCTTTGTTGTGTGTTCTGCTGCTTCCGCTTCCACTTCAGCTGGATTTACTGCACGGATTGTTTTTATATGAAAAATATTGTCTGATGACAGCAGCTATGAGAAAATCTCAGCCAAGCGTTACGCAGCTTGGTACATTTGCACGTGATTTTATACTTTTTAAAAGCATTTTGGATGATCAGTAGTTTTGGTTTGGAGTATCATTTTTTTTAAATGATTTTTTACTGTCTACATAGTTGTGACTCAACAAGCTCCAACAGATACTTGGCAAACAAGACGCCTCTGGTAGTAGAAATGTAGACACTTTTGGTCACGTAAAATGAAGACTTTAATCAAAATTAAAAAAAGAAAAATTCAATTTGTTAAATTTAATGACACATCTTCCCAAATTGACTGGGGTCATAGTCCTGCAGAAGTGCCAGTATGTTTACTACTTCTTTGCCCCATTTGACTGCTCCCTTCAGGGGGCGATTGATTGACAAGGTCTCCAGCCAATCAAGACGTATAACAGGGTGCGCTGTTTTTAAAAAATAAAGCAGAAGCATTATCGCTCTTAAAGAATCAGCGAAACTGCAAAAGGTGAACTACAATGTAGAAAGAGAACAAGGTATTCTTTTCTATTTGACAGGGATTTGGGAGGTTCAGCTAGAAGCACATACTGTAGAAGGGTGGAATAAAAGTCACATTCTATGTGGGTTTTGATCATGTGGCCAGATTGAAAAAAAAAATAACGAAATCATAGGTCTCTGATACTGTTTGGGGGCCAGGCCAAATGTGGAAGTGGGGCAGACCCAGCCTGCAGCCCATAGTTTAGGGACCCCTGGTTTAAACTAACCACCCTCATGGCCCTCTTCACGACATTCATGAATCTCTTCTTTGGTAGTTCCAACCTTTGCATCATTTTACAAACATCATCACTGTTCCTCCTCTACACGAGCCTTTCTGATGTATTCCTACCTGATCCAATCCAACTTTGTTACTCCCAAAGAGAAGCTCAACATCTTCAGCTCCTCCAGCTCCACTTTCTGTCTCGTTATCAGATCTACTGTCTTTAAAAGCAACAACATAGATACTCTCCCTACATTTCCTACACCTTTCATTTCATTCAAGCAGACACTCCTTTTTCATACTGTTCATCACAGATGAAACCTTCCTCCCCGCAATCCAACCTGCATACACACGCCTCTTCACCTCTGTCCTCCATTCTGGACTGTTGATCCTAACCTTCTTCACCTCCACTCTTTTTAACTTCACTTGAGTTTCTCTCATTTACACACAGATATTGTGTCTTGCTGGAGCTGAACTTCATTCCACCTCCTTCACCTGCTTACGGCTCTCACTACAAATCACAGTGTCATCTGCAAATATCATGGTCCACAGAGATTCCTGTCTAATCTCATAGTCAGTCTGTTCATCACCACACCACCACCTACATCTCGTCTCTGTAGGGAATCGGGGATGTGTATTGGCTAGAGTCTATGCGTATCATGATATATCCCAAGACTGTACAAGAATATTTTTTCCCTTTTTGTAACCCATGTGCTATCCTAAGATAAAAGTGGGGTCATCTGGACCCCATAAGACTTTTTTTTTCTTCAAGGATTTTTTAATTTTCACAGGCGTCCGTGGCAGACATGAAATCCTGTCCACCTTTGTCATGGGAGGGATCACACAACAAAGTAAGAGTGGGGTCATTTGGACCCAATAAGAGAGCACAAGAGTTAAGAGTATGACTTAGAAAAAAACTTTACCTGAATATTAATACATCTTTAATTGAAATAAAATGGTCAAATTCATTTTATTTATTGATCATAACATTAAGGAATGCAACTGACACTTAACTATGTTTGCTCATAAATAATTTATAAAAAATAATCTTGTTATCATAGATACAAGTATCGCCAAACGAAATAGCGTGATATATTGCTGAATCCATTTTTCCCTGCACCTCTGTCTTACTGCTCTCATATGTCTTGAATAACTCTAAAGTGCCTCTATGCCACTCCAGACTCCCTCATGCAAAATGCTAGAATAAAATAAAAATATGTTGTGATTTAATATTAAATATACCTGTGCTTTTATAGAAGTGTATGTTTCTGTTAATGTAATCTTTTACACAATTTTCTCTACCTGATATGTTCTTGGCATATTCTTTTCCAATCCTCATAGCCTCATTTGTTTTAATAAGAAATCTTGCAATCAGAGTGTTGTTCCAGTAAAAGCTACAATGTGAAACACATAGTTTTCCTTATACAAAAATATATTGTAGGGCATTAGAGAAGCCAAAACCTCCACTTTTTCTTTTTTTATAAATGATTTTTAAGCCCATCCATCAAAAAGAGAAATGCCAGGGACCCCAGGGTTCAGATCGTTGCTGCCAGTTTTCTTCACTGTTTATTTATTTTACGTATTCAGATTCCAAAAGCAATCTCTCTGCGGCCCGCATCTATTCTGCTGAATATGGTCACCACCTACAACCACATGCTTGCACAGCACATATATATGGAACCTAGCTCTGCACGTGTCCTTTAGATTGATGCTCTGCTAACATTTGCTAATGGATGTGAGCAGCGTTCGACCCAGTACAAGTGTTTGTAGTTTGTCAAAGTTACTTGGAACAGCCAAAAACTAGAATCCAGATATGATGAAAAGTTTTTTTTTCTTTTTCTTGGTTGTAGCCATAGCCTTTGTGTTTTTTTTTCTTTTCTGGGATTGCCGTGTTTCAGGATTATATGATAAATGAAAAGGATTCCATCTGTTATGTGTGAAGATCCGCCTGTTCCTTCAAACACAAGGGTAGAATTTATTTTACAAGTTCAGAGCGTTGTGTACTTGGATCAATTCCATAAAGCAATTTAGGAACTTGACACTCCATAATATCTTGTATTGGCATTTTATAAAGAGTGTTCAAAATTGTGTACGGGACACAAGAAGGATCTAATTGATGGTCGCGAATTGGTGTGCTGGGATGATTAATGGAAGCACTCGCATCACCAAGGCCTTTAGCAATCGAAACAAACCAGTTCATGTAAAAGAACTGAGGGAGCAAGTACGCGACGTGGAGTGCACGAATGTCTGACTGCGTTTCAAACCAGATTAGTTCGACAGGTCGCTGCTCACATCAGGAACTCAGCTTTGGCTACGTGTTTTCAGGGACTAGATGACCGGGTAAAATACTGATCAAATACGAGTGTTTGGTCCTGTCGCAAGGCGGTGGATCTCTGACTGCAGACAGACTCCTGGACGAGCGGAGCTCACCCGCTCCACATGCCGGGAGAGAGCAGCAAAATGGTAAAAGGCGTATAGTTTTATAGCGCTTTCTACCTTCCTTCGAAGGCCCAAAGCGTTTCACAGTCATAGACCCATTCACCCATTCACACACACATTCATACACTGGTGGTGGCTCCGCTGCCGAACGCTGGCGCCAACCTCCCACCAGAGGCAATTTAGGGTTCAGTGTCTTGCCCAAGGACACTTTGACACATGGGTGGGCAAGGAATCGAACCCACTATCTTCCAGAGAGCATGGAGAGCGGGGCGGAGTGCGGGGACCCTGCTTGGCTCTTCTGAACTGTTATATTTTACTTATCTTAGTAGAAACAATAATAAATAAAAGGGTTCCATATTTTCCCTCCTCTCAGGTTATTGTAGAACAGCACTGAAACTCAAACAGCGGAAGCGGCTCTCATGCAGACAATCCCCGACTGAGTTGAACCAACAATTACAACAGGGGTAGGGAACCCTGGTCCTCAAGAGCCATATTCCTGCATGTTTTCCAACATACCCTGCTCTGGCATGTTCTTATTGGCTGAACACACCTGACCCAGGTAATTGTCATGAGTCCCTACACTGATTACTTGGTTCAGGTGTGTTCAGCCAATAAGAACATGCCAGAGCAGGGTATGGTAGAAAACATGCAGGAATGTGGCTCTCGAGGACCAGGGTTCCCTACCCCTGAATTACAAGATAGAGACAAAAAAAATCTGTGACCAGATCCGTACTGTGAAGGCCTTCAAATAAAGCTGAATTAACTCATTCAGCAAATAAAAAACAGAATATTTCAGCACTTCCTCTCAGTTGCAAAGATTCTGAAAGGCAGAAAAGCTCCTTAATGTTAAAAAATATTGTGATATCTGTCCAAGCTGGTAGAAGAGTTTTCAAACAGATTCTGCAACTTTAAAAAAGTGTGACATTTCTTGAGAATCTTTTCTGGATGTGGACATCAGTGAGTTGTCAGGACAAATGCTGACCTGTTCTCTGTTGATCCTCTGGAGATGGAAGTCATAAATCTCCACAATGATGTTCAGCTAAAATCCCGAAAATATTCTGAACTCTTTTGGAGTTTAGTGTATCCAGAAAATGACAAACATCTCCACCAGGCTGCTCTGAAAATGCAGCATTATTTGGGTCGACATACCTCTGAGAATCTGCCTTTTCTGACATGAATGTCATCAAGTCAAAGTTCGGAACCAGACTGAGAGATGAACATTTCAATGACTCCATCAGTGGATCCACTCCCGCTTACAGTTCTCTGGTCCTATCTATGCAGTCCCAGGCTTCTCACTGACAGAATCATATGTGAAAGTTAAGAAAGTTTTCAACACTTGAATGTTTTTTTGTTGTGACTTTAATGTTTTCAATTGTTAAGTGTGAAAATTTGAAGTGTGTATAAAAGTTTTCAAACGCGAGTAGCTCCCCAGCTGTTTCAGTACGTAAAAGTAGCTCACTGAGCAGAAAAGGTTGGAGACCCCTGACGTAAAGGGATGAAGTTAACTGAGTACAAATGTAGATAATGATCTGGAACTAAAGCTCCAATGTAAAAGTCTTAACAGTTCTTCAATTCTAAAGACTTTTGCTCTCTTTTAACTAATTTTAAGCTAATCCTGAACGCTGAACAGTTTAGTTTATTTACAATAAGAAAAGTGGCTACAACTCTAAATCTTATGGAAATTTTCGCTTCCGGCTAATCCTTCTCAGCTGTTATCTTGTCTGCAACCAGGTCCTCTTTGGGAGGGGGGAGGGGGGATTGCGTATTGATAGTTGAAATTGGACAGATCCAGGACTGGAATTGGTTACTGACGTTTGGATAGCGGCCTTGTTAATTCACAAAAGTGCCAACCACTTGAAAAATGCGCCCGGCCAGAATTATTTGACACCAAGTCTTTGATATATTGGAATAGAGTTGTAAAAGAAAAAGCATGGAGCCAGATTCACCTGATATGGACCATGTCAACATATTGTACCAAGACTCTTCCAACTGTACATACAAGTGGTAGTAGTATTGGGTAGGGACACCCAGTATGAACTTTATGTACTAAAATCAGTGTGAATGTAGAATTTGACAAAGTCTCTTTGACTCAAGGCTGAAGCAAAATTCATATTTTTTCTAACACTAAATCTCACACTGTAAGTTTACTTTTTTACATTGCTCCTTCCATTGTGGTTGTTAGAAACAGTAATCCTTGGAGACAAAGTGAGGACATAGTTAAGGTTTTTCCTCTAAGCGGCAAAAAAAAAAAAAAAAAAAGAAAAAACAGAAAAAGAATTTTGCTTGGAAACTAAATGCTTGCTGGTCTAACACCTTATAAGGGTTAGATTCTGGGCTTTGGTAAATTCTTTGTTTCTTTGTAACAAAAGCCAAATAGAAGAATACATCTCTGGAGCTTTATTTTGAAGTGCCGATTGCGTGGGGGACAGATCAGAACTTTGGCAGTTCACAAGGTCTTGTTTGATGCTCAGCTGTGACAGCAAATGTGTCCTCAGGCAAGACACTTGACCCCACTTTAGCACAAACACATTCATTGTTGGGGGAGTGTAGATGACAAGCTTTGGATAAGCATTTGTGAATCTCTGCACAGTTTTATAACAAACGGTCATTAATACTTTACCAATTATGAGGCTTTGTCCGCACTGGAATTTAACCTTGGCTGTCACATTGCATTAGCAGTAACCCTGCCTGTTTGTTTGCATAAGTAAGAATGTCTGGGCACCGGCACGCATGCACGTGCACGGAGGCACCCGCTCACGTTAAAATGATCTCCAAATAAGTATTTGTAACTCATAAATCACATACTTCAGAGTTCAGTTACATATAGAAATACACACTTCGCCACCACACGCACTCCAGATAAATACTCCCTTGATTAACTTCACCGCAGTGCTTTATGGGCAGAAATGTTCGCCTGAACCACAGAGCAGACGTGTTAAGGGGTAACATCTGAGTCCCAGGAATTTCCACAGCGCAGCTCTCAGAATTCACAGAGGTTGTTGACTTTTCCTGCTTTGGAATAAGTTATTTATTATGCCAATATTTTCCCAACTAGTGAACATGAAGACTGCTATGTCTCATCAGGCTGATTGACAGGAGTGACACAGCAAACATGTTAACACTCAATAGGAAGCTGTCTGTGGAGGAATATTAAAGAAAATTGTTTAAACTTGCTTTTCATCAAAATATAGAAAGTTTGTTCTATTGTGGATTCTCAAGTGTTTTTCATCTGGAAGGAACATTTTTTCTGAGGAGTTTCTAGAACCATTATTTGATGTTTTAAGTTTTTAAGACTGAACACTAAAAGTTTCTCGTCCTTTCCCAGTAGAGTGACCGTCCAGCGTCTTAGGCTTCATGGTGTTAATCAGTAATCCACTTTGCAAATGTGAGCGTGAGACGAGTGTGAAATTGCAAGTGTCTTTTTAAAACAAACACAATGTCATCGTGCTCAGGTCCAAACTTGTCCTCTCCCGTTTCCACACGCTGTCACTCGCCCACTCGTTTGTGTTCACACACTGAACGGGGCGGCGTAATGCGAAACTGATCTGACAAGTTGTTCTTGGGGAAGCGGTTGCCACCTGCTCTCTGAAACTGTTGTGTGATTTTTTTTTTTTTTTTGAGGGGTGTGGGGAGCGCCAGACTCCGCACTGCGCCAACGGTTTTTCATGATGTCACAGCTGGCGCGGGATCAGACTGGGGAGTGCTGATGTAACGAAGTTAATCCTCAAGTTGTTTGCATGGATGTATTCGCGTGTGGATGTGTTTTTACTAGCATCCCTCTTCCGAGGTGGCCTTCCTCTCTCGGCTTTGTGAAGGGGCCCGTTGTTTGTGCTCTGTGGTTTCCTACTCGCCCTGGGCCCCAGCTTTATGGTCCCAAACACACACACTGGGAGATTAGTTACAGAGTGATGCACCGGCTAAACATGCACACTGGAAATCCCTCCTCCCAATCCAGGAAGCATCCCTCGCGTTGAGAGCACTCGCTCACCTGTTAATGCTCACAATTCCTCTTTGTCACCCCTCCTGACTCCTCAATTTTTATTGGTGCACTTTGACACTGTGACCAGTAGAGGGCGGAACTTGGTAGTGACATGTTTACTTAAGGGGCTTGGAGCATTTCCTCTGCCTCTGTGTACTTTCTTATGGTTTGTTTGATTCGAAGATGTAAGAGATGTTTATTTACGTAATGGTGTTTGCGTGATGTGTTATGCTTAGACGAGCCCTTGAACCTATATTATTGTAATGATAATAGCAGCTTTCCTCAGTCCAGACCTCGTCCTCTGCTCTTCCTGCTCGTACCCTCTCGTCTCTGCAGAAATGGTGAAGTCCCTTTGATGTTTTCCAGATGCCTCAGCTCATTGAGCTCATTGACAAAAGACAAGCTCTTCCCTTTCTTTTGCAGCTCACTGCTGTCTTAAAGAGACATTTCCTTTTCTCTGGGAAAAAAATACTCCCTAAAACTTCCTTTAGTGTGCATATGTGTGAACGGCGTGCTTTCATTGTTTCTTGTTGTTATATTCCATCACACAGACTGTGGCTTATATTAGGCTAGTGTTCCATCTTGCTTGATTAGCAGTTAGCGAGTTGTCGTCCCCCCCCCCCCCCCCCCCCCCCCCCCTCTGATTCCTCCCACAACCACGATCTGTCACCATTGTCATCCAGGCTAAAGTTCTCCTTGGAAATTATGTAAACACATTGATAAGCCCGACATCTGCCAGATCCCTTTTTTTGTGGAATAAATGACAAAAAGTAACTATTGCAGCATGTGTTTAGCTTCATGAATTTTAACTGTTGCAAAATGGTAACTATCTGTGAGCATCTGTCCAGAAGAGCCTCTCCCTCCCCGTTCTCACACCCAAAGGTCAGACTATGAGAAAAAACAGACGTTGAACATCGAGAAAGGCTCTTTTGTCTCTGTATTGTAACATTCAACTGAAGGAAGTCTGTCTGACCTTGCAATTTTGTCTTCCCTGCAGGGCTCGCTTTCGAACGAGCGCGACTATGAGAGCATAGTGATGATGAGGATGAGGCAGGCTGCGGAGCGTCAGAGGATCATTGAACAGATGCAGAGGGAAGATGAGGATGAAGCGGGGTCGTAGCAGCAGAAGATCCAGCGCCGTTACCAAACCATAACCTGTTTCAGACTTTAGTTTCATAAAGTTCCTGAAAGATTTTCTGTGCATTATTTGAATATTAGATGCCATGTGGCAAAATAAACCTTTTTTAAAACAAAAATGATTAATCTTCTGTTTTTTATTGTTTGTTGCTTTCCTTTATTTGTTATGGAGAATGATGTAAAACTGAATAAAATGCACAAAGGTTCTTAAAAATTAGATTTTTTATGCACCATGTGCATTTATAAAACTATTTTGCACAGAATGTTTATTTCTTTATTCTTTAATCATTTTAGTTAATATTAAACTCATCCTTTAAATATTACATTTTTATTTTAATGAATTATTAAATCTAATTTATGGTTGTTCCTTAACTTTATTTGCATTTTTTTTTCTTTTTTACTTGGAATCTAATTTTCTAAATATCAAACTAGAGGTAAAATTCCATTCTATTGATCCTATTTCTTACAGCTGAAACTAATATACAGCTGCCTCAAGAGATTAATTTTTGAGCATTTTATCAAACATACAATTGTTATATGCAGACTAATTTTTGTTTTTTTTCCTAATTTAAAAGGGCCTATATCATGCAAAATTGACTTTTTTAGCTTACTATAAAGAACTCCAAAGCGATATTTTGATCCATTCATGCATTTCTGAGTAATCCTCTAAAAACCTCAGCTCTGAGCACCAGCCCCTCCCAACCCATTAAAAACGAGCAGGTTCTCATGAGCTGATGTCACAAATTAGGAAACAGCCCCTTTTAGGAAAAGTCTGCGCTGCCATCACCGCCCCAGTCCAACACAAATACACACTTTCTTTAGCAGCTTCCGCTAGCTTCAATAAGCTGTCTTTGCTATTTGTGTTGTGATCCAGTGTGGCAAAGACCAAGAAATGTTCTTTGGATTTATTGTTCAAATTTCATGCGGTGGCATACACCAAAGAAGATTCTTGTGAGGAATCAGCACGGCTAATCAGAACATAATACAAAGATCTCATCATTTCAATAAATCCTGAAATGTTCATCTGGTGGTGCTGTCTGCATTTTGTGACTAAATTTTACTGCAAAATGAACCCAGTAGTCATCATTCTGTTTGTGAACGCTGGGGCTACTTAAGGCAATTACACAACATACATCTATTTAAAAATGTAGTTTTTGTGGAAGAAATGCAGATGAGCTGCCAAGGATGTCATGAAAAGGACATTACCCAGAGGGAGTAAAAACCAGGTAAGAGAAGAATTCACAAAAATAACTCATATTTAATAAATAATGTATTCTTTAGGTGATGTAATCACATTTATGGATTTAGTTTACTCTGAAAGGCTTAAGAAAGTCATGGTATTGGCCCTTTAAGGGTCAGATTTACTCTTTGAAGCCAGTTGGTAAGCAATGATCTATATCTGTATCTGCTATCACACTGAAGTGTTATGAAACTCCAGGTCGCTCTGGAGCTTCAGCTCCTTTGTCTTGTTGCATTTAAGGTCTCTCGTCTTCCTCTTTACAAGGCCGTTTATGGGGTTTAGGTCAAATGCATTTACTGGCTAATAACAGGGACAGCTGCTCTGATCTGGGACCTGATAATGTGGCTTCCCTCAAACCACCTCTGACAGGAAACAACCTACACCTTACTTTTGTCTAAAAAAAAAACAACTAAATTTACTTAAACCTGAAAAAATAAATTTGGATTAAGCATAATCTGAACTTTTTTAGTCTGTTTCAAGTGAGAGGTGACACATGGACTGAAGCTCTGGAAGTATCTGTGTACGGTGGCTCTTGAAGCTCTGACTCAGACAGTCCTCTTGACAGCATTCTGTGAACAGCAGGGTTTTTTTTTTCCTTTCTATCAAACCTTCAATGATCATCTTTCAGTTTATTTATTTACCCATAGTATTACCTGATTAGTTTACCCAGTTACCTGATTTATTTATAAATGTTTTACCCAGTTAGAGTAACCCCATTTTGCTAACAATGAAATTTGTTGTGAAGCTGAAATTAGGTTCAAATTAAAATAACCCCTGATTGATATATTAGTCTGTGCTTTGGCTTTTTATCATTTTTTAACTGAATTACTGAAGTTAATAACCTTGAAAGAATGCACCAGATACCATGGTTTATCACATTTTTTAAGTTTCCATAAAAAAAATTTCCACTATCAGGGACTTTTTCTTTATTGATTTAATTTAGCAAAGAAACAGTGAGAGATCCATGTCATTGAGGGCATGCAATGAGGGATTTTAATGTATATTGTGTTTAAATAAGACAAATGGTTCGATTTTCTTTCAACACTAATAATGTCTCTAAATGGAACAAGTCATTACCTTATTACTCTAACCAAACAACTTGTAATGTAAAAATCATTCTCCTCTGTTGCCAATAGTCTCTTTCAGGAAGTAGCGATCCAAACCACAGACCAGTAATCGCGCTGTGATTGAAACACTAGGTGCATTTTTTCCTGTTTTTTTTTTTTTTTTTTTTTTTTTATTAAATTCTTGTGGCCTTGTTAGATGAAACATGAAAAATCTCTGGAGGGGCTTTATTACAGAAATGGTAGTTTAGATAATTGTTCTCCTGGGATTTGTAAACAATATGCCTGAAGCTCCAACTCAGACAGATGGGTTCTTGTAAGGAAGTACTCTACAGTGCCGAGATCAGAGTTTTAGTTCTGTGGTAGATACCGGGGTGTTTGTGTGTAATCTATACAGACTGTATATAATATGATACTGCACAACCCAATGAAAATCATCTGATCTGTTCTTGGAGACGATTCAAAAAACGCTCAAACAGGAATCTGGAGGTTAGTTTTTTTTTTTTTTTAATAAAAAATAATTGCCATGACAATAGGACTATTGGTTGGCCTCAAAAAAGTTCTGGGAAAGCAGTTTTCTGCCAATTCTGTCAGCAGAAGTGATGATGAGCTTCTGACCTTAACTTAAGAGACTGTCCAGAGGTGGAAGGAATCATTCCACTGAGGAAGCAGAAATGAGCCAGTCCATCACCCTAGCTAAGTCAAAGAGGCAGTTGGGGATAGTGTCTTTGGACTGGCAGATGGGATGGTGTTTTCTTTCAAGACGAGGGACTGGAGCAGGGTTTTCAAACTCATTTTACCTTGGGGCCACTAAAGGCAGAGTCTGGCTGAGGCTGGGCCAGATTGTGCTCTATTTGTGCCAAAAATATGTTCTTGCGTCCACTTTCTATATCTTTGGTCCATTGTCGATGTGTATCCAACAAGTTTGTTGAACATTTGTTCATGACTATTTACTAGAAAGCAATATCTTCTGTGTGTCCTGTGAAACAACAAGCGTTAAAGATGCTAGCAACTGTTGCTAAATGCTTTTCTGATAACAAAAGCAAATGCAAAGTTTTAAACATAAAACAAGCTGAAACATCACAAAGTAAATACAAAGCTATCTTCAAAGAAGCGTGGACATGCAGAAGATATTGCTAAAGACAAATAACTTTGATTCGGGCCGTCAGTTTGAGAACCCTGGACTAGAGGGTTTGCTATAACTACAGGGGAATCTCACTACTTGGCCTCCCTGATGAAGTCTACTTCAGGGTGCTGGGGACGAGAACTCAGCTTGTTGTCAAACCTCTTGTTAATTTTCATTCTCATTATGTAAGAGCAGATCGATTCTACACCTTGGAGTGCATGAGGATTCATGGGAGTTCCATACCTCATGGGTTCTCTGGATTTGGAGAAAGAGATCGATCTTGTCCCTCACTCTTATATACTATGACAAGGTCCAGGGCTCTCCAGTCTCTGTGAAACCAGAGCATAGAGTTTTTATTGAAGGCAGAAAGGCAAACGTATTCCCAGTGCATGTTGGACTCCAGTAGGAGCGCCACTTATCACTGGTTCTGTTCATAATTTAATGGACATGAGTCTAAGGTACAGTCAGTAGCCAGAGGTAGGATGTCATCTCATCTTTGTGCATCTTTGTGCATGTTTTGTTGGCTTCATCAAACCAAGACATTCAGTGTGTGCACTGGGGCGGTTTTCAGTCAAATGTGAAGAAGTTGAAATGGAAATTAGTCCCTTCAAGACAGTAGCCAAAGTTCTTGCTCAGAAAAAAATGATTTGCCCTCCCTGGTAGGTAGAAGGCTTCTGCCATAAGTGAAGGGAATTGAAATATTTTGGGTTCATGAGTGAGGAAAGAACTGTATTGATCTGTTGTCATGTATGAGCTGAGCCAAAAGGGAAAGCTCTGGATTTGCTCGCCAATTCGGGGTCATGAACTTTGGTTCACGGTCAAAAGAAGTGAACCCGGAAAACTGGCAGCAGGAATGAGTTTCCTCTCCCGGGTGGCAGGGCTTTCAAAAACTCTGGACAAGACGGTAGAGGTCCCTTCACAGTTCTATTTCAATATAGACTTGGTGTCATGCAACTCCAGTTGGGCATAAACCTCAAGCATTATTCTAATTTCTCCTTCATGATACATTTTCAGAGGGATTGGTGCTTCTGTGAATTAAAAAGAACGCCATCCATACGTCACTACCAAATTTAAGTCCCTGATTGGACACAATTTGAACAGGTTTAACTTAGGACACACATTCAATGGCTGTGTTTTGTACATAGAGCCTGACAAGGGTTGTAGAAGCTTCCATAATGATACGTGAGTTTTGAATCGCACATTTGAGTACGTTTACATATACTTTTTATTGGACCTAGTTGGTTGAACATGCATTGTTAAGGGGGTGTAAATATAACTTTGGAGATAGTTTGAGGAGTTCTGTAAACCCAGGAGAAGCTAAGAGTAGAATCCCGCTGAGAGAATCCAGTTAAGGTAGTTCTGGCATCTCTGGAGAAATATTTTGGGCATGTCTCAACAGGAGGAGGCAGCAGGAAAGACCCACTATGGAAAGGAGGGACTATGACTGTGGGAGCACCTTGAGTCCTCGAAAGTTTCCATAAAGAAGGAGATTTGGGAATTTCAGCTGCCCCAGCAGGTTGGCTCAGGATAACTGGACAGGTAGAAGGAAAAATAGTAAGACAAGACAATAAATCTGCCTTTTATTAACAAAAACTCAATGAATTAACATCAGAGCTTGATATGATGATTTGAAAAGAGGGCGATCTCATAATAGACATGACATATTCCTGCATTTCCATCGTTTTCAATCACATGGAAGCTTTACAAAATCCAGTTCAGTCCTCCTTCCCCTCCGCTGCTCATGAGTTGCCTCCATGAAGCTCCGTTACGCAATGTCCAGCTGCAGAGCAGAGTCAAGTGGTGTATAGGGAGACATCTGCTCCTCTTCTCCTGCAAAATCCCCTCATCACATGGTTTTGTTTACGCGTATCCTTTTCCAATATCCCAACAATGTGAAAAAGAAAGCCCAGAAACACAAACTTGGTCCAAATGACAAGAGAGGAAATACAATTACAGGAAACACACTCACCAACAACCCCGCCCTCATCCCACATTGTCTGTAGCAGCATGGGAGGATGAGTCTGTTGTCGCATGTCACAACAAAGCTTTGATTCCTTGTGTTGTAACATTTTCTGCTTCAAAGCAGTCAGGGTAAAACTATATTGAGAATGTCTGTGGCTGCAGAACTGGGAATCTCCAGCTCTGTTTGATCTCCAGCGAGGAGGTGGATGTCATGTCTGAGGCGGTGCGCCTGCTCTGAGTTTGGCTGGGAGTTGGCTGGCAACGTTTCGAGGTTGTTGATTAAGCATCCAGGTCGGCCCAAGACATGCACTGCTCTGGAAAACAAACCTCTGCCATCAAACCACCCAGGATTTTCTGGATGCTGAATGCAGATACCGGCTATGTGCACGTGCCAGTGAGGCTGTTTTATAAGGAGGCTGCAGCATCTTTGTAAGGATGCCACAGAGATGTCAAGGTTTACATTATATTGTTTCTGTTAAAAGTGTAGACATTGTTTTGTAGGTTTTGTGGATAAAGTGTTGCAAACAAGTTCCACAGTTGGTGTGAACGCAGTCAATAAAGTCTGACTGACAAATTTATCTCTGTCTCTTTTGTCCTGCCCCCCTTGTGCTATCCTATCTTGACTTTGAGAGTGAGACAGTGTGCTGAACCTTTTTTCCCAATAGAATTTCCTTGACACTTTTTACACTTGGCAATTCACTCATATGATTCCATTTCACATATGGACATATCACCCCAGATAAGCATGATTGGTCTCAGTCAGAATGAGTCGAACGGTTCATGGAAACCTGTGCGCCAATCAGGAGGAGTTTCTGCGGTCAATATAAACAATTAAACCATTCAAACAGCACATGGAAGCCAGCTGGCATAAAATACTTTGAGGCATTTTTAATTTAAACAGATTGAAAATGGGATTTATATATTGTTGAAGTCATGCATTTAGAAAAAATTAATTTGGATCATTTACTCCGCCTCCTTGTGCAGACACCACACCAGCGTCTGCCCCACGCCCGTCATGGATAGCACACGGAAGCCGATCTTCTCCAGCTTGTCCAGCACCAGGCGAGGCGGCTCCTCCACATGGTATTCCGAACTGAAACGAGCATAAACAGTCACTTGCTTTCCATCTTTCAGTAAACTTTCCCAACAAAGTATAATAGTGCTAATTGTTCTGGAGCTAGCAGATTTCCTTCCACACCTTGGTCCATTTCCCAGCAGCATTTGAATCCGATTGCCAATGACAACACTTCCCCGATCTGTATTCCATCACCTCCAATGGTTTATTCTAGATCTCTATAGCAGGACCATTTCCCCACCACATTTTGCTCCCCATGGGGATCAATCTCAGCTGTCGTCAATGTGTGCTGGTTACCAAAAGGAAAGAAACTCCACGTTTGACTGCAAAAATGGAGAAATATGGCCCCACGGTTTCTGACACTTTGTTTTTTGAGCCATATATTTAAGCAGCTCAGCCTCTTTCTATTGTGTAACTGAGATTTAAAAAAAAAATCTTGTTTTTCAAAGTTTCTTTTTCTTCAACTGTCACAAAACAACAAAAAACAGGCTCTCCCTCCCAATACTCACAAATTGTTTCCCAGCACAGTTGTTTTCCTGGCTCCCAGGTAATTCATGACAGCTGGGTCAGAAAATTCATCTCCTACATTTGTTGGACCGGTCTCCTGCCGACAGTGATTACAAACTTTACTGCAAAATAAAAATAAATACTACAAATTTACCAACAATGCCTGTTACATGCAACACAACTGCAGAGCTCTGCAGGAGCTGGATTATAATCTCAGACTAAATAGAGATTATCCCATATAGAATTAGACTGCTGGAGTGGAGCGAACAGTAGAATGACAGGTCGACTTTCTAAGGCTGAGGACTGGGCAGCATGTGGATTTAATTACAGGAACAGGAGCAAAACGATTTGTATCCTTGACAGTTTTTAGTGATTTCTCTCCTCCCTGCCTTCAGATGATCAGAGCAGAGCTGCAGGAGTTAAAGGGAGAATGAACGCGAATACACACCAGACGGATTTGCGTACTGATCAGTATGTAAGGCATCCCTGCGCCGGGGTTTGACTCCTCTTCTTCCTCGGGAATGGCTCAGGAGCTGTCCTCCACGCACGCGGCAGGCAGCCTTCCGCAACCTTCGCTCCTACGGAAACGCCCACAGAGAGCAGCCAATCACAGCTCTCCTCCTGGTTTCTGTCAGCAGCATGGATCTGCAGGAAGCATGTTTTAACACATAATAATATTAACAATAATAATACACCATTTTGTCAAGATTTTTTTATATTTTTGGTATATCTTTAAATTGTATTCCAACAAGAAATACAGTACATAATTAAAACTTAATGTTTGATTTTGTCCCTAAATAAAATTGATTTTAATAAACAAATAAAAGTTTTAATCACATGAAATACACAAAACATCAAGAAATGTATGTTTACTAACTTATTTCTTTGTTGTAAAAAGGACCTTAAATACATCATATATTATTCTTTGAAACCCCACCAATGAAAATTGTGTTTTCTTGAGGCATTTTCTTGATTTTAGAGTATTTATTTATTCAAATTGTTGTCAATCATGAGGAGATGAAGAATGTTCTTTGAAAAAGGTTGTATTTGGGACAAAATACAATGGGCAGAGGACAAGCTCCCTGCTCCGCTTCAATATGATGCACTTGTAGATGATTAGATCCACGTACGCCTGGGTGTAAATAGATGGGTGATGGGAAGTGGGGTGGGCTTACTCCGCACTAGCAATCCCTCCCACAAATCTGAGGTACATTTCTAATTAACTACTTTTTCCTAAAAATCAGATAATCGTGATTAAAAGACCACTATAGGAACGCTTTTAAGTTTAATGGGACACGTATTTGTGTGGTTAGAAGAAGAGCTAAGTACACTATATGTTCATAAACAAGTAACCTAATCTTTGCTACCAAAGAGCCTCACTTTGCTGTTTTACTAGCATTTGGTTTTTTGAGTACAGGTCTGATTGGTTAGCAGTGGCAGGCTTCTATCTCTACTGTCTGAGACTGAACTATATACACTCTATAGACTGGGATGTATCAGAGACTCTTTAGAGTGAAAAGGAAGGAATGACATGTAAATAGTTATAATAAATACAATGAACTGTTTGGAGATCAACGTGAGCGTGCTGTTCATGCCAGAGTGACCAACACCACCACATTGGTTGATGAATGGAATGCCATCTTGTTGCAGTGTGGAGGAGGTGGCAGGTTATTGTGGTTTCTACAAAGACTGTGGTTTGTTGAACATATAAATTGTTAAATATATGGTAGTAGTATGTCTTGCCCTAATGCAGGGGTGTCAAACTCAATCGCACAGGGGGCAAAAATCCAAAACACTCCTTAGGTCGCAGACCAAACAGGATAAACATTTACTGAACACTAAAATTAAATTTTTAAAAATAAAAAAAGTAACTTTTTAACCTTACTATGAATAAAAACAGGCAGGAAAATTATTCCAAAATAAATCAACTTTTACCTTAAATTTCAGAATTTAACTTTTCATAAAAATATATTTTTTCAAAATATACAAGTTAGAAATAAGCAAAAGATCACATTAATAACAAAAATATAAAATGATCTGGAGGGCCGGATCTGGCCCCCGGGCCTTGACTTTGACACATGTGCCTAAATGAATCAGTGGAAAAATTAACTAGTTACATTTGTCAGAGTAGATTCTTAAAAAGAAAAAATGTATTTTCTTGAAGCCAAAACAATGATACTAGCTTTTGTTGGTCTCGCTTTAAAAAGAAAATATACAGACTTTCCAGCTGTTTCCAGCTCCACTATAACATCAAAGAATAAAACCTACTAAACAAAATTGTCATTTACTATTATATCAATAAGCCTAAACATATTGCTGAGATCAATAAAACTATCAACCTTTTTGTTTTATTTTGAAATAATTACAGATCTGTATATTTAAATCGTCAACACTTCCATGGTTTTAAACTAGTTTTGTATAGAAATATCATACCACAAGTTTCTTAAAAACGTTACCTTTACCTGTTTTGGCACTTTAAACCCTTGTGTAAAAAAAAAAAAAAGTAATTTCAAATGTCAAAATCTCCTAAATAAATGTTATTTTTTTTAAGATGTCCTTTTCATTGTTTTTCTTGCTAATGCATCTCTTTTTGTAAATGCCAAATATTTTAATAAAGCCCTGAAAAACCTGATGACTGAAAGAGGTTTATGGACAAAAAACTATTTTTTGTTTCAAGTAAAATGTTAAACATTTGGTGTACCTTTGTAGCTGTGACATGTTTTATTGGTTATTTCCTTTATCAGAACTCTTACATGCATATTATCAGACTTCCAATCCTTTCTAGTTTTTTTAAAATCAAGTACTTTAAGAAATGTTACCTATCCATTTGTTCCACGGTGAAAAACTCACAAAAACAGCTTGCTTGTAAGAGGCGAATTACATCAAAGACTTTATTAATTTCCTCCTCAGTGTGGTTGCCATAATTCTGGATAAGTCCCAGAGGGAAATGAAAGAGGGAGACCAAAGAAAAGCAACAATGTTGGGGAGTCTGATAAAATCAGTAATATGAGTGTAATGTCCTCGTGGTTGCTGGGGGAGCCCGATGGTCATGCATTTGGGCGTTACTTGCGTGCCATGCTCTGTGGGAAACAGGCTGATTTTAAAGCCTGATCACTTTTTTGTGGGGGTCGTGGGTTGATGTGGGATTACACAAAAAAAGAGTCATATATTGTACGAATAGTCTACTATCAATGTAAAAAAATTGGTAATAATAAGAAATAATTGAATTTAAGTTCACAGTATTACTGAAAAGCTGGAATTCTAATCGTTTCAACGTGATTGTACTTTGCTGCTTGAAACTTTACGCATCGGCCAAAGATTTTCGAAGCAGCCAGTGTTAATTATTTGCACTTCTGAGTGCTGATTACAAAGTCTGGTAGATTTTCAAAAATAAATGAGTTTCAAATAAACCGTTGCTGTTTTTTCAACATGTCTTAACAAAGTGTCGAAACACAATCAACAAAGGAGCCAAAATATTTGACTGTAAAGCATTTTCAGATGTAAAACAATACAGCCCCATTGTTCTTTTTGAAGATGTCTTGAAATCTTATTGCAATATTAAAGTCTGATCATATTTATTTCAAATTTTCAAATTTGCTGCTATGTTTCTTAAATTTATCTTATTTTTGTTTTCAAATTTAATTCAAAATTTACTTTAAAAAGCTCAAAGGATGTTTTCACCTTGTGTTGCCTAATCAGATCAGAAGTGAACACTGTTGAAACACCACATACGGAGGAACCGCAAAGCAGATGCTAAGCTATCAGCTCTTATGGAGCTGGAGGCTAAGCTAACACCACTGTTACAACTCGCAGAAGATTTCCGACAGGAAAAGGCACGAAACGAACAACGGGATAATCGCCAAGATCTCCTGGAGAGAAGAATGCACGACCACGATCAACAAGTACGGATGAATAATGTGATTCTCACTGGACTCCAACTACAACCCCAAGTGTGGCATGGTGCTACCAACGTTAGCATGGATGCTAACCTAACCATGGACAATCAAGTTGGAGTATTTCTTGAGTCTAAAGGGATTTCCTTGGACCGAAATACTGTTCAGGTCTGTCATCCACTTATTCGGAAAAAGAACACGGACAGACCAGCTATCCTGATCAGGTTTGTGAATCGAAAAACACAAGATAGCTCTGATGAAACAACGCAAACACCTGAAAGGTACACCTGTCTTTCCTAATGATCATCTCTCCAAATATCATGCTGATGTGGCGAAGCACGCGAGAATCCTACGCCACAGGAAACAGATCCAGTCAATGTGGATCCAGAACTCCAGAATCTTTGTCAAACCACTCGAACCACCGGACCTGACGAAGCCTCTGGAAATAAAATTCATGAACATCTTTGAGAACTGTGGGATTATGTATGTTTGAACCTTTAATTCAAGCAAAATGTGAAATGTGAATTCATAAAACAGTTGAATGTGAACTCTGACCCGATTCTGAGCTGCAGAACTTGAGCACAATTCCCTTGAAATTTTGATAATTCATGTAGAGAAAATGGTATGGTCATTTTCATTATATAAGTTTGTTTCTTCCACTCCCTTTCAAACGATCGACTTGTGATTCATTATATGATGTTATTTCATCTATTATAATCTGATTGCTTAAAATATACCATTTCATTCATTTATTCATTCATTCATTCATTCATTCATTCATTCATTCATTCATTCATTCATTCATTCATTCATTCATGCATTCATTCATTCGTTCATTCATTCATTCATTCATTCAGAGTGCTTGCAGAATCCCCTTCACCTCCAGTTTACACCAGACACATATTTTTTTCAGACGCTCGGCAGGCGCTTCTGTTCACGCTTCTACTCACCTGTGGTTATTTAGAACTTCTGCACTACATTTGATATCGTTCACCTTGACTATTTGCCAATTCCTCTCTTCGTCGTTTGTGTTTTTAGAGTCTCAAAGCCACACCCCCCGCTCCATTGTCGGGCCTACATTGATCTGTTTTTTCAGCACGTAACTCCTCTGGTTTGTCTCAAAAACTCTGACAACTCAAGAAGCTTGTATGAAACTTTTGCTTCTAAAGGTGCTGCAGGAACTTCCCAGGAGGGGAGCGCAGTTGAAGGGCACACCATCCCGTCTGTTACACACACACAGAGTCGCACGGACACTCACAGCGAGCCTGCAAATGCCCTCTCAAACTTATTTCATAAAGGAGGAGGTACAGACTTTTTTAAGGCAAAAAGAGACAGAGAGTGACAGTCCTCATGTAAAGTACCCCAACGCAGTCTATTGTTTTGGATAAAAAAAAACCTCTTAATGCTGAGCAATCAATAAATGATGATAAATAAATTTTTAACGATGAGTATAGATTGGTAACATACATTCTTCGGCCGCGGGGCGTGAGACGGAGAATGAAGGTTCTCCGTATTTACGGATTTGGCGTATTCGCGGAGGTCTCAGTCCCTAACTCCCCCGAGTAGGGAGGAGGGGGGTATACTGTATTGTCATCTCTACAGTCTGTTCAGATAAAAAACTATGATTATTGTGAAAAATATTTTTTTCATTTTGAAAATCGACCAGATTTTCTCATGTGTCTTGGTATAACTTCCTACCAGGATTGACACGGATCGCTGCACTGCACGAGCCGGCCACGGAGGACCGCGGCGCTCGCGTCTGGTGTGAACTACACCATAGGTTAACGAGGGCGCCAAATGGGAAGCGGCCTCCATTCTACGCTGCTTTGCGACGCTTCCGTTTGCGGAGCGAATCCGGCGAAAGAAAGAGCTGAGGAGGAACTATGAACCAAAGGCTTCAAGCAAATTTAGAGACAAAATCCCCTATAATTCACTTACAGCTTTTGCTTTAATTTAGTTTGCAGAACCAAAAATACAATTAAAACATACATGTCAGATTAGAACTATAAATGTTCTCTTGTTTTTCAACATAAAAAAGCAATTTTTTAAGAAGACTCTCTCCAAACATCACCTTTTTCCCCCCTAGTGTCATCCTCAACTGACACATCTGCTCTTACTTACTAAAGTACTATAGGTCAAATCTGAGGCAGCCATGGAGCACATCCCCGTTGAGTTCACAGGAAGCAGTTTTGATGTGGCCTTTGACTTCACTCTCTCGGCTGAAGTGTGATTGCACGAAACACCCTGAAGTCTGCACTACTTTGGCATATTCTTTACAAACTCCAACCTAAAGATCTTTTTACAAACTACTTCTCTGTGGCGAATGGATGTAGAGTTGCTTTTCTGCAAACGCATCATATTTCTTAATTGTAGTGAAAGAAAAACTTAAAAAATATTTAAACCACAATTGAAAGTCCTGCCGAATGAAAAGCTGGCTATTCAGAAATATTTTAACAAGAAAAAATAATAGAAAAGTCCTGCATTTCATTCGAAGAAGCCTATTTAATGTCATTTTAGATGGAAACTAAAACCCTTGGAAATGGTTTATGCTTGTAACGTCTAATTTCCACTGTGTCCGACATCCCAAACACAACATCAGGCTTCCTGTGATAAATGCGTTTGATGGATTTACTTGCTGTGAATATGCGTGGGTGAAGGCCTGCGTGGAGTCAGCGCTCTGCTGAAGCAATCGCTTTAAATCAACGGGCGGGAGCTGAACAGAAACGAATTGCATCACAGTCTGTGTGTACCTAATGATTTACAGCGCGAGTGAGATGGAGTGATTTTCCCCCATTTTTAGCTGAGAGATTTAAACGGTGGGAGAGGAGGGACAAGTTTCCTGATAGATTTGGTGTTAGGTTTGTACAACGTATAGTTTTACATGGACTTAATTGTGATGAACGGCTGCAGGCCCTGCACATTTATACATCTGAGGCTTCATACCCCCCTCTCTCTCTTCTGCAGCCGGACCACTCCTCACCTCTCTTCACCTCTCCCGCTCTTACTTCCACGCTGCGCTCCCTGACAGATGATACTGCCGGGCTTTGAAATTGTGCAACGCACCATGGAACGCCATGAAACATTTGGAGCGCTGTCGCCAGGTTAGCGTTTTGTTGAAAAACGGCAGGATGTGGTTTCAGTGGTCGTGCATGCTGGGAGGGACGTTTGTTTGGGGAGGCTTTTTTTCCCTCCGTGATTAAGAAAAATGCCATTAGGTATTTGGGATGACATGTTCTCGCACACTGCCCCGTTTCTCTCGTCACCTCAATTTGGACCTTTTGATTCTTCGCACGGATAACGGGCTACCACAAATCAGAGCGTCTGGGCTATTAGTAACAGGAAACAACATGATGCGTATAAACAGAGCAGAGGAGACATTTTAACGGGTCGACTGTAAAACCTTCCTTCCCTCTTGCTTGAGCCGCATTCTGCTTTCAAAA
Source organism: Oryzias javanicus (assembly GCA_003999625.1). Taxonomy (NCBI): domain Eukaryota; kingdom Metazoa; phylum Chordata; class Actinopteri; order Beloniformes; family Adrianichthyidae; genus Oryzias; species Oryzias javanicus. The sequence goes on from CM012458.1 coordinate 9,825,267, forward strand.
TGAGCTTTGTAATTATTTTCTTTGCAGAATGGGAATCCTGTTAACCCCGAATTACAAAGTTCATCCAAAAGGTTCCAGGAACAGCTGCCACAGACAAGACCTTTGGGATTTATTAAGGAATTAGTAACTATGGAGAAGGATATTGAAAAATCAGATGTACGTGCGCACCGTCTGCTTTTCCTGGAGATGATTCATGATGAGCTGTTTTAAAATGCAGCCTGAAATTCCTGTCGCCGCCATCCAGTTTTTTTAAATAGGTTTTTCCAACAGAAAATAAGCTTGGCTGCCCGACTCAGAAGAATTTGTTTTTACTTGAAAGAGAAGAATCTTCGAAGCTTTTGAGTTAAAATTGCTGTTTTGCAATAAAATCAACCTAATTTTCTTAATCTTCCCAATAAAAATCAAATTGCTCCCTTCAAATTCATATAACTACTCAAAAACACACAAAGGATATTTAAAATTTAATAGCTCTAAAAATGTCACAGAAAACTTCCATATTTAATGCGTCTTAGGTTTCATCCAAAAGCTATTGTCATGACATGCTGTCCTCTCATTTGCAATATTTTACAGGTCACAAAGTAATTTTTATACTGTCATTTCTATCTCTAAACTTAAATACTTCTATCCTTGGAATAATAGTTTGTTTTTTTTTTTTTGGCAAACTTTTATTCGTTTTCTATTCTTGAAGCTTGTAAATGGTTTGAACTTTGAGGCGAACCCTATTTTCTCCCTCATGAAATCCTGGATAATGGTTTGGCTATAATAGGGAGAGTTATTAACTTGGATAAATGTTCCTTAAAGTGTATTTTTTTAAATAGAAAGAGTCCTATAATCATACATAGCTGACAGGTTTTTCTTTTCTTTTTTTTTGAATTGGGCTTTTTTTATTGCAGAGTTCATTTATAGGTAATTTTTGCAGCAATTTTGCCTTCAGTGAAATCTAAATTGAAGGCTGATTTGACAGCAACAGCTTCCAGCTGTCAACTTTTAAATGAAGCAGCATTGAATAAAAATGGAGTAGCCTTTAGCTGGCAAAAAAAAAAATACTTTGCATTATCATCCCTTCATACTATAAAGTTTCAAATGAAGACTATTGTTTCAGAGTAATTTTTTTAACTCAATTATAAACAGGAAACACACTGTAAAACATTAAAATAGTATCTTAAATGTAAAAGTAATTTGTCTTTTATGATAGGGTGAACAGAAAGATCTGACAGATGGATCAGGATTCTGATCAACTCTGTGATTACCATTAGCTTTTGCTGGACATGTTCGAGGGTATTCGTGAACACGTCCAGCAGAGGTAATTTTGTCTGATTTCTCCTCAGGGACCAATAAAATATTTTGGGAATGAATTAAACCAACTCTGCTTTTGTCATCACTGTAGCCTCTTCAGAAATGCGTTGGACACACAGTTACAGAGGAAACTTGGCTTGGTTTGATGCATGGCAAAAACAGAGACAGCAGAGAACACGCAAGACATCCTTGTGCACAAATAATACTTGGGTACCTCCATCACTTCTCCTTTAAAGCATGTGTGCTGTGTTACTGAACAGGAGGAAAAAAAATGCCAGATATATTTAAACATTTTAAACTGGTGCTTTAGCTCCAATGTTTGCATCATTTCAACTAGTGTAACTCGACCATTTACATTGTTCCAATAGATTCTGAAGCAGTGAAAAGCAGCTTTGCACTGATATGCAACACTTTACAGTAGTGAAGTGCTTATACAATCAATGTAAAACATTTTATGTGTGTAATGTGTTGCATATAAGAGCAAATCCGACATAAAAAGACGCTATTCTCCGCATCAGAATCAGCATTAATCGTGTGAAGAATCAAGGATATGACAAAGAGTGCATGTTGTTTAGATGTTACCAGCAACATCATGTTAAAGAGTTAGTGGTGCGATGCGTCACAAACAGGCAGACGGCTGAATCCAAGTGTTGCAGGTTTTATTGGCACAGACAGGAGAACAGGAGAGAAGCTAAACGTCCACAAAGCTAAATCTGGATCAGGCAGGCAGAAGATGAACACAAGTATGAGGGCATCACAGAATAACCAGAGGGGTCAGGGTCCAGGAGGGGGTCAGGGCAGGCAGCAAACAAGAGTTGAAGACAACGCAGGTTGAGATGAAACAGAAGATTAGGTCAGAATGAGAATGCTCAGTGATGCAGGCAGTGGCACAAACAAGACTTCGCACTGAGCAAAGCTCTGACTAAATACTGCTGGGAGTGATTGCAGATAGAGGGGCTTCTGGGAGACAGCAGGGGCTGATGGGAAGTGTAATGCAGAGACCCAGGAAGTGCTAGTATTCAGGTGATGGATCTTGTTGATGGCCAGGGGGAAAGACAGGGGACCGATTCATGACAGTATGATTGTTGCAAGTTTGCAAACACACAGGAACCCTTACTTGGTTATTTATTTGGTTTTAAAGTTGTTGGTTTTTTGTTTCAAACTCAAACACTGTTCCTACATCACATTATTCCTTTTTTTGATGGGCAGTTAGTCCTCATTGTCATTGAAGGGCTCAGAGTCAAAGAAATGTAGATCTTCACATTCACGTGGACCAGAATCAGCTTGTTCTCGTCACATTGGAGTTGCATTTTTAAACTTGAAGACATCCAACAGAAGAGAATAAGTGGTTTCGGACCAAACCCTTCTGAATTCAGTCTTGTTTCAAGTTTACAAAAAGCTGTGTTTCCATTACAAATATGCATAAAACTTTATCCAAATTCTAGAAATGTCGAAATAAACAGAATTTCGTTATCACACATTAAATCTAATTATGCAAATAAACACAAACCAACACGGCTATGAATGTGAGCAATACTTTGATGTACGGCAGATACATTCAAATTTCTGCCAAAGCACAAGCGCTCACCATCTATCAAATGAGATGTTGGCGTCGTATGCAGGCCATAAAGTGACGAGTTACGTGTGTGCGGCTAGGAAGCGACTTGGGGAATCGTGGTTGGTGTTTTTAGAGAGGGGCTGAGGATCCAACCATTCTACATGACGTCCCAACTTTTGATGAGTTGTGTGATGCTCTTGTGGCATCCGCTCTGAGCGAGGTATCTGGTTGTTGGTCACATGACTCCTTAAATTTAAGACAGTGTTTCCATTGCAGTTTTGCAAATTTCCACTTCCTCCAAGTGCAAAAAGATCTCCATAAATGTGAGTTGTTTTGAAATTGACGTGTTTCCTTTAAGCAAATTTATGATCGCAAATTCAATTTGCACAATTTCAAAGTCAATGGAAACGCAGCGAAAGAGACATGCTCCTCACACATTCAATGCTCACCTGGAGCAGGAAAACATCTGAGAAAGTAACATTTCAATGGACAAAAATCCTGAAGACACACAATTTAACAAATGAAAGTCCAGCTAAAATTGGTTTGGATATCTCACGTTTGCACATTTAACACACTCAATTATATTTAAAGACCAAAGTATACAAGTCAGCCGGTGACACTTTGCCATTGCAGGTAATTGAGATTTTACCTTCACTGTTCTCTATTTACCTGCTGAATATCTTTTGTCAGCATCAGTAAGTGGTTACTCCAGGAATCTAACTGTAATTTACCATCAAGAGGACCTGCAACAGCTGGCCAAAATGATTCGTGTGCTTTTCTAAAGCACCCTCACTTGCGCTTCGCATAAATTGTTCTCCCCTTTCAACCTTTTGGGTACAAAACAGGTTTATCAAAACCAACAGGGCAGAACAGTCGCTTTTCTCCCACATGCACTCAAATGCCTTAAAGCTCCTCCTCTGCCTCCATCTGCAGACATCAGAAGTAAAAATAACCATAAGCGAACCTCCCCAACAAATCGTAAAAACGGACTCACTTTCATTTAGTCGTACATCATCTTCATTCTGCTTATTTTCTTTTGTTTACACAACCCAATCATGTTTGAACAATCTCAGCATTTATAGTGTTTATAACGGGAGTGCAGCCTTAGTGGAGAAGTATAACAGGGAGTCTGTTTTGATAAAGGAAGCTGCTGTTCACTGTCTCTAACCAGGCAGCAAAAGGGTTTATTATCTCCTGTTTTCATCTGTTGCCGTGGTTACCTGTGTGTGGAATTCATTGGAAGAGTTTAAAATTGAACTATTGACTGTAAAATACTGGAAGGAGTATTTTATGGTATTTTGATTTCATACAGTTGTTCGAGAATACTTTTTATTTACAGTAGGAGCACAGCCATGCTCTAAATATCAAAAGTAGTGTGCTAGCTCTGCTGGACCATAGGCAGTGGGGCTCGCTAGATCCCCTTGACCCTCGGTGGTACCAACTCAATAGGCTTTTGGGACAGGCTGGCGACCTGTGCAGGGTGTATCTCACCTTCACCCAACAGAGACTGAGACAGTCTACAGCAACCCCGCTGCCCCAGCTGGTTAAGAAAATGGATGGAAGTTTAGGAAGTTAAGATCGAGTCACTGAAAATATCATGTGCCCATAGATGAGTCCCTAATTAGTCGACATGGCTCGCAAATTGTGCTGCAAGACCTCAGATTGTGTCTGTTCATTGACTTAACATTAAAACTTGATGTCCCTGCTGCAAGAATCTCATCTGGTGTAAATGCAGCTTTAGAATCTCAGTAATATTTGCTGTACCATTCCATTCATTGAAAATATATATTGAGAAGAGAATATATTATTTTGAAAGTCACTTCATGGATTTAGAGCAAAGCCATATGTTTTTGGGATTCTTTGGTTGAATATCATGGTTGGAATTCAAAATCAATTCTCAGAAGCATATTGAATATAAAAGACAAACAGTTAAACTCAGAAAAAACTGTCAACACAGAGTTTAATCATGAGTTAAAGGAAAAGAGAAACCCAACTTTGACCAGAATTACACCCAAACACCACTTCAGAGTAGAAACACAATAAATCTTCATCTTTCTTCATCTTTTTTTCTCACTTTATGATAAAAAACAAGGAAATTGCCATTTTGGGTTTTAAGAGGACGCGCTCAGTATTCGACCATTTAACACGTTTTTTTTGGGTTTGGTGTTACGACACTACTGGCACGACTGCTGTGAAAAACCCTGGGGAAATTCTGGGAAGTGTTTGCATGTAAAACACACTCACACACACTACAGACATTTATGGTTTAACATAATGATGGATGAAACTGAGGGCATGAAAGGCCCAGTCTAAAATGTAGTGTGGCTGAGGTTGCCGTGTTCCCAGACCAATGGCTCACTGACACTTATCTAATTCATGAATTGGAGTTTTATTGCTGACTTTAACTAAAGCAGAAGGTCACACACAATGCCGTGCATTAACACACATACACACACAAACATTTCTTTCTTTCTGTACACTTGCATGCTCTCTACTTTTCTCTCACTTTATGGAAGTGAGTGGGAGGTTGAGTAATGAGGCTTACGTGTAATCCAGACCTCTCTGTCTTATCTTTGCTTCTCCTCGTCTCTGTTTTTGCTGTTATCTTTCATTCCACCTCTCAACACTTTAGGGAAAAGTGTAGTTTATCTTCAGCTCTCCTTTTTTTTTCTCCTTTCTTTAGAATAAACCACACTTCATTACTGACACCGCAAGTCAGGTCCTCATCATTCAACCTGTTGGTGGGTGGGTGGGTTCAGGATGACGGTGAGCTTCAATCATTTCACCTGCACCTTTAAGTTTAGAATAAACATGTGGATCGACTCCACAGTCTGAAGCCGAGGCGACGGAGTAGAACTATTTTATGGATGCAAAAAGCTGTAAATGAGCTGAAACTGAAAAAGAAAAAAAGAGAGTTGGGAGGTAAAAAACTAAAAGAATAAAAATCTTTTTAAATTGGACTTGTATCAAAAAGTTTGATTAGAAAAAAAAAATCTAGATTAAAAATCATTGATAAAGTGATTTCTATTATTATTTTTGCATAGTATTTGTCCGTCCATCCGTTCGTTCCTCCGTTTGTCCATCCATCCAATATGTGTTACAGTACAGCCTTTCTCCTTCTGTTCAGCTTTTGCAGAAACAGAACTGCTCTCACACACATGCTTCATCCTAATTCTTTTAGTTGAAGCCTCCAAACTCCTGTGCTGATGGTTGCTGCTTTGTGTAGTACCTTGGCCTTTACAGTTTTCTTTGAGTCATTTATGTAACACTCTAAATTTTTTGGTCTTTCCTTTCATGGTTTTTTTTATCTTTCCATGCTCCAGATTTTGGAAACTTCTCCTCTGCAGTTGAAAACACTCAGCTATGGACTCTCATCCCTGCAAGCAACCAGGAGCTCAGTACCTACCTATCTATGCACAGGCCCTGGTCACAGGCGACCTAGGCAGCCGCCTAGTGCGCCGTCTGCTGGAGGCGGCACCAAATCGCAATGATTATATATAGTTTCTTTTTTTTAATTTTCAGTCAACAGTTTGATGCACCACTCATTACATGTAAAGAGAATGAAGAAGTTAAAAAAACATAAATAAAAGACTCATAAGTTTGATGTAACTACTAACTACAGTGCAGTGCCCCTCCCTTCCTGTTGCTGCAGCTGTATATGCTGGGTTGGAGTGCTCGGTGTTGCTGCTGTTAGTGCTTCTTTAAAACTTTTGGAATGAAAAAAAAAGAAAGAGAAGGAAACATGGGTTCAAGGCAGAGGTTTCTGTGTTTTAAGTACATGAAATTGCTTTGAAACCCCCGTATTTTGGTCACAAAAGACACATTTATTGGCGATGTACCGTTTTTTTTTAATCACCTTTAATTTTAACTGTTGAAATCCCTCTAGGTATCATCTGATCAGCGGTGCAGTCAGTTAGCTTATAAATACAGAGTATCTTAGTTCAAGCCTCTGCTAGAATGTCTTAATCCTGCAGGGAGCGCCAAATTCATTTTTTGTCAAGGGCACCATACAACCCAGGGCCGGACGTGGTCAAAACCCATTTGTCCGATTGTCCGATTTGTCAAATTCAGCTTTAGGCCTCTTTTAGACTGAGTAGTCCACTACGGTCCAGTTTATTGAGCATTTCCATTATAAAACAGACCCATTAAACAGCACCAAACCGAACCTCTTGGTGCTCCCATCGGTTCGTAGGTCTATTGAAAACTGGAATGGAACAGTTGAGGTTGAGCCGCTATAGCCACCCATTGATTGGCAGAAAGTTATGACAACATTAGAAACCGGCAAAATAGCACTTATTTAAGCTAACGTTTCTAAATCTTGTAAGCAGTCGGGTTTTTGTGGCTTCCTGTGTAGTCTTTACATCACAAGTCTACATTATATTTAAAATGCCGACAACAGCAAGGCCTGGTCTGCGGTGGAACTGCAAACATTCCTTGTCATCCTTGACAACGATGTGATACAAGGTGAGCTAGCAGCATGCTAGCAGTTTACACCATGCCGTGAAAACAAATTGCCCAGAGGCAGCGTGGAAACGCTCGCCAGCATTAACTATAAAGTTTCTAAAATATATGGATTAAGAACATGTGTTGTTGTATGTTTGTAGTTAATTAAAGTTAGCTTGAAGGCTTCACAAGAGAACACTCCAACTGTAACAAAGAGTACTAAATAAATATGTCAATTTTAATCGATAGGACATTTATTACCTCTAAGACTAAAAAATGGTCTAAAATTGTTAAATTTTATACTATATTTGAACTTTTTTCCCCCAGCAAAATGCAAATGAGTATGGAAAAGAGGTTTCTGATATAGGTAATAGTTTGTTTCAGTGCATGAGGTAAGCCCGAAACAAGTTTGAGATCAAACACATTGTATGATGCCGTTGCTTTAAAATAATAAATTGTAACAGTTGATGTTATTAAGACTTTCTTTTTTTTCAGAACATATTTCTAGATATGGATAACAATTTCCTATATGATAAAGAACCTTTTGACAGCCTCAACAAAAAATGAGACATGAAAGAAAGCCTATTATCACACACACACACACTCATGCGTGCGTGTGTGTCTAAGTCTTACCACACTGCTCTGACTTGGAAGCTCCGCAGTGGGGAGACAAGACAACGGATAACCCTACCCCATCAGACAGATTAGTCTGATGCATTCTTCTCTTTTCTTGGAAGCACAAGTTCTTCTGGGAGCTTTTTTACAGTCGACTCAAAGCCACAGAGACTGCCCCCCCCCGGACCCCTTCTTGCTCATTCCCTCCTTCCATCATTCCTGCCTCCCATCCTTCTGTCTGTGGTCCATCCCCATCATGTTGAATACACTCCGTTCTTTCACATCTGCGCCTCCACGGGCTGTTTCTCATCTCCTCTTGGGTCTCGCTGCAAACGCACCCGCCTTGGGAGGGTGTTTCGTATTCCCTGTCACACATAACCCAACGAGGCTGGAGCCTAATGAATCACTTCCTTCAAGATACAGAGAAATAATCTCTTTCAGGAATTGCGGAGAGATGATGCAGCCTGAAATGCAGATGCTCTCATGTTTCCTCCGCTGAACTATGTTGCAGAGTCATGCGATCCTTGTATACACAAGTGCACGCGATACGGTGCACACGCACGCAAACACAAAGAAAGCAAGCTGGTGTTTTGTTTCTCTTGTTCTTTTGTTTTACAAGCAGCTAAAGAGGCACCACTAAGCCACAGCTTTGATTAAAATGATTCTAGACAAATGAGCATATGGAAATCAGATGGGATGCCTTCTTTCACAAGACTCTGCCCTTCCTTTGCTTTTCACCTCAAGAAATGACAAATGCGTTTCCAACCTCCAAAGCATGTAAGTCTGTGTGAAAGCTGGTGTCGTTTTTTTTTTTTTTTTTTTTTTTAATTTCTCAAGAGTGTCAAAAAACGACTCATTGGCTCATTCAGCCTGACACAAATACTTTGAGTAACAACCTGCTCTCTGTCACGTACCATCTCCCTCTAGGTTTCTGGACCTCCCTGCTGCACAGGCTGTGCGACTTGGCAGCACATACTGCTTCAAAAAAACAACAAAAAAGAAAAAAACAGTTTCAGGAGGTCCTAATGTCCATGTCTCCTCTCCGAAAAAGAGTTAATCTGATCCTGTTTGCAGTGTTTCAAATTTGGCTCTTTTCTCTTCACATAAAGCATCAACAAACAGGTGATTCCAAATCTCCTCCTCATAACTAACACCTCTGTAGCTGTTACTTTCCCTCATGGCTTCTCAGGTTTTTATTTCTGCCTTCTAATAATGTCCGTTTCGGTTTGTCTCGTTCACCTCCCCAAACATACTTTGCCTGAACTCTCCGTTTCCCAGCTTCAGTTTCCAATTTGCCTCCTCGAGGTGTTTGGCTTGGCCGACCGCCCAGATAAGTACACATTCTGTCCCAGAGCCATCCCGCTCATTTCTCCACTTTCTTTCATGCGGGTTTGGTGCTCTGAAATTTGTCCCCCATCTACTACTCCATTAAACAGAGAACACTTGAAGCCAGACTAAAGAATGAGCAGAAAAAAACCTAAAAATGCTACATGGTAAGCTTATTGAAAAGACGTGTCGCAAGCTCATCCAGAAAACCAGGAAAGTTTTTGTATCCTTCTTTTTTTTAAATAAAGACTTAGAGATGCACATATTTGAAGGTTCTCTTTGAATAACTGATATCTAATAGTCAAACATTGAAAATAAAAGTATTAAATGTTCCAATTTGCTGTTGATTTACAGGGGATTAGTTAAAATGTTAAGGAATACCAGAGAGAGATTTTTGTCTTTTGCAATCAATCCTGGCAGGAGATTTAACAAACTGCATCATTAAGCTACTGTTGATCTTTCTTCAACTCGTATAGTTTAGTTCAGCTGTTTCATCAGCTAAACCGTTGTTCCTGTTCTCACTGTTCTCAGAATCTTTTGTTCCTCCCCAATTGAGATCGTCAGTGTTCTATATTTTTTTTCCCCTTTTCCATTAATTGTCTTGATCCTGGTGTCCTTTGACAGCTCTTTGGTTTTGGTAGTGGTAAAGAGTATGCATTCTGTCTATTTGAGTGTCTTTGGTGTCTTTTATACAGATAACCACTTCAAACAAGTTCTATTAATACAAAAGGGAGGATAAAAGAATTTCTTAAAGAAGTTATAGGTCTATGACGGACAGAATTCATGTTTAATTTCTCCACTACTATACAAATTCTTTATAAAGCAAACAATGTGATTCTTTTTTTATTTCCTCTCACATAACTGAAGTGTATCTATGATGGACATTATAAACCTCTCTTATATTTTAAGTCAGACAATTTGCAGAAAACCTCTTTGCTTTACTTCTCATATCATAGACAAAATGAAACCATATAATATAAATCATAATCCACTGTATCTGCAACAGGCTAAGACTGTGAACAAATTACATTTATAATTATACTTCAGAGTCTGAAAAGAAAAATTTTTACCACAAAGTAGTAGGTTGCAGAAAAGAAAAATGCAAAATATGTAAATTTGAATAAAATTTAACATGTCAATTTAAAGCATAAATAAAGAAAACGGTTTCTACAACTGTGTTTAGGTTCTACATTCAAAACGCCATTTAAACCACTTTGTATGTTAAATAAGGTCAATCAGGGACTTTTGGTAGAGGCTTTTGGATGACTTCCTATATAATTCACGAACGTGCCAACCGTTTGAAAATTGATCATTGGATATTTGCGGTTTATGCCCGACCGGAATCTTAAAATACCAAGTCTTTCATATATCGGAATAGATCTGTGTAAGACATAACAGGAGCAAGATTACACAACAAGATTCTGTTGGTGGTGGACATGCACTACAGAAGAAAAAGAAGAAGCCCCTTACAAAACAACACAGTTTTTTAAAAATGGTTCAAATCTTGATATGCTGTAAAATGGAAAGAGCAAATGATAAACTTTGAGAATTTAAGTCAAATCTAAATCTCTGTGAGTTTAAAGAAGTCTGCTGCAGCTCTCCGTGTCGGCTCGTTTTGTTTCCTGGCTTGTTCCCTTTGAGTTTTGTTACATGTAATCCAGATCATATAAATTAAGGCCCTTGGACCATGTCTTTAATGTGCTTTTAATTTCTTTCATGCATCTGAGTTTCCTCCTGATTGCCCATCCGTGACATCAGGTGGATGTAGGCTATAGGTTCCCAGTGTGGGTGGTTAGGAGAGGCCGTTCATGCTGCTACCTAAAGCCTTGTTTCCACTGAGCAGTCCGGTACGGTCTGGTCCAGTATTTTGAACGTTCCCATTGAACAGTACTGAACCGTACCTCTTGGGGGCCCCATTGGTTCCAAGTCCATTGAAAAGTGGAACGGAACGGTTGAGGCAGAGCCACCTGTTAATTGGCAGAAATTGATGACAACATTAGAAAACACCAATATATATATCATTCAAGCCAAAGCTACAATATTCATCTTAGCCGTCTGCAATCTTCTTTCAAACAACCTTAAATTCCTGTTTTACACGATGTACCAGAACTAAAGCAATAAAAAGACGAGCTGCTGGATGACCACCACTGCTGCTGCTGCTGCTGCTTTTCTAGCAGCCGACTGTTCAGTCTCAATAGGCACTCCGGCCTCAGTCTAGGGGAAGGGGACCATAACACATGAGTCGGGACACCAAGATGATAAGAAACAGTTTTATTAAAGAAAACAACTGTGTCCTGTAAAGAAAGAAAATGAAATTATTAGTGTGCCGGTAAAACTAGAAATTCAAAACAAAGGGATTGGAACCTTGGCCAAACAGAAGATAAATCAGGGAGACTACTGACCCAGCCACATTGACCGTCGGAGTTAGTTGCTCCCTGCTAAGGCTGCCCAATGAAATCTAACAACAAAAAAAAAACAAACAAAAAAAAAAAAAAAAACAAAGCAAGCTCGCAAATTATGACTGCCAAGGCCCAACCCCCAAAGCAACACAAAAAAAACCCTGCAGTATAAGACTGCTGAGGAAATAAAGAGGGAAAAGCAAAAACCAAACAAACTCAAACACCTGCTGCTCCTCAGCCTCCTGGTCTGGTCTGGTCTGGTCTGGTCTGGTCTGGTCTGGTCTGGTCTGGTCTGGTCTGGTCTGGTCTGGTCTGTTCCGTTCCGGACCGGTCCGGTCCGGTCCGGTCTGCCTTCTTGTTAAGGGCCTCCTCTGGCTTAAATACCTGGCAGGTGGTGATCAAGATCATTGGCTCCACCTGCCAGGTGAGCAGAATGACATGCCTGGATGCAGAACATCAGCAGCAGACATAATACCAACACCATGACACACTAGCGGTTTACACTACACATGCACTGCAAAAACGAAATGCTCAGTGAGAGTGAGGCTCAGCAGAATTCATTGGACCGTACCATACTACCATACCACTCTTGACCAGACCGTACCGGTCCATGAGGCTTAAGTAGCCACAAGGAGGTCCAAGTCTGGGTCTCCCTGTGCCGGTCCCTAGCCTGGATAAGACACAGGGTTGTGTTAGGACTGGCATCGGGCGAAAAACCTCCCGCCAAACCACCTAATTATATCCGGGAAAGCTGATTCTCATGAGGCTTTTTTTGTGAGAAGTTAACTGTCCATTTCTTTAAAAAGTTCTCTAAAGGGAGAAGTTTTTTCATATTACTGCATTATTTTGTACTTTACAGTCCTAATTCAATATGTATTGTCTGTTATTACTCATCACAGACTCAATAGTTGTGCTACAATCAAGTGTGAAAGTTTGCAGCCAACAGTCCAAACCTGTGAAGTTCTGCACACCAAGCTGTTGCCTTGCAATGTGTTATGTAATATGTCAGCTACAGGAAACAGCAGAGGTATTTCTGTATGTATGTGACAAGAATCTGTTTTACCAAAAGGGACCTTTTTTTTATTTTTGTGCAATGTGAAATTAGCAGTGACAAGTGTTTTCTCAGCTGGTTCACCTGCATGGGTGGCTGCACTCAAACGCACTAAAGCTAAAGTATGGAGATTTAAACCATCAGTGACGCTTCCTCCTAGTGCCTATTTCAAGACAAATGTCTATTAAACCCTTTTTAGATCTTTTACTAGAAACGATCAAACTCTTACTGCCTACAGTCACTAAATTATATGATACTGAACTTGAGGAATTCCAGTTGGTGCTAGTATAAAAACAAAACAATGAGTGTGCATATATTCTCTGTGCTAAAAACAGTATATTTTTTGCAAATCTTTGAATATTTTTAAACCATTCCCAAAAAGGTTTAAGGAATACATGTCAAAGTAAAGTGGGAACAAATCCTTTCCTATTTAGGCATTTTGTTTTTTAAGATTACGTCTGTACTTGACACACGAGTTGGAGTGTTTCCGGTAAATGTATTTTCTTGTCTAAGAGTTCTGCCACAGATTTGTTTTTATTTAAAAGTATTGTTGGGACAGCTTTATCTGTTTTTTTTTAACACTGGCAAGCTTGCAATACTCCACAGCTCTGTAATTTGCTTTGTCCAGCTAAATATAAATAAATTCAACGAAAGGTTCAACCTCACCAGCCTATCTCGGACAACACATTACCTCGCTGTCTGGCAGGTCTGTGTCTACATAAATTGCATATCTTTCAGAACCAAAGTTGGGGGGGGCCCAAAGCAGAGTGTAGCTGTTGGCTGCAGCTCTTGGCAGGGAGGTGGACGTGAAGAGAGGAGGCAGAGTTGGGAGAAAAAGAGCAGAATGTCTTATTTTTGCTGGCAGTTGGGAGAAGTGCTTCCTTGGAGGCGGTTTTCAGCAGAGGCCTCAAGCATCTCCGTTTCTGGCAGGCGAGCTGGCGGGGGGGCGGGAGCGTGCGGGCGGCCGGGGAAGATGTGAAGAGGAGGGAAAGCGAGGGCCTGTGCTGGCGGGGGGAGTCATCCAGAGTGCAGACTTGCTTAATGGGTTCTCTTTAGTGGAGTGATCCCAGTTTGGAGAATTGGAGCAGACACCTCGACTCTGGGCTCCACTGCGATAAGACTTCAGTCGTAGATAGTGGTGGGGAGGAACGGAACGAAGGCATGGGTATGTCTGCCTCCTAAATAGTCCTTGGAAACGTAAACCGAGTTGTGATTGTGGGAAAATCAGTCCCTCTCCTGCCACTTATACCAAAGCTTTCTCATCTGACTCATCAAGATGCACTTAAGGAAAAAAATGTATTTTTGCAGATTCACTTCATAGTTTCATACGAGCCTGGATCTGGAAAGGAGCACAGATTTATACTGTTGAAATAATAAAAGAAATATTACAGCTCCCCTCTAGAAATTAGTCAAAAATTCATAAAATGTGAACATTTTCTTCAAAGAAATGAAATTATTTTCATGTTTCACCATTTTTACCCTTTCTATCTGTGGAACATTATAGTTCCCCCTCAATGCATTAGCCACAGAGTTTCTTTCCATTTTATGTTTGTCTTTTAATTATTGCTTTTAATCTATTGTTTTTTTATTCAAAAAATGAGTCAATTTAGTCGAGAAAAAAAATCTTACACTGAAAAAAGTGAAGCATTAGACAATTAAGAAATGTTCTGTAATTTGTTACCATTAAAATTATTGTTATCAAGTTAAAATTTTGAGTTGATGGTTTACTAAATATAAAAAGTCAATTTGACAATTATGATTACAATTAATTGACAACTAATTACAATTATGACAATTTTTCAATTATGATTATGCTGCTTTTTAGCCTAGATCAAAGGTAGTTTCATTACAAATTTTCCTCTGAGTTGTGGGCGGGACTGTTGGTACGGAGTGAGCCAACCCCACTTCCCATAATCCCTTTGTTTACACACTCTCCAGCTATCTTACAGCCCCTGGAAACCTCCTCTCAACATTAGCAGTGCAGCAAAAATGGCAAGCAATATTGGAGCTATTCAGCTGTGTAGTTTTATTCTTCTCCTAAATCCACAGCAATTAGAATAAAGAAATACAAAGAAATTCAATTTTAAGCTTAATTTTGTCCTCAATCATCAGAAAATGTTACAGAAACATGTTAAAAGCAGCAAAAACACAATCTCCATTGGAGTAGGTCTGTAAACATTTTTTTTAATGAGACCAAAATTTACAACTAAACTGCTTTCTATTAAAGACTATCAACCATAAAACAGTTGGGTTCAGAGGTTCATCACTTCCATTTCTGCTTAAACTAGTTTATTTCAATCACTGGATTTTTCTTCTTCTTTGATTTACCTACACTTTTATTTGATTTCTAGCAAGAAAATTATACTTGCTTCAAAAACACTTACCTCATCGCTTTATAAGGTCCACTGTGGTTATTGAAGGAATCAAAGTTGAGAAAGCTCAACTAAATATTTCTTCAAGTATGGCATGCAAAGAGAAGAGCTGCGTGTTGAGCTGGACGCACCTGAACGTCTCCCCTGCACTCTGTCTGACAGATCTGGCAGAGCATCTCTGTCTTACATAATGCAGTGAGATCATCCACCAAAGGTAACATAGTGTTTGTTGTCATAAGTTGCATTTCGTGGCTTTTACCCTCCAATAAACTCTACAGTTTTTGAGAACCAAACTGCGCTGTGGATCTAGAGGTGATCCTTCTGTAAACAGTCTGTTTCTGTCAGCTTATCTGGAACACAGCACTTTGGTCGGTTTTTGTAGATGAAGAGCTGGTAAAGTCTTAACATCCTGAGCAATGAATCCTATCAACAGTTCCATAGTTTTACTTTTCTTTACTCATATCAAAGGACTCCAATCATCATTCGATCTATTGTAAAAGTGTTCTCAGTGGTCTTTTAATTATGATTACACCGTTTTTAGTTGAAATCAAACAACCTGTTTCGTTTTCTAGAACTAGTTTCTGCAGAGCTGCAGCAGCTCATTAGAAATTTGTCTCTGAGTGGTGGGCGGGACTGTTGGCGCAGAGAAACCCCGCCCCCTCCTTCCCATTCCCGCTGAATCTAAACCAAATTCTGCTCCATCATGACCACTTGGACATTTGCTTGTTTTTTCTATTTTTCTGTATTTGTTTTCTTTGTTTTTTCCATGATACGTTGCAGCTTATAAAAGTTACAACTTTCTCTGATCTCGAGTTCTCCACCAACTACTTTTCCTGGAAGACGCGCAGAAAAAATTCTCAATTTGAATGAAAGTTTCTCACGTTTGGTTGAGAAATGTCTGATCCCATTTGCCGCCACAAGGACACAAACTGCGTTTTGCTGACTTTGCATGATCCCTCTCATTTGCAGTGCCTGTGTCCTGCTGGCGGCCTGTGTGCTGTCACGGAGCAGATGAGTAATAAATAAGGCATAAGGTACACAGTGTGCCCAAATGTACCAGTTCATGCGTGTGAAGTTGGGGTTTTCACTCCCACGCTGTAACACACTGCCTTATTGATGCTGGTGTTTGCAAAGAGTCCGGAAATCAATAAATGTAAGCTCAATTTAAAAACCGAAAGTCAAAATATGCAAATAAAACTTGTACTCATAAATTATTCTAAACTGATTATTCTTACTACAGTTATGAAGAATTAATTTAAAATAGGAAAATTCTGTATGTTTTTGTGTCTTATACTCGCATTTTATTTCTCAAACATGTGTAGTTACTATAATAGATTGACTGTATAAGAGAATTGGACCAGGCGAGTGTGACATCACCCTTGGAAACTGTTTTTTTTCTGACGTCAACTTTTCACATATGGATGTTGGAGCCAGACAACGGCAGTGAGGAGCATCGGTCTGAGTCAGTCTGAGTCATCGTTTCCATGGCAACTGTGTCAGTTTCCAGTGTTCAAGCACCATCAGGTGATGGTTTGTGGCCCATACCAGGATGCTGATGAATTTCCTCTTACCCCACTTCCCATTCTTTCACCTTACTCAGGAATTTTTTTGTCAGCATGGAAAGCAAAGGATTGGTCAGCAGCCACACATGCAGATGACTCTTCTGGCTGCCATGGATACAGCGTGTGATGATGTCACAGCAGAAGGTACTCAAGAAGCGCTAAAAGACTCTTTCCACACTGAATGTAGATGATGTGTGGCCCAATAAACTATTCTGGAGGTGTTGAAAGGCTTCACTGTCACTTCATGTACAGTTTTCCTAAAGGAAAGCTAAAGTGCTTTTGTCTTTCTTTGTTATAGCTCAGTGATTAAATGATTATTGATAGATTTCCATTCATTTGCAGAAACTGTTCAGAGAAATCAACTTTACAAACATCATGAATGGAGTACATATATATATTTTAATTATGATTTTGGGATAATTCCATTTTTATTTATTTTAAATAAACATTTCTTTTTTAATCAGAAAGTTAAATTCAAAGAAACATAAATTCACTATTTTTAACACATTTCTTTGCATGAAACCATTTGCAAAATGCTATTTTTATTACAATTAAAAGCTCATTGATTCTTCTATATCTAGTTTTGCTGTCTCATAAAATACTTGATAATTTACTTTGCATTTTTAAATCATGTCAAAGCAAAACAAAACAACAACTACACAATAATAATCAAACATGTTATGGTCACTCACTCAACTACAGTGTTTCAATAACAACTAGGAAGAAAAACAGACCTCACTAACATGCCACCTTGAGTTCCTGCATTCAGTTTGAGAGGTTATTTTATTAAACAGGATGTGTTTTTTATTTCATTTAGTAATGGATAAAAATCCTTAAAATTATTTCTGAACTTGGGTAAAGCAGAATTTTTTTTTGAAGCTCTCCTACTTCTCCTCACGCTCCTCTCCAAAGTATTCATAATAACACGTTTAAAACTTTTCCAAATTCCTCAAGTTACTTGAAAAACACAGGCAGAAATAACTGGATTTATTTCTTAGACTTTCAAAACAAATCAGTCAGACGAATCTGTGCAGCGTTGGAGCACGATTCAGATCTGGATTCTGTTAAAGTGGTCCTGGTGATTTGTGGCTGTCAGGGAACTTGCTAATCTCTCAAGCCATTCGGAAAGATGGATGATTGAAGATTGAGTTGTTAAATACATAATCTGGAGACCCCCCAAGATTTTTTAAAATGTATAAATCACACAGAGCTTTTTTTTTTTTTTTTTTGCTGTGTTTTATTGTTACATTTTGTCAACTTGGCTTACTTTCCACCCTTGACAAAACTGTTCTTTTGGGACATAATATGTGACATTTCTAGGCTATAATGTTAACTCCGCCCATCCCGCTGACATAAACAGCAACACAGCCTCCAAACTCGGAGTCAATTTAGAACAAATGTCCAAACTGTTCAATAGCTTGAAGTTACACGATGTGATTCCGATTTTTTTCTCCTTCTGAGGTTGCGTGACAGAGCAGCAGAAGGTTTCATACCCTTTGACTGTCTGAAACCATCAGAGATTTTAAATTGACATTACAGATTGTAATTTCAGATGATTGCATGTTCTGCTCAGTGGTTCTGACATCATTTCACAGAGGGGTTGGTAAGAATGTGAGCTAACCAATACAACATCAAACTAAAAACCTGAGTATGTCACGCGGAATCATGTGGGATTTAAAGACTCATTACGTTTCTTAGGAATTGGTGAACTTTTGACTTTTTTAAAAACAGTTACTTGAGTTTTACCATAAAACTGTTTGGAATTGGTTTTATCTGAAGACATACAGAGAAAAGTTCAAGAAAAAGTGTGAGTTTGTTTGAAAAAAAGACCATCTATGGAGGGAATATGGAGGAAAATTGCGGTCACTGACTCCAAGTAACTTAGTGTTTTTGCAGAATTTCTGCACTTTTGAGCAAAAGTTTTACATACTCAAAAACTCAAAAAAATTTTCACACACCTAGTAAGCGGCGAAAAAGAATTTTCTGCATTGTGACACCCCCCCGATGATGACATCACGGATGAACAGGCAGGAAAAAAAAAAAAAACAGGCAGACAGAAAAAAAGTCAAACTGCACAAAAAAAAACCAAAACACTATTGTCAGGGATAACCAAGAGAGCTTTCTATGTCATAATGGGATGGTCACATGACCTGTGGCTTGGTGGCCATTTTGTGGCAAATTGTGAGATTTTCACATTTCCACAATGTGAGAAAACAACACTTTTGTTTATGCGATTTTCATAAAACTTCACAAATTTCCGTCTACAGCCACCACAGAAATTCCATTGACCTTTGAGCTTGGGAAGGATCCATCATCTTGAATTTAAAAAAAGTTATAAAAAAAACACGTTTAGCACAGCTACAATTGAAAACTCGTCCGAGGGATTTTACATTGATCGTCTTGTAACTTCTCGGGCATCATTGTGGATGTTCTGTGCAAAAAATGTTGGATTCAGAAGTTTCAAATTGTGAATGGCGAGAAAGTGGCCCTAAATCTAACTGTTGCGATCTTAGCTAGCTTGCACATTTTTATTGGAATGTCATAAAAAGGGCATCTAGTAGTTCTCTGGCTCACACTGAAAAGAACAATATATCATATGATATGATGGTGTTAAAATAGTGGCCGTGATAGTAGTGGTAGTTGCAAAAAAATTTGCTGAGTTGGCTAACTTGTTTTCACAAAAAAAAAATTGAAATCCACTATCGGAACTAACATACTGGGGTCAAGGATATCAAAAGGAACTTTTTGAATAAAAGTGAAAAGCCACACGACCTACGGTTTGGTGGCCATTTTGTTTCAACATCTGATATTTTGCGATTTTCACATTTGGGATAATGAACCTTTTGTTTGGGCAATTTTCTCAAAATTTCACACATATGATGCTAGCATAGGTCTACAACGACACCTGATGTTACATTGACCATTGACCCTGGGAAGATGCCGCCATCTTGAATTTTCGCAAAAACACTTTTGCTACCATCTTTCAAAAATGAGCCCCAGAGTTTTGTTTTGTTTTTTTCTGATCATTTCCATACTGCTCAGGAATCACTGGGAAGCAATTTGGGGGAAAAAAAATGCTATTAGAAATTGTAGATTTTGAACGGTGTGTGTGTGGCAAGCTCGCAAAATTGGCATCCTCCTGTTACTTGCACATTTTTCAATGGAACGTGGTGAGAAAATAATATCTTGATCCCAGGTTGAAGCTGAAAGAAATTATAAAACAGGATATGAACATATAAGGAATGTGGGCGTGGTTACAGATAACCTTTGTTGCTAAGGAAATCCAAAGGTTTACGTTTGCCGATTCTTCTGAAACCCAAGCTGATCGGTTTGGTGACATCAGGCAAACAACACATAAAATGGTTGCTATGGAGATAAAACCAAACAAAAAGTCAAAAATCAATTTGTCACGTACAGCTCGGCCTTACAAAAAGAGAAGTGGGGGAGTCAGGGCTGCTTAGCAAGTGACTTTGGGTTCAATTCAAGGAAATTTTGGTTACTTTTAATAGCATTTTTGATTTTTTTTAACAGTGTTTTCAAATTGGAAGGGCAGCGTTGTAAAAAAAATCTGAAAAGATCTTTCAAACAGCTCGATGATGAAGAAGTACTCCTGCATGTCAAACGTGGAGGAGCCTGGATCCCGAGGATGTGAGTGGTTGTAGTAGAGGGAGATGTTTGAGGTCGTTGCGCTGGCAAAACTATTCCCAGACAGAAAAATAGCCTTCCAGCTATATAAAAACAAAGGTGTCTGACAGTGGATTTATTTGTTTGTCTTTCAGGAGTCAAACTCAGCAGGTCGAGGGGGTGTGTGCAGCTCCGAGAGGGTGAGTCAGGGTGAAAGGGAGTGCTTCAGCCGGACATATTTCATGGATGTTTTGGAAAGCTGTGATGGAAACAGTGGAGGTCAAGCCGCCCCTTTCTTCCTCTTAGGTCCTCGTGGTGTCGAAGTCTGTAAAAGTACAAAATGTCTCGGGCCTGCCTTCTATTAGGCTGCATGAAAACAAGCGGAGCTGCTTCTGTGAGCGTGCAGGTCGCCTCCACCACTCACCCAGGCACTGTCCCCGAGGGACTGACTAAAAAGGAAAGAAGGAAAGTCGCTGGCCCACACTTAAGCTAATATTGATGTACTATACTTACAGGAAAAGTAAATGTTGATCGTGTTGTGGTTCTGGTTTTCCCTTAAGGAAACAAGGCAACAAGGTAAGTATGAGGTGGTAATGACTGATATTTTTAGTTGATCTGAAAACAAAATAAAATTGGAAAATATAATCTTATTTCCCTTGCTCACAACACATCTCTTCCAACACAAGTTATAGACAAAGATTGATTTTTAAAAATATTTGTACACATTTTAAAGTCAATTTCAGAGATACGTGAAAAGGTTTTAAAGTGTGAAACTTTGTTTTTTTACATTTCTTTTTATTTTCCTTTACAGGATGACAAATGGGACTGCAAGGAATCATTCCAGGGATTGTAATATACAAACAACTTGACTATTTTTTCTATATATGATTAAAAAAAGTGTTTTTAAACATAAGATTCCTTTATTTTTTGCAAACCAAACAAGATGACTTATAATCCATAATTGAGACACAACTCTCACTTTTAAAGATAGATTATTTACGTTTTGTACATTTTGTGTCTCCAACAAGAATAATGAGATTCCATCATATGTGATCACATTTTCTTAAATTCCGGACAATTTTTTACATATAATCTTAGTCAGACTGTATACTTGCTGATAAACACAATCAAAGTCCTTTTTAAAAAACATGGATTGAATATTTTAAGACCTACCTCAAAGAGGACCTTTTATAGCTTACTGAATTTCAGCATCTACATTTCTTTCACACTTTTTTACACAGTGATGATAATCAATTGACCAAAGACAGACAAGATAAAAGAGCAGAGGTCAGGGGTCAGCCCCGGGGTGTTTGTATGTCATGGAAACCAGCTTAGGCACAATACTTAATATGTAGTATAACCTTTTTACATGAAAAATTTGATTTTTGACAAAAATATGTGACATTTGTTTGTATGAAAAGAAATTACTTAAAATATAAACAAACAAAAAACTGAAAAGTTACTTTTTAGACAAGAAATAAACATTTAGAGTAATAGAAATGTAATTGTGTATATTTTGATCAAAAGAAAATCAAAGTAAAAGCTTTTTTACCTGAACTATTTTTTTTTTTTAAAACAAGTATTTAGACTGATATTACAACCTGTGGAAGTTAAAGTTGGTGTGATTCATACACTGCAAAAAGTGAAATGTTGGATCAATTATTAAAAGCCTTTATAATTTGTTACATTAAAAATATTTTTAATCAAATTACATTTTTATATTGCGTAAAAATTTCATTCAAATTTTTAATTTGATAAAAACTAACAATGTTAAACATAAAGAAACAAAACAACTTTTCTTAACTCATCCAATGCTTTACTTTTTTCAGTGATATCACTTAATTAAGTTTTTTACCTGCAAAGTTTTATTTGAAGAATCAAGGTTTTCTTTAAAATACACAATTTAAAGGATATTTATTCAAAGATTCCTTTTGAAATATGAAAGAAAATAGATTTTCAACAAAAAAAATGATTTGAATCAAAAAATTACCTTTTTTACAAAGATAATTGATAGTTTATTCCTCAGAGGAATCTTATCTAAATAATATGAAGCTTATAAGTTTTGATAGTTTAGACAAATTTGAAAAATAGGTTCAAATTTTTAGAGAACGTACCTGATTTACTAAAGAAAAATAGATTTTTATGGCTGTTTAAGTAAGTTTCCTCTGAGTTTGGCTGTGACTCTGTAATCCCGAGGCTTTAGTGTTAAACCGTAGCTGTAGTTCAGAGAGAAGTCCTGGTCTGGGCATTTTTCAAAGCTGCACTGGTGCAGCAGGATCGCAAAGAACAAATATATCTCGACTTTGGCGACCTGATCACCAATGCACCTCCTCTTCCCCGCTGAGAAGATCAGGACGTTGTTGGTGAGGTCTCTGTCCAGGGAGCCGCTCTCGTCAATGAACCGGGAGGGGTCAAAGACTTGAGGGTCCCTCCAGATCAAGGGGTCGTGGTTGACAGACCACTGGTTGATGAATACCACCGTGTCCTTGGGGATGCTGAAGCCGTTAATAGAGACGTCAGAGGTGGTGGAGTGGGGGATGGTGACGGGGACGAAGCTGGTGAAGCGCATGGTCTCGTAGATGAAGGCGTCCAGGTACGGCATGAGGGGCCTGTCCTCCACGGACGGCAGTCTGTCACGGCCCACCACCCTGTCGATGAGCTCCTGGAGTTGCCGTTGAATGTCTGGATGCTTCGCCAGCAGGAGGACAATCCAGTGAAGCGCGGTGGAGACGGTGTCCATACCTGCACCGATTAAGTCCGTCACCGTCGACTCGGCGTGGTCCTCTGTGAGCTCAACATCGGCCTCGCTGATCCCACGGATAACAGCGTCGCTCATGTCTCTGGTGTTCTGCGGATCAAACGTCTCTCTGTGTTCGTCCACTTTGCTCTTCACAAACGCAAAAAACTCTTGATTCAGGCGCTTAAAATTCCTGAAGGTCGTCCGGACAGGATTGGGAAAAAACTGGAGCCACGGCATCACGTCGACCAAACTGCCGGCTCCCACGGTTTGTCCGAACTGATCCATCTGGTGAAGCAAGGCTCTGAACTCAACGTCGTCGTGTCCGTAGCGCCTTCCAAAGCACAGAGCACAAATCACATTTGCAGCAGCTACAGTTACTTCATGAGCTGGGTTGAAATACTGTCCCAGAGAGCTGAGTTTAAGGAAAATCTCCACCAGCTCTGTGGCCTCTGCTGTGATCTGCTGCTCGAAAGCTTTCTTGGTCTGGCTGTTTGCAGAGGAGAACGCTCTGATGGTTGTTTGAGCAAGCTTTCTGTGCATCCGCCACCGTTTGCTGTAGTTTGTAAAGGTCAAGCTCCTTCCCCCCGAAACAGCCTGAAACGACACAAAGTTCGGTCGGCCCGCAAACTCGCTGCCGTGCTGAACCAACGCCTCGCGGATGACCCGGTCTCCGTTCAGGACCACGATGTCGCTGCAGCCCAGACGGATCTGATACACGTCTCCGTACTTTTTGGCCAGCTTGCTGAAGGTGATGTGAGGCATCTGGCCCAGCTGTAAAGCGTTGCCCACCACCGGCCAAGCGAAAGGTCCCGGGAGTCTTCTTTTGAGATTCCTGAACCACAGACAGGCTTGCAGACAGGAAAGGAAAACAAGCGAGGCAACCAGCGTAGCAGTATGGAGCTGTCCACTCCACTCCCTGATGCTGCTGCTGCCTCTCACACCAAACTCTGCTTCCATTTGAGCCATTCTCCCACCGTGCCGACACTCCGTCACGCAGAATGACAGCTTTTACCCCAAATTACAAACTTTTATATAAATTTGCTTTTTGTGACAATCTTAAAAATTCTGAAGAAACTCTGCAAGGCCTCAAAAGTCGTATCTCCCCTCACATTGAGAAGCTGTATAAAGGGGGGTCTCCATGAAGCAGCTCGTCTTCGAAAGACCCCTTAAGAGGAATGGCGATTTTAGACTTAACACTTGCTTTATATGTATCTCCACGGTGGGAGGGACCAATGACTCGTGTTATAGAGGATCTGTCTCCTCCTTTTTTTACCTTTTTCTGCAAACCTTAGTCCTCGTGCCGCTCAGAGCTCCTCTACTCTTTGATTAGCAGAAAAAGACCAAAAAAAAAAACAAAACACTTTTTGATGTGTTTTAAGTTTAATTTAAAAAGCAAAGAAATCACAGATCTATAATCAATGGATAAAAAATATTTTTAGATTTTCTTTTTTTTTTTTAGTTTGCAAACTTGTTGTAAACACATAACAAACTATTTTATTTATTTATTTTTTTACATAAATTAATTTTTTGTTGTTTTCTAAGTGTTGCACACTATTGAATGATGTTTTGAGTTTTTATAAATTTCTTTAATTTTCTTTCAAAACTACAACCTTGCCTCTGGAGCTCTGGACTTCTCATTTCAGGACCCCTTAGCTGTCCAAAAACTGTCTAAATATTAATCGATTTATATTCTGAAATAAGACTTAAAAAAACATTCTTATACAAATGTCTGAGAGTTTTACCTCTGTTTTATTCTTTTGCAACAAAGCAGTTGAATAATGGTTTGGAATATTTTAAAATCTTTATTTTTTTTAAATTACTGATTAAAAATAGCAGGAATTTTCATTCAGATGAATAATTGACAATAGCAGGAAAAAAAAAACTGTAAATATGTCTTTAACACCAGAATTAAAAATCAGTATGCACACAATAAGTCATCAAAAATCACTTTATTTGTTTAAAATACAGCTTATTTTTTCTTCATGTAAAATCTCAGTGAATTTCCAAGCACAACTTTATACTTTTACATTCAGAACAAGCAGAGTTAATTCCTTTCTTTCTTTTTTGCCTCAACAAACAGAAAAAAAAAAAAACACGTTTCTTGGGCATAACATCAAATCTTGAGTGTAGTGACATCAAAAAAAAAAAAAAAAAAAAAAGTTCCTGTAAACAAACATGGTTTTGAGGAGAGCTCACGAGTGAGAGGAACTAGCTGCACATGTGCTCTGTTGGACTGCTGAGATGGGTTTGGCATGCATGGGGGTAGCTGCAGTCCTCGTACAGTAAACTCAAAGTTTTGAGAGTTCTTGGTCCCCAAAGGAAATCCCTTCATTTTGTTTTCTTTTCGTCATCCTGCTGTTTCATCGGTTCTTATGCTTTAAGTACAGTAGCTAGAGATTGAACTTAAATTACTTTTTAAATTACTTTTTTACCTGAACTATGACTTCGGCAGCACAGTAAGAATATATTTACACAAGACAAATGAGAACCATCAAGTGACTTTATAACATTCACGTGATCTTACATATATGGTTATAGTAGTTTAAATGCATTTTATTTAAGCACACACGCTCAACAGAAAAACAAATACACACAAAATATAATCAATTCTGAGATTGCAAACAGACTATACGTATTAAATATTTCTGTTAAATATGATTTTTACAGTTAAGTGCAGGTATATTGATGCTGTTAAATATTTTATTTAAAGTGTGTCCTAGAGTCACAGTACGGAGGCATGCTGCTCATTCAGGAGAAGTCTTGTCTAGCAACTCTCCCCTCAGCTTGGTGCTAATGCCGTATCTGAGGGGTTTCAGTGCTAGACCGTAGGAGCAGTCGAGAGTGAGGGGCTCTGAGGGGTCACTCTCAAAGCTGCACTGGTGCAGCAGAACTGCAGTGAACAAAAACACCTGCACCTTGGCGATCTGGTCGCCGATGCAGCGCCGTTTACCTGTGGAGAAAATCATCACGCTGTTGGTTCTGTCCTTGTCCAGGCCCCCGCTTTCGTCCAGGAAGCGCGCTGGATCGAACACGTGCGGCTCCTTCCACTTCAGCGGGTCGTGGTTGACGGAGAACTGGTTGATGAAGACGACGGTGTCCTTAGGGATGTGGAGGCTTCCAATGGTGACGTCAGAGGTGGTGGAGTGGGGGATGGTGACGGGGACGAAGCTGGTGAAGCGCATGGTCTCGTAGATGAAGGCGTCCAGGAGCGCCAGGTTGGGTCTGTCCTCGGTGGAGGGCAACCTGTCCCTGCCCACCACTCTGTCGATGAGCTGCTGCAGCTTGGCTTGCACGT
The DNA here is from genome assembly GCA_003999625.1 of Oryzias javanicus. Classification (NCBI taxonomy): domain Eukaryota; kingdom Metazoa; phylum Chordata; class Actinopteri; order Beloniformes; family Adrianichthyidae; genus Oryzias; species Oryzias javanicus. The sequence continues at coordinate 9,851,548 of CM012458.1, forward strand.
CTGGATACTTGACCAGGAGGAGAATAATCCACTGCATGAACGTGGACGTGGTGTCTTGACCGGCTCCAATCAGATCTGTGACGGTCGACTCAACAAAATCCTTGCTCAGCTTGCTGTCCTCTCCGTGCTCAATCACATTGATGATGGCGTCGCTTATGTCTCGGGTCACATCGGGGTTAAACGACTCTCTGTGCTGCACCACCTTATCTGTGATGAAGGTGAAAAACTCCTCGTTGAGGTTTTTGAAGTTTTCGTAGAGACTGCGGACTGGGTTAGGGAAAGATTTCAGCCAGGGCATGACGTCCACCAAACAATTCCTGCCCCTACTGTCTCTCCAAACTTGTCCAGCCTCTGCAGAAGGGTTGTGAACTCCAAGTCATTGTGTCCATATCTCATCCCAAAGCAGAGTGCACACATGATGTTCGCAGCTGCCACTTTCAGCTCGTGAGATGGGTAAAAACACTGTCCGTTTGAGCCCCGCTGCAAAAACACCCGCACCAGCTCTGTGGCCTCATCTATAATGTGCTGCTCAAAGGTCTTTTTGGTCTGGCTGTTTGCAGAGGAAAAGGCTCTGAGGGTTGACTGAGCAAGTTTCCTGTGTGCTTTCCACTGTTGGCTGTAATTGGTGAACGTCAAACTCCTGCCTCCAGAGATCATCTGGAACGACACAAAGTTCGGTCTGCCTGCAAACTCTATGCTGTGCTGGACAAGAGCCTCGCGGATCGCCCGGTCTCCGTTCAGGACCACCACGTCGCTGCAACCCAGTCTTATCTGGTACACGTTGCCATACTTCTTGGCAAGCTTGCTGAAGGTGATGTGAGGCATCTGGCCCAGCTGCATGGCGTTGCCCACCACCGGCCAGGCGAAAGGTCCCGGGAGTCTCCTCTTGAGCCGGAGGTTCCTGACCCACAGGCAGGCTTCCAGGCAGAACAGGAAAACCAAGGAGGCCACCAAAGCCGGATGGACCTGTCCACTCCACTCCCTGATGATGCTGCTGCCCTTCACACCAAACTCAGAGTCAAGTGCCATAGTGATGGAAGTCTGCTGCTCTTTCCCTTAAGAAAAATACTAGAAAAAAACTATCTAAATATTAATAATTTTAATAAATCTGAAAGAAAAAAGTGACGCATCAATATCAATAAAGAAAATATACTTTTGATATCTAATGGAGTATTGATAAAATCATTGTGATGACGTTTCCTGTCATCAGTTTGTCCCTTCATGAAGATTTAAAGCTTAAGTGCCAGCTTTTGCTCCATTCCAGCGTCTTATATGTTTTGCAGTTAGTGGGCAGGGCTCAGGAGAACTTTCATACTCCTCCCATTGTGGTAGCTGCACTGGAACATCTCTGCGCGCGGGCGGGTGCGCGCTCTCCAGGGGGACACCGGGAGCGAGCAGCGCATCTGAGCGCCGTTCACACGAAGGAGTGAGAGAGACTCAGCAACTGGTGACCGACGGAGTTGCGTCGAGCTCATTTTTCACTTTTTGAAATCTGATTTTTTCGGCGATGGCTTTCTTTTCAGCTGCAAAGGACTGACTTGGCGCAGTTTAGGGGGGAAGGAAGCTTTTACGCATCGCTTTTCTCAGGATTTCTTTAACTAAACAATCTGCAAATTTCACTTCAACAGTTAATTTGTCTTTAATAACAAATAAAAGTGCATGTTTATGTGTATATTTATTTATTTGAATCGTGCTTAAAAAATGCAAATTACTGCTTTAAAGCGCATTTTCCCTGGATACATTAAAACAAAGCACTTTAAATTTGTTTTGTGTTTTTACTTTATGATATAATTTTTTTATTTTTCCCCAAATCCTGAAAGTCTACTGTCTGCTGATTTTAATTTCTTTCCAAAAAGTACTTTTTCAAATGAACAAATATCATTTTCTAACAAAATGACTCACTGTTTATGCTTTTAATCCTTTAGACATGAACTATTGTTGCGAAAACTTTCAATATAACTAAACAAATAAGTCTAAAAGTGGTTTTGCCTCATTTTCTTTGTCCTGTTCTTCTCTTGTGGCTTTTATTTTTTTAGCTTCCAAAAGCACCAAAATATGTCAAAATTAGGTTTTGTGCAACAAATATTTCATAGAAGACAAACAACATGGTTCTTTTTTTTTTATATTGTTGTCATTAAATCATCATAAATTTTGATCCATCAACAAGTACATCACTGACAGATCCCTGAGCCTTGCATTAATTGCATTACTGTCATTCAATTGTGCATAAATAAAACTGATCCCAACTTAAGTGCCATTTGTTGTTTAGTTTACTGTATTTGTCTTTCGAGGGTTAAGTATTTTCCATCACAAGTATGACATAATGTTCCTGTTTCTTGTTTTCCCGCTTCTATGAAGTTTGTTTTTGCAGAGCTTTAATGACCCTAATTGAAGGCACTGAGACATTTCCGAAGTTGGAGTCAGAGGGGACAGAAACTCAGCAGCCACACAAGCACACTCATCATGATATTATGATAAGCAAAGCGGGAGCGGTAGCTGGAATCTGTTTCAAAATCCCCTTCTTGGATATTTATATGGTTTTGCAGCACAATAAATGAAGGGACTGCTTTGGTCTGCTGGAAGAGCAAACTCAAAAAAAAAAAAACGGTCACGCTTCAGAGGTTTTGAGACAGATTTGGCAGTAAAATTGAGTATCCTTGGCTTTAATTTGTGCTTTAATTTTGTTTCATATTTCCAAATGATATTGTGCAATCATCCATGTCAGGTCGGAGCACATGTGAAAACAGGCATACGTGTATAAGGAGAATAATGACTGGGGCTGTTTTGTCTCACTCTTTCACAATGATGGCTCTCAGACGGCCCTCTGCAGATGTGGAGAACTCTCCCCGCTCTGCCCGAGAGCTGTTCGTCTTGAGCAACGCACCAAAGCGTCCTGATTGATTCCTCGGTTAACCATGTGCTTAGCGGTGTCCTCAAGAACAGCACTGCGGACCGCTGCTTCCCCTCTGTTCATATACAGGGAATACCCCCCAACTCCACCGCTGCCGTCTCCTTCACATGATTCCACATTACACACATGTGGCTACTCACTTCCCCGTCATGCTAATTGGAGCCAGCTTTGTGGCTGGGGGGTGCATGGCTGGTTGAAGGGATGTTGGAGTTTGCGTGCGTGTGTACGGGTTTGGCAAGGGGCTGGATGGGGGTGTCATGTGTGCATTTTGCGTGTGGCTGCGGTGTTAACCCCCCGTAACCTGGCCGTGAAAGGTCGGCCCTGACCTTACATTGACTCTGGCTATACGGGAGGGGAGTAATCTGAGGCGGAGCCGGGGATGGGGCCCGCATGTCATTTGCTGAGGCGGGGGGCATGCTTACTGTGTGGAGACGGGACCAATGGCAGAGCGGCCTGCCCCGTCTCTGGAGCTAATCATTGTTTACTAGTCTCATTTCCACTTTTCAGTGAGCTACTGTCACGCACAGCACCTACAGGGAGGCAGGAAAGGGGAGTTGGGGTTTTTGAAGGTAAAAAAGCGGGGTGGGGAGGGCACAAAAAAAAAATCCTTGGGGTCCAACGGGCAGCTTGGAAGCTGCTGGGATTTAGAAAAAAAGAAGCAAAATCTAAAGTGAATAAAGCTGTTTCCAAAATGAACTTAGTAAGCAACAAAAATAGTCTTGGAGACGGTTTCTTTTCTGGCATTTTTATTTATTTTTTTTAGTTGGGGGTGGGGTTCTCAGAACCGGACATTGCTTGTTAAAGATGATCTAAAATGAGAACCATTCTGCTTGCCAGACCACAAAGCTGTCTGACTTTATTGTTAAACTGAAGAAAGTATTAACAAAGGCAAAAGAGATTCAAGTGAAAATGTAAAAAAAAAAAAAAGTTTGATCTTCATAACAAAAAAAAAAAACCCAGAAATGGGCAATTTAAGAATCTGAAGTCACAAATTCCCAAACTAGAGGTTAAAGACTATTCCGGACAATGAATAATCATGAAGATTACTTCGATTTGTTTTTATGCTTTTGAAGGATTTAATCACAAATAGATACTTTAAGGGCATGTTAATTCAGTCACAATGACAGTTTGGCGCATTGCTTTCAGACTGCACGGCTGCATCAAACTCTGGTTTGATGGTACAGAGAAACAGGTGCTCGAAAGTTAACTTGTGTTATTACATCAAAAAAAGCAGACTTGGTGAGGTAAGTTGTGAACCAAACATTCCAGAGTGAAAGTATCCTTAACCCTTGTGCTATCTTATGGGGTCCAGATGACCCCGCCCCTTACATTGACATGTTTACTCTCATGACAAATGTGGACGGGATTTCATGTGTGCCACAGAAACTATTGAAAATCAAAAATAATTGACAAAAAAGTTCAGAGCACTGTCTCGTGGGGTCCAGATGACCCCACCAGGTACTCCCCCCCTTTTGCATGTTCCATTATCATCCATCTCAGCAAAACATAAACACTCACCTGAGCACTAATAGTATGCATGACAGAATGAAAGGCTTTACATGTGTGAGTTTGTATGATTGTTTGTGTGAACTGTAGTTGTTTTGTGTACATTTTAACTAGTCTAAATGTGAAGACTATTTTAGCCAACAGGTATGTGTGTAACTACTGAGTGTGTGTGTAGACAGACCCCACCCATTCCAGATTGCTATTTATACCTGGTTGTTTTATGATGTTTCTACCCTCTGTTACTACCCTCTACTTTCTCTAAACTCCCCCTGGTACCTTTCTTCTGTGCACCCCTCTCTTCTTTTTTTTGTCTGGTCCAACAAGAAAAATGATATAAACATAATCAATATGAATAAAGTTTAGCATGAAATACAACAGGAGTTTAAACTTAATAAACCCCCTTTGTGACAGTAAAATCTGAGTTTTTTAGGACTTTGCTCCTCATGTAATCGTCGTTTTTACTTTGATTCCAGAATAATTCGTATAAATGGTCCATAAAAATGTTTCCTAAAAATTTTTTTATGAGTAACTTCATTGATAAATCAAGCCTGTGGTTTGCATGTTACCAATACGTTGATGATCGTTTGCACTTGATTGCATCATCATTTCCACTCAGGAGACAATTGACAGATTAACCAAATTGTCTCTTAAAAAACAGAATTATTTTACATAAAATATATGACTTTTTTATTGCTTTCTATTTTGTTCACAACAAATGTGATCTTTTCTAAATTTTGTGACATAAATTGGTTTATTTTAGACAGATATCTAGATTAGACAGGAAGATTAGCCAGACGTTACATGAATTATGCTTTTAAGCAGCAGTTTATCAACATGCCTCAAACAGAAACAGAGGAAAAAAAATGTCTGGGATTGAAATTTCACTCATGCATCTGCAGGGGCAGGCAGAGCAATTTGGGGGCCCAAGTCCACTAGACCGTCCACATCTGTTGAACAACATATTTTATGAGTGGAAGTGAAGTTTTTTTTCTCAAATGAACATAAAATCTTACTTATATAGTATTCCAGTTTGATCTGCAAATGATAAATAAAAGCAAAAAAGAAAAAAATTTAGTCCAGTTTGGGATTCATCCTCTTTATTTTTGTTGCTACAATCTTATATTAATGTGTACTTCCATCACTTCAGTTCTTTAGTATAATTTTATTAAACATGATAATCCTCTTGCAAAGAAGCAGTGCAAAGATAGAGCATTGGGGGTCAATTTCTAAAATAAAATAAAAAAAAACTATTAAAATAGGAAAAACTAGCTCTGAATGACACAATAAACTCAGTTAAAGTTAGATATGTGATATTTTCTGCATTCAGAGTGCAATTCTTCTAATTTCCTTAAAGAAGAAGAGTCCACCATCAAGAAAAAAAAAAAAAACATTACTCACTTTTTTCTTAACTTCAAATTTTACTCAATTGAAACCTTCTGAAAGTTTTTTTTTCTTTTCATTCCAACAGAACCCCCAAATGATGTTATACACCCAGAAGCAGAGCCATGCGTTATAACCCTAATGGGGGATTTTTGTTTATTATCTCTGCCTTTTATTGTGTGCCGGTAGACAGCAGAGCTGCAATGAACTTTCGTGCCGTGCTAGCGCGGCGCGCTCCGAGCTCAGTCGCTAAACTTTTTATTCTCTTGGGAGTGGGGGTGGAGGATCTGTGGAGCTGCACTCAGTGATTAAAATGAGACCAGAGAGAAAGTAGAAATAGCTTCCATGTGACCCCCAGCTTAACAAAATCACACTCAATGCACATTCTGCACCTCCTGCCAGGTAAAAAGAAATGAAATTAGCTTATTTAGAAGCCTAAATTTGACAGCTGCAGTGAGAGAGCTGCAGTTAGTTGTGCTGTGTAGAGTTGAAATAAAGTTTAGAGCGCTTTCGGAGCGTGAGATAATATATTTTCCCCTTCCTGTCAGCCATAAACTTAAATAAATAAAGCTGGAAGCATATTTTACACGTCACAAATACGCACTTTTTTCATCTGCTCCTGATTCACAACAATTTGAGCAAAGAAATGCTCATAAATGCAGTTCTGAGCAAAATTGTATTCACATATGTCCTCCATCATCAGGAAAAAATGCCACAAGAACATAAAATCACCAAAAAAAACATTTTCATTAGAGTGGGTCTTTAAATAAATCCATAAAAATGACACATTTAATGGAAAATGTGGATTTGGGGAAAATTTTGTTTTTTTTCTGCAAACAGAGGAACACACAGCAGGATGGAAAAAATAAACTTTTTATTGAATAAACTGGGGATAAATAAAACAGTCTGCAAAAATAAGATAACCTGAAAACATTTTTCTACTAAATTGATATAGAAAACATATGCAGAAAGATTGCTAAAGTGTTCTGGAATCTAAAAACCAGAGCCACCAGGACTGTAAAGTGTAAAAAAAACAAATCAAGGTAAAGGATTGCCAATGAGCTAGAACAGGGAGATAAAGTATGAAAGAAAGCAGAAGCATCTGATTCTACAGAATAAAAAAGGGAATTGGAGCTGACAAAAGTACTTAAATCTGTGAGAAAGTTTACAAAAACAAAACAAAGAAGGAAAACACGTGAATAAAAAAAAAAGTTGATCTGATTTTGCACTTAACTCATATCAAGATCACCCCATTGCCACAACCTCCCCAAAAGAACGTCATTTAAATTTTTTATTTAATGAAAAATGCATGAACGGATTCCCCTCAGTCTCTGAGAGCGCACATCCCAGACGGAGATCTCTAAATTTGGGCCCAGGTACCCAGGCACTCTGAACATTACGTGCAGCAGGAACACCGCCGGCAGGCTCTTCAGGTCAATGTGTAATTGAGCAAATAATGTTTCGTGATTCCGTTCTCTCTTTTTTTGCACCTATGTTCCACTTCAGCAGCTTGGTACATTCTGGTGTCCTGAAAATGAAGCTGGGTCAGGGAGTGGGTTCCCCCACCCGTTAGTTCAGCAGATGAGCTCATGGTGCAGAAATAGACTGGACTCCTGGATGGGTAAGGTTGATCTATGCTCTTAAGGGGAACTCTTGCTCTAACTGCTGTGAGCTTCAGTATATATGATTATAGTCAAACTCTACTTAACTTTAGTTAAAAATTACTATATTTATTGAATCAAATGTGGCATAAGTGTGTCTTTGTTTTATGTTTGTTTGTTTTCTAATTTCTAATCAATGCATTTCATTTTTACATGTATGGAATCAGAAAAACGTGTGTGTTTTGTCCTGTATTTTCCACAATCCATTCATGAAATCAAACCACATCAAGCCATCAAAACAGTTTGTTTTTCAAATTTATTGCTTACATTTAGACATAGATGATTTGCTTGTTTTTGCTCCTGGAGTTAAATAAAGCTCTATTATATTCAAAAATAAGAACTATAGTAATCCACTCTAATGAAAAATCATGTTTCTGGTATTTTTAACATGTTCTTGTGGCATTTTTCTAACAACGGGAACAGATATAAATAAAATTACACTTAAAATTATATTTCTGAGTATAGCTTTTATCAAATTGTGGTGAATTAGGAGTAGACGAAAAACTGAAAAAGATTGTAGGGGTGACGTAGGTGCAACTGTCGGGGGTCCACAAGCTCCTTGCTCCGGTCTATTCTTATCTTTGCAGACAAATAAATCCATTAACGTCTTCGTTTTCCTTATCCGAGTTGACATCTGGATCAAAATTGGACGACCAGATAGTTCTGATTTTGTTCGCCAATTTTATGCACCTGTAATGTTAGCTTGGAACTATAAGCTAACAGGAAAGCATGTAAAGAGATGGATGATGGGAAATGAGTTCCACCCACAAACCACAACATTAGTCTAAAAAAAGGAATGTCAGAGTGGGATTTTCAATAGATTATAGTGTTAGGATGAATCATATTTTTGAGTGTCAAAGACCATCAGTGTATTTTATCAAGTTATTATGATGAATGTAAGCATGTTCTTGTTTAGTCACACAAATGAGACCAGCATTAGGAACCAATAGAGGACTGATAATAACTGTTATGTATCTTCTGAGTCCTGTCCATGGTCCTGAATCCCATTAAACATTGAAAAAGTACTTTCAATTTTGGTTGAATATCAATAATACCAGATTATTTAGAGCTTTACTTTGAAAAAAATATCTCTCTACCATCAACATGAAAGTAGATTTATTTAGATATTTGAACATGATTGAGTAAATATCTCAAATTTAGTTAACTATAAGTTTCCTTTGGGTGATTTGAGTCTTTTTTCATTTTCCCATGTTGCCTAACATAATAAAACATCCGCATTGTAGGTGGGAGATTGCATCTTTTTGAGATGAAATCAATGGTAAAGAGTGTTTTATCTCTTCCTGGTTCTCTTCAATGACTGTTATTTTTAAAAAATGCATTTCACCCGGTGGAAAATGTGCGTGTGTTTGTGTTCCAGTCAAGAGACCAAACTGCTGCAGCTTTATCACGCAGAGCACCCTCCGATCATGGGTGCATTGAGGTCGCCGGAGCACTTTCATAAGATTTTTCCAAGAGGTGAAGAATATATCACTTTTCCACCAGCCGGGGACACGAAGGGGAACCCTGGTTGTGCTCCTCCATTGCTCCCTCGCTTTATTACCTCCGTCAGCCCTAATTTAGGTTGATGAGGTAGCTGTTGCATGACAAGACACATGTCTGGGCCCCTGCGTGAGAAGCCTGCGCTCACTCTTGCTGGGTTTGTTTTCTTTGCGTGACCATGTCCCTCCCTCTGTCACTCCTGGCACCTCCCGGCAAGGCCCCCCCTGACCTCGTTCATGCCCTTGTTAGCTGGCATGTGGCTGGTTTATTTGCTTTGGCCAGTTGCCCGTGTGAAAGGCAGCTTCTGTCCACACTCGGGGAGGGGGTGATCTTCCAGTTGAACGATGGGGGAGGTGTTAGGTAAAGCTGCTGTGTGTCTATGCAGAGACAATTATGAGGACACAAGCGGAGCGACTGGAGTTTACACCTGAAAGGGCGCCGTGCTCTGAGCTGTAGGCCCGGTAGGACGCCGGCACAGTTATGAGTGTGAACTCCCTGCTTGGTCAAAGGGAAGAGCGGCGCCCTCTCATATTTGGGAGTGACAGACAAACCTGGGTCACCTAGAGTTTACTGTGCCAGATAAAGGAGCATGAGGATCGGCATAGTGGGAGTTCATGTGTTCTGATGTAACACACCACATGTATAACTTAACGTTTGTGTCATTGTGCACCATCATTGTGTCAAATGTATCTTATTGTTTTTACTTTTCTTTTCATAAATATAGATTCCAACTTTAAGCAATAAAGTAACATTACTATGATTATGCATTCGTTAGACACAATCCGATCATCTTTTGATCTATAAATAAAAGCATTCTCAGTGGACTTCTGTGTGGAATAAAAAAAACCTGTTATTTTCTTGGAAATAGTTTATGCAGAGCGCCGGGAGTTTATTAGAAATTCTCTTCTGTTGTGGGCAGGACCATAGGCGCGGTGCAACCCCGCCCTACCTTCTCTGTCCCGTAACCTGAAACTCAGAACAGGAAGTTCATTTTCTACATCATAAATACGCTCTTTATCAAACAGATTTTCATTTCATCTGCTCTTGATTTACAACAATTTTAATTAAAAAATACCCAGAGATGAAATTTTTTCCTTCGTCTTCAGAAAAATGCAACTGCAAAACCACGATTTTCATTGGAGTGGGTGTTTGGGGTAGAGTACATTCAAAGTGGGTATCTACAAAAGTTGCGTGAAAAAGTAAACATTTTTTTAACCAATGTACGCTATTACTTTTGATCAAAATACCAAAACAAAGCACCAGCTGACAATTTTAGCAAATTTGTTCAACTAAGTAGCTCAGACAATGAAGCTGTCTTAGTCTTTTGGAAAAGGCGCTCCGTTGTTTGTGTAGTACCGGGTGGAGAGGACGGTCAGGCTTGTGACAGGCTTGGTCAGAGTGCTAGGTAAAAGATGTCCAGCATTTTCAGTTTCATTGAATGACCTCAGTTTCATGGGGAAATAAAGTCTGCTGCAGGTCTTCTGTGCTGTTGGTCCTCCAGCTCAGCTTACTGTCAGTGGTCACACCCACTGTACTCCACCACCTTCACATCTTTACCCAGGATGCAAAGGGGTTCCAATGCTGTCCTCTTCTTCCTTCTGCCTTTCAGAGCAGAGAATATTCTGTTGTTATTAGTTCAAGCTTTCTCCTTCATTTGGTTCTGGACAACCCAAAAGTCAGCATGTGAATACCTTTTAGGTTATGCAGTGTGAGAGGTGTGAAAAACACTTGCCATGCAGTTTTGTTAAACAATTTGAATTCTTTTTTTTTTTTTTGCTAAATGACATCAATTAAAGAAAAATTTTGCTCTAAAAAGTCAAGTCTATGGGGCAACACGTCACTGAAGCCAAAATTAAAATCAACCTTCAGGTTATTTTGTTTTAAAGTCCAATTTAAGTGAACCTTTTATCCACACCTGTTGGTCTAAATTTTGAAGGAACATAATTAAAAAAAAAGACATTTGGAATTGTAATCCTGGTTTTGATTTTTGCAGAGCGTTGTAGAGTACAAATTGTTCCACAGTAGTTAAAAAAAACCCTCCTGTGACTAAACTCTCAAGAAAAAAAACACTCAAAAGAGGAAGTGCCTTACGTCACCGCCCACTAATCCTTAAATTCAGCAAGGAGTCAAAGAGAGCAGCCCTGACACGAGGCCGCAAGATCTGACTCAGCGTCAGGACGGCAGGAAAACACAACCTCATGAAGTCGCAAGTATGTTCCAGATTAACCTCTGCCACTGCTTCAGTCAGTGTGTCTGCCGGGATGGAACCGCTCGGAGCTGTCTGGCTGCAGAGACTGCAAGTCATGCTTGAAAAGTCGTAAACACAGACACTTGTTCCTATCAAAGAGCTGTGGAACAAAGTCGTGCCCACTAACTGCCGTTACTGGCAGAGAGTTGTGAAATTTTTCACATGGAGGTATTTTTATACCAACTGCTGCTTCACAGGGCAAAAGCCCATCCGTCAAGGCATTTAAAGGGCCGAGTCAAAGCTGCATGCTAAAATAATTTATCCGCCCGTAATGAACGCTCATTATGTCAGAATTACGTGGTCTGTCTGATGTATTATGTGAGAGAATGAGACCGCATATGGTGACAGCACATAGATTACTTAAAAAGGGCCACATTTTTAATGTCATGAGATTTACTTAAATCACAAAAATGAGCCATGAAGAAGCAAAAGAAGAAGAAGACAAAAAAAAAAAAAAGACCTTCAGGAAACAAACTTTTCTGGTGGTCCTCAACATTAAACAGCCACTAACTCAAACTCAAACACACAGATGCAAACAAGATTTGATTAGGACAAGCCTGAGAATGGACGCTTTCTGTATTTATCTCCACATGTGATTCTGGTTCATTTATTTATTTAAGTTGCAATGTATTCTCACTCTCAGAAGTTTAGTGGGGAGCACTGCAGAGGGATTAAGGCCTCCCTATAGACTGAAGAACCGAGAGAGTTTATCATTCTGGAGCTAGCGTGTGGCTTAACTCAGATCGTTTTGGAATCAGAAGGCTGAAGTATGTTACGCACATGTCAGTAACTGAAACACTTAAAACAGCATTTATGTTTTACCTTAGGGGACTATTTTCCTTTTGAGTCAAATTAAAAGAGCTATCTGCATCAGCACCATATTCCAGCTTTTAGAAATTCAATTCTGAGTATTTCTTTGTTTGTTGTGAATCAAGAGAAGAAAAAAAAATACTGCTGGTAAAAAAGAATGTATTTGTGATGTAAAAAAAAAAAAAAAACCCTCGGTGGGTAACAAGCTCCCTGCTCCACTCCCATTCAGATGCATTCACTTGTGCGTCTCTGTTTTCCTCGTCCGAGCTGGTATCTGGCTCAAAACTGTACAGCTGGTGTCAAGCTAGCCCTCTGCTAGCCTCCTTGAGTTGATAAATAAAGAACTACTGTAAGTCGCAAAAACTTGGTTAGAATTTTATTTTCAAAGTTGGGTTTCTGGTTGTCAAACAGCGTGAACTGCTGACCAAACAACGAGCAGTAAAAACGAGGGAGACTATATGGCTGCAGGTCTGCATACACAGAATTAGTAACAGGAAACTGTTTCCAGGAAACTGAAAACAACTGTTTCTACCCCGTGTCAGAGGAAGAGAAGAAGGCTGATCACTTTATGGCTTCATATGGTCATCGAGGTGTGGATCATTCTCTAACTGGTTGTGCGTCCATCTCTATGCATTGTCCAATCATCTCCTCCTGGTTCCTGTCATGAGGCCAAATCAAGTCATCCTCCTGCACAGTGGAAAAAGAGCTAGAATAAACCTGTCCTTCAAAAGTCATGAGATACGTGTATGGAGATAAAATAGTATCATTCCGTTTGTGCGTGCGTAATTCTTGATTTGTAACTCATACAATATAGTTTGTGCTTAACTTTGTGTACTTGCAAATGTGTATTCACATTTACAAAAATCACGAAAAAAAACAGTTTACACAAATTACGACACTGAGAAACTGGCAAACTAACTTCACACACAAATTTTTAAAAAGTAGGCACAAATTGCTTGTTATGCGCACACAAAATCACATTCACACACGATTCTGATGTAAGACTCCAAGAGTCGTGTGTCACCCAGCAAGCAAGTCCAGGTGAGCCCCATATGAGGGCGCCACTAAAGATTTTGGGCCCCATGAAAATAATTTTTGCAGGGCCCCCCCCTTACACAGCAGCAAAATCTGTTGATGCAGGTTTACATAAAATTCTGAATTATGATGGTATTTTTCACTATCATTATCATCTTTGTGACTTAATAACATGACAAGTGACACGTACAATAAGAGAAAAACTGAGCCGTCTGAATACAATGATATTTATTTGTAATGTAAATGTATTTCATATATCCGCAGCATAACTAATTCTTAAATAAAAAAATACACTTTTGCATGAAAAAAAATCTCAGTAAAAAAAGCAGCATCATAATACAAAATGGCCATATATGGTTCATCCTCATTTAAATAAAACTAAACTTATGAACGAATAGCAAATGAGTGAGTCAAGCTTTTTTCCAACATTTTAACCTGGCACTTTTTTCACCCACAGACCAATGTCAAACCTTCTCATATGCAAAATCCCCGATAATGTCATTGAAGTCCAGCGTTCTTGCCAAATATAGATATGATTAATGACTCTTCACAGGGAGCCGAATCTTTTGGATGATTTTGTGTCACAGATCTGTTTAGAAGGCTTTTTTTGGTTCTTTTTTATAGTTATTCACATTTAAGAGTCCAACCTGGAGTTTATTCATTTAATCCTGCAAATAATTACAGGGAGGATTGATGGGATCATATCTGGGTCAGAATAATTCAAATTCAGATTTTTCATCAATAGTTTGAATTTGTTTTGTAGAGTTTGAATCATTTGTAAAATATCAATTATAGCTTAATTTGACCTTTATGGACAACACATTAAAGTTTGTAAATATTCCACTGTCAGCATATACAGTATGTACATGTATGAAGTGTGTACTTTGTAAACTAGAGGTCTACAACCCCTAACAGAACCATCTGCTTCAGTTTCTTACAGACAGAACTGAGCTGTAAAATCTCACTACATTCTGTATAAAAATACAATGTTCTGTGCTAAACTTAACTTTTAAATATTTACAATAATTAAACTATAACAGATTAAGTTATAGTTTAAGTTTAAGTTTCTCAATAGGCCGCGGAACAATTCTGTTGTAAGGTCCTTTCAAAATAAAATTCAGTGTCAGAGATCTAAAGCAGTAAATGTACTGTCACTTATCAGGATGCAATTCTCTCATTAAGAACTTTGCCTCTGAACAGAAACTGTAGGTATTGCTGTGCAGCAGAAGATAAGAAGATGTGCTTTAAACTTTAATCTAACAGGAAACAGTTCTGATAATAGATTTAATCGTCATTTTATTGTCATCTGGCATGTTCATTTTGCAGGTTTTATAAAACTCAGAAGGCTTCATAATTCAATGTCATGTCAGGAGTGGTCAAAAACAAAATTATTTTACTATTTTAAGATCATCTCATTAGAAAATAAAGGGACAACTAACAAACCCATTATTGATACACAATAAAAACAAGAACAAATGGATCGACTTTGAAGCTCCATGAAAGAATTTAGGGAAACATTTTAACAAAAAACTCAAACTCATACAACTCCAGAACGAGGACTGAGGGCCCTCCCTACCTCTGTAAGCTGCTGTGACGTGCACGCGCAGGCTATGCCCCCCCCCCCCCCCCCCCCACACACAAAAACACACACACATACTTGTTTCTATAGACACGTGGGACATACTGATAGAACGGGGAAAAGTGGGGACACCTTTTTCTGAATGAGTTACAAGGATCTCTTTTAGCCTAATAAATGTTGCTGGGTTAAGGAATGATAACTCTAAAGTAAAGAGCTTGGGTGTCATCCTTGATAGTTCCCTTTCCTTTCAACCGCATATTAATAACATCACCCGATCTGCTCATTTTCATCTGTGCAATATTAATCGTCTTCGTCCCTCTCTCACTGTCGACTCCGCTTCTATATTGGTCAATAGTCTGGTCACTTCTCGCATCGACTATTGCAACGCACTTCTGTCCGGTCTACCTCACAAAACTCTCAATAAACTCCAACTGGTTCAGAACTCAGCCGCTCGCATTATCTCCAGAACTCCACCGTTTCATCACATCACCCCCGTCCTCCAACAGCTCCACTGGCTTCCTGTCAAATTCAGAGTTCAATTTAAACTTCTCCTTCTCACCTTCAAAGCGCTCCATAACCTGGCCCCGCGTTATCTATCTGAGCTCCTCCATATTTACACTCCCGTCCGGACACTCAGGTCTTCTTCCACCCTCCAACTCTCCGTACCCCCCATCCGTCTGATCACCATGGGGAGCTGAGCCTTCAGCCACTCGGCCCCCACACTATGGAACTCACTCCCACCTGATCTCCGGACCATTGATTCTCTACCCGTGTTTAAGTCCAAACTCAAAACATACATGTTTAAATCTGCCTTTTCTGTTTGATCTCATGACCATTTATCCTGTGGCTGATTTTATGGTTGTTTTTTAGATTTCATCGTGTTTCTGTTTTTAGGATGTATTTATTTGTCTTGATTTTATTCGTTCTCATTGTAATGTACAGTGTCCTTGAGTGACCAGAAAGGCGCTTTGAAATAAAATGTATTATTATTATTATTATTATTAAAGTAAAATGTGAAAAAAAAATCTTACTTTTCAATTTTTGAAATGATGTCTTGATTTCCTAACCTGCCGGGGACATAGCTATTTTTTAATACCACAGATCACCACAAGGAGGTGCTCTCATTAAAATGTATTTGATAGAGAGAAACAAATAGCTTAGAAACAATATTTGGATATTCCATTGATTTTCTAAATATGTTTTGTCGTATATTCATAGTCCATACTGCTTTAAGCCAGGCCATTAACTTTGTTGTTGCTGTTGAACACAAAACATCCATCAGCTCTCAATTTGCTTGGTCGAAGAGAACAAAAATAGAAAACATTACTATAAAATTTTCAAAAAGCATGACAGCTCAAAAAAATGAACAAAAAAATGTTGAGGTATAATTAGTACAACATAAACAAAAACAGCAGCAAATTCTAACAATAACTTTTCTTTGGGTTCACCTTTGACAGATAAGTCCAGCTTACCTGTCCTTTTATTTCAAAGCATCAATTCTGTTTTTCACATAATATTTTACCCGCCCATGTTCTGTTCCCCAGAGCTGCAGGTGAGGTCTGGATGCACAACTGGCATGGCTTCTTGAGAGGGACTTTTCTCAGAGTATTGAACTCCATTAGCATTTTTTTCCACGGCTTTGACTTCCTCGTCACTCCATTTCTGTCTCCTGGATGGCCCTGAATAAAATACAAATAATATTTCATAAATAGTGGGAATAAATATGGATATAGTGTACCCTGAAAGAGTAAAAGTCCCCTCTGATGAAAATCAGATTTTTTTTTGTTTTTAACATGTATTTGAGCCTTTTTCTTGTGAAAGAGAATAAATGTAATAAGAAAGCATCTTATGTTGTATTTCTAAGTAATTAACTTTTTAAATAACTGTCAAACTGTGGCAGAAGTGCTCTGTCTGAATTAATGAGGTTTCTTTAACAGTCTGGCTGCACATCGACCCCTCATGAGGCATGTCTCAAGCTCAGGTGTCGGAGAACAGAAGACGTCATTGACTGCGGTCAAATGAGCCACCGTTAATATTTCCCTGCTCAAATCAGCAGTTGTGTGAGTTTCATATAATAGTGATGATTACACGGTGAACGCTGGAAAATCCTGAGACCCCACAGAGCTTCTTGATCAATACAAAATAATAAATAATAGCCCGAGCAGATCTCAACACTTTTTTTTAAAATAAACTTTATTATAAACATCAGATTCAGTACAGAAAAATGGTGCAAAATAGCTAAGTCGTTTGTCTAAGTTACCGTAGTGTGATGTCATCACTTGTCACAAGCCCCTGAGCTGATCTTGCAGGCCGAGCATATGTGGTACCTACACCGGTCCAGTCAGCAGCTGGAGAGGCATGGGAGCAACACACAAGCAGTAGAGGGGTGTGATTACGACCTGCCCCTCTTTCAGATAAGTACCCTCGCTGCCTCTTTTTGGGCGTGGATTATCACCTTTAGGAAGGAGACGTATCCTGAGCCCTTTCTTTTTAACTGATTTTATTACACGCTTTTTAAAAACTATTTTAATGTTTTTATACTGTGGTTTTAATTGGTTTTATGTGTTCTTTTATTAGATTGGATTTGGGCTATGTGCTCTATTGACCATTATGGAATAGACTTCTGGACTCTTCCTCGACTAAGCTCATTGGAATATATGGGGTCAAATCAGGATCACCTTAAAGTGAATAAAAAAAAAAGATTGAAAACTTGAAAAACAGACGTAACGGAAAAAAGTGAACATTTGAAAACAAGACGTAAATTTAAAAAAAATAGAGAATTTGAAAAAAAAGTTTTAAAATTTTAAAAAACAAAACTCTAAAAACTTGAAATAAATTGTGAAAATTTTGAAAAAAAAACAAAAACAAAAACTGAAAACTTGGAAAAAAAACCCTAAATATAAAATTTACCACTTGAAAAATTATGTATCCATTAGTAACAGCTGCTGTTTGACACGTTCTGTGTGTTTAGTTCTGTCTTCTCTACTGTTTTGTGCAGGTCTGCTGTGGCTCCTCCTCGTTGATCCCGCCCACTTCCTGTGCTTCCTGTTGGAGGAGCTCACAGCTGCACCTTATCGGTTCAATTAGCTGTTTGCCTATTTATGTACTCTTGGTTCATCTCTCTGTGTTGGAGTGGTTTGTCAAGTTTCTAGGTTTTCTTTGTCATGTTATTCTCTAGTTTTTCTTTAATCTTTAATGGTTTCTTTTTTTGTTAAAAAAGAAACCATTAAATCAGTCTGACTTGTCCTTCTGCGTCAAGCCTGCTCTGCATTTGGGCTCTTGAACTCTAGTCGTAACGCTGTTTTGAATTTCCACCTCTTTATTTTTTTTATTTTTTTATTTATTTATTTTTTGGCTTTTCTGAATCTTCACTTTCAGTCCTCAGTTTTACAGTTTCAATTCTGATTTTTGAGTTTTCGCTGCTGAGTTTTTATATGGGGTTGGGGCTTTGAGCTCATTGGCTACTGGGACATGATTCCCAGGGGGTGACCAGTGTTGCCAGATTGGGTGGTTTTCCGCATGTATTGGCCAGTTTTGGTTGAAAATTTTCTACACTTTTCATAGAAAAGACATAGAATGTCCTGCAGATCTTTACTGTTTCTGGGTTGAAACTGAGCCATAAGATTTATACTGGTTTCTAGTGGATACGGTTCATATCCTGAACTTGTAGTTGGTGAAACAATTGTTTGTCTAATGTTTTTGATTTTGTCCCTAGAGAATTTGGCAAAGTCATTACAGGTTTTGGTGAAGTGAAGTTCTGGTGACATTGACACAGGGGGTTTTGTTAACCTGTTGACTATACCAAATAAGGCCCGAGGATTATGGGAGTATTTGGTCACAAAAAGAGGACTTCCTTGCATTTCTCAGTTGTAAATTATGAAAGTGAAGTTTCTCTTTGATGATGTCGTGATCAACCTGTAGTTTAGATTTTCTCCATCTGCGTTCATATTTCGACAATCTCTTTTTCCATTCTTTACAAGAATGGAATTTCTCTATGGAGATTTTTTTTCCTACCAGAGCTCATCTTTAACTTTCTAGGATAATTGAATTCCTAAATTCTAAAATTGCTTTTTGGACTTGTCTCTGCTTCAGAAGCATTTATAAAGACTTTTAGAAGATACTGAGGGTTTGAGGTGTGATTGGTGGAAAGCAAGCAAGCTTTTAGATATCTAGGTCCAGGGTTGATCAATCTGAAAATTACCAGATATACCTGAGACAAACTCAGATTTACCTCCAGTTTGACCAGTGCTGGTGCAGCAAGGCTCCACTGCATTCTGAGCATCTCTTACTTTGCTCAGTCACCACTTTCAGATCAGAAAAGAAGATTCTTCTAAATCTGTTTCTGTCTCTGGCTTCTTGTGCAGTCCAGAGAAAGCTCTGAAAGATTCCCTGCAGGATTATGAGGCAGTTTACGTCTCCGAGTCGCTGTCTCGCCTGTTTGACCCCAACAACCTTGTGTTTCACACCACTAGCGATAAAGCTCCGATGCGTTGCAGGAGTGGTCTAGCTACAACCGACGGCTCATATTAGCTGATGGTCGGCTGCAGCCACAGGCTCTGCTGCCGACCTCGCAATACTATATGTTTAAACAATTTATTGTGCTATTATTTAATTTCATTATTATTGTACATGCGATTACACAATTGCAAATACAAAAAGTTACGCACCAACTGTTTTGTATGAGATACAAATCAAGATTTAAGCACACACAAAGGGAATGATACTATTTTCTCTCCATAAACTTGTTTAATTTAGAGTTTGCTTCATTAGAGTTAAATCACAAAAAAACACCATTGAATGTGCGTAGCATTCTTTCCTTTTTTTTAGGTAAACAATCTGTATTACGATAAGAAATAACGTCCCCTTTACTAGATTTTTGTTGGAAAATATAAGAAATAGAACATTTATATCCACAGATAGCTACCAATCTTCTGTTGAAGCCCAAATCTTAGTTAACACAATATAATTTACAGTTTATGAATAATCACACTCACTACTGAATATAGTCCTATTCTTTCTGCTGTTTTACACCAGCGAGCCAATGACTTAGAATTACTGGAAAGCTTGCATCATTTCTGCGAGAAAAATACCACAACTTCATCAAGAGTAAATTTTAAAAGCCCAAACATCTGCCAAGTCACTGGCAAACAAACAAGGCTCTCCGTGAGTGAATCCAGACGAAAGGATCCGCAGCTTTTATCTGAGGGGAACACAACTCGGTTCTGTTTAAATCTTTTGTTTTTTTTATATATATTTTGAAAGAGGAAATCTTTCTGAGTGAAAAACTGGTAGTTTCTGTTTTGAATAAAGAATGATTTAATGACATGTACTGGAATCGCATGCTCAAATTATTGAGGATTCCTTTGTACGCACATGTGGCATTAAACGCTGCTATCTTTGATAATTTATTGAAGCTTTGTGAAAACTGTAAAGTGCAACTTCACATTATGTATCTGCGGCCAAATTTTATTTGAAATATAAAAATTAATGCACTTTTATTGTTTTCTGGAATGTCCAGCCAGAACATTTGCAGGAAAAAAACAGTAAAGATGATTAAGACAAAACCATTCAAATGGATTTTGGGAGTTTTGCACTCATTTGGGTTGTTTATTTTATGTCAAAAGTATAAATCTATCATATTTACATCTTGATCTCATCAGTTTTGTTCTAACGTGAGTTCATTTATTGTTTTTTAATTCAGACTCATATTGCATTTGAAGCTGCGTTGGGACGCTGACAGAATAAAATTGATAAAACTTGTTTGCAGAAATGTAAAAAAAAAAAAAGATTTCTCATAATTTAATGAGGAAATGTTAAAGTATAAATGGATTTAAACAAAAAAAAACTAAAAATTATTTCAAAATTTAATGCAAATTCTTAAATGTAAAAAATGCAAACTTTGATTTTCATGAAGCATTTGATAATAACGTTTCCATTAACAAGAAATGCTACATTCATGAGCAGCAAAGTTGCACAAAAAAAATGAATACTTAAATTTAAAACAGGATTTCATACACAGTCTGTGGTAAATGTCATACTCTAATTAATCTGAAAAAGTGCATTTTTGGTTTTTTTTTTGTGTAGTCCAACCACTTGTCTTCATTGGTGCCAAAAGTGGTTAAATCTGCCTCAAGATGTCAACACTTTTGACAACTACTTTGATGCAAATTTTTTGACTCATTGAAACAACTTACAACTGCTGCAATTTTTTTTTTTTTAATGCACGAAGAGCAATGCTTCCAGGATCACATCAATCAATAATTTGTCTGCAAAATGGTATAAAGTTTTATTATTTAAGATTTTTTCTTCTGACTTTTGTGGCTGATCTTTTCATGATTCCTAAAAAATGTTGTGCAGAAAGGAAAGCTGGTTTATGTCAGAAACAGAGTTGGTTTTCAAGCTTTATGCCAAAAAAATAGAGTGAAACTAATCAGAAAACAAAGCTTTGAAACTGACAGAGGATTGACAAATTTTGGACATTACAACAAAGGGTCTCTTCTGTATGACATTATCATAAAAATAGTTGTTATGAAGGTCAAAGCTGTTCTTTTGAGCTGCCTCACTCTGATCATCTTTTGATGTATTTTTAAATTGTTTCCAGTAGTCTTTTAATTATGATTAAGCCAATTTTAGCTGAAACCCATAAACCTGTGTTATTTTTTTTAGGACATAGTGTCAGTAGGTTTATTAGAGATTCTTTAGTTCTGGGCGGTACTTTCAGTCCGGAGTAAGTCTGCCAACAAAAATGTTGAGCAGTATCGGTGCTATCCAGTCGTACAGTTTTAAGCCAGATGCCAGCTTGAACAAGGAAAACAAAGACGTTCATGAATACGTTTGTTCACAAATGGATGCATTGAAACACGTGGAGCAGGAAGCTTGTGGCTTGCCGTAGTATCTTGTATGTCACACTAACAATGTTTTTCAAGATGCATTTTTTGTTCTGCTCCTGATTCACACCAATGTGAATAAAAAATAAATAAAAACACACAAATTGAATTTCTGTCCCTTGTCATGTGAATGAAAACATTGGAATGGTCAAAAATATTAAGTAATGATGGTCAAAGCTGCACTTTTGTGCTGAATGTGTTCAAACAAAGTGTTCGTCTGTCTGATGACAGATGTGCCCCCCCACCTGCAGAGTCCGCATGTCAGAGAGCTCTGGGGTAAAAGGCCGACGTCACGTGTGGGTTTCAAAAAGCGACATCAGTGCAGATCATTACGAATGTCTCGTGCGCACAAATAAACAATAACAAGCAACCCAGTTAATGAAAAGCAGAAAGTCATGCAACAAACTGCAGACGATGCACGTTTTGAACGACGACGGATGGAGTTATTATGATAAGGAGAGACGTTTGATGGATAGACGGGGATGGAGGAGGTTCTCACTTCTCATCCTGTCAGATCCCGTGCTTTCAACAGGCTATAAAGTGAGGGACGGTGATGATTTGCAGCATAAGGAGACAAGGAGAGGCACATTATGCTATTTGAAGGGAAACACTCAATCTTCCTGCAGCTCATGACGTGAGAAGGGGAGACAGAAACCTGCAGGAAGGGCATGCTTCAAATCCCTGCAGGACAGGTCTTCAGTTTGTTTTCAGAGTCCCCCACCCCCCCTATTTTTTCTCCTTTCATGACTCCTCAGTTTTCGGCATCCTCCACATCTGCCCGACTGCTGAAAGATGTTGATGAACAGCACCGAGAGTTCAAACTAACTTCCAGGACTCACGCAAGACAGATCATCTCAGTCTAGTGTTCTGCAACCATCCGACCTCCAGACCCTCTTTTGGATAAAAACAAAAGAGGGGGGGGGCTCTTTAAGTCAAAACTGTGACCCCTTTGAAATTGTCCTTTCGTTTTATCGGTCCCAGACCTGCAAAAAGTTGAGCTTTTTCCTTTTTTTGACACATTGCAATCGCCTCTCGTAAATCTGCACACCCCAACAACGGGCCCTTAAGTCTATCAGCCGGAGCTCAACGGGTCACTGTCTCAACATACGAGGAGGTGGGGGGGCTCACAGATGCCCCCCCCCCCACCTCCCTTGACTGAGACTTATGGCCCGCGCTCCCCCACTCTGCAGTCACGCAAGCTTTGCCCCGCTGCTGGACCCCGGCCTGATTTTACTGCGGCGTGTGGGGAAACCAGACGTTGGAAAGACCCCAGGTTCACATCAATTTCACGAGCAAACTTTGGAGAAAATAAATCATTTTGAAAAAGGAGACGGGGACGGGGGTCCTCGTGCGTTTGCTGCCTTGACCTGCCGGGAGAAAGGGGAGCAAAAAAAAAACCATATTTTTTCTAAATTGACTCTGTTGTCAGCTCAACTCCACACTGATAAACACTCTTGTATCTAACAAAGAAATTATATTATTTTAAGTTGTTGCATTGAACTAATCATATTTCCTCTTCTTATGCAAAGTTTCAGAAATGAAACCTTGGACTTTATAGGTCATTTGAGATGCTTTTACACAGCAGGACGCAGTCTAGACTTCCTTTAATAAAACACACACAGAGTCTTTATTCCTGCACGTGATGCGCTAATTTGGGGTTTATTTTTTATTTTTTTTTATTTTTTATTAGGGATCCCCATTAGTTGCAACCGAATAGATTGCAACTATTCTTCCTGAGGTCCCGACGGGTTTAAACTTTATCATTTTTTTTTTGCTCTGATATGGATAAAAATGAGAAGTTATTGGAGCTTGAAATCTGTTTGTGATGTAAATGAACCCAATACCTTTTTCTATGTGCATGTTATTTTTTGTATTATTTTATTCTTGATCTGCACACATTCACTCATTGTGGTGGCTGTTCTTTCACTCTGCAAACATTTTTTTTGGTGGGTTGCGTGAAATTTTGAACATTCCGTACCAGACTCATTATGAAATCATCTAAACTGACATTCCCCAATGCCTCAACACGAGGGTTTCCTTTCAGACATTTCTCGGTGATGCATCGATTTGGGAAAGCATGTAAAACCACATTCCAAAAGCGTTGTGGGAACTTCAGACTGATTTTGATCTCGTAAAAAGCACAAGTTGTTGATCTTAACGTCAAATAAATGCATATTTGCTTGTCAAATCTCCACTGGCTCTTGATATTGATGTATTTGTTGAAATATGTGTTTCGCCATCACTTACCACAGAGCTGGGGTTTGTTAGCGGCGCTTGCACGGCAGCATCGACTTGCTGTGGCTTAACATAAAGACACACATACTCAGGTAACAGGAGCCTGCTGCTCTCTGCATGATCGGCGTCCTTCTGGAAAGATCTGGTGTGATCCAGTTTTGACGTTTTTGCAAACATGAAATGATTATTTAGATGATAAGTCATAAATACATTTCCCTTTAAATAAAGTTGTGTCATTGACTTTACAGTCTTTGGACATCATTTTTTTTCTTCTTCATCAGACATTTTTAAATAGCAAACCGTGGTTTGTTTTGTTTTAACAAATCAAAACCCCGATACGCCTCTATGCACAAACAAATGCAGTTGTTTATAACGTATTATATTCCATCAGGCTAAAAGAAAAATAAAATACGTGAAAGTAATTAAACAGAAATCCTTCTGTTTGCTTCTTAGTTTAGCTCCTCCTGAATGAAGTCTGGTTGTTGAATGAACAAAATCAACTTTTAAGAGATTATTTAATACACAGATCCATCAGTTTTCTTAATTCATCTAAAAATATTTACAGACGATTTACAATACGATTTGCCAAGTAGGAGTTGGGATAGGCTCCAGCAACCCGTGACCCTGAAAGGGCTTCAGAAAAATGGATAGACGGAAGAAGAACTTAAAAAAAAAAAAATTGTGATTTTCTTTTTTAAATAACAAAATTGCTTAATTAGATGCATGTTGAGTCTAATTGGAGTACAGGTTTCTAGTTTTCTCTCACAAAAATACACAAAATATTTTGCATTCCAGAGGGGAAATTTGCTTCTTTTTCCTTCATGACACCCCTAACAATATTTGTCATTTCTGATTCTGACCTGATTTTTAAACCTATCCATGTTTTCCATTGTTGCATCTTTTTATTAACATTTATCCTACTGAATTTTTACTCTTTAACAATATTAAATCGCTGCTGAGTCAAATCAATTTTTGTCTTTTTTTTAACAAGGAAACAAAAAAAATCTGATGCAGAAAAATCAAATTTATTATTCACAAATAAATAAATGTTCAGGCAGTTAAAAGTATAACATTTATGGAAGCAGCTTTGACAGATCAGTGTTCCCTGGGGCGTCTTTTTCCTCCAGGTAAGCATGAGCTCATGTCTTGTTAGCCAGTAGATACTGCTCTCCACAGGCGCAGGGTAATTATCTGCAGTCACGCAATGACTGGAGGTTAGCCCCCAAACTGAGTGCTCACATTTTTTTTTCTGGCTCTCAGCCATTTTTAACCCCTACGACAAACGACTCATAACATTTTTCTACTAGCTGTTCACACTTTGTGTTCCGGACAGTGATTGAAGCTCAGAGGTTTCATGAGGGATGAGTCAGTAAATATAGTCATCCTGAATAATAGCTTCCAGCCGGACGCTTCTTCTTCACATCATCTGAAGAAAGATAAACCAGACTGCAGATCAGAGCTGAGGAAAGGTTTGTCTCATGTGAAGTGGTATGCTGCCCTCTTGTGGCAGAACAGTCTAACTTTTATCATTTATAGAGGTTGAAAGCTTCCAGGTCATTTATAGTCATCTGATAATTGTGCTTCAATTTCCAATAATGAAACACTGATTCAGATTCCTAACACTTTTTCCATGTATTTCTTAATAATTTAAAAGCTGCAAAGCAAAACTTTTTATAGTCTGAATCAAAACAAGTGGTGCAACTCATTCTTTTACATTTTCTTACGGTTTTGTCAGGAAATGGTTTGATTCTTCATGGTTTCTATGCAGATTACAGTCTGCTTTGAAAAGAAAGCTGCAGAGACGAGCTTTCTGGGAAGCAGAGACGCCGGCAATGCCGCTATTGTCAAGAAGAGACAAGTTCGGGGTAACAGGATCTCGGTGGCTTTTCATGCTTCCCTAATCGGTGAGTTGAAATAAAAAACAGGCCGTGGATAACTGGATGTGAGGAGGTTGTGTAATTTCCCCCTAATTAAAGTCAGCAGTGAGGCTGTTCCTCTTTCAGTCTCATTGCACAGAAAGTTTGAGTTGACTAACAACAAAATATCAGACAAAATAGATGTTTTATCCTCATAACTTAAATTATTAAATTAGAACATTAGACTTTGCTGTTTGGATGACATCAGAACTGCAGCGCTATAGTACTAATGTTAGACTGATGTATGAATGATTAATTACATTTCTCTTAAAGGTAGTTTACAGTCAAACTTAAGAGATTATTAAAGTTTTACAAGTAATAAACCATGTATCATAGTATAAAGTGCTGCTATTTCATTCATAAATACAAAAAATCCAACATAATAGTGAAAGATTGTTGATTTTAACTTGCACTAGTTCACAATGCAATATTTATTCTAGAATTGCAAATAATTTAAAATCACCCAAAAAGCTAAAAAAAAAAAACAAAAACTGACAAATATTTTTTAAATAATTAGAAATAATGGCAGACATGAAAAAGGGTTAAGCAGACAATTGTTTTCTAGGAAGGATTTAACAATTTGCTAAAAAAAAAAAGTAAAAACCACAAACCTTGCAATATTTTTTTTATTGTAACCTGAAAATAACTTTATTTCCATCATCTATATTCACTTCTATCGAAATATTTTTTTCTTCACTACAAGATGGCTTTGACCAAAACAGTCATAACTTCTCAAAACACTTCTAATACTCATGGCTTGGAGTTGTTGTTTAAGAGAAGAGGAACTATATACTATATATTTATATATATATATATATGCACTCTTTAGTAATTTAAAAAAATCCATATAAGTATATAAACTCATTGCTAATCAAATTAATCAAGACAGTGCGTACACTAACACTTAAATTCAAATTTTATTTAGAAAAAAATACAAATATGACTGTTCAAGTTCATATTTTACTATTTCTCTATTATTTCTGCAACACATTTTAATTTCCTTGTGGGTTTAAAAGTTCTAACCTTTCAAGCGTCTACATTTCTGCTGTTATTAGTGAGTATTCCTTGAAATGAGAGATGTGTGATTACACTGTAAAAAAAAAAAAAAAAGTGCTTTTTAATGGAATAATTTTGGCAGCTGAAAACCTGTAAAGTCAACAAAGTTTTCCTGCTGAAACTTCCTTGTAAATAAATCATCATTTCAATGTAATTCTTACTTCTTCGTAGGCCTAACTGCAGTTAGTAATTACTTTTAAAATATTTTATTGTTTTAACTGCAATCATTATTATTATATACATTACAGTATTTCCTTAATTAAACTAAATTAAACTGAAAAATGTAATGGTCAGATGTGTTTTTAACAAGAATTTGTTATGTACTTTATAATTTGGACCATTACGTTTTGTTTTTTCTTATTAATAATTTCATACTAAATAATTTACGATTAAAATCCTTAAATTTCACTTACAGTCACTGTTAAAATATACATGTGGACATTTAAATTTCTTTGGCAGTACAAAATGTGATGGAAAATGTTTTAACTATATTATGGTGAATTTTATACAAAACAAATTTGTAAAAAAAAAAAATTCTGGCTTTGAACTTTTATTACTTTAATTAAATTACCCGTTAATTAAACTTTCATTTTCCTTTTTCATGATTGTGGTTGTCACGATTTTTTCAGTAAAAATTACATACATCTTTTACATTGTTGTTGATCAACAGGGGTCACTGTTGTCCCAGTGCTGCGCTTCAACCAAAGCTCAATCACGAGGGTTACCTGTGCTGCAGGACAGCATGCATGATCTGGCTTCATTATTCTTGCAAATGGACAGACTGTCTTTGTTTGGAATGAAGTCTGGGGCCGTTCATCGCTTCAAGCTGCTTTTCCAGAGCCAAAATAAATAAATATAGTTGCAGAATAATCAAGATTGTAGGTTTTTCCATCAATCTGACAGCTGCTTGAATCAGAGTAGATAGAAGTCATTTTAGAAGCAACAATTTGCTTTTTGGTTTTGTTAAAAATGTCTTCCTATGATATTATCCTAATGCATCCGGTTAGTCATCTGACCAGAGTTCCTGAATTTACCTGTGAGCAATGACATATTGATGGTGCTTCATGTTTAATTTAAGTAGAAACCTGCCGTACTTTTGTCCACTTTCTTTAAGCACTATCACTCAGCCTGTAACAAACTTTAACTCTGTTCATTTGCTTAACTTCTCCTCTAAAAGTTTTTTTTTTTTTTTGGAAAGTTTTGCTTTCATACTTTGGATTACCCAAGAGAACTTTGTACATTTTGAATCTCTACTTTTCAATTCGAAAATGTGTTAAAATAACAAATAAAAGGGTTTTGTATTTTATTTTATAAGCTAAACTACCATAAAGTGTTTATGTTCCATCAAACCCAAAAATATGAACCAACAAAATTAAGTCTTATTTACATGAATCAAATCCAAGTAACTATATTACCTTCTAAAAGTTCTTGAAATAAATGAAAATGAGATCAGCTCTGTTTAACAAATGATCCTTAAAACTTTATTTTCTTTTTTGCAGAGAACAACACTAATGTGGGATTATCAGAGCCACTACATCAAGATGATTTCTTGTTTTAAGGGACAGAAGGCTGACTCAAGCGCCAGTAAAGAAGGCCTAAAGCGACTGTGAAAAAATGTTTTTCATTTGTGCACTATAGTAAAACGTCAGACTTTAGTGTTTGGTTCTAATTAATGTCCAGCCAGAACTCTCATTCTTCTTCTTGTTTCGTTTGTTCTGTCTTCCTCCCTGCACTCACCTCTTTTCCACTATAGCTTTAAACAGCTGACCCAAAATATTTCAACTCCTGCACTTTTCAATTCATTTCAACTCAATTCCATTTCATTTATACAGCCCAAAATCACAAATGATTTCATGACGATAATTGTACAGAATCAGAAGGTTGGTCATAAAATATCAACTTCAGCTGAATGCTAAACTAAACTTAAAAAAAAATTAAATAAAACTGGTTATTTCCTCTTTCTCTGTGAGGAAAAACTCATTAAAAACAGATTTAAGAAAAAAAATCAGGATTTTACACTGAAAATCCTCACAGTTGTTCTATTTTTCCACTGATTCGTACATGTCTTCTGTTTTCTAATGTTTTCAGGTGATTCACTTAAAAAAATCTTTAATTTTACTCTTTTTCTGTTAGTCGCCCACTGCA
Source organism: Oryzias javanicus (assembly GCA_003999625.1). Classification (NCBI taxonomy): domain Eukaryota; kingdom Metazoa; phylum Chordata; class Actinopteri; order Beloniformes; family Adrianichthyidae; genus Oryzias; species Oryzias javanicus. The sequence continues at coordinate 9,880,417 of CM012458.1, forward strand.
GTGAACATCAGTGGAACCCGAGCAGAACTTTAACGCAGACCCGTCTCCACCTTCATCTCACACACTTGGTATACTCTTAAATATCTCTAATTAATTTAACCAATAATTGTCGTCCCTCAGAACTCTGGGAAGCTTTTTCAATAATCCCACAGAGATAAAACGCTTTTAAATGTTCTTTCTTGGCATTAAACCATCTTCCAGCTCACAAACACTTTCATCCTTTCTCTGACTAAAACTTGGATTTGCCCTTCTCAGATTGGTCTGACTCATCTGCTGCACATCCTCCTCTCCATCTGGATCCTCTCATGTACTTCTCCTTCCAGCAACAAGTCTCCTTACCTTCTATTTTCATTTCAGATGATGCACCAAGTACCTTTCGTCTCCCTGATCACGCTTTCTTCTTAGCTCAGCTCAGTCCTCTGCTCATTGGAGTTAAAAACATCCGCTCCTGACACTCCACGCTCCAGTCACGTTCATCTTCGACTAAAGATGTGACTCTCTCATTTATGTCTCTTAAATGTTCCTCTGTCTTTTCGACAAGGGTGTTGCTGTGGAAGATGTTGAAACCCCGCCAGCAGAACACACAATGGTCGGCATATATAATTCATGCCAGTCCCATCGCTTTCCAGAACATATTTACACCCAGGATCCCAGCAAGTGCGGTTTTGTTGACTTCTTTGCACTAACAAGTTGTAGTACGACTGTTAAACACTTAAAATAATCAGATACCAGAAACATAAACTCACCTCATTAAGGATGGGCCCATTATTGAAACTTTACATGACGGAGGTGGAAGTTCTCCCATTTTTATTCTAAGAGAAAAGTAAGGTTCAGACAGGATGGTGTGGGAGATATCTCGAATATATAAAAGTAACCCTGTTGTGAAACAAACTCTAAATCTTGATCACTAAGTTTCAGTTTGCAGCTACTTTTACATCTGAAGATCTTTGTGATTTACATCCCTCTGTACTGCTGTTAAATCCTCCAGACTGTGTTTTCTTTCTTGAAATAAAAACTAACAATAAAAAGACTGCACAGACATCCTTATTTAAGAGTTATACTATTACAAAAGATTAATCAAATATTAATCAAGGTAGAGTTTTAGGAAAAAATACATATATTTACTACCTGATAAATGGAAAACTTCAGGAATAAAAATACATTGCTGTTTCATTTTGGAAAAAAAAAAAGTTTTCTTTGAGTTTTTTTTATAAAAAAAGTTTATTTGTTGAATTTGGCTCTATTTCACAAATCACAAACCACTGACTTATATTGAAGCTTAAATACAAGAATAAATGACACTTTCAGCATTTTAGTTAACTCTTCACAATAAGAGTCACTTTATTCAAATGTGTTAATGCATAACTAAGCATTAATTAACTCTTAAATAAAGTGTTATCAGCCCCTTTTATGGATTACTTTGCACTACTAAGACTATGATCACATATCCCAAAATACCACCATGTGGCAAATTCTGCTTTGAGTATTCCTGTCAGTGTTCTTGAATCTTATTTTGTGAAATTCAACTAGTAATGGGATGGGATCAGTCGTTAATATCCTGAGCTTATTCCAGTGTGGGTCCCAGGATATGCCAGAAGGTGAACAACATGGTATCCATCATGATGGGTGACGGTGCTTTTAAGGGAACACCTCCTCTGTGGTTGCTAACATGTTGGTGATGCCATTACAGCCGGATCATGAGGTTGATGACACTGAGCTGATCACTGTGTGGAATGGATTCATTGATGGAGTTTTTATAGACTGACTTAACTCAAGTTATTGAGGCGTGCGGTCACTCCGGTGATGTCATCAGTACCAGCTGTTTGGTCGTTAGCTTGCTGCTGATGCTGCATAATACTCCAATTAAAACCCCAGATTGAGTTTCAAATCTCATAAATACAGATCAGTAAAACATTGTGGTGTTAAATGATCTTTCGAGCTAATCTGTTCATTTGATGTGGCGGAGCTTCAGTGGGACTCCAGATCTGAGCGCGGTACGGCAGATGAATATTTGATGGCCCTTAATGGAGCCTTCCCTTCATGCCTCAGCTCGGTTGCAGCCATTCCTTGAAGCAGAGATGTGGGTGGAGATGTTGGTTAGAATCCACTTTGGAAAACCTCCCTGGTGAGTGCGATCGCCCGACAGGTGCAGATTTTTGACAGCTGTCAGGGTTTCCTGGGCAAAGTAAAGAACGTGTTTCCCCGAGACGCCGGCCGTTAAAGTGAGGTGGTCATCGTGATTTATCAGAGAGAATATCCATTCAGTTGAACTGACAGTGAGTTGTTTTCTCACACGATGATCTCATCCACTCAACAGCTCAATCCAAAACCGTTTGAGGGGGAAGTTGCTCTCGCTGGCGGTTCTCCCTTGGCTTGGTGATGTAAAACAATCTCGTAATCAAAGTGTCTGGGAGTCCTGAAAGTGTCAGATGGAGGGTGTGAGGAGAAAGGGGAGCGGACACGCCTAATAAAGGAATTTGGCATGTCAGGATTGATGGACACACCAACAAAGCATCAGTTCATGTCTGTGGGCAGACGACAGCAATGACAAAGACTCAATCTTTTTATTTTGGCGTCTCATAAAAACTTTTGATTCACCTTATCCCAATTCAGTTTATATGTCTCCACATTGACTGAAGCTTCACCTTTTCATCGAGGAGTGTGATGCCAGAACAAAGCGAGCATGACTTTAACATCTATCTGTAGACATAATGCGTTGTAGAAAAAAAGCCAAAGAGACGGATGGATTTCTCCCATTAATTTTTCATCACTCCTCTTTCACAAGGTCACAGATGGTACCCTGCACTGGTCAGTGCTGTCCCTCGCTGGACCTCCAACCGAAAACACACACTGTATTGATGAGCAATCAAAGCAAAAATGACGTCCTTTAAGTCTCCCTCTGAAAATCATGTTTTTTGAGTTTTTAACATGTATGTGTGTAGTCTCATGTATGAGTTTCATACAATATTTACGGTAGCAGGGCAGAGAACGCTGGAAAATCTCCTCAAGAAGCAACGGACCTTCTTGATGTGACCACGGAAATGTGAACGGTGGCTCATTTGATCACAGCAACGTCAATAAACATTGGAGAATTAGCTTAAAGAGTCTTTGATGAACTGGAAGGAGGAAGAATCAGGATTTTGGAGGACGTTCGGTCCACGAAGCTCTTCACCTCCTCGTCTGAGCTGACATCCAGATCAAAACAAAACCCCTGGATATTACAATATTGCTTAACATTTAGACATAATTGAAACACTACTGGGAATGGTTTTTGTTGTTTGTTTTCAATTAAAAAATGTGATAGGGAGATTTTTAGTTATAGAATATTAATTAAAAGTCAATTAGGTAAATTCTGAGAATTAAAGGTTGAAAAATAAAGTGTAAATAAAAGATTAAGGTGGTCTTATTATAAGCGTTTGTCACCACCAGCACCCACCCAGCAGATACTCAAGCACGCTATGACATCAGCTCTCTGTGGCTCAGCCCTCAGGCATCCTGCCATGACATCAGTGTCTGCTGCCAGGTGGGAGGGGGTCTTTCTCCGTCCCGTGACCCATTAACTTTCTTGTGGGTCAGCGACCCCCCGGTACAGTAACCTTATCCTGGATCTTGACACGGATGAGGAGGGGGGTTAGAGAGGGCAGTTAGGAGACAATGCAGCAAAGTGAAGAAAAGAAGTGTGGACCAAGCAGGAGGAGGGGGTGAAGGTTAGCTAATCTGTTTTCAGGTTTGGTGGTGAGGAGGGGAAACACAGAGGTGTGAAAGTCCTGGGAGGGGAGCCAGAGATTCCCAACCCGAGCGCTCCAGTTAAAGAACAAACCGGGGGGGAGACAGTCTCACCGGAGTGAGAAAAGTGGGGAATAAAAGCAAAAGAATGTGGAGGCTGAAGTCATTACCTGGTGATGACGGGCATTGGGTGGTCAACTGCACTTAGAGGGGAGGTGAGAAAGACCAACAGCTTGGACAAAGAAAAATTCATGAAGTTTCAGCTTGTTGTGAAAAAGCCTCAATGGGCAGTGCGGTGTTTAAATGTTTCCATTCGCCTAAAATACGTATTCAGTGAAATCTGAGGGTCACTCATGAAACCACTTTGTGATATACTTTTTAAAAATATTGTATACTAGCAGATACTTCAAGGCTGTAAGATGAATTCTTTGTCACAGTACGGTTAAAAGAAGCAATTTGTTTACATTTTTCAAATGTCTGTTCTGTTGTGTGTGGAAATAATGAAAAGGAAGTGCTGCTGCTGCTGGCAAGAGACAGCATGACATCATTCTCTTTGTGTGGAGGAACTATTTGGTGACTGTCTGGTTACTGTCTGAAAGGTTGGCAGCGGTTTGATTTGTGTGTCTGTTTTTCCTAAAAATCCTTCGGTGGCGCAGCTGGTAAAAACAGTTCAGGGTGATCTTTTTTTATCCATTTAAACAAAGTGTTTGATAATTTTGGGTGTATGCGATTAGTTAGAATTCAGGCTGATGGCTTTTTTTAAAGTGGAGTTTGATTGCTTTTGCATTTTAAAAAAAGTGAGTGCTCGAGATCAGAAAGCTCTTTGTGTTGCTGCTCCGAGTTGCACTGATGACCCGTCCTCCAGTGTCCTGCATAAATCTACTTTAAAAGTGATGATTAAATTATAAGTGATATGCAGCTGTAAATATGTCTGTATTGCTGCACAAATAAAAGCTTTAACATTTCTGAACTTGATCCAATTTTGAAACAACTGCACCAGGAATCCACCCAAACCTCATGTTTACCAGATTTTACTGGCCATAGTATAAAAATGAGGCTAATGTAGTAGCTTATGGTGGTGGGAAAATTTGCACAGGACTTAAAGACACTATATATATATATATTTTTTTACATAATTTCCAATAGTCAATAGATGTTGAATTTGTGTCTCAAATTTTCTGTAGCAATGTCACTGATGATAAAAGACTGACTCCATTTTAATTTAAGCAGTTATGTTTAAATAAATATGTATTTATTTATTCTTCAACAATTAAGGTGTGAGAATGTGCAAATGATGTATTATTTTTAGCCTGTTGTTACAGCTGTTACATCAAATCAAACTTTATTTGTAGAGCACTTTTCTGACAAAAGTGGCTCAAAGTGCTTCATATTTTTTTTCGTTAAATTTGAAAACTGAAAAAGTAAAAGGAGGAAAGATTATAAAACATTTATGCACATCATAACCAAGCAAAAAATGAGATATTGAGAAGATGCAAAACAGAAATCTGACTTGCTGTCAGTAAGCGGTGGAGGATCCAAAATGCAGGAGACCTGGGTTGATGACAGGAATATAAAACATTTAAAAAAATAAACTGAGACATGACAAAAACCCATGGAGAAACAAAAATGGTGGCTGAACAGAACAGATGACCTGACATGGTAGAACTGTAATACCAGACACAAAAAAAGACTGAGGGTAATTTACTGAAATGAAGACAGCCGTGAATCATAACAAACATGAAACTGATGGACAATTCAAAAGAAAATACTACCAAACCCTTAACATGTCTGAAAAAAGAAAAGTCCACAATCCTCACAGATACTAATGGATTTATAGGAGACCTGTCTACTTCAGTGCCCCCCCAACCCCACCCCCCCCACACACACACACTCACATTCACAGAGGACGCCACCAAAGGATCCCCTCTGATCAAAGCGTCGGGCCGGACCGGGGAGATCCCCCTGCAGCGATCCTGTTTACTGAGAAGATTCAGTCACTGATGCCGAGGATTGAGGAAAACACTGGAGTTAAAAAAAAATGTAAAAGGAATAAAATACAACACATTTGGATGAATAACCAGATAAATAAATAAATAATGTGTACAAAAGGACAAATGTTTCATCCGTCATTAAGGTACAGCAAGACATTTCCTTATGTTTAAAAGTTTGGACACCTAACAATTTTTAAAAAAATCAAGTTTGACAAAGAAACACAATTTAACTACAAACAATTAGAATTAATTTATTTTAACTTTTCTTTTTTTAGTAATGCAAAACGTATGCATGTAAAAACTCCTAGCTTGTGTTTCCATTTAGATGTTTTCTAAATCAAATGAGATCCAAAAACCTCTCTGTCCTTTCACTTCTCTGGAGTGACCCTCTCGTATGTTGCCAGGTTTTAGTGGGTGTAAAGGCATCCCAGCTTGACTCCTGAGAGATCCTTTTGTTGGGGGTCTGGGGCTGTTCTTCAGCTGCAGGTGGTCAGGAGTTTCCTGCAGGGCAGCACAGACTCTGCAAGTCAACGTGTTAGCCTAATAAAAGGAAAAGACGGCGGAAAAAGACCAGGCAGAGGGAGACACTCCTGCACTCCTGCTGAGTTAACCTCTCCCTCTGCTACTTCAGCCATTAACATGTGTTTGTGTTATCAACTCATTTGCCAAATCTATTGTTTTATCATGCATGCTGCTAATCTCTTAGAATTTAGATTCACATTTGCGGGAAAGTTGGAAAAAACAAGTTTTAAAAGCGGCACAACTGTTGTTTTTTTCATCAGACAGATGTAGCACACAAACATGACCTCCTCTGTGTTCTAGCAGAGACAAGAGACTCGAGACCTGAGGTGGGAGCACAGAGAAAACTTCACTGCTCATTTGTCTGGTCTGAGAAATCAATAACACACTTTCATGTCAGCTTCAAGGAAGAAGCAAGTCAGAAAAACACAGACTTATTAGTGATTAACTTGTTTCTTCACTACAGCAGGAAAAACTGACCAGAAACCCTGGGGTAACGCTGAAGATTCAATATAGATACATATATATATCTATATTGCACAGTAGATTTATCTCACATATGGCCGTATCTATATAAAATATGCATGCTAATCTATATGTTGACTTTCTGTCTATAAATATTTAACATCGCAGTCGTGTTGTGGAATATGTGAAGCAGGGAGTCCTCCAACAACAGTAGAGGGGTCATAAGTTTAGAGGCAGCCCCGTTCCCCTTTCCTTGATTGTCAAAACTATTTTGATCAATAAATCACAACATCTGACGTGTTGCATCAAAAGATATGGAATTCATTGTCAGACGGTTTTAAAAAGAAAATATCAAAGAACAAAGCCACTCTTGGGGTAAAGTATTGATTGAGAGGCACAGGGAGGTGTGGAAAGTTCAGGTGCACGTGAATATGGATTGGTGCGTCTGTGGCTTGCCGGGACAGATGTTGGGGTTACGTGGAGGTGAAGGTCGTGAGTTCAAACTCTTGGCAGCTGTTGAATGATATCAGCAGGTTACAGAAAGGCTAAATTTCTTGTTGATGCGTGATTGCATCCCCTTAAAAAAATGCTGCCTGAGCGGCGGCGCCTGCGCACAATGCGACCCTTTGTCTCGCTCCAGAGGTGACTTCAAAATTAGTTTTTGAAAGGATTCTGAAAGCCTCGAGGTTGTTATTTTGTGGATGCTGTATTTTGTTTGAATTTCATTATCTAAATTCTCTCCCACTTGAAAGGGGACCCTTCTCCTCCATTAATAATTGACATTTTATTACTTCTCCTCCTGCTTGTGGCAGCCGTTCGCTTTGATGTGAGCCACGCTCTTTTATCAGCACAGAGCCGTGTATTGATTTCTGGGCAGATAGGAGCACTATCAAAGGGATTCCTGGTGGGGCAGTCAGCATCAGGTCACCTCATACTTCTGGAATTTGGTCAAGCTGCTTAAATCGTGTCTTTGCATCCCTTTACTTCTCTTTTGCTTTCTGCAGCAACGTCAAATAAGTGGCATCATCTGTGTTTCCTCTTTTATTATCTACAACATCCTCTGTTCTGGCTAAAGAGTTCAGAGGAAGATGATCTCATTCATAATGTTCATTGAACGCTTATCATCAATAGCTGCAATTCCAAAGCTAAATAAATGTTGCTAATAATTATGGGATTGCTCTGTCATTCCTTGTGTGTTGAATAAACACACATTCTTGAACCTGTTCAGCCCACAGTGTTCACACTGGTGAAACAAGGAGGGGCTTTTTTATTTTTGCTCCTTGTGCATGTCTCCTGCCAACAGTTGGAAGAGGATTGGTGCGAAATGTTGAAACGTTGGTAGTCTTGCAAATCTTGCTTCAGGCTTCTACTTTCACAGTTTTGCTACGATATTTGAAAAAGTAGATATCATATAATTTTGGTTTTTGGGCACAAACCAAAATGATTCATTTTTCCTCCATTATCAGTTTTTCATATGGTTGGTACTTTTGTTAATTAAAGGGATGCCATCCATACGTCAATACCAATCCTTGATTGGTCAAAGTTTAACTTGCAACCCGTGCTCAATGGCCACCTGTTTTATACGTGTAGTCCAAAAAAGATCGTAGAAACTTGCGCAGCTATGGGATAAAAATGAACGCAGAAGCTCAAAATACCTGTTTATGTTCTCCTTGTTCTTCTCGTGTCTCGGAGCGGGACAGATTCCAGATTCCAGGTGGCTCGTCTGTGCTCCTGTTCTTGGCAGTGGACCTCGCCTCTGGCTCGTCTCCCACCCCCAGCTGTCCCATCTCCATCTGGATGAAGCCCCTCTGCTGCACTTTCCAAACATGTAGTTGTAGAGTTAGATAAGCTAAATCTAACTTACTGTACTGGTACATCACCTGTCCGTCCCTCTTTCATGTGCAGATCCTTGAGATCTTTTTTTTTCAGGAATATGCTTTTTTAGAAGGGTCTAAGGATGCCCAGTTTAGCGTAGTCAGTTTAGTTTAGATTAGCTTGAGCTATATTGTTTATATTTTATGACGAAATTTATGTGTGGAGCCCATTGAGACACCTGATACTGGGCTAAAACTGAATTGAATTGAATGTGCGTTTACATTAGGGCTGTCAATGTTAACGTGTTAATCCACGTTCTAATCTACACATTTAAACATATATAAAACAATTAATAAAAAATAAAGAAAAAATTTCCAGACTAATATTTATTAACACAAATCAATTATAGCACATGAAGTCACAATGGCTCAGGCTTTAATGGCGTGCGTCAAAACACTTCGTTGGGCATCATCCTAACTATACCATGGTCACTTACAAAAGAAAAAAATCTTAGTACTTTAATCTTACTATTTTTTTTTTTTTTCAGTATAGATGCTTTTAACAAAAAGCAGACTATTTGATCCATGATGCAGCGCTTTGTCACAGTAACACAACAATGTGTCACTGAGCCTCGACTACAGCGGCAAAAAAAAACAATATATATTCCTAACATCAGGATAAGTTAAATAAAGCATCAGTTGTTTTCACTGCTTGTTTTTCCCAGAAGATGAAGGAAAAGTTTGTTTTAAAGATACCAGTACAGGGATACAGAGCATGGGCTATGTGACCGGAACTTCTTTTTTTTTTTAGGTAGACATATATTGTGCACCCACACCCAGCAGCCAATCAGAATCGAATTTTCAACCGGACCATGGTATAAGTCCATTTAGAGTGCAGGAACACAACGTTTTTTTTTTCTTATAGCTGTATATCAGCATCTCTGTTTTCTTGGAGTAAAACAGCAGACATGAAAGTCTTTACAGTTCTGCTTATCTTGCTGTTGATGTGTTCTGTGCTCACAAATTACACTCCTGGGAATCTGAGTAATTTAAAAAAAATCAGAAAAAAAAAAGGAAAAAATGTATTTTTGTTCAAAAGCTGCATAATGTCATAAAAAAATGTACCTGGTAAAACATTGCTATTAATTGAGATAAATCAAAATCCAGAGGTGTAATTAATCTGATTCTTTTTTTTAATCCATTGACATCTCTAGTTTACATGGACTTTTCATTGGAAGTGGCCGCCTACCATTGCCGAGGGCCACGAATGGAGTTTTACTCCTGGAGAGAGGGGCGTGAGATTTTGTATCACCCACTGGTATTGTCAAAAACCCGAGTCCTTTAGCTCCAGCCCACTCTCAGTTCTAACATGAGGTCCCATATGCAGCTGCTCTTAAGGGCCGCACATTGATTGTTTCCCGACACTCAGAGAGCAGTATCAGCAGCACTCACGACGCAACACAGAAAAGCAATCATAATGAGTGTCTACTAGTTAATCGAACTGAAAAATACATACTCCAGTTTTAAAGGTGATCACTTACAAACCATTAGTGTCTGTTCTGCGGCGATCAATCATCCTTCTGTTATCATTATCCCATAAACAAACCTCTGAATGAGCGCCCAGCCCATTGGTGGAATTCTCCCAGGTTGGTGATGCGGCTGCGGTTGTTGATGACTCGTCCAGCTTGACTGACAGGATTTTTCCGTGGATTAGGGAATCTGACTTCATCACCCTTCAATAGGAGTGGGGGGGGGGTCACGTAATGCATGACAGGAGGTCACAAACGAACAGGCCTTCCTGTAAACGGTCGAAGACACCCTCTGAAGACAGAAGTTGACGCGGGGAACTGGAGCGTGAAGGCTAACTCTCAATTCTCCTCAAAACGAACTCTCAGAAACCCTCACAAGCTCATAAGTGACACTCTTGGATCAGCGCGAACATCTTTTATGAAATATACATGAAGGAGCATTCATGGGGTGATACATTACTCATCAGCTAATATTTCAACAGACTCAGACCCGGATTGAATGATTGATTTTCTATCAGTCTGCTTTTGTTTGTTGAATGAATAATTCAAGGTCATAGCCTGTGAAACCTTTAATGTATTGTGTTACGCATGCTTAGCAGCGAGGCTTGGTTTGATTTTTGAGAACAACTTTAATTTACGTTAAAAATTCTGATTGCTTTTCATCCGTTAAAAAAAACAAACAAACTTTAAATCATGGCTTGTTGGATCTGAGCATGCACAGATAGGATATGCACATCTATAAATTGAATGTATAGTTTCAGGAGTTACGTGCTGGTTGTGGACTTTCTCTCATTGCCGACTGCCCTTCTGATAAGAAATGAGAGCCGCCATGTGTCTGAGGTCACTTACTGATTACTGGTCCCCACATGGGGTCAGATGACTCTTAAATGTTTTGTTTACACTTCTGCTATGATCCGTAGTATGACCGTCTTAAGTTATAGCATAAAACTGGATTTTTTCTGATCCCGTGCTTGGTTGACTGTAACGTGAGACGGGGGGATTACAGTCAAAGTTTTCTTTTTTTTTATTTAGCTTTAAAAATATTAGCAACTGTAAAAAAAAAAAAAAGCTATTGCAGCCACAATTTAATTCTAACAATTAGCATAAAATTACAACTAAACACAGAAAAAAAATGAATTTCCTTTTCAGTTTTTGGGTTTAGCTAAACATAAAAGTTAAATTTTAAAATGTTAGCAAATTTGCAAAAGATACACACAGCAAAGATTTGTTGATTCACAGCTCAAAGAAAGAAGATATTTTGTTTAATAGCTACTGCATCTTTCAGGAGCCTCTCCTGTTTCAGCTGGCGGGAGTCCTAGAGCTTACGATCTAGTGCTGGATCTAGTGCTAATTATTCACAGCAGTGTTAAGTACAAATTGCTCAAACCCCCCTTGAAAAGACTTGCTGAAGCACATCAGATACTGTAAGTCCCTTCTTACTCTAAATATGGGTAGGACAAAGGCCGAGGTTTTTACATCTTTAACCACCCAAAGGAAAGCTTTTTTGAAAGGGAACGTCCTGTTTCACCTGCTGATGATGACAAGAACAGGTGGGCTAAGCGGACTAAAGTTATGTTTGATGTCCAACAAGACTTAACTTACACCTGAGGAGCGTCGCTTCGTGATGACTCTAAGCTGATAATTCGCCAACAAAGTGCCAGATGTTGTGAGCGTAAGGGATTAGTCTTCCTTTTCTTTTCCTGCTCTCTGAACCGGAACAATTTGAAAAAAAGAAAAAGGGTCTAGCATGAAACTTGCTGAGAAGGTGCAAAATTTCGGCAGTGCTCCCATATATTTGTGGAGGTGCCGATACCTTTGTTGAGGGGGGGGGTCTATTTTTCTGTTTGTATGTGTCTATCGGGCATATCAGGTAAAGTCTCTGTCTCTTTCCTACATTGTTGCTGGATAACGAGGTGTGATTAAATATGAATGCTAAGTGTTTGGTGGCTGCAGCCCAAAGCTGAAACCAGATCCAGTCGGGCCCACAGGCGGCATAATTAGTAGCTGATGATAGATGCCATTAATGTTGCTTTAGCAAACGTCGCCTGCAAGCCTCTAACCTGGGACCTACACACAGCAGCAGGCAGCCTCTGAGCTATTCAAAGTTAATTAAGTTGCAAATAAATACTCCGTCCTAAAGATGCGGTGAGTCTTCAGTGTCCGACAAGAGCTGAGTTGATTGAAATCACCTTCATTTTAATTGATTAATGATTAACAGTGATTAAATCCTAAGTAAATCTGCTGCTTTTATTTGATGTCTTTCTATTATTATTACCCCGAGGGGTTTCATGTTGAAAGGATGACGAAAATCCTTTGGAAAACAATATCAGCATTTCAAAGTGTTGAAAGACCAGTGTTATGCCTTTTATGGAGGAGAAAAGCCCTTTGTGCACGCCTGAAGGGCTGTGTTTAGTTTTGAGGAGCCTTTGGATTATCGGATCCCTGGTGTGAGACTGACTCACTCCCAAGTCTTCATCCTGTCTGTGTGCAGCACGGACGCTGCAGAGCTGCTGCACTTCACAGGGAGAGGCAGAGCTGGAACGACATGTCTGCCTTGAGCTGCAGTGATTGAGTGTGGAGCAGATTAATCCGAGGGTGCTTTTTTTTGTTTGTTTCTCCAAGGACGGAAAACTGATCAGCACTTTCACATACTCATCCACTCTAATCTGATGTGAGTCTATTTGTGTCACATAATCATTTATATCAATGCAACATTCTTTATAGTTATAACCAGTTGCTTTGACAGAATAAAACCTGAAGGCAGATGTTTGCATTTTAACACAAACTCAGCATCAAAGCACCACTCGGACTCTTTGAAGTGATGGACTTTCCCAGTAAAGAACAGCACATTGTGCAATACAAGGACAGTGTTTGTAGAGGACAGACTGGAGATCAAGTTAGTGTTGGTTTAGGAAAAGAAGCAGAAAATAAAGAAGAATAAAATGAGCACATTCAGTCACTGACTGATCAACCACACGGGGATTATGGTTCTGCAAATTACAGAAAAAAAGATGTGAACAACGACATTTTTAGACTTTGCGTATCTTGTTAAGAGTCCCAAAATCAAATTCTTCTCTTAGTTCTGTGCCTTTTCAATCTGCTGCAGCCAGAGACTGGAATGACCCGCGAAACACTCTCAGATTGGACACTTTTATTTCACAAGCGGATTTTAATGTGTTTATTTCTGATTCGTATCTATCTAAAAAGTCTTGCCTATTGCCAGGCCACAGTTGAAAATAAAAATGCTGCTCGTAATCAATCCTGCCTGGAAAAATAAAGGTTAAACAAATAAAAAAATATATATATTTTAACTGTTGAGAACCCAAGCCATTTTTTCTGGGTCTTTAAACTTAATTTGACATTTTTTGTGTTTATTTTTTCATTTGCTGCAGCGATTAAAAGGTGAAGGGTTTTAATACAAAATTAAGGCCTTTTTTAATTTTTTATACTGCTACATGAACGTTTTTTTTTCAATATTTTTGTATTTTGTTCCACTTTTATACCTTGTTATTAACAAATTGATGACAGCATTTTGTTACATTAACCCACATGGAGCTCCCCCAGATCAGTTGAATCAGAATTTTTCCACAGTAAAATTTGCCATAAATGACCTTGCTTGCAGGAGCAGGAACGTGGACACTTACCATTCACAGTGTAGGTTTGGTGAAGACGAACATTTAAACCTTAAAGCTCAGGGGGATTCTTCTGTCCTGAGAAACATTGACCTGAAGCCACGCACAGCCCACCTCGAGGACTATATTAGTGAAGTTCATTTTACAAGATTTTGTCTTTCATGATGGAGATCCAGAGAACTCTGTACAAGTATGATCAAACCTTTCGTTAAAATGACTAAATTACACTTTAGTTTCTTTGTCATTTTCTTCCTCATGAATGAACACACAGAGGTTAGCAGGTGTAACCTCACTCTGCCAAAAGAAAATACATTACAAAAATTATTAAGCTAAAACTGAATACACTTAAATTGGATATTTTATTTTTTTTCATAATTTAAAAAGAAAGACAGGACAAGATTTAAAAAAATCCAAGAAATCTCCGAAAGGGAGTGAGAAGAAGCCTCATAAATACCCTACACCTAGTGCACCCACTTTCTGTTATAGCCCTCTGAGTACAAATTCATGTTTTCATTACCAATAAAACACACATATAACTACACATATAAATAAATGTACACATGGAAACATGCACATATAGAGACATCCAGCACTCATTTTTTTGACACACTTACTCAGTTCTTAAACTCCTTTACGTTTGGACTCTGTTTTAAATGTAAACTGTTGTTTTCTACAGCAGGTGTCCAAAGTCAGTCCTCGAGGCCTGGTGTCCAACCAACCTGCCATTGAAGTTCCATATTGGCCAAACACTCCTGATCCAGGTAATCAGCAGCAGGGTTTCTGGAACACCAGCAGGAGGCCGGTCCTCGAGGACTGACTTTGAACACCCCTGTTCAACAGCCTTGCTTCACATAAGGATACAGGAAATAGATAGGCAAAACATAGACCATGCCTATCAACAAGATTTCACTACTTAGTGTATTAAAGTCATTTCATTTTTCCTAAACACTTCAGCATGACAATGCTGTCTCATACATTTTGGCTTATTCATTGATAAATTACTTTATATCCCCTCTGCTACCTGGTGGAGTTAACTCTGGGTCAACCGCAACCGCTATGACTTGACTCAAATCAAGTTATGTAAGAGAACAATGGCTTCAGGCATGGAGGATGAAAACTAAAGAAGACAGTTCATGCCACGGCCTGAGTAAAGTACTGCTGCAGTCAAACCACACTGAAGTGACACAGTGTTGTGAAAAAAAGTGAGCCAAAGTTCACCCACTATGATGCAAAATATAGAACACTTTCTTGCAGGGAACTACTGGTCCATGTGACCATTTTGGCTTCCCTGCTGAATCACGCTGACTACCTAGATTTTCAGACACTTCTACATTTGGTTCAGTTCTAATTTTAGAACCATTTCTGTATCAAAGTCATTTTCAGCAAGTGTGAGATTTGGCCTGCAATCTGTAGCCAGACTGAGCTGTAGCAGGCAACCCTTACAAAGATGACTATTTGTCAAGTTTCTCAGTTACAGTGGCCAGATCAAGTGTCACCGCTTCATAACAGACCTCCACACCACAGTACTATTCACGTGCAAAGCTGTGACTTCTAGTCTGTTAAAAATTGATGTTATCAGTGTGTTTACACTTAATGTGTGCTGTAAGAGGCTGTTAAAGAAGTGTTTTATTATTAGCTCCTGTTTTTATTTGTAGTTGTTTCCATTTGTAATAGTAGATAAAATCATACTACTGATACGGCCAACAAAACCTCAGGCTTTTACAAGCAAACTAGTGTGTTTATACACATATGAGATTCGTCTTGGTCACAGTCATTAGTCTTTACTGATACTGATTGAGTCCTAATAAATCTGTAGAGGGAATCCCATCCAATATTGGAGTTAAAAGGATTTTGTTGAGTGAGATTTATTGTGATATATTGATTGCAGAAGACCCTTTGAGTGATGGAGCTGAGGTTCCTGTGTGTGCTCCGGCTCCGAGTCGGCACACGTCTCAACCAAGCTGGCTTCAGTCAAGATACGGTTGCCATGGAACATTTCCAGCTGGAGCAAATGAAAGCCCTCCTTTTCTAGTTGTCAGGCAAGACTCACTTGCTGAGAACGTTCTGAGCGTTTGTAACAACAAGCGTGCGCACAACCGAGAATAGAGAATGAGTGATGAGGGGGCGAATGGGCTTTTGAGGTTACGGAGGATGTAGGGCATGAGATTGTGCAACCATGTGTGTATGTGCATTTATGGGTTTGCAGGTATGTGCATTCCTTAGTGCGGGTGTGTTGCCCTTCAGAAACCCTTTCTGATGTAACATTAACCTGAATCTGCCCTCTCTCATTGGGTTCCACACAAAGACTTTTTTTTTTATGATTCCCAAAAAGCAAACGCATATTATGAGGAATAAAAACATTTTCTTTTAATCCATTGTTTATTCATTGGGTGGTTTTAGTTTGAGTATTTAAAAACAAATACATAGTTTTCTCACTATTTATCACATCTGCTGAATTTAATATTGATGATTCTCTAGACTACTAGGAACATATTCATGTGTAATTGGTGATGAAAATGTCAAATAAATGATAGTCAAGGTTAATTTTGAAATTTGTGGCTTCTTAGTCATAAACTGGTTAACATACAGATTTAAATGACTGCAGCAAGTATGGCTGTCATGTTGTCTACACAATAATCTGTCATCAAAAGGATCGTGTTGTAATTACATGTGTATTCTTGTCAGTCTCTGATGGGGGAGGGCTGTATTGTGGGGGCACCCTTGTTTGGCCAGATTGCGACCATTGTTGCATACAGCAGCCACTCATGCAAGAAGTGATCAAGTTTACAACACGCACACACCGGCCAGTTCATCTCTTTGACTGTGTGGAGCCCCACCAGTAAAGAGGGGTTGTCAGGGGTGGGGGTGGGGGGCTAAACCCAAATCTTTTTAAACCGCAGCCGGGGACAGAGCGGTGCACGGGGCCGTGACTTCTTGCGCTGTTGGGTGGTGGAACAGGATGTTGCAGGTGAGGGGCAGGGGGACAGAAGAAGAAGGAGGTGGGGGTGGAGGTCTGTGTGGGTATGCGGAGGCTGGCCTCAGCTCCAGCTGTCCTAAGCTTTATTGATCGCAGTGACAGGAGGAGGGGAACACCTGCAACCTACATAAACATGCGTGCAATCAAGCCAACATGGACTTTGAGAAGGTTCAGACTAATTCAGCTGTGGATAAGGGTACTTTGTTTCTGGTCATACGTGTTGGGTAGTGATGGGCAACGCCACACTTTTAAAATTTGGTACGATACCAACTACTTTTTTGCATAAAAAATTTAATTACTGATGACTGATATTTTATTATTTGTGACTTTTCTTCTCAAGTTATTTGTTATCCTAACCAGAAATACCACAAAAAACTGTCAAGGTAACAACTTTAATGTACAAGGCGAAAAATACAATAAAGAATTTTCTTTCTCAAATCACTTACGCATGTCGTGCTGTGTTGATGCTAAGGATAATGTTACGTTCACACCAGGCATGTGTCGCGTGTTGAAGAATGCAGTGAGCAAGGGTTCTCAAACGTGCTATTTAGAATATGATGTTTACTGGCAGATTTACTCACAGTTGGAGGAGACTTGGGCCAAATCTGAATTCTTTCCCTACCCGTACGGCTTCTCTTTACCCCTACATTTAGCCCTCCAAACAGATAAGCTTTAGAAAAATAGTGTCTTCAAATTCGGATGTTACTCCCACTCGATGACGTCATCAATAGTCGCTGGTAAGCTACGTTAGCACAGAGCTGCCAGCGCTTGGAAATACATAACAACATCGGTTTTATAACTTTAATAAGGCAATGCTAAAACCAAAAGGCCTTACTTACATTCAAGTGGAAACTTCTGGGCTTCAGAGCAGACCCATGTGAAGTAATGCTCGATGGCACAGAGCGACACAGTCCACTCTCCCAACGGAGGACTCTACATACCTCAACGGAGAGGGTTAGTCCTCAAAAAAACCCTACAACTTCTGATAACCCTACAATTGGAGGAATAGGGAGAAACAGTAGAGGAAGAAATCAGATTTGGCTTTGGTATAAAATA
The DNA here is from genome assembly GCA_003999625.1 of Oryzias javanicus. Classification (NCBI taxonomy): domain Eukaryota; kingdom Metazoa; phylum Chordata; class Actinopteri; order Beloniformes; family Adrianichthyidae; genus Oryzias; species Oryzias javanicus. The sequence continues at coordinate 9,898,126 of CM012458.1, forward strand.
TTGAAATTGTGCAATTCTTGCAAATCTAGCTCCAGGCTTTTTCTTTCACAATATTCCAATATATGAAAAAAATTGGTGTTATAAAAATCTGGCAAGAATAATTATTTATTTCTACTCAATGATCAATTATTAATTAGCAATCAAAGCTTTAATAGAGTAGTCAAGTCGAGACTAGAAACATTTTTCTTTCGATAAAATAGATTTGCAATAAAAATGTAATATTCTTATAAAAGTGGATAAAACTTCAAAATTAAAGTATCAGTATGTCTGACAAATAAAAGTTTGTTTAATTTGTCATTAAAAACACGTGTATGTAAAAATAGGGTTTGAAATAAAATAGAACTTAAAAAAGATGTGGCAATAAATAAGTAAGTAATAGAGCATTGAGTGTGGATGTCTCCACTGATATGGTCAGAGAGAAGGCAGCGGAGGACAGGCAGGCGTCCTTCGACCACATGAGCTGCGTAGTAGCGTGAAAGCGGTCTCGTGCTCCGGGGAATTTCCCGTCCACGTGTCTGAAAACACGGCGGCAGCGGAGGCATATAAACAAAGGCAGCCATTGGCTGGCGCGCGCGGATGTAAATCACCCTCTATTTACTAAAATTCAGCTCCCGCCCTGCTGGCGGAGTCATCTCAGGCTGACGTCGGCGAAATGAGTCCGACCGTAGCAGCTCTGCTCGCAGAATGGAAGTAGTCGTGGAGGACTAAACTCGCCTGATTTAGCAGGATTTTTAAACCCGGAGTCTTTTTTAAAGTTTTTTTTTTCGCCATATTTGACACACGGAGTGCAGGACAAGTTTTTGAAGCGACGCCAATCTTTTCGGTAAGAACAGCCCGTAAACGTTCAGCCGCTTCATGAGCTTAAACGAAACGAAGTTTTAAAAGTTGATGAAAATAAGCAAACAAACAATCAAGCAGCTTTTGTTGAGTACCGTTTGGAAGCGGCGCTGGCTTCACCGGTGCTCCTCTGTCGTACAGTAGAGATTTGAATAATACCGGCTTTCCCGGCTGACACCGCACCAATGGAGTCAGCGCGGCGGCTCTCTGTCATGTGTGTGTGCATTTTACTAAAGCTAAATGACAGGCACTTTTTTCAACACAAAACGCATTTTAGCATTTAAATAACCAATTATTACGATATTTCCGCCTTAAATTTTACGTGTTTTTTTTCTAAAACTCAACACAAAAACGTCATAATTTGCTTCATATTTTTAACTTTTGACCCCATTAAAGTTTCAACTTGTACTTTAAATGATACTTTTACCTCAGTTCGACTTTACAATTGACTTGAACAGTAAAACTTCATTACTTTTTTAAAAATATTTAAATTTTGACACCATTTTTAGCAAAAGTTTGTGCCTCTTAAAGTTGAATGTTAAAATGAAGGGAGTGTCATGTTGTTTGTGGGCAGAGAAGATGCATCTATCCTGGAGCTGTTGCATCAAAACAAGCCCACTATAATTGACTTTTGTTTGGAAATTCGTCTTGACCAGCAGGGGGAGCCACTGCCTGACACAAAAGTGTTTGGAGTCAAAATAACTGAAAATACTCATTTAAATAAAGTTTATTTTTTGCATTTTTTAATTAGTTGTAAAAAAAAAATCTAGTTTGTCATTGACTATTGACATGTGTCTGGGTCTGGACAGACAGGAGCTGAGTGAAGAGTTTAAAAAAAGTCCACAGGGAGCTGGAAAGCTGTCAGAGAAAGTGGTAGGACTCCTCAGAAACTGTCATTACCTTTTTAGCTGTGATCCCTAATTTGGAAGCGTGATACCAGTGTAACCCTGTATTTACAACTCAGTGGTAACGTGGGTTTTGCTGGGGAGGCAGCACAAGTTTCCCCCATGTTTTGATAACTTCTTGACACAGATCTGGATTCAGGGTGAACTCCAGGGCATCAGTGACTTTAAAGAATTGCTTTGTGCTTTCTGTATCCATTTTATTTAATTACTTTTTTTGTTTTTATTCAAACAGGGAAATAATATTGCAACATAAAGTTGAAAATTTCCAGCTTTCTTGTACCATGTTAACCAAATGAGCTTCTGTGTTACTGTGGCTTGATTGACTCCTAACCACATTGAATTGTGTGGTTTATTCGCTGAGCTGAACACTCATTTGTTTAACTAAGCGCTGAGCTCTTCACTTCCAGAGAAAGCACGGCAGTCGTTTCATTTCCCCGTCCGCCGTGGTTTCATTGATCGGAGCGCGCTCCTTACAGGCCAGACAGGTTGTCTATAATGATAATGAGTGCCTTGGAGGAAAAAAAAAAAAAAAAAAAACAGCAGATAATGAATGCGTCTGAGATCATGTCTTTAGATCAGACTCATTCAAGGTTGGTTAAAGGGAATGCCCTTGGTTTGTGTTGATGCCTACTCGTTCTTAATTTGCCATATCGCTTTCAAGGTCGCTCGTCTTACAGTGCCCCCCCGCATGGACGATGAGGAAGACGATGTGTTCGAGCCGGACCCCAACAACTGGCGCACGGCGGTCAGGAAGATAAAGAGTGAAGACCGGGGCACGCAGACGCCCGGTCCTGCCCTGGTACCAAACAACGGCATGCTTCTCTGTGGACTTGCAGAGGAGCCCAGACCACTTTTCTACGGTGAGGCTGATGACACACTGTCTTACAAAAGCAAAAAAAAGGGAACATTGCCCGGTGTGATAACCAGAGTTATAAAACTCTATAATGTGACACTCGATGTGAGAAATGCGCAACAGTGTTGCAGCCCGGCCGGAGCTCACGCCTGGCGCCTGGGAGTCGTCATCAAACTCACTTTTTATGGTCATTGTGGCGTGTAACCAGCTGCTTTGCTATTCAGAAGGCGCCAGGGACTGAAAAGATGTGACAGCAGTGCTCACCTGTGCATCAACTCCTCAGATAAATCATTATCAGTAGCAGCAAAGCTATGCTGGCGCCACATCCGAGCAATCATGCCGGAGTAGTTCCATAACAACTAACTGCTGAAGCCCTTTTGTGTGTCAGTGACCTATAAAACTATTATGTGCAATAAAACAGCAGCTGGGGCAATTGTTTGTCGGCCCGGCAGCATGTTTATCCAAAGAGACATTACTCAGCACTTGGAAAGGAAAAAAAAATCTTGGTACCTGAAATAAAGAGAGGACTGTCAGGTTTCAGTTCTGTGTTTAGTTTTTTTTTTGTTTTCACCGAACACGTTGTTTACGAGATATTAAGTATCAGCTTTGACACTCAACAGGTAACGCAGGTTTTCGATTGCACTTCCCAGCACGCTTCGAGCTTGCTGGGGATCTTGAGGCGAGGCGGCACGACAGGGAAGCGGAGCGGGGCGGGATGGAGCGGCTTCCCCGGCAGCAGCCCGCGGCACGCAGCACGGAGGCCTGCATTGCACAGAAACTCCAGCTGATAGGGGACCAGTTTCACCGGGAACGCCTACAACTGGTGAGGAGGAGAGAGAAGAAAAAAAGCCTGCTGACAGTAAAAACTCAGGACTGATTTCCTGGTAGATAATGTCAGCAAACAAGTACTTTCTACATTTGACATGTCAGCATTGTGCCATGCAGCGGGTAACCCGATTCCCTGACAGATTTCACCTTTGACTCAGATTCTACTCTCTGGATTCCACTAGATTAGGATTAAAAACCGTTAATGCATTTAATTTTAAATGTAAAAATATCAGACTAACGTCAAGTTGGCCTTCCAGAAAAACAAGGAATGACTACTCACTTTGCATTCTTATTTTTTTAAATACCTGCTCCTCACGGTGATTAATTGCGGGTCAAAAGTTTGCTCTCATATTGTTTGGACCCTGTTTGTTTTGGAAAGTCTTTGCAGAACTGCCCCAGCGCTGCCCCCCCCCCCCCCCCCCCCCCCACACACACACACACACGCCCCCTTCAACCCAAAGACACTGCTCGATGCAGGACAGCCCTTCCCCCCACTTACCCGCCAACCCCGGGCCCTTTCCCTGCCTCCTCTTCCTGTTTATTCCTCTCTCTGCTCCCCCTGCTTCCTCGCCGTGTTATGAAGTGGCACTGAGGATGCCTGGTGTCAGGACGACTCTCTGCACACATCTTTTATTTCACTTTTCGACTCTCAAACATTACCTAGAAGACTGCAGAGTCCGTTCCCTATGACACATATTTAGTCACATATTTGACACAGAGGGGAAAAAGCAGAAGTGGCAGGAGGAGGCAAACATGTTGTAACTCGAAGCTCAGCACGTGAGCTCCGAGGAAAACAGCTGTGGGTTTCAGGGAGCCTCCAGACAGCCAGATAAGAAGAGCGAGCAGCTACGGGCGGTGCGATGCATACGAAGGATCTGGAGGTCTGGACATGAATCCTTAAGATAGTCATGTCAGAAGCCCCTTTATGCCTTAACCCCCCCTTTTTCTGCTTTGTAACTACTTTTCCAACCGCAGCTACGCAGTGCAAAACAGTTTCTTATTTTCTCATCCGCTTATCGAGCAGATGTTATTTATACCAACCCCGAGCGAAGCGTGACTCATGTATTGTGACACTGGCGGGCGCACACAGACAGTCAGACAGGATGGTTTCTGTGTGCCGGGCTGGGATGCTGTGACGCACGGCGGAGGCTGGACTCAGTCAGGGGATGAGGAAGTAGCTTGTGTGCGCGCTTTTGCTGGGAGAGTAAACAACAACGAGGAGGGTCAGAGCGAATACGACGCTGTGGTGTTGCGTCCTCGGTAGATACTTATTGGAACACAGATGTCTAATTATTAAAGCAGTATTTCTCCGCCTGGGCCAAGCGTTGCCTCTGCCAACTTTGTTTTGTCTGCAGAGCGTCACCTCCAGCAAAGTGCACAGTTACGTTGTCGTTTTTGCAGTCTATTTTTAGCTCCAGTTACGTAGCTGATTGCATTGTGAGTAAACAACCGCACACAAATTCCCCCAGACTCGTTTGTCCGCTCTTACATGACACTGTCAAGTTTTGACGCCTTAAGGTCCGTGTCCTATGAATATCATGTTTTTGAGTTTCTAACATGTATGTGTGGCATTTATCTTATGACATGTAATAAGAAATCATCTATTTTTTGTATTTGGGAGTATTTCTCCTTTTAAATAGCTGTCAATCAAAGTGTTGTAGAAAGGCTCTGTTTGAATTAATTAACTTTCTTTCCATCACAACAGCTCTAATGCACATGTACTAAACCCTCATCTGGTCCGGCTAGCGTGTCTAGTTCAGGTGCTGGAGAAGAGAGGATGGTATCTTCACATTGACAGCAGTCAAATGAGCCGCCATTCACATTTCTATGGTCAAATCAGCCGTCACTGGATTTTTTTGTGTGAATTTCACACAATACTTACGGTAACAGGACTGAGACCCTCTGTAAAATCTTCACCAGACTCCACGGAGCTTCTTGATGTGACCACGGAAATGCGAACAGTGACTCATTTGACCACAGCTGTAAAAAATCAATGAAAGAGCATTTTGATGTTAGCTTTCATTATTTTCTCAAGAACTCTGCTAAACTAATGGATCAAATGTATTGGTCACTGAAACATTGGAGACTTAGCTAAAAGAATCAGACTTTTGGTGGAAGATCGGTCCATGAAGATCTTCACTTCCTCGTCCGAGCGGACATCCGGATCAAAACGATACAGCTGGACATCACCCATATTGTTTTTTGTAGCAGCAATGAAGATTTATGCTATCAGGGTCAAGACTACCTCCAAAAGCTACAACCCCTCCTAGGAGATTTTGGAAGCACTGGCTTCAGATCAACATGAAAAATGGCTTTTAATGACATTTAGATTGTGGGGTTTTGGTTAAAAACGTCATAATAAACGTTAAAACACTACTGGGAAATTTTTTCTAAAATCAAAACATTGTCATAGGGAGACTTTAAAGACCCACTCCAGTGGAAATTGTGTCATGATAGAGGGCACACGCAAATAAAATGAGTATTTCTTTATTCTGCGAGCTAGTGTGTAAACAGATCCTGCCGCTCTGCAGAAACTGTGTCTTAAAAAAAATATCACAATGATTTTGGCTTAAAAACAGCTCAATTATAATTGAAAGACCACTGGGAACGTGTTTAAAATAAATCAATAAACGCCAGAAATTTTGAATTTATGCGATTTCTGATAGCTGGAAACTTATACGGCACAGTTTTCAGCGCAGACACTTGTTCCCGGGCGATCCAAGTGCCGTCTCATTGATGGATTTTGAAGCAGCACGGCTGTAAACGTCCTCCATCAGGCCCCCTGGTGAAAGAGAGGAAGGGGGGGGATTAAGTAGCGAAGGAGTGCTGGTGGATGCTGACAGATAAATTACTCCTCAGTCAGAGAGGGCTGGAGGGGACTCGGAGGTCCCCAGAGCACGGCTGACATTAGCCAGCCAGCCATTTGAGACACAGCTGTAATGACAGGCACAATGGCAGGAAGACCGCTCCAGCCTGTGCAGGCCAAGGAGCAGAGTTGGGTTTCATCCGCATGTTTTTTTAAGGGAGACGACTCCTGGTGCTTTGGAGGGGAGGTGTTGAAAGCGAGGCTGAATATCGCCTGTGGCTGTGTGTCCGTTTATCTCTGCTCCTGTCAGAGTGGCCCTTTTTCATTTCATAGCTTGTTAAAAAAAGAAGTTTTACCCCAAAAGAACCCTACTTTTTCAATGAATGATGTTATCGGTAGCCTGTGTGTTTTTGTCTATTTCGCATTGACCTTTCTCTTTCGGCTGATACAGCTGATCTGGAGCCTCTTTCTATAAAGGGTGTGCTGTTTACTCAAACGATAAAGCCGGGCCTCTAAGCAGCTGTCTTAACAGACAGCCTGCAGTGGACCCTGATAAAACCCATCAGGCTTGTGTCAGAGTGACAACACAGAGAATCTGGCTTCCCTGTCCGGAGCTAAATTTGGAATCCAGGACTCGTTTTTTGACAGCTGGCAGCATGAGCCACGAGTAAGCCGTGACAGCCTCGCACCCACCTTTTGTTTTCCTTCACCTTTTCTGTCTTTGACTATTTATCTGAGTATCACTTAAGCTGACACAGCGGAGTGTAAAAGGTCACAAGTGCAATTTGTTTCTGTCTGTAAAGACATACGACCTCTCGAGTCGATGGTAAAGAAACGCCACTTTGTGTTCTGAAGCCTCTTTGAAATAACACTGAAACTTATCATCATCGGCGGTTTCACATCGACGGGAATATTAGTTTACCTGTGACTTCCTCTTTCGTGGTCTTGTTCCATTTAGCTTTAAGGCATAAACATTTTCTTTTCTGTTGCTATAGCGAAAGTTTGCCCCAACAAACTACCTGGAAGTCATTTCCATATTTCTCTTCAGTGCAAGTGGAAGGTACGATAAAGTCAGACTGTCGGGAACCTGTCGGTGCTTATGCAACTGATAAGAGTCTGCAATAGAAACCCGCCAGTACCACTGTTCCTGGCTACTAACCAGAACAAGGTTAGGGCACCACGTTGAGCCAAGTAAACATCCAACCTTTGGCTCATGAAAAAGAATAAATAGCTTTCAAGAAACTCATAAAAACTCCTTGTTTTCACTTTACGGGTTGAAAATAGCTGCACTCTTTATCAGCGTCTGCCTTTTGTCGTGAGATGAGCGGCTGGACTACTGTAGCTCTGTCATGCAGATACAGGTTTTCCAGAGACTCCCTGCCTCTCATCAAGAAACCCCCCCTCCCTCCCCCTTAATCCCATTTAGTGCAATTATCTTATCTCAGGTCTCAATGGCTGAGATAGCATTATCCCTCTAATCGCACACAATCCAATTGGCTCGCAAAGCTTTGGGAGTCTTCTCAGCTGCTGGCCTCTGCCAGAAAGATTAAAACAAAAAAAAAAGAAAAGCCTGGAACTGCTTGATGACTGTTTTTTATGACTTTCTGTTGGGAAGATCAGCAGCGTGTGGAGGGATCCTGAAGAGAGTCAGGAAAAAAAGCAGGCAGGGAAGGAGTTGCAGCATCTGCTTCTCTGCTGGCTAACGTCACAATCAAAATAAGTCCCAATTTATGGTTTCAAAGTCCCACTCTGATCATCTTTTGATCTATTTTAAAATTTATCCCATTCATTTTTTAATTATGATTGTGCCGCTTTTAGCCAGAATTAAAAAACACTTTTGTTTTCAAGGACATAGTTTCTGCAGAGCGGTAGTAGTTTATCAGAAATTTGCCTTTGAGTTATGAGCAGGACTGTTTGTGCGGAGTAAGTTCGCCCCCATTTCCCATCCCCCATGTATCTACACCAGGGGTCTCAAATTCAACTGACCTAGTGGCCACTGAAGGCAGTCTGGCTGAGTCTGGGCTGTATGGGGTTCCATTTGTGCCAAAAACATGTTTTTCCGTCTACTGTCTATGTCCTTGGTCCATTGTCTCTATTGAACAAAATTATTGAAGATTTGTTCATGTCTATGTACTGCTAAGCATTATTATCTGCATATCCTATGAAACGACAGGAGCTAACTGCACTAGCAACTGTTGCTAAGGACTTTTCTGATGACCAGATCCAACGACAATAGCAAATGGAAAGTTTCAAGCATAAAGCTGCAACATCACAAAGCAAATATAAAAATGCATTCCAAGAAACGTACACACACAGAAGATACTGCTTAGTAGTACATAGACATAAACGTTCAATAATCTTTTTCGGTTGACATAGTAGACGCAAAAACATATTTTTGGCATAAATGGAACTCCATACAGCACTGTCTGCACATACTGAGAAAATAATGTGCAAATAGTCACTTTCTAAAAAAAAAAAAAAAAAAAAAATGAAAGAACTCATTAATGTAGTCTTGAAAATGGTGGGGTCAGATTTCTTGTTTTAAAAGTTTCCCGGTCAATGTTAGCTCCCAAGAGTCATATATCGCACCGTGATTGGTTGGTTCGTCAGCTCTGCGTACAGCAACGTTAAAGTGCCATTCATACAAAACTCATGGGCTGTTTCAATATTAAACTTTCATATTACAGTGGTAGCCGCTAATGGCCAGATCATTTATATTGCAGTGGGTCTTTAATAAAGCATTATATTTAGTCCAAATTACCTTTGTTTTGATGCACTTTAAACAGAAACATTAAACTTGGTTGAACTAAAAATTATTTCAATCAAGTGTTTCTTTAATTTTTCTCTCTTTATTTGTCGTTTCAGTATCATCAAAACCAAAGGAACCAGGGGCCGCTGTGGTGGCGCTTCACCACGGCCCTCGTCAGCCTTCTATTCGATAGAGGCTTTATTGCTGGAGGGGGGGGTGCAGGACAAAGGTAAGGGGGATTTGCCCCCTTATGTCCGATGCCTTCATCTCTGTTAGGAACTGGCCTCCTGTTGGCACTGTCAAATATAACACGGGTCTGTTTGAGGGAAAAAAAAAGAGGAGACAATAAAGGTCGCCGCGGGACGGAGACATCCATTTTTCTTTTTTTTTTTTTTTACAAGGTCACGTGCGTTTCTTGCAAGAAGATGCCATAATCCTCCCAAGATTCCTCTAAAGGACAATGTTGATATTTTGTCATACATGTGGTGTGCTGGTTTTGTACAGTTGTTCAATTTTGCACTCTTAAACATAGACCCACGATAAATGACCTCTGCAGACCCTGGGGATGCCTTATTCAGTGTTTTCTGTAAGAAGGAAGAAAAAAATTGAGTATTTTTTAAAACAAGCAAAAAGTTACACAACAAGTAAATGAAAGGGTGTGTGATTTTTTTTTTTTAATCTACTTTTTATCCTCTCAGTTGGATCAATTCAATGGATTTTTTCGCTCCCAAAGACGCAGCGTCTCACAATGCATTTTGCACCCCACCTCAGCGGGATGTTCATTATTTTATCATTAACTTTTACATTTTATTTTATTTTAATTATCAATTGACAACCCTGATTACTTTAAGACAAAAAAGCTGAAATGACATGAAGTTTATGCACATGAAAAAGTTGTCCCACTGTAAAATTATGAGCTAAAATCTAAAATCAAATAAGACTTTTCTTTATAAACACACAAAAAAGGATAGAAACCATTCAGCAGCAGCAATTCCAGCCAGAAAAATCTGTAAATTTGGTAAATAATAACGCTTTACTTCTTGATTAAAATCGAGATTTTATTCCTTTGTTACCGTTTCCCTTTGAAGTAACATTAGGACTCCTATTATGTCTTAATTTTCACAAATAGGAGTACGTTTGTCAAGATAATTTGACTGACAGATTTATAACAGAGGATTGATAGTGTTGTAGATGTAGCACATTAAAGACATAATGATAAAATCATGGGTGCTTGTATTTTTCTTGTAAAAAAATAAACGCACCATGCACTAAATTCGAACAAAAGGTTAAAGCACACTGTTAAAAGGAGCAATCCTCCCAAAACAATTCAGTTTTACCAACTCTATTGTTTTTTTAGATTCTTTTTATTATTATTTTGTAATCCCCCCCAAAATGTCTAACACATAGTTTTATCTTAGCTGCATCCTCGTGTATGTGATTGTTTTCAGACCTCCATGCCCTTTGAAGTGGAGCTGTGGATCCACTGTTTTTGCACTAGACTTCCACCTTTTTGAAGAGTTCCGATTGTTACCAAGTCAACTTCTGTCTTGCATGAAGGGTTTTCATTTGCGCAACATTTCAGATGTTCAAGGCGACCGATCAGTGTTGAGGCCTGACTGAGCACAGTCCGGAGTCTGAAGTGGATGTCGGTTTCTCCATTTGTCTCTGGAGCTTCCAGGAAAACGATGTTTGCTTTTTCCCTATTCTGAAAAAAAAAAAAAAATATGAAAGAATCACTCTGTGAGGCAAAAATCTCTTTCCCACTCAGGACATCTTTGCCGGGTTTACTTTGTCATATTTTGTTGTGCTGATGTTCAGATTAGGATCGATGATGCGAGCACAACCAACAACGGGTCAGCAGTTTCTGAAATGAAAAAGTGAAAGAATTAAAAGACTGTAATTTTTCTATGAATATGTTTCAAAACACTGTTAAAAATGCTGTTCTTTTGTTTTTTTTTTTTTCTTGCCTAACCTTGCCTAATGTTTTGAATCTAAGGAGCAGCACGCGTCAGGGGTTTGTGCTGGAATTAGTCGCCTCTCACACGTGTCAACTTTATCACTGCAACAATCAGTTTCTACTTTCTTTTTCTCTCAAAACGTCTCAGGGACAGATCTCGTTGGCTACTGGAAACCTTGAGAATCCGTTACACAGTTACAGGAAGAGTAATGCCACCCCACTAATAGCAATCCAAAGTGATATAAAGTCATTTATAAACCCCCCTCTCAGGCCGTCTGTCCTGTGTGACAGAGGAGTGGGATTTGCTGGTTGTGGCGGTGACGAGGCCTTCTGAGTATGAGGCGTACGAGGTGCACTGAAAGCGGTTGTGGTTATAGTTTCCTGCGGATCCTGAACGCTGAGCCAGTCCTCTGTAGCGCCTCGTCCCTCCACCCCCACCCCCATCCTCCCCAATGGCTCCTGACCTCCTCTTTGTGCTGCTCCTTCATGACGTGTATTTTCTTTGTAATTTATTTTGTTTTTCTCTTTTATTTATTTTTATTTTTTGGTAGTAGTTACCCATCTCTACTGTATACATGTGTGTGTGCAATCACTGCTTATTCTCTTCTTCCTGTTTTGGACTCAGACTTTGACCCCGCGCAGCATGTTGGTCATCACTGCGCCTCACGTCGCTTCCTGTGATACTCTTATTTTGGCATCACTCCTCTTTCAGTGGGGGAAAAAAAAAACTGCTATTAGGAAGAAAACATAAAAATCCCGCTGTCACTACACATGAGTTAACGTCTCCTAACATAAATAAAAAAAAACATTGGGAGGGAGATTTTCACAATAAAAGGTTGCAATTTTCCATTTAAACCGCCCCAACAAATTTAGACCCGTTTTATTATCCCCCCACCACACTGTATGTGGTTTCAGACATGCAGTAGTTTCAACAGTCTGTCAACACATCGTGACTAATCCTTTTTACTCAATGAGTCATTTCCTATCCCATAATGAGAGTCATGACGGGAAAAAGTATAAAAGTGCAGCCGCTAAGGTTGCCACCAGTCACAGGATGTCAGGACGGTTGTCAGTCCTTTTGTTAAATGGTTGTGTTGTAATCAACATGCACTGGAAAGTACTTTGTTTCTTTAAAACTTTGAGGTCTCTTTCCTGTTGTGCGTTAATGTATAGTATATACTCTGGATCGTTCTTTTGGACCAATCTGGTCGCGTGTCAGTCGTATATCTGTACATCTACCCTGTAGGTTCAGGCCTGTTGATTTATTGAAAAGGGAAACAAGCCACCATAGTGCCCTTCTTTTTTTTTTTTTTTTTTTTTTTTATAAAGATGTTCTTATTGTTGTTCTCAAAATGCACACATGGATGTGTATTTTATGGAAACCATCAATTTAAAACCTGTTTTTCCCTAAATGGAAGACGCTTTGCTTACGAAAAAAATAGAAGAAACTTTTGACTTTTAATCTAATTTTTATTGACTTTCTTACTTTTTTTAGATTGTATTTTGTGAAGAGAATCTGTCTATTTTTTAAGGACACTTCACGGTTGTAAAATCTTGTTTAATTCGTGCAGGATCTTTTTTAAAACCACGAAGTAGAGAGACATTTTTGAAAAACTTGGAACATTCCTGGTTACCAATGTATACATAAAGTCAGGCAAACCCAAATAAGTCATGATTTGGTTGATCTGGCTTTCTGTAGCCTTTTAAGTCCTGCAACATTTTTTTTGTTTGTTTTATTGTATGTACATGTTTTGCTTAAAACCCTTGAATATGCCTTTAACTGCTCAGTTTCAATGAAGTCTTGATTATCACACACTCTCTGTTATACCAAGAAATGAGACCCAGCGAAAATGTAGCATTTTTGTAAACATTGGCTGTGTGTTTTCGAGACTTTACTGTGCACTCATTTTTGCGTGTTTATATATATAAATATATATATTTTGGTTGTTGATATGATATGGAAGTAAAGAACATTTGTTATGTAGTGCAATATGCTGTACATACAGAGCTTTGCTCTACAAATCTTTTTTTTTTTTTTCCTGTATTTTCTTGTTGTTTATTGGTACTTTTTTCAATAAAACTTTATTGACCATGTCAAGTGGAGTCTGGTTCAGTCATGTTTTGTTAATGAGGAATATCAGCGGCGTTACACCTGGCTTTGTAGGTCACAGACAGTGTTTGCGAAAACACTTTCACACTAGACTGGTTTCAGTCACACCAGAAGTTGTTTCATCGGTTTGTCCACCAACCTTTGATGCAAAAACAAACAAGATAACTATCAGGTGGACTTTTTAGTCAAACTCAACAGGAATGTGTATCAAAAGTCACATGCATTTACGAAGGAACCTATGTTTTAAATCTAAACAAAAACTCGACAAAGTTGTGGGAAATTAGCATGGAAGTGAACATTCATTTGTTCCTCACCTTAAACTACAGTGTAAAACATGACTAAACTAAATATAGTGTAGTATTTGCCAAATGTGCACTGTACTGGTTTGAAAACATCCTAAAGTTTTTTGCACCAAAATAACACTGAAGACCCAGCTTGACGAAGTCAAAAAGTCTCACACATTCATTGAATTAGTTGTCTTTGCCAGAAAGTATCACAAGTCACAAGTTTTTTTTTTTTTTGGAGGCCCCCCTGCCTCCAAAAAAGGAGTAACCCAAATAAATCTAACCAGAGGTGAGAGAAATTTTGGCTCCCTGTACGATTGAGTTTGACACCCCTGCCTTATAGGTTTTCTGATCTTTAACTTTCTTACCTTCACCTAATAACTGTCTTTTGTTTACTTGTTAGACATCAATCAATATATGTGATGATTTTTCAAATCATTAACATTTTTATTTAAAGTGATTCCTCCTAAACTATTTTAGTCCTAACTTACATCAAAACGATTCGGTAGTTTAAAATAAGGTGCGACTGAATGCACGGGTTTCAGATCAAACCAGTAATATTTCTACAAATATTTAGGTCATGCCTCTCATATTTTGGTCATAGTTTCTGCAGATCAGCAGTAGACTAATGGCATGGCATAAGCCAGCACTGATATCCCATCAACCCTTTGTTTACACTCTGTCCTGCTATCTTAGAGCCCCGAAGAACCCCAAGCTAACAAAAATGGCAGCCAATTTCTGAGCTATCCAGCCGTGTAGTTTTGAGCCAGATGGAGGTTCAGTCAAAGAAAACAAAGACGTTAATGGATTTCTTTGTCTGCAAGTGGATGCATTGGAATGGAATGGAGCGGGGAGTTTGTATTCTGTCGATTTGTATTTTGTTCATAGAAACTACAAGCATTTTTCAAACAGCATTTTTGCTTGATTCACCACAATTTGAAAAAGATAGTCCTCAGAAATGCAATTTCAATCTGTAATTTTGTCCTCCATCATGAGAAAAATACAACAATAACATGTTAAAAACCCCATTTTCATTGGAGTGTGTCTTTAAAGGGAACTCAGACCCACAATAGTGTTCCACGACATGCAAATAACCCCATGTGTTCTCCAAAAAAGCACAAGTCGATGACACATCCTATAACACTTTAGTAAACTTGGCAAGGCCTGCAGATTTGTCACTCAACAGCAAATGAGAGGTTCCCTCAGGACGTATTGGTGATAATATAGTCTTAAAACATGGAAATATTAGAGCTGAAGTGTTTTGAGACCAGAATGTTTATGACTTTCTCCGCATTTTGACCTCAGATCACAGCCGAGGTTTGTGTGCGCGAGCAGTCAGCCGCTGCCAATAACTGTTTTCTCTTTCTTCAAACAGCGGCAGACCTGCAGTCTCCTCCCTCAGGGCTGACGTGTGTCTCGCATTGTGCATGCCAGGTTCAGTTTCGTGCCTCGCTGACACCTGACTCACCTGTTTGGCTGCTTGCAGCAAGAGAGCTCCCTTGTTTGCGGCCCCTGAGAACACCAGCGCCGGCACACAATGAGTGCGGCGGAGGATGTGGTCGAAACAGAACAGCAGCTTCTTTCCCGGTCACGGCTGGTTTAGCATACACAACTGCCGAATCTCTCCACTCCTAATCCCGTGTCTGAGATGTTTTGGGTAAAGGCTCTTAACATTTACAAACAGTATTTACAAAATTCCTGAAATATTTATTGATTTGATTAAATTTAGTGAAAACTTTGACAGGAAAAAAATGTTTTTTTTTAATGTTTTATGTCCAATATGAGAGGGCAGACACACACATACACACACATTTGTGGCTCCTAAAGCTCTCCTTCAAGATCAGCACTTAAATGGGTAGAACACTGGCTTTCCTTGCTTATAACAAAGGCTCCTCTGTTCCCCGAGTTTGGCTGCCTGCTGAAAGAGACTCCCATTAGAGAAGTGTCTATCTCTAAGGTCAGACTCAGAGGTCGCGCATAAGCACGGCTCTTGTTTACGTCTGCAAAGCCAATCAAAACACGGCAGTCTCTCGCCCTTCTACCTCTCTGGTTCAGCAGAGTACTTTGTGCTCAGTTTTGAGGCTAACAATAGTTTCCCTAATCTTTAGTGCGCTTCTTTTAATTTCAAGAAAAAGGAAAAAAAAAAAAAAAAAAGTGGTGGTTTGTCTGTAGCTGCATACAAACAAGGACCGACTGACTGCACCTGCAGAGCACCGCAAGCCGCAGATTTCCCCCCGCAGCCTCGAGACAGCTTCAAGTAGCAACTCACTCGAGAACACAAAGGCAATTACTGAGTGGTGACGTGTGCACTCACCCCGTTAATTGAGCTGTATTTACAGTAGGCATGCTTTGAGGAGATGAACTAAAACCGTTGTAAATCTGATGTTACATAACTTGTGATTAATCCCAACAATAAATAAATTTTTTTGCTTTAAAATGTAAATTTTTTTATATCTGCAATTTAAAAATAATAGACCTCAAGACAGCTTTACTCTTAAATGTCTTAAATCTTGTTTCCATTTTTCTAAAGAATTTTGCACAACTGCTTATTTTGACTTTATTTTTCAAAATTGCAAATTAATTAGTGGTAATCTCAAACCGAAAAGTATGACTTTGGGGCTGCACTCCTGCAGCGTGTGCACAAAATGAGCCGGAACAAAAAAGGGCCTCTCTAAAGCACTCCCTCTACTCTCTGTGTGCAGCTGCTCAACACATGCTCACGAGTCATCTTGACTTTTGAGACTCTGGAGGCTAGTACACTCTGATGCCTTCTTCCCTTTGATTATTCCTTGTTTTGAAGGCTGTCATCAGAAAAACAAGATCTCTTAAGAAGATTTTCTGCTGTACTTTGTCAGGCTTTGGTTGCTTTTGATCGACCTGTAAAACTCGCTGCCACGACTATGAGATTTAAATCATGTCATTGGTTGTATTTTACGCAGATCTAAATATTTAATCAGATTCAAGCTTAATGTTTACCACACTGCAAGCAAAAGTAGCAAAAACATCAATTTAACCACAAGTGCAAATATTTACAGTTATCAACTTTTACACATTTATTGACTGAATATTGACCAAACCTGCAAGTGCTATCTCAGTTTATAGTAACGCAAATGACACGTGGTTGAAACAACCCTCGATTAGTTACAAAAAAAATAAACGACTCCAGCAACATGAATGAAACTTTTATCTCTAGTGTCTACATCTTAAGCCTTAGTCATAAGCACCTGAACAGGTACAGGTGCTTTGGATTGATCTTCGAAGGGGCGCAGGTAACTTTAGAGGCTGGTGTGGCCACCTCAGGGGATGGCATGAAAATGGAACGTGCAATTATCAAGTGTGTGCTAGTGTATGATAAAGTATTAGTAAGTGAACCTATCAAAATGGATTTGAAGCACCGGAGAGGCCAGATCGCAGAGGTCGGATATGATCGTATGCAGTGGAGGTTCCTCTCGCACTTTTAAAGTTATGTAAAGACCACTTGAAATTGCAGGTCAAGTCAAGTCAAAATAACAAAATGGGTGTACGAGGCTGAATCCAAATTCTTCCCCTACCTCTCCAACTATGGGGGCATTTGAAGGGGTAGGGTTGTGCGAAATCGTTTTTTCAGGGCTAATCCAATGGTGTTCCGCGTCGCTCTGTGCTTCGAAGGAGTAAAACTTTTCTTCTTGTGCGTGTGTTCTGATGCACAGAAGTTTAAACTTAAATGTAAGTAATGAATTTTTGTTTTAGTGCAACCTTTTTAAAGTTATGAAAACAATATTATTTATTTCTGAGTGCTAGCAGCTCTGCACTGACCCGCGATGACTCTTGATGATGTCATCGAGTGGGAGTGACATCTGAATTTGAAGGGCTGAATCGAGGGATCGGTAGAAGCCGTAGAGACAGGGGATCCGGTCAGGTTCGGAACGGATAAGAGCGGTACGATGTGGTCCAGTTAATTCTGGCGAGTGTTTCCACTCAGTGAAGCTTCACTCCAACTGAGCGGTTTGTTTATTACGGCACATGCATGGTGCAGACTGCAGTGTCATCCAGCAGCTCGTCTTTTTATTGCTTTACTTCTGGTACATCGTGTAAACAGGAATTTATTGTTGTTCCAGGTGGCTAAGATAAATAATACCATTAAAGCGTAGAAGCGTTAGCTTAAACGAGCACCATATTGGTGCTTTCTAATGAATTTATCACTTTCTGCCAATCAAAGGGTGGTTACGGCGGCTCTGCCCCAACCGTTCTGTTCCACTTTTTAATGGACACACAACTGATGAGGTACGGTTCTGTACTGTTCAGTGGTTATTTTGCTATGGAAATACCAGACTGGACCGTGCCGGACCAGACTGCTCAGTTGAAACTAGGCTTATGTTTCAGTTTGGGGGAAAAAAACACAATGAAGTGTTCTAATTTGAAGAAACCTTCATATCTTTGCACAAATGTGTCATCGTCATTAAAGTGATAACTTGCCATGAGTTTTGTAACTTAGATGTTTGTTCGAACTTTTTCCATTGTGTTTTCATCCAAGGTCTTGAAACACACAAAAATCTGCCTTCAGTTAAAAAAAAACCAAAAAACTGTTCCACTGTCTCGGTGTTGAATATATTTGAACACTTTCCATTCTTTACGGCTTTTTGCACACATCTGGCGATCAGGCAGTTTGTTGTCATGGGAGAAAGTAGCTACATCAACAGTGCAGCACATGTCTTTTCTATAATAGAAGGGGGCAATAAAGTCCGAACAAGTCTTCAGCTGGGCATGCAGTTGGTGCAACAACTTGGCAGTCTGCCCCTACCCCCTTCTCTCAGCTGTGACTAAACACAGCTGACCAGAGAAAAGAAGAAAAACTGAAGCCCAGAGTTTTAAACCCTCAAGTTTAAAAAAGAAGATCATGTAAGAATACACATTCATGATAACTTTATTTTTATATAAAGATTTTTATTTAAACTTCCACTTTTTTTTTTTTGCATGGATTCCAACTTCTTCTTTAATCTGCTTCACTCGAGTGGGTCTTTTCTTTCTTTTTCTGCAGGAGAGGTTGGGCAATCACTTCACAACACTGCGAGTTCCCTTTTGTTTACCAAGAGTAACCCAGCAGAGTGCAGCGCTTTGTTGAGCTGCAGTCACTCTCTGCCTCACAGCTGTGACACACACACACACACACACACACAGAACAGAAATCTCTGACTCACAAACACTCGCAGTATCCTGTGGTCAAGGGGAGGGATTTCAATCCTTGGCTCGTGAACCTGCTGAACTTGTCTTCTCCATCTCCTGCTGGCTATTGTTCCCTTTCAACATTTTTCACCTTTTTTTTCCAAAATCTTCATACTGATCCACCAACATTTGGACCCAATTAACTGATCCACCCCGTAAACCTGCAGCAGCAGGCGGCTGTCTTCCTGCGCGCGAAAATCCATGCGCTTAGCATGTAGCATAGAAAGACACAAGCCCTAATTGTGACGGGGGGGACGTCACTCAATAAACAGAATACAAACTAGAGGGGTAATTGCTGGGAACTAATTGGCGGGAGAAAGATTGCTGTAGCGAGATAAAAATGAGAAACCGCTGCGGTTTCCTGAGGTCACATGAGGAACCCTCTGCGCCGGCTAGACCTGCGGTGTGCAGTAATGAGACTAAAGTTTTCCTAAAGCCCGCTTTCCACATGCAGTCCCTTTACAAGGAAGCAGCACCCATACAGGGCTGGCTGAAGCCTCAAGGCTAAAGAACCAGGCAGTTGACTTTTTTTTTTTTCTTTTTTTTTCTGGCGCCCTGTCAGCCTGCTGGGTCTGTGGCAGCGGGCCAGCCAGGCTGGCAGCCAGCCTTGTTAGCACACCTCACCTTGATAACAGGAGTGTGGATTGAAGGATGAGGCTAAAGAAGAAAAACAACCCGGGGTGGAGCTCTGGGACAATTGTGTGTATGTGTGTGGATTTGTTAGTTTCAGTACGTGTGACGACTCACGCGATGGATCTCATCCAAACAGTAACAACTGCAAAAACATTGGGCTGAGTGTTAAACTCAGAGCACTTTTTTTTTTTCCTTCCAAGCTTAAGTTTCACAACACAGCACCAGTTTCTCCCTCCTCTCTTTTGCTCCCTTCTTCTTACTCAGCTTCCCTCCCCCCACTCCGCTGGTAATCTTCCCTCTTTTTCTTAAGATTATTTGCACTGCTCTCCCGCTCTCCCTCACTATCTGTGCTTCTATCACACAAACACACAAAACTTTGCGGCTCCACACCCCCCCTTTGTCCGTGTGTACATGCTCTCCTCGCTGTCTTGCTGACTGTTATTGCTGACTGACAGTGCTGATATATTAGAGTTAGGCAAGAAGCCAACTCCTCTAATGCTACGTTTACACCGCCGCGGATGTGTCGCGTGCTCAAGAACGGACTTTTAGCAGATGGTGATCATTCTGGGATAGCAGCACATAGTGCAGGGGTGTCAAACTCAATCGCACAGGGGGACGAAATCCAAAACACACCTTAGGTTTTGGGCCGAACATTTATGGAACACACTAAAATTACATTTTTTAAAACTTTAAAAATGTAACTTTTTAACATTACTATGAATAATAAAAAGGCGGGAATATTATTTCTGAATATCAACTTAAACTTTAAATAACTTTCAATATTTTACTCTCCAAAAAATATATTTTTTGTCAAAATTATGCAAGTTACAAATGAGCACAAGATAACATCGGGCCATTATAACAATATAATAAAATTACCCGGCGGGACAGATCCGGTGTAGGTACATATGCTCGGCCTGCAAGAACGGCTCGGGGGCTTGCGACTAGTGATGACGTCACACAACTGTAACAAACGAGTTGGCTAATTTGCAGTTTTTCTATACTCAAACTGATGTTTACAATAAAGTTTATAAAAAAAAAAAAAAAGAAAGGAAAAGAAGTACTGAGATCTGCTTGGGCTATTATTTATTATTTTGGCATTGACAGCTCATAACGTCTGCTCTCCATAGTGTTTTTGTAACGGAGCAGAAAGCGAGCGCTGCATATTCTAGCGGGACTTCATCTGGTCCGTGCGACCCGAAAGAAGTTCAACATTGGCAGGATGTATTCTAAAACTAGCATGCTACTCGCTAGCACCCACTTTAGCTCAAACCTCACGCTTCCAAGCCTGATCTCTCTCTATTAAAACAGCGATCATTATCCTGTGATGATTCCCCTCAATCGGATTATTTTGTTTTCAAGGTTTTTGCGGCTGATTGCAAATATTCCGCCTCCTTTTGTGACTCTTTGCGTATTTTTTCGGACCTCCTCGGTTCTTTACTCGGGAGGAATCGGTGCAGTGTTATGGCGGAAGTGTGTTATTTCTCGTGTCACGTGACAGTGGTCTAATGGTCCGGACCAATCACAATCTTATACATCATCTATGCGCAAGCCCCCGAGCCGTTTGCAGGCCGAGCATATGTGGTACCTACACCGGCCCCCGGGCCTTGACTTTGACACCTCTGACATATTGGAAGAGAAATACAAAAGTGGTGCCAATATCGGGAATATTGATCCAAACCTTTTTTTTTTACAGCTCTATTCCGATATCAATGAGAGACTCAAGAGAATCTGGCCACAAAGAAAAAAATATGGTGATAAAGAATTATTAGCAGGAAGTCCCTCCCCCTTTCAAGCGGTTGGCACCTTTATGTTTTGAATGGGGCACTACCCATGCATCAGTACCAAATCCGAATCTCTGATTGGTCAAAGTTTAATTAGGTTAAGTTTCAGCGAGCATTAAATGGCCAAGCCTGAAAACGGCACAACCGTTGCAAGAGTTTTGAAGCCCAAAGTACGCATATGCATGCATATACACTGAGTTTTTTTATTGGAAGTGGTCTCGCAAATGTATGTTCATGAACACACATTCAACTGGTGGTGTTTTTTTAATGTTTACTGGTGCTTGTCCGCCACTTACAGTTGGTGCAAATCCCAAAAATCTTGTTCCAGGATTTCTCTTTCACAGCATTATTCCAGTCCAACATGTGAAAGACTCTGTGTTATATTATTTCGGCCGAGGTCAAACAGCAATTATTCACTTCTCCTTTGTGATCACATTTACATTGATTGGTACTTCAGGGTGTTGAAAAGGACACCATCCACGCGAAACTATCAAGTCAGAGTCCCTAATTGGTCAAAGGTCAGTGTTTTCACGATTTAGCTGTCAGAAGTTCAACTGGTTGAACTTCCAGCATGCAATCAATAGAGCCATAGACTAGACTTTAAAAAAAAAAACTTTCATAGTTACACGTGAACGCATGAGTTTTGGAAACAAAACACCAAAATGCGAGTTGACGTGTGTCTACATAGACTTTTCGTTGAAAGCGGATGTTTGAACGCAGGTTGTCGTGGCCGGTGTGTGTAAAACCAGAGTGAACCAGCACGTTCACTCTGATCATTATTGTTATTGTTCCTTCATCATCAATTGCCAAAAGTTGACACTTCTGTGACTTAAAAAGGAAGCCATCCAAATGTCACAACCACATCACAGTCCCTGATTGGTCAAACTTCAAGCGCTTTAACTTTCTAAATGCATTCAATGGCCACACGTATTATACATATAGTCCAAGAAAGTACTTAAAAGCTTGCGTAGCTACACATAAACGCAGGAGTTTTTAACACACAAGCCTGAAACAAGCATAAACGTGTGTTTACATAGACTTTTCATATGAAGTGGTCGCTTGAACACGCGTTCTTGAATCCGTTGTGATCGTAGCATCACAGTTGTAAAAGATAACCAAGTCTAGATGAAAATAAACAAATTCTATCCTTTTTTTTATATTTCATGATAAATCTATGCTTTTTATACAAACTGTTTTGAGTTTTCAAATGACATCCCAAAGGAAGGATTTATTCAATCATGGATTTCTGAAAACCTGGGCTTTGTGTAGTGTTGCTATTATTGTACCTAGTTTTCTTCTCTTTTTTTTTCTTTATCGTACCTCAGTCCAGACAATGACAAACCAGTTCAGCGTATCTCTTCACAAAGAGCTCTCTCAGCTGTGATTGCTGCCAGCTAACTGTCACTATTTCTGCAGTGGGATTGGCTAATGTGATTGCCCAGAGGACTGGATAAACTCCTGAACTCGTCCTTCTCAAAGGGAAAGCTTCAGACATCTGGAATGGAGAGCCACCTGGGAATGAAGCTTTGAGAACCAAATGCTCCAATCGTCTCTTTTCTTGCCGCTCATTATTAACCCATGCTCACCTCCGTTCTACCATGGGAGGACATGAAAACCCCATTGAAGACAAACAAAACAACACTTATGCAGAAACCCATGAATAACTCTGGAAAAATGTGACACTGGGTCCTTTTAGTGGAAGATTATAAAATCTGCATGGATGCTGTAATTATATTACTGTAGAAAAAAAAAGCGGACCTTTGTATGAGCTGCTTGGATGCAATGGTTCAATTAAAACTGGTTTCTCTGACAGGCAGTCCCAGCAGAACCACATCAGGGCAGCACAGTAAAACAAAAACAAGATAAGCCATTCCACTGAACAGATTTGCTCATAAATAATTCTCTCCCAAGATGACTGAATGAATTTCCAATGCAGGCAGAGACGAAGGTGGGCTGGGAAACAAGCTAAAAACATAACATGTCGTCATGCAGCATTTGTCTTTGTCTTGGGTAACAGTGAAACTAATTCCAATTGCCGTAGGGCTGATAAAAAGAAAAAAAATACAAAAAACAGCTTCCTGCTGCTATTCCAAAGCTGTTTACTGTGCAGAAGGTGATTCACGCTACAAATGCCATTATGGCCACAAGCTTTGACCTTATTTCTTTGCTCTTTCACTTTGTGCTTCACTCTGGGGTGCAAGCCCTTTCTATGCAACTCAATCCAATCAAGCTGAGTTGACCAAGTGGTATTTACGTCTACTACAATTACAAATCACTCTGCTTTGGAGCTGCATGGTTCCTCGCTTGTCGCCACACATGTATCAACACTGCAGCAAGCGCAACTTGATGTGAAACTCCCCAAACCAAGCGAAAGCACGGCTGTGGCGCGCTTCTGCGGCGTGCAGACAGACAGACGAGCGAATCTTAAGGCCTACGAAGGTTTCACGCGACTCTGGCAGCGCGCTGGGTTGTGGTGTGGTGGAGTTCGGTGAAGACGGGGGCCCTGCCTGCCTGCCGAACGGCTGCCTCACCAGGGAGAGACGGCGGTGAGCCCTGTGGTGGCAGCAGATGAAGCGTGGTCGCAGACGCTCGCCACATCGATGTGTGCAGGCAGGGGCCCTCAACTGAATCCTGACCACTCTGAAAGCCACCAGCGTACTATGTTATTACAACTTCTTGAGCATTATGGCCATTTGTTTGAGTGTAGCATGTCTGGAGTTGCCAGACAATTGCAGGTCAGGGATGGCTACAAACCACACATCTTCTGGCAAAAGTTAGAAAAACATTTTTTTTTTTTTTTTTTTTTTGGAGGAAAGTTTCCTGAGGAAAACAGCAAGTCGAAGCAGATAACATAGATGTGCCGAAAATGACCCCCTCCCCATCACCAGCTTTAGCTTAAACCATTGTTTTTAAGAGACTTTGATCTGTCTCAGTTGTTTGACAAGATCACACGCACAAGTTGGGCTCACACTCGAAAACATTATCACTGCTGCTGCTGTTATCTTACCCTAGGCATGTCCTCTAATGGGTTTACACTGCAAATCATGCAGATTAGAAACATTAAGGCTTAATAAATCCAGTAATAGAGATGGGCCTGGGGGGTCTAAGCTGGAGCTCGTCCCCTCCCTGCTGGGGCTTGAGGATGGGAGAATTGCTCTAATCTGGTTAGGATTTCACACGGAGAAGACTTACCTCAACACCGGCACATTCGCTGATAAAGTTAGAAAACAAGTGTAAACGAGTCGCACAATTTGATATATATTACTGGATTAGCCCTTGCCTGTTTGCTGCTATAGACAGAGACGGCGCCGTTGCTGTGCATTGAGTCATGGCAGCAGAATGTTGCTGTTTCTATGGAGGACAGGCAGACATCAACCACAAAACTGGGCTAGCTCTTTCATTTCTTAAAGTCCCTCTCCAATAAAATTAATGTTTTTTTTGTTTTTAACATGCATGTGTGGCATTCTTCTTATGAAAGAGAACAAATGTTAGAAGAAATCGTTTTTGCATTTCAGAGTATTTCTCCTTTTAAAGCCACGCCCATTTCAGAGGAGATTTTGCAGATGCAGGTTTCAGATTAACATGAAAAATGGCTTTTTAAGACATTTAGGTTTTGGGACTTTGACTAAAACACCACTGAGAACGTTTTTTTTTAATTTATTTAAAAAATTGTCATGGGGACTAACCAATTTTCACAAAGTATGGCTCAAATTAAACCTTTGAAAATATTTGATCTCGTGGCGTGTTTAAATACTTCTAATCTATAAAGATGAATCTGTTAATAGTGCAAGAATTTCGCCTTCTACTGCTACAGGAAAGCTTTGCTGTCAAATTGACATCTTCTAAATATCCGTAATTTTTAAATGTTGTCTGTGCTAAAATCTGTATTACTGAGTTTGTAAATGCTTGTCCCCGAAGCCAAGAAAGGAGGGCAAAAGT
Organism: Oryzias javanicus; assembly: GCA_003999625.1. Taxonomy (NCBI): domain Eukaryota; kingdom Metazoa; phylum Chordata; class Actinopteri; order Beloniformes; family Adrianichthyidae; genus Oryzias; species Oryzias javanicus. The sequence goes on from CM012458.1 coordinate 9,923,013, forward strand.
GTAGTAACAAATCCCTTTCCCTATTAAGAATAACTACTGAAGCGCTATTAAAAAACACCCTTTAACCCATTTTTAAATGAAATTACAACTTTTATTATTTTTGGATTACATACATGATAAATACATCTCAATTGGATTCAAAATTGACCTTCAAAAAGACGATTTCATAGTAGAGTACAGCTCCAGAATAGCATCTTTAACTGATACAAGAAACATTTTTAAACTTAAGAACGTGGATCATATATGAACACACCGCCAAGCTATTAAGATTCAAACTCAGTAATAATAGCAGTAAATGGTGTGTAAATGTAGTTTTGGGCCACAGCTCCTTCTCTAACGTCTGCTCTCTTCAGTGTTTCTGTCACTGAGCAGAAAGTTAGCGCTGCATTCTAGCTTGGCTTTCTTTCATCCGTTTGACCGAGGAAGAAGCTCAACAGTGGAAGCTCGTATTTAGAAAATTATGTGCAAAAAAAAAAAGTGTGACCAACAACAACATTTAGCCTCATAGTCCATTAAAGTAGCTGAATGCTACTTTGCTAGCATAACATCTTGGCCGCACGAATCATGTGTTGCCCTCATGAATTTCCATCAGTTTTTTGATCGTAAATATGTGCAAATAACATCAGCCATGTTTTAAAACACGAAACATACATCAAAGAACCAAGCTAGCATGCTACTTGAGAATTGCTAGCATCAACGTTAGGGCACAGTTCACAGTTCCCACTTGATTTCTCTCTATTAAAATGTGATCACTGTCCTGTGATGATTCCTCTCCGTCGAATTTTGTTGTTTTCGTGTTTCTTTGCGTACTTCGTTCTTCACTCGGGAAAACTCAATGCCGCATGTCTGTCACGCCATATGTCACGTGATTTCCAATCCAGTAATATATATCATGGTCACACATTTTCACTCATTTGACACATTTCCATCCGTTTTTTTTTTTAACACACTATCTCACTGTATCCTTTAATGAGCCGTCTCAGCTCACTGCTCGCTCCAAAACAGATTTCTTGTAAGGCCCAGTAAATAGAGGGCACCCGGGGATGAATGGGGGCCGCTCCGACGGGCCCCCGGACAATACCCACCCCAACAATACCTTTAGCTGCCGCGCACATTTTCAGTAATTAGACTGTGACTGTTGCTGGCAGGCAGGGCTACGGCTGGAAAGATGGGGGGGTAAACACGCACTGAATGCTCAATGCGCCCCCACCCCCTCCCTCCCTCCCACTCAGCTCAGCCATGTTTACTCCTATCAGCTACTAACCCACGGACCCCTTCACTCTCCACCCCCTGCATTTCCTTATGCTTTTTATGGGTCTGAGTTGGGGAGGGGTCACAGAGTTTGTTGGATTTATTTACTGTTGGGTAGTTTGTAAGAAGTTAGAGGGGGCTTTTCAAGGGGGGGAGGGTAATTACAATGGTGGGGAAAACAAACAGGATGGAGCAGAATGGGACTTGGGCTTGGTCACTTATGTATTCATTATTGGCCAAAAGGAATTCTTTAGGATATTTAATAATGGGGTTCAGATAAAAATATATATATTTGAAGAGTTTAGTATACGTAGCCATAATGTGGTTTATAGTTTTTCAGATTTATAAGGTGGATCAGATGAGAAATGGAGAGTTTGCTTTGCTGCAATTGTCTGATGTGATTGAACTCCGGCTGAACCAGCTCCATCTGCACAAGTTTTACGATGCACGAATCATGGTCAGTCACCCCAAACCAAAGCTGGTTGGCAGAGTGGCGTCGAGTGGTTAACAACACAAGACGAACTGCCTAGATAGGATCTTGAACTCTTGAACTGATTGCAAATATACAGACCAATCGGTGTCACTCTGTCTCGTTTAAACCGCTCATCTTTTTTCCTCTAACAATTACAGCGACTAAAAAAAGAAACTGAAACCTGCATGTTTGTGTTGTCAAAGGGATACTCACATGATGACTTTTTCTATGTGTGAGGGTCTGGACAATGTCCCTCCAACCTAAGGCGAGTTTTCCTCTGGAGGGGCACAAAAGGGAGGGAGGGGGGAAGGGGAGCTGGCAATCCCCCTGCTCTCACGCATCCCCTGGATTAGAGCAGGAGAAGTCACAAGCAGAGATGGAAATGCCCTCAGCGTCTGCGAGCCCTGCTTCACATCACATCGACCCCGGGGCCAGCTCCTCGCGTTTGACCTCTGCTCACTCTCAGTTTGACTGGGCTTCTCTTCTCATGTCGGTGGGGCTGTTGGCACTTACAACTGCGGTTTGTGTGGAGAATTATGAATGAGGCAAATGCAATTATTAATCAGAAGGAACATTAGATTAACAGGGAAAGACTCAAAGCTTTGTGTAACCTTTCTTTGATGTAGAACATAGATAAATGAGTTTGTAAAAAAGGAAACAAGAACTCCTGCATATTCTACAATCAAATCTGATTTGATTGTTATCATTTTAGTTAGAAAGCGCACATTTAACATACATTAAATAATTAGATACAACTGATTTACTAATTAACCTTACAAACTAGCATACGGTAAACAAAGATAATAACTCTGAGTCTATTTATCTTATCAAACGTCACATCACATTTACTCCCTCACTCCTCCACGGCAGAATGGCTTCAGTCACTCACTTATTTGTGTTGGCAAGCTTTTACCAGTAATGCAGTGCTGCGCTGCAGCTTTTTGAACAATGAAAAAGTTCATCAGCCGAGCCTCTGAGACCACAGAACAAGTGGCCTTGTCTTCTTGTTTCTCTGATTGGCCTGTGTTTGTCTTCTCAGAAACGTTTTTCACGTGCCCCTCACACCCTGACAGCCTCATGCTTTCCATCATGACCATGAGGGCTGACTATCTGACCATGGCTAACAGCCGAGCTAGATCACACTACTGCTCCACAGATTTTGTGTACAAACTTTTTTTACATTTTATTTTCACAAATAAACAATCCCAACACAATGTTTAGTATTAAAGTAATTAAGTACTGTTGACAATGATACAAAATCAGCAGCTTCATCTCAGAACATTGACAAAAATGTATTTTTCACAAGCCAAATCTTCAATGATCCACATTTTTTTTAAATAAATAAAAATTCACTGATCACTCTTTTAAAAGTGTTCCCAGTGGTCTTTTAATTTTAATGATGCGATTTCTAGTCATTTTCTGGGACGTAGTTCCTGCAGAGCAGCAGGAGTTCATCAGAAGTCTGCCTCTGAATTGTAGGTGGGACCATTGGCATGCCTGGCCCCATTCCCCATCATCCCTTTGTTGACACTTTTTACATCATCATTAAAACTCACTTATCTGAAATGAAATAAACATATATTGATAAGTTGATGCATTGCCATTATATTCGGTTGTGTAACTAACTCTCTGCCACTAACTTACAGCCCTAATGTAACATTAGCGGTGCAACAACAATGGCTAACAATATTGGAGCAACCAAGCCATTCAGTTTTTAGCCTGATGCCAGCTCAGACAGTAAAACAAAGACGTGCATGGATCTAGTTGTCTACAATAGATCTGAATGGAGCAGAGCAGGGAGCTCATGGTTTGTTGTTTTTAGGTCCCACGTTACACCTACAAGTTTTTTTAGTCACATTTTTGCATCTGCTTCTGATTCGCAATGATTTGAAAAATAAAATACTCTAGCTTAATTTGATTTATGTCCTTGATCATGATAGCTCCTTGATCATGAGGAACATGCCACTAGAAAATGTTAAAAACAGTGGATCCTTAACATCAGAACTTCAGCTTCAGTATTTGTATTCGTTTGACCGCACTAACTTATCAACCGTTTGGGCAATGAATGTAATTCCAGGAGAAATGCAACACTTTATAGTTGTGAAGTGCTTACACAATCCACATAAATCAGCTGATTCTGTTGTGGAGGAAGACAGCTTTGCACTGTTATGCACGTGTCAGAGGGCACTTATTCACACTGATCTCATGAATGGTTCCAGATTTGTGGTAATGTATGTCAAAGAGCGTGTATTTGCGTGTGTTGAAACGACATCTTCAGGGAGAAATGGTTACGTTTTCATTAAGTTTGTTTCCGTTGACATCCATTTTCTTCTGGGATTTAATTAATTAATTTTTTCATTTTGGGTAACAGCCATTAACTATTAAAGATAATTGTAAAAAAAAAAAAAAAAAGTATAAATAAATAAAAGTTTAAAAATGTAAAAAAAAAAAAAAATAGGAGCCAAATTTGTCGCTGTGTGTGCTCTTTATTGTTAACATATGGTGCATTTATCAAATTTAAAGTTATAATCTTTATAGCAACCAATGATTGAGATATGGTATAACAATATTCATCTTTGACTCACTGTAAACTCTTTTTCTGGTATGACACCAAACATATAAAACTAAAAGGATTTGTAGGAACCTCTTTATTTTTGTTTTTTTGTTTTCTTAATTTCCTGTTTGACCTTTTTCCAGTTTGTTAAAAACGCCAGCCATTCCCATAGAAATGTAATATACATGGTCCTCTGGTTTCTCTCATTGTTTTAAACATAATGTAATCCCAGACAAGCATTTTGGTACAGGACCAAAAGAGTGGGCTTCACAGTAGTCAGCACTCTCGCCTAAATATAAGGCCTTGGTTCAAATCCCAGCTGTTCTCCCTGTGCATGCTTGGGTTTTCATGGGCATTCTGGCTCCCTCCCACAGTCCAAAATCCTGCGTCCTTTGATTATTTGGTTACACTAAAGTGTCCCTTAGTGTGTGACCTGTCCAGGTCATTCTCCACCTTCACCCAGCAGTGGTTGGGACAGGCTCCGGCAACCCTTGAAAAAGGATGGGTGGAGCAAAAGAAAGTGAACAAAAATCTAACTTCATTTTTTTCACTGCTTTTACTAAATTTAAGACTACCCTTACACAGATGATCCCAAACTTCAGTTATAACATGTCATAACACAATTTTCTTCTTGTAGAGAGAGCTGTCCAGAAGTGACTTGTAAAAGTGTTTTGTTGAAAAATATTTTTCTGTAAATTCAATAATATACAACTCTTTCATCATCTAATACTTCCTTATTTAATGTCATATTTGAAGGTATTTATAAGGATTTCTTGATGGAACATCAAACTGTTGATTTTGTTTTCTAGATTAGTGACCAAAATGGTATATGTGTATGAACTGTTTATGCATTTGATGCTCTATTTAGGTAGAATTTGCACTTCTGTGATCATTTTTAGATCAGCATTAAGCTTAATAGTTCTGAGCTAGTTGACGCCCAAAGGCTGACTCTCTATGTGAGTTATCAATGAAAGGTTAATGACTTGACCTTTTGGGTACTCCCTCTGAAAAATATCTTTGAAAATCCTCTGCAATATGTCCTTTTTAATCTGCACGGCTTACATTCTTCCCCTTACCCCAATTTAACTTTCAGTCATTAAGTCTCAATTCGACACGCTGCCATCAGCCCCTTTATCTGCAGCGCCTCGACAAACACCTGTATCTGGCTGGCCCAACAAATTGGCTTCAATCTCCCTTAGCCCAAGGGCACGAAAGAACGTGTCATCTGGAGTTTAATTTCATGCTGAAGTCGCAATCTTATCCAAAAGTATATATTATGATCAGTTCAAACTTATCCTCCTCTCGTGTACATTTTTTTTTCAAGCAGGAAACATCACATCCAAAAATGCAAATGAGCTGTGCAGTCTCATCATGTGCCGTTTGTGATTGTTTCGATTAGAAGCTGCAGCTGGTATCTCACCTAATTTGGGCTCTCAGACAAGATAACAACTTCTGTTTACATGATGATATGAAACGGTATTCATTTTCTAGTTCAACCAAACTCCACCAGTCTTGATGTGCACCTGCAATTTCAGCTTTGTCAGATAACACTTTAAAACCTTTATAGTAGATGAAGTCGTGCCTGCGGGTGATGATTCTATAATCAATTGCAATCTAAAAAAAAAAAAAAAAAAAAAAGGTTGAAGGATTTTGCCTGCGGCTTTACTTTCGCTTTGAAGTGATCGCTAACTAACTTGAGCCAGAAATGGATCCAGTGATGGATTTGGAGCTGTCGAGGTAAACTGGTCGTCCATGCTGGAGTTTTGTTCAACTGACCGCACAAAAACAAAACAAAAAAGGCGAATTCATTCGCTCCAAATGACATCTCTGATTGACAGGTTAGTGTAGCTATTGATGGCTAGTGACCTCTAGCCTGCAGCATTTTTTATCCTACTCCAATAAACATCTGCTTAGTAGGATTACTGTAAAATCCCTCTTTGTTTCCCCTTTCATTGTTCTTGTTTGCTGCATCCGACCCTGATCTGTGCAGTTAAACTAAACAAGCTGATGTCTTCCCGGCCAGCTATTAAAGCCAGAGGAAGCCAGCAGAGGCTCCAGTCTGAGGTAATCACACCACTGAGATAATTGCACTCTGTAAAACCCAAACTGGATGTTTATGTCCAAAGTCCCAGGGGAAGTCATTAATGTCATCCTAATTAAATGTAATGAAAGTCTGTATTTCTGCCTTTTGGAACAGAATGACCTTGATTTGATCTCAAACGTGACATATGGGTCAACTGATAAAGCATCACACCTTCAGATGTAACATTTAGTTGCATCTCCACTGCTGAGTTCTGTTATGACTGGAATGACTTGACTGATTCGGCACGCCTGTTCGACTGCATTTTGCCTGTACTCTTCTCTGTGTGCTTTTTGTGTTCTGGTAAATCATTTTGTCCGCCAAACCACAGGCTCCGCCCACCCTACAACTCACAAAACACCAGTGAAGTCTGCACACAAACAAGCGCACGCGTCGGAAAAGTGCCAGAGAAAGGGAATCATTTATAAACCAGATGTTGAATACGTTTCTAAAAGATAAAAAAAAAAGATATAATTTATATTTTTTTCAAAGCTTAGATAGGAAAAAAAACAACCTGGCAAAGTTGGGTCCGCCCAGCTGAGGCTGTGGCAGCTGAAAAAGAATAGCACCACGTCAGAGAGGGAGTGAAAGAGTGTACACTAATAGGAGTAATGGCAAACAGCTGCCCTGGCCAGCTGCTAAAAATACACACATGTGTGAGCGAGGCAGGTGTGTTTGTGTGTGCTTGCGCAGAGTTACAATTTGCTGCAAGCTTAATTTCACAGATGAAATTACAGATTAAAATTACTGAATAAGCCCTGCACCACGCACCGACAGCGTGGACTTCTTTTTGTTGTTTTTTTTTTTTTTTTTTTCGTGTGAAATGACTAAGGAGGAGCAAGAAACAATTTCAGGGAGTAAAAATATTCCACAAGTGTTTTGCTGCATGAGTTACTGTATGTGCATAAGACAAAGCATGCATGGATCTCCAGGAAATCAAACAATGTTGAGCCTTCTCATAAAATGTCTTGTTTTACTGGACTTCTGGGAGTATTTATGAAATGTTGCTATAAACAGTGATTAGTTCTCTCTGTTTGCAGAGTCAGGATGAGTTACTAAAGGTTTGGACATGCTGTTAGCTAAAAATAGAAGGATGGACACAATTCAAACACTAGTGGGTTGAGAAAGTGTTTTCTTTGTTTTCCTTTAAAGCACATTTAAGTGCATGTCACAGATATTTATTGTTTTACTTTTTTTTTTACATCGGAGAGGGCTTTATATAACACTATTTGGGATGCAGAGCCTTTTCAAAACAAACACAGATTTGTTTTCCCTGCAGTAACAATACTCAAATTGCCTCTTTGTAATTTGGTGGCCATAGTGCAGAGATATAGCGGTCGGCCTCTGATCAATGCAAATCACAGGTTGGGTTTTCACTATGACCCTTAAATGTGTTGAAGTGTCCTTGTTGCAACGGGAATGTTTAGTTGGGGTTATGAGCATGGACTGTATGTAAAAAGAGCTGGACAGATTAACCCCTCCCCCTTTGCGTTCCAAACAGGAAGTACACGCTGGTCCCAGAAAGCCAAAAATACAATTTTTTCTATTGAAATGTACACAGCTATTACTCAGTCATTCTGTTTCTAAGAATAAACATTTTTGCTCAGATGTCTTTTTTTTTTTTTTTTTTTTTTACATATTCTTGCTAAACCTTGTTTTTTTCTTTTCAAGATATCTTTTCTTTATCAGAAGTTATTCAAGTTAAAAACTGGCCAATCAGATGCCTCAATGAGAGCATGTGGTAGCCCCACCCCCAGCATTTGATTGACAGATTCTCCTGAGCATTTCGATAGAAGGGGTGTGGCTCTCCAACAAACTCACTCTTGATTAGAGAGAGTGGTTGCCATAGTAATCATGACTCAGACCAATCATGGCTTGCTATCCTCATCTGATCATCCTGTACCATGGAAAAATGGCGACTGAATTTATTTCATTTGGAACCATAGATAGGGCATTTCCCATTGGTGATGTCACAGCCTTGCTTGGTCCACCTCTATATATGTCAATGGTTGTGAGTGGCAGTAAGGCTGTAAGCTTTTTGACTTGTGGACCACAAAGATTCTAAAATTTGTCATAAGGGCCGGACCAGAAACAAATGCAGAGTGATTTGGTAATAAACCTAATAAAAGAAAAAAAAAAATATGGATTTTTGACAAAAGCATGTTTTAATTTGAATTGAAATGAATATTTATAAATATTTTAAAACAGAAAATTTTTGAGTTTTTTTTGCTGAACTTTGACTTTTGTTCTCTTCTTGGTGATGCAATGGGTTGATGTCCCTCAGGGAAAAGCGCAAACATAAAAATTTCCAGAATCACTGTCTGACTCGGAAAATACACACAAATATCAGAAAAACAGCAAAATCTTTCAATATTACATGACTCAATGTTTCTGTTGTGCACCATCTTTGAATAGAATTCAGAAATACGAGGAAAATAGAACAATAACTAGGATTTTTGATATAAAGTAGTTTAATTTGGAGGGCCAGATTAAATATATTAACGGGCCACATGTGGTCCCCGGGCCATAGTTTGTCCACTCCTGGTGTAAACAGACGGATGATGGGAAATGGGGGTTGGCTTACTCCATTCTAATAGTCCCGCCCACAACTGAGTTGTTGTCCTTCAGAAATAGTGCAATAGGAAATGATGACATAATCATTATTAAAATATGCTTTTGCAATAGATTAAAAGATGATGAGAGTAGTTCTTTAAAGTGTCATAAAAGGCTTCAATTCCATATTAAGATAAACAATCACCAGTGATGCATATAGTTGCATTTGTTTTGACAACCATCTCAAAGTCTTCCAGCATGAGAGGCTGTGAGTCCAAACCAGCCCAAGTATCAAACATATCCTAACGTGTTGTTTCAAAAGTTGCATTTCCACTCCAGCTCGTGATCTCAAGCTGATTTAATCTTGAGGTATTCTCTGAACACTGAGATCTCTTTTTCCTAATGTCTCTGTAACTCTGTGACATTTTTTCAGCAAGGTCACGACATAGAGAGTATGAAAAAGAGAAAGTGATACCTGTTTTTTTTATTTTTGACAGTTCAGACGTACCGCTGGTTTCTGTTATTTATCACCACCTATGTCTGCTGTTGTTCATTTCCTCTTTACTCGTATGCGTGACAAGGAATGACCTTTGAATATGTTTGTTATGTCATTGTTTGCTGAACATTTCCACATAGGGAAATCTAAATGAGAAGCTTACAGTCAGTTTAATTCAAATTTAAGTGTGGTGGAGCATTAAACAAAGTTAAATGTTTATACTGCTGCATAAATACACAGAAACATTATATATTCACTAAATAACCGCTCTGTTAAGTGATCATTCAAAAACACAGTCTATTATCGGAAAAATTAAACAAAAACACCAACTTGAGACCTGATTTACTTTCTTTTTCTGGGTCTAACTCTCAGCAGGAGCCCGGTGGAAAGGTCTGAAGTTCCAGTAATGGGATCTGGAGAGGCAAGGTCTAAACCCCAGGCAGCAAAAACAATCATTTGGCTTCTACTGGGAGTTGAAGGCAGGCTGTCGGCCAATGATAACAACGCCTTGATCAACCAGGAGGGAGGCAGAGAAATGGGGAACACAGTGAGTTGGGAGTGGAAATGTTTATCTCATTTGGGTTGTCTCTGTTGCCTCATCAATGCCTGATTCGAGAGACAGAGGAAGGGGCTCAACCACAAAGTCAACTCTGTGACCTTTTGTTCTGTCACCTGCAGAAATGCACATCCAAAACGCAGAGTGGAACAACCAAACGCTAGAATGCTTCTAGGACTGCCGCTTTCTACTATCCTCATCCATCACATATCCCAAAATGCCTCAGCATGGCGACCTAAATGCAGATTCGGCCAGCAGTTTCACTGATGTCACCATGGGTTCTTATGGGTTAAAATTAAACAGTGACCGGAGGATTTTTTTAACATCGAGTAGTGGCACATTTAGAGGTCACACAGTGAGAGGCGGGTGGCAGGAAGGCAGCAGCTGCCGTCCCACGGCCACCGTACGATTGTTAGAATCGTACTGTAGCAGAGTGCTGCTGACATTGACCCGATGATGACAAGACATCAATCTGGTGATTCTGGCAACCGTGGGTCCAATAATGCACAAAACTCATCATGGCATTGATAGCTCCACAACGTTGATAACACATGCATATTGATGAAATGCGGTTGATATTGAGAAGTATATGAAGAAGACAGAACATTGTGCTTTCTAGGGAGGCATGTTGTCTGAAAATTATAATGTGTTATCAAAATGAACTGCGGTGCAGAATGGCCCACTTTTTATATACTCCTAGGCAACAGGGCGGCTGCCATCCAGACATAGTATGTAGTTGTGTGCAGGTGAAGAGTGTAAGAGATATGTGTGACTGTCATTAATCAGCAGTATGGAGATAATCAGGTAGATCTGTGTCTTCAGTGCCTCTGTCCGCACGGTGAATGTTTCAAAACCTGCGATTTGAGGTCTATCAAATCGCTAGTGTGGCGCGAAAAATGAATTTACGCTGACACTGAACTGCTCAGCTAAAGTTTAATTTGCATTATACGCTGTTCTTACATCCTTTGTTCCAAAGAACGTGAGCATTGATTTAGAGACGTTCACTGCACGGACAGAGGCGCTGTGTAGGCACAGGTCCGCCGCTAAGTTATGGAGTAGTGTGAAAACTGTTTACGAAGTTAAGTGGAAGGTGAGTAGTTTGCTCGCTTAAAACACAATAACTAAGTTGACATGTGTAGCATTACATCAGCTGCATTGAGCATACAGTTAAATGTAACCTAAAGTCACAAAAATGGCACCAAAAAAAAAAACAGCGTAGTAACCAGTAGACTAAAGAGGAGGCACTAATCTATGGCCGGTCCTCCAAAACAGAAAAATATTATGTACCTACACAAACTAATTTTTGTAATTTCGCCCTGCACATGTGCAGTGGGTGTAGGTAGGAACATTTCACAGGTAGGATGGATTTATAGAACATCGGCTGCAACCACCCTGTGGCCGCCCAGCTGTTGCTTAATTTCGTAATGGCGTCATAATCTCCAATGGTTGACAGCCACCTGACTCCTACTTGACTGCTACTCAACTGCCACCTGACTGCTACCTGACTGCTACCTGACTGCTACTCAACTGCCACCTGACTGCTACCTGACTGCTACTCAACTGCCACCTGACTGCTACCTGACTGCTACTCAACTGCCACCTGACTGCTACCTGACTGCTACCTGACTGCCACCTGACTGCCACCTGACTGCCACCTGACTGCTACCTGACTGCTACCTGACTGCTGCCTGACTGCTACCTGACTGCTGCCTGACTGTCCCTGTATCCAATCATGACCACGCCAACAATTCTCATAAACTTTAGTCGGCGGCATGAGATCTTGAAGATTCTGTCGAAGACTCCCCATCAAGCGATGGCAGTTGTATTTGGGATTGTAGCTTTATTGTTAATTGAAAAAAGATAAGTGCATCATGCTCATCATTAATAGATCAATTTGGTATTATTTGGATTTCCAGAACTGAAACCTTCTCCTGCGTTGCAGAATTCTAAATTGGAAACAAAAGGAGGGATACAAATGCACAAAAGAAATAAACACGAAAGCAAACAAATTTATTAATGTCCTGTTTTTTTTTTTTTACTTTTTTCTCCACTGAACAGTTGTGTTTTTGTGTGAGAGTGTAGCTATGTGTTTGTGGGAGTTTATAGTCCACTTAACCGGATTAGAAAAGGCCTCAGTGAGATATTCTGTCTGGTTTCCCTTGAGGCCCTCTGGTGAGGACAGATCCCTGCTGGAGACTGATTTGGTTTGCATGAATCACAGCGTGGGTGTGTGTATGTGTGTGATCCTGTGTGTTTACATACATACATCCGACTTTGCTCGTGCTTGTTTTTTGCTTCACCATCGATTTATCCCTCTTCTACACATTTTCCGCCTTCTATTTATTTTTTCACTTCATTTTTTTTCCACACTAACAAGCATCTTTTTACCCCCAAACCTTATAAACAAGCTTCAAGCTGCAATCTAGGTTGGTCGTGAAAAGTCCTCACCTCTGATTGGCTTAGTCACACTGAGAGCTGCAGTAAAGCCAAAGGGTAATGCACACCTGTGACCACAAAACGGCCACCCACAGAACCACTTATGTGTCATTTAGCACAGCTACTGTTCGAAAAGAGCTAAATATAAAGCAATTTGCCTAAAAAAATGAAACAGAATTATTTGTTGTTAAATGAAAAGTAATTATTTTTTTTTAGCTCGCTCAATATTCAGAAAATGATTAGGTGATTCTTTTTATTTTATATTTTAAATAAACATGTAGCTAGCATTAACACTCAGCTTCATGTCGGCTTTTATTAACTTTCTCCCTTGTGAGTTGTGAAATATCTATGTGGTTTCCATTTTGTCATTAATGGCTTTAATATTGCAAAATACTAAAGTTTGCCTTTGGATCGTACAGGAGGCCTTCTGCAGAAGTTCAGCCGGCTTTTTCGTGCAGCGAAAACAAAGGTTATTAAAAGTTCACCGGTCTGACAGCTTGGTAGAAACGGGTGGTGCTGTGTAAAACCTCAGTGGCCACATGAGCTTAACAGTGTTCCTGAGTACGTGCCAGCGCGTGCATGTCATTTGCAGATGCAAGGACGACCCAGTTAAGTTGCATCCTAGTGCAACACTCGGGTCTTATCTCTCCTCTGGATCTGAAGGGCGTCTAACAGGAGGGGAGGGTAAAGTTTGTGGTTATTTCTGCCTTTTATCACATCGCAGCTGATCCTCCAACCTTAAAATGACCCAAAGGCTGGTCAGAATAGTGTTCTGTTTATTTCTGGTAAGATTTTGAGTATTTTTCCATGCACCAACTAGATAAAAAAGATCTTAAAAAAGATTCTTTTGAGTTATACACTAGTAAACTACAGACATTCAGATACAGAAAGCAGGCTCAATGGTCTTTACGGGGTTTGAGGATCCTGCTCATAGCTTGATACAGAGCTCTCCTGCTCAACACCTGCAGTCTGTTTCTGTTTATTGCACGTGTCAGGTCACAGTGTTCCTGCTGGGACTGTGGCTGCTGACAGGATTTGTCACCGCAGCAGGGACACATCCTGCGGACGGACTGACTCAGGTTCTGGGAGAAAAGTGTACGCTGTTAATTTCATCCAACGGCAAAATGTTAAACCCCCCAATAACACAAAGTATGGAAAAAAGTAACTTAAACTGTCATTTTTTATACATGTTTCCTTTGTTTTAGAATGGAATAAATGTGAAAGCCGATTGCTTCAGAGGAGTTTGTGTTCTTTTCTGTTCTCCTCTTCTCCCCGTCTTCCTGCTCTTCTGGAGCTCGCAGGGTGTTTTGATTTCGCAGCAGCTGAGTGGCAGCCTCGACCCCACCTGACCCCCAGCTCAGCTTCTGCTGATGTCAGCATCTTGCTGCAGATTGGAGCATGCAGTTTTTAAACAAAGACCCAGTCTGGACGCCCCAAGGGGTTGGAGCAGGAGGGAGGGGGGGTCATCCACTTCACTTCTTAAAGGGACCGTGCATCGGCACTAACTAGTTGATGCACTCAAGTTTCTGACTCATTATGGCTGGGTACTTTGAAAATTTTGAACATGCACAGAAGTTTGATTTCTTAGAAATTTGATGAATTGGCAAAAACACTTTTACAAAAAAAAAAAAAAAAAAAAAAAAACGGGTTAGTGTGAGTTATTGTTGGGTCACATTATCTAGCCTGGGCCCCCTTTATTGTAATTGAGGTCTCTCTGGAGTGAGCAACACTCTAATTACCACTTTCTGTTTTTATTCCCACGTGAGTCACATTCCGAATATTTTTCATCACATCTAAAGCTTTAAACCTAGACAGTTTAAAGCTTTAAACCAACAAATTATTCATTAGTATATTTTTTTCTTGCTGTTAACCTTCAGAAATTCCCTATTAAACCAGTTACTTGAACTGGAACAGAACGCTTCGCTACGCCACGATGTGACTGACTCTCCACTTTTGCAAACATGCAAAGTTTACAGCTGTGTTAATGCGCCTTAGCGTTTGTGTGCTTTTGCATGCTTGTGATTTGTGCTTGTGGTCAGTCAGCAGATGGAAAGCATTAGGCAGACTCTCCCTGGCGTCGGCACAAATACTGATACATAACATTCAGAAATAAGCAGTTTAAAAGACACAGAAACAAGTGAGAGACCATGCCCAGAGAGGGTCAGCTTGGTTTGGTCAGGGTAAACATTCCATACAAATCTCATGTGGACTGAAGTCATAGAGCTGCGTGTCGTCTGCACCTGACCTAACTTTACTGCCTCTGTATGCTGCCCCTGGTCGAGTGTGTTTTGTGTGGAGGTTTTGTGTGTACAGCTGGGTTAACCATTTGTGGCTCCATACCCGAATCATCAAATGTCTCTTGGCTGGCCTCAAGGTTTTTAAGGGAACACAATCTACAAACTCCAGTCTGTGCTACTAAAAAGAACATCCCAAAATACACTAATCTAGTTCATTAAAGACAACAGGAGTGAATCCTCAAGGGCTTTGCTATCACAGACTATTTATTATTTGTTTGGTTCAAGTTAAGGCTAACTCTTGCAAATTCAATTAAACCCAGAATCATTTTTCTCACAGAAAACCTTCTTCTTTCATTACCCTGGCAGCAAAACAGGCTAAGAGGTCTCAGATAGCACTAATAGCATTAGCGCTGTTCAAGGCCTTCCAAAGCAAAATGAAACACATCAGTCAAATTCACTCCACTCACATTTTTGCTCTTTCAAATTTAATCAGTCACACAGGATGACTTAAGGACCTGCTACTGAAGTGCAATGCTAGTATTACACAGATGTCTGCAAAACACATAAGAACTCTTTATCTAACACTGGCGCCATTATCTGTTAAGCCACACTGCACTGCTGATCATCTCATCATGAGATTCATATTAGGTTCTGATGAGAATATTTTTGAGATTTGTGAGTATGGGTATTTGAGGAGGTGTCACAACATCAACACTTTAGATCTATATATAGAACTGGTAGCTTAAAGGGTAACCAAACAGGGAAGTTGGAGGGAAGGTGACTCCGCCCACAGCTAAAATGTGAAAATCCAGTCAGAGGGGTGGGGCTTGGGGGCAGGACTGTTATCATTACTGGAGCTGCAGATCATGATGTGGGACTTAAATGGTTTGACCAATCACAAAACTCAAATGTAATACCTTAATTTAACCTGTAGGGGGCAGCACACTGACGGCTTTGACTACATTTTCAAGAATTAAACAAGTTTATTTTAATTTCTAAAAATTTAGCAATGACCGGACTTTTAAATCTCCATTAGGTTTGGTTGTACTTTCAAAAGTAAAGCTACGTCACACCAGCCTCAGCAACGTGCGTTCAAGCAAATATTTTGAATGATTAAGTCTGTGTAAACGTGCATACATGTGCGTTTCAGGCTGCTGCAGTCACATGTAGCTACGCACATTTTTTAAACCGTTTTCAAGCTCTACAAGCATGCAGTGTTTGACTATAAAATGTGTGTTCAAAGTTAAACAAGGTCAAATTTTGACCAATCAGGGACTATGATTAGGGAGTGAAGTTTGGATGGCTTCCTTATTATTCACGAAAATGCTAACTGTTTGAAAATTGATCATGGAGGAAAAATTAATAACCGCAGTTTGTGCCCAGCCAGATTTACATGACATCAAGTCAAGCGCTAGTAATGCTTAGCAGCAGTCCAGTGTGAACACCATGGGTTAAATGTACGTTCAAGAATGCATGTTTGGCTGGTTCTTGAATCCACATATGATGCGTAATTTAACTCCATTTTGCCAATTTAATTGTTTTGCAGTGAAGTCTACCTCATTCCTTTAGCTATTCCAACCTTTGTGCACAGACTGAGCAAAGGAAAAAAAAAAGCTTCAAATATGATCAGAAAGTTTTGCATCACAGGTTCCTTTTGGAGTGAAAAATTTGAGTAGTTGCATTCAACAATTTATATTTGAAAGATGGAGTTTCTGATGTACACCATTGTGAAATAAATCTGCTATTTTTTTATTTATTACATAATTTATGGCACTTCTGAGATTTTCGTTCCAGACTTTTAATGGCCTTTCTTTAATTAATTTCATCCCCACAAAACACTTTTGTATCATTTGCTTAAGTGTCACATTTCATTCTCAGAGTGAGGATTGTGTTCACCCGTTTGGTTTGTCTTCAGTTTTCTTGCTTCTTGTCTACTTTTAGGTTTTGTGTTTTCCCCCCTGTCACAGTCACACCAGGTTTAAGTATTTATCCACAGCTGCCTTCAGTTAAGTCAATCATCCTCAGTGTATTTCAGTGTCTGGTTTCCAGTTTCTTTGATAAATGCAATCTGCTCAAATTGTCTTTTTTAATATAAGAATATTTTGATATATTTTCCTGCAGTAACAAATGAAGTTGATTACTACTGATATTTTTTGAATCTTTAATGAGAATATTTAGATTACTGTTGATGAATATTATAAATGATTTGTCTATGGATGTTTTTGAAATTCTATTACATCACTGATATTATTGATCTTTTATAACCTGAAACTATATTGATATTTGATTTTAAGTCCTGAACCGGATATTGATTATTCATGTAGAGAAAATGGTATGGTCGAGTCGGGGTGGGATTATATAAGTTCGCTTCCTTCCACCCCCTTTCAAGCGATCTATTTGTGATATTATGTGATGTTATTCCATGTATTATAACCTGATTGCTTGAAATAAACCATTTCATTCATTCATTCATTCATTCATTCATTCATTCATTCATTCATTCATTCATTCATTCATTCATTCATTCATTCATTCATTTCATTCAGTTCACTTCTGTCAGGTCATCTGCTAATGGAACCCTTTTGTTGTTCTTTTTGTTCACAGGTTTGTCATGCTTAGACTATATTTGTTGAAATTTTAATCTTTAAACAAGGCGGGTCTCCTGTCTTTGGAACGTAAACCACATATTCCTGATGTGCAGAGGCTAAAAAAGTTTGAGCGTTGATTGATCATGATTTCATAATGAGGTAAATATGTAAAATTAATTAAATTTTGGTCACTTTCACTGGGTATATTTCAACAATTGTTAGTGTCTTTCTCATTTAAACCAACCTATTAGTGCTGGGTGATATGGAATAAATTGTATATCACGATATAAATTACTTTGTATCACAAAAACGATATATACAACAATTAAGCATATTTTCAGCTGTTCTCACAAAAAAAAAATACTAAAATATAATTTCTTTGACTTTACTTTTTCAAGTAATTCGTAACTGATTTGTAATGAGAAACTTTTTTTTTTAAAGTGCAGAACAATTTTAAGTTTCTTAGTTTTTCGCACAAATGTTCAGCGATAAAAATACAAAAAAAATCATAGAAATGGCATGATAGACACTTTTCTATCGCCCTACAGCCTACAACAAACTGATGAGTAATGTCCCAAATGTAGGCTGCTGTCAATTCATCCATCCATTTTCAGGGAGTCATGGGTTCGCTGGAGCCAGCCAAGATACATTCTGGACACGTTGGCCGTTCGTTTCAGGGCCACTCACCCCCATGCGCACTTATATAAAACCTATCAAACAGGTTTTGAACTGTGGGAGGAAGGTGAAGTGTCTTGAGAAAATCCACACATGCATGATGAGAATATGCACACAGAAGGGTCCCAGCTGGGATTTGAATAAGTGTCTTCTCACTGTGAGGATAACCACTGCCCAGTTCTTGTCAATTTTTATTAAGTCTTTGAGTTTCACCTAAAGACCATCTGGAAACAGAAACATTTGCCTATCTTAACTCTGCCAAACAGCTGTACAAACTTTTTAGAAGAATCTGGTGCTAGCTAACCATGGCTACAGCTAATCCCAAAGTTAGCAAAGATGCTCAAATGCTGTGATAGAACTCAGCTGTAGCAATTAAAACAACTGTATTAACATTAGATGTAACTTTTCAGCTGGTAAACATAAGCTTTGTTTGCTACTAAAAGTGTTTTTTTATGTTTCCTGAAGTAAGAAGCTAAAACTGTTGACTTGTGGGCAGTATTACTGTACATTGATAATATGGGACTAATGCCTCATTCAGGGCAATAGTTATTCAAGAAGACTGACATTTGGCCTTTTGGACCCAGACTTGTTTTTCTAGCCTGCAGGCTATGGCTCATGTACAATACACAAGCCTTACTGTTTAGTCTTTATTTCTTCCCCTTGGCATCGATCCAGGACCAAAAGCTGTCTGAACAGTCACAGAAAAGAAGTCTGTCATACAAACTAATCTCAGAGGAGGCCATTTTGGATTCTAATGAGCTGCTTGTAAACACTCTAGTTCCTGTCTCTCTTTCCCACATTTTTACAATGGTAGGTCCAAAGTCGAATTAAAGAGATGATGATTAGAGGGCATTCAAAGGAAAAAAAAAGTTTGAAAAAGTTAGTGGTCATTTCCCTTTGCAAGTTTCTGATGTGTTTGTTTTCAAAATTTCCAAGGAGGAACCAGGAAGTTCAGTTTAATTTATGGTGAAATACACAACTGAAATAAGATTGCATTTCCTCAGATGTTTTTGTAATAATAAGAAGTAAAAATTTCACACCTGCAATAAAATATAATGAATCCACACAAGAATATGGCAATTCACACCACTTCTTATATCAGATTCACAAAGGATCTATCAGATAAATTAAGTAGAGGAGTTTTCCAAATATTATTTAGGTAGTTCAGAAAGGCTATCTCCATGCTCCCTTCTTATATCAACTAAATCCTCATGAGAAAAAAGATAATTTACGATATAGTATTTCCAAAGAGGATCAAACTGAAATGTACCTGTTTATATTCTAAGACATATCAGATACAAAAATTTCAGGCTGGAATTTTATGTTTCTTTGTTTTTTAAACACTAACCAGACTTCAGAATAAGACTTGGAGGATGTGCTCATCAAGATGAGTGTGGCCTTTAACTATAGAGACTAAACAGAGACTATACAGCCCCAGGTGTGTTAAAGGACTACAGAAACAAATGGTCTTAAAGAAGACCACAAATATGAACCAACAGAACCATCAAACTCTACGGTTTCTGAGTTTATGAGGCAGAAATGTTGTTTGAATGAACTCTGATTACCTGCTAACAACTTGTATTGACAAGCACAAAATACGATCAAAATGATGGACTAAAGCAGTCATCCAATTAGCGATGTCTCATAGTACCTACCTTTACTTGTGCATGTGTTTCGTTTTTTAAAATTTCATTTTGATTTCTGGAAGAACTTTTGTTTTCCGAAATGTTTTTTTTTTTTATGTTGAAACTGGAAAAGGCACTGCGAGTCATTGCTGATTGGATGATGACCCTTGTGCATCAACTCAACTGAAAGCTATTTGCCATGAAGCAACCCTGGAGATGATCAACCAATCAGTGATGCCCCATAATACATACATATTCAGGTTTCTCAATGTATTTTGTTTTCCTTTTTTTTGTTGTTCCAAAACATTTTGTTGTTTTTGACATTTTAGTTTCTGGGATTTTGTTTTGTTTTCTAAAATGTAATGCTGCTTTACATTTTTTTGTTTTGCTTTTGTAATTGTCGTTGTGATGTCAAAATAGCCAATTGTATTATTTCCTGTTCGCATGATTTATTTAGAAATGTACTGTGAGCATTTAATAGTGAATTATGAGTAGCATTTTATGTAAACCCAGATTAAATGACATTTTTTACTGACAGATTTTTATTTGATAGATTTATTAGTTTTACCTCACTTGCCTTCAGTGCAAAGTCTTGTTTGTGCCTGCCTGCATCACTGAGCGCTCTCATCCTGACCTGATCTTCTGTTTAATCTGAGCCTGCTTCGTCTGCCGCCTGCCCCGACCCTCGCATGGACCCTGACAACTTTGGTTGTTTTCTGATGCCCTCATGCTCTTTTTTGACCTCTGCCGCCCCGACCCTGATTTAGCTTTGTGGACTTAAAGCCGTACATCACTCCGGTTAGTTTTGCCAAATAAACCGGCTGCATTTGGATCCAGCTGTCTGTCTGTTTGTGACATCACCAAATATGGCTTATTCAAAAAAGTTCAAACACCCCTACTTTAAAGTTTCACATAACTTTTGAAAGATCAATACAAAATCACATTAAAGTTTTGTTGGTTAACAGAATTTAGCAAGAATAATTATGTTTCTTAAGAAAATAGACAGCAGTGATCCGGTGACATTTATGGACATGTTTTCTTTTTTGGTTTACATTTTTTTTTTTGCAAGAAAAAAAGTCAGATTTCTACCTCAATTTGTCATGAAAGTTTTGATAATGGTAAAGTGATTTTTCTTTTTTAAGTAGCACCAAATCAACCCCTTCAAGGCGAAAAGTGTCACAGTTAGATTCACCCATCCACACACCACTGGCAATTGAACTGCCATGCAAGGTGCTAATTGAGCCACTGGGAGCAATGTGGGGTTTAGTGGGTTGCCCAGAGGTGCTTTGACACACATGGGTGGACAAAGCAAGAATCAAATATAAGAAATAAAATGGAAAAAAAAACCTGCAATCAGAAGTTAATTGTTTTGCTTCTCCCTTAAAGAGCATATATCTGTTTAATGCATGACTCTGTGGACTTGGAGCTACTTCCTGCTTTTATGGTCATAATTCTGTTTTTGTGGGACTTTATTGTCTCCAATCTCCATATGAACACAATTACTATAATGAGCATCTTATAGAGGGAGTTGCTACCAGGTGGCAATTAAATAGCAGAAGTGGTAACCACAATGTGACATTGCAGAGACAAATGGGTGAAAACACACACACATGTGTGTGTACAAGCCAGAACGATTAAATCTGTAAGTACAGTTAGCAGTCTCAAAGTCAGAGTCGTGTCTTGACTTGTTCCCCGACCTCAGTAGTGAGAAACAGCTCGCGGCACGGAACCACACTGTAATAAGCTGAAACTCTGACATGCTGCATCAGCTACAACCTTATTGCTGCCAGCGATCATTTGAGTGCATCTAATAAAAGAAGAAAACACCATGAAAGCTTTTATTTTCAAAGGTACCCACTTGTAATGAGCTTACAAACAGAACTCTTAAAAGAGACTTGTGTGACTGACCTGCACTGCTTGAAATTGGTTTGTCTTTCGGACTTTGGTTTGCCCCTCTGTTTTCGTCCTGGTGTGACATAAAAGGCCAGCCACTTCAGAGAGCTGGTTGAGCTTTTAACTGCAGTATGTGCCTTCTGAGACCTCCACTCACTGACAGAGCGCTGAGAACAAAGCGCACTATCCAGTCAGCAGCCGCTGGAAACATTAAGATGGAGTGTGTGTACGTGTTCTTGTGAGTGGTGTCTGTGTGTGAAAGAAAGTACGGCAGGCTTGATAAAGTCACAGAGATGTCACTGTTCTAATGCCGATATGACATTATCACAGATTCATGTTTTTCTGGTTTAGAAAACAACACATTTTAAAAAGGTTGACTGTAGAATGACCCGGCTGTAGCCATCCATCTTACTTAGTTTCAATGTCATGTTGATTTTGCTACAGATGGAGACCTTTAATACAAATGGCAGATATTCTCTAGCATCAACAATAGATTCTGTAAGGCAAAGTTGTGTCCTGAAGTGGGAAGGACAGATGTGACAAGAGTTTATTCAACCTAAATCAACACAATTCCAAAAAAGGCAAGATTGAGTTACAGTAAAAATTTACTCATTACTTAATTCACCTGGAAATCAAAATATCACAACCGTAAAAATGAGTGAGATTGGAGCTCAAAATCAAAACTTCTGTTTCTTTGTAAAAAAAACAAAACTCCTCCCTCTCTGCTCCAAATGTGATTCGCACACAGAGGCGGCCAGCTCCGATGTTAATCAATGGTGCAGGCGCTCTCTGAGGCGAATTGAAACCCCGCGGTGCGATATGAGCGACCACCGCGGCGTGAATGTCTGCCAGCAGCTTGACTTGAGCGGCGAGACGCGAATTTGGCGGCACGGCCAAAATGTAAACACCTGAAGTTTAACAGGTCGCTGCGTCGCATCAACCAATCAGGAACTCAGTTTAGGGCATGTGACGTTTTCAGTGACGGGTAGAAAACCAGTCCAAAGCGAGGGTTTTGGCTCTGGCCTTATTGAGAATTTCAGTAAAAGGATAAAGGTCTCCTAATTTTGTTTTCTCCCCTCGGATTAAGACGAGACCACGAGACTTCAAGCTCAGCCACAGAGACACACAAACACAGTGGAAGCGGCTGTCATATAGACACAGCCCCCTGTACCGGGAAAATCTTTTAATAGTTATAACCCAAACATGGAGACACGATTACCGATGTTTTTGTAGAATTCTTCACAATAAACAAACCTTATTACTTGACGTTTTATGTGTCTTCCATTCATTCTAAGTGAAATATAACACAGACAGAGCTGATCCCTGGCATCAGAAACACGCGGCGAAGAAGAGGGGCGGGGCACACGAATCTGTCATACAAATTGCTTTCGGTGTGAAAGCACCAAGTTGGGAAATTTGGTGAAATATTTAGGGGTTTTAGCTTAATTGCACTTTGGATTTGACATTTAATTTAAAAAATATATGTATCATAAACATTTTTGACACCTAACTCTACAGAAGTCACAGGATCCATCTTAGTCTAATGGGTTCTGTTTGCAGAACTCTGACCAAAATTCAGAATATTTGGTGGAAACCATAAATATGACAACATGTATATTGATATTTTAGTATGAAATCCTAATCATTTAACTTTTCTTTTTTTCTGTCTTGAAAGCAATTAGTGATCCTTTGTCAATAATTTCCTAAATATAGTAAATTTTTTGAGTTTGTGTGAATTCCTCTTTCATTAATAGAATCAAATGTTCATCTGTTTTCATGAAAAGGTTCACATAACCACGGTGAAACATAAAAGCTAAACTGACTAAGCTGACTACAAAGTCACTTCACACACAGAAAGTTTGGGTTCATTCTGTCTAATTTGTCTTTTTTGCTTTTATGTTATCCTTGGCCGGGACGCAAACACGTCTTCAAAGGGAGCTTTTGACCCCAATTTTCCCTCCCTTCACCTAAGCACCCCCACACACACATGCACACTCCTTGCCAAGTCACAGTTTTTACATTTCATTGAAGGTGGGCAATTCAAAGACTTCTGTTAGCCACAGTGACCTGGCCTGACCACGATGACTGAAGAGCCGTCTCTTTAAACAAACAGCGCTCCGAGCTGTGATTCTGCAGGTCACCTGGCTGACCGCAGCCCAAAGGGAGGAGAGGAGGATGACAAAGAGGAGTTAGGGTTACGAGTTTATAGGTTCCCTCCTCTCGCACCTGTAGTGGTGCAATTTCCTTTGTGCCGATCATATTTCTGCCCTCCTGTCTTTCCCAGACATGCAGCCCTCTTCTCACTGCCTCCCTCCTCCTCTTCTCGTCATCCTTCTCTCTTCGGCTCATCTGGGCAGCATTAGCGGGGCTGCTGACACTCGTGACTCTGATGGGTGTTCGGCCGTGTGGAGACGTGTTGTGTGTGCCAATGGAAAATTCTCCTCGCCGCTGAAAACCGAAAGCCTCATAACCAGACCGCTGCGGTGTTGCCACCTGGCACGGCCTGGCGCAGCGGGGAGATGGACCTTTGAGGGGACTCGCGAAGAAAGTCGAGAAACATAAAAGGCAAAATTGGAGTTGATGGCTTGAGACTGAGCTGACAAGGTGGATCAAGGCCCGTCGATCCGGTTGACACATTACTCCGCCGACAAGCCCAGCTGCTTAAACAGCTCAAACCTGCGCTCAGAGCAAATTGGCCGTCCTCTCAGTCAGAGCAGCTCGACTCAGATCTGTGGACCGCACTGATACCTGAGGCGAGTTTGGCCAAGGAGCCGCCTCCCTTCGAGCCTGCTCCTCTAAATTATAGCTTTGCCCCGTTCCTGGTGCCTGAGGCCAAGTGTGTGTGTGCAAATGCAGTGGCTTACGTTTTGCTCCTGCACGTAAACACAAATACATGCAGCAACAGATACAGAGAAACACAGAACGGCAAATCCCACCGCCATCCCTACCCCTCCACTTATCTCTGAACGGACTGTTCCAGATTAGCAGTTTTTGCGGCCTTGAGCAACACCCCCCATAGGAGGAAAAAAAAGCCCTGTGCTGTAATTATCCCATAATAAGCTGCAAGCAGTAAATGTTTAGAGCTCGACTGTCACATATTCTTTAAGGAAGAGGCAACAGTCAGCAGACAGCTGCCTGTACTTCACTATTGTGTCATTCTGTGGAAGTGTGGAATATGAAGGAGTCTCCGTATGTTTTCCAAAAATCTAAGTAAAGAGATAGTCTGATAATAAAAAAATCAATATGTTCTGACATTTTTATGAAGAAAATTAAGCTTAACATTGAATTTCTGTGTTTCTTTAGTCAAGTCATTGTTAAAGAGGGGAAGATAAAAAAAAAAGGAGTTTGAAAAATAACTTATTTGTGACGTCATGGGCGGACCACAAGCTCTTGCTCCACAAGGGGGAAGGAAGGAGAAAGAGGGGCGGGGTTGCTTTGATTTTAGCTAATCCTATTTAAAAAAGCCCTAGGGACACTTTGAAAACAGCTCAAAAGATGATCAAAGTGAATTTTTAAAGACCTACTTCAATGAAAAGCTTGTTTTTTTTAGGTTTTTAACATGTTCTTGTAGCATTTTCTTGTGATGGAGGACGTATATAGAATAATTTAAGATAAAAACTGCATTTCTATGGAGACAATATAGTATCATCCGATTTTTGTGTGCGTAATTCTTGATTTGTAACCTATACAATACATTTTGTGTTTACTTTGTGTACTTGTGGTGGTTGAGCCTCAAATCACCACCACATAGGTGTTAGTATTTTCTTTTTCTTTAAAACATTTACTTTGTTTACTTAAAATAAATGATATGGGTGCACACATTTGATTTATTTTAAGTGAAAATACAGTTAATTTACTTTTTGTTCTTCTGAGTTTCAAATCAGGTGCTCCACATCCACCATAATCAGTGGAGGAGGTTGGGATATTCCACCGGCAAGACTGCAGGGATTCCCAACACTCCTACTGGACTTTATTTTTTGTTTCTTTGAATGTAAAATATTTAGTTTATTCTTTGAAGACAAATTTGATTATTTAGATGTTTGTTTAGTTTGTATTTTCTGTTTTTCTGTCGTTTCATTTGTTAGAGTTTGTGGTTAGTCTGTTTCTCCCCTCCCTCATGTGTCCATATGGTTTGCCCCTGTCTATATAAGTTTCCCCATTGTGTTAGTAGAGTCTGGTCAGGCCTGCTCAGTCTTGTCTGCTTGTTTATTTTAGTTATGTTATATTTTTCAGTTGAGCCTTAAGTTACTTTTTGTTATTGGAAACAAATGTACTGGTTTTACTAACTTTTACAAAAAAAAAAAAAGTAACACACAAAAAAAAGGAAAATAAAACCTCTTGCAAGAAAAAACTCCCAATGTCCACTGACTAATTGTGAACCTTCACAGTACTTAACAAAAAAAAAATAAAATTTACACACAACTGAAAATTGTGAAACTAACTACACACTTAAATCTTTATAAGGTACGCACAAATTGCTTGTTTCGCACACAGAAAACCACATTTATGTACAAATCTGACGTGAAACTCTTTTTACATCCACAAGATTTGTGTGAAAGTGATGCGTTTAAATGCTGTTAGAATGCTGAGTCATCAGTTTTCTTATCAGCCGCTTTGAACTCGTGAATAATATCTGGTGAAAATTTTCTTAAAGACGTGTGCCCGATAATTAATGTAAAAAAAAGTCTAAATCTGCGATCCATATAAACATATAAGATAAAAATTCTGCTGTCTAAAGGTTTATGACTCAGCTGCTGCCATAGGCGGGTCAAGTCTTCCTGCTTCACTCCAATTCTAAATCCTTATTTTAGGGACAAATTCATTCAAATACATTCTTATTTATCTTATCAGAGCAGCCATCTGGCTCAACTGTATGGCTGCATAGCTCTGATATTGCTACGTTTTTTTGTTTTGTTTTTTTTTTCTTATGCTAACGTTAGCTAATGTTGTGTAGGTCTGTAAGCTAATGGAAGAGAAAGGAATGCTGGGATATCGACATAGATTCAGTTCTTTCCACAACCCAGAGGAAAATTTCTAATATGTCTCAAAATATAACACTTTTTTGGGGGCTAAATAGCTGTGGAGGGAATTTAAACATTTAGGTGTTGAACTACTTTTCTGCAATAGGAGTTAATGTCTTTTTTCATTGACACGACTTGCTTGTAAATTTTTCCTGACAAGAACAATCAAGCATCAAGTCTTTTCAACATCTGTCAAACCAAAAAAAAGGAGCTTCAGAAGTTCAACTCCACCTCCAGCTGTTTTTCATTTGTTCAAGCATTATTACTGTAAATATAAACGTCAGCACAGCAAAATATATGCCGTACAGTCTCGCTCCACTAAAATTGCTCCTCCGGTTACAAAAGCGTTTGGCGTTATAATCAGTTATTTTAAAATGACTTGAGGTGAAACAGCTTCTGCTGGTGGTTTTTATTTTTTTTTCTTCCACAGTGAAGTGAGAGCCAGCAGCTGCATGTTTTACAGTGATGATTTCACATGGCAAATTACCTGAAACCCATTAAAGTCTGAGCTGTGATTTGGTTGGAGGTTACATATTGAGGAAGATTGAAAATATTTTTATACCTCGCTCCACTGATCTTTGTACTGTAAACTATGTGGTTTTTATACCATTAGATAATTACCGGAAAAAGTATTACCTAGATACTAATTGGAATCACATTAAAATAACATCAAAAACGTATCAAGAAAATTATTTTTTTCATGGTTTAAACCAGTTCCGTTTTTGTTTTGATCAATCCACAACTAATTACACAGTAAGACTGTTTTATAAAAGTATCATATTGTATATTTTTAATATCAGACAGAGATAAGAACAATGATTCTTGCTGGGCTTTCTTTTAAATTCTTACTTTCTATTTTGTGTGTAGAGAAAGCGCTGTGGGGACACTGTCCCTCCATGTTTTATGATTACAAATACAAGGAAGTATCATTGTATCCTTTTTTTTTAACACAGCATAGACTTTGACTAAGAAATATAACGTAGTTTTGTAACTAAAACTTCTATGTTAATGCATCAGAATCCACTCAAATACTCTCCATCTCACCTTTACTTTCATTAGGGAAATTTCTTTGGCATGTCTGCTCTCACCAGTTTGTCGGTATTTTCTCATGTTGGGGTTTACTTTTTTAAAACGAAGGATTAGAGATAAGGAAAAGGCTGTAAAGTTTAGGTTTTTATTATTAGAATTCCCAATATGATTAAAATTGTGTTTTTGGTGTTTTTAACATGTTCTTGTAGCATTTTTTATTTCATGATGGAGGACATGTATGAAGAAAATTAAGCTTAAAATTGCAGATTTTAGTGTTTCTTTGTTCCAATCGTTGTGAATCAGGAGCAGATGAAAAAATGCTGATGAAAAAGCATTTTTGTAGTTTAATTTGATTTTTATATTGTTTTTGGTCTTATTGCCCTCTTTGGTACAGAAGAAACATCCTAGAGTCATCCATGATTGTCATGTACACATTCAGTTACCAGAAATCTATTCAAGTGTCATGCCATGAGTTTTGTCATGTACTTTTTTTAAATACATGTTTAAGTTACTGTCAGCAAACCTGGTCTCTTGCATTATGGGTCCTCCACCATCGGTTCCAAAAAAAACACTAGGAGCACCACAAGCTCTTTGCTCTGCTCCATTCTGATTCATCCACCTGCAGACAAATAGATCCCTGTATGCTTTCCTCGTTCAAGTTTGAATCTGGTTCATAATTATACGGCTAGATAGCTCCAATATTGCTCGCCACTTTTGTTACACTCGTAATAAACAGAACTCTGTTATGGGCTAATATCCAATGAACAACTACCACTCTGCAGAAAGTAAGTTCTAGAAAACAACACAGTTTTGTTATTTTGGCTAAAACAGGCATAGTCATAATTAAAAGACCACTTGAATCGCTTTTACAATAGATCAAAAGATGATCAGAGTGTGACTTTAAGGGGGAAGAGAGAAAATCCATGCATTATTTTATATGTACAAAGGAACATATAAAACTGGTCTGCATTCAGCTTCTATGCTCCACAGATCTGGAACAGACTTCCAGAAAACCTTAGATCAGCTGAAACACTCGGTGTATTCAATCCAGGTTAAAGACTCACCTGTTCTCAGCTGCATTTGACTAATATATTCAAAAGTTTACATCCGCACTGTTTATCTATGCTTGATTTAAATTAAGTTCTTTTTTTACTTTCTTTTTATTTTATTTGAATGATCACACTTTTACTATTTCTCGTGATTGTTTCTTTTAATGTTTTATGTAAAGCACTTGTTTCTGTCCATGAAATGTCACGTACGAATAAACTTGCCTTGCCTGCTGTTGATAATTGTTTTCTGTTACATGTAGAAATTTGAAGAAGTAGCAGATGAACTTTATTTATTAGGTATCGTTTATAAAATTAAAATCCATGAAATAAATTTCTGGTTTTATTACCATTCTACTCTTTGTCTCCCATCAGGGACAACTAAAATAATATTATAGTTGAAGTAAGTTCATTTTAAGGTCTGATGTAAATTAAAAAAAATTGTGCCAAATAGATTCTGCCTCTTTGACTTCTGAGTTTCTGTCCTAAAAAGTAAATCAAAATCTCTGCACTTTGTCTCCGTTCACTTTTAGTTTATAATTTCCAAAACTTGGCTAGCAGTAAGTACTTTTCTGTACTCTTTTTTTAGATGAAGTCCTAAATCTTCCGACTCTTTTGGACGTGTCAACAAGAGAAGCACGGGAAGACTTAGTGTATGAGAAATGGGAAGAAAATGAAATAGATAAAAGCAGGGAGATGTCACAGACAGAGACAGAGAGAGTGTGTGTGTCAGTGTGCTCCAGCTCTGGCGTCTTTGATGTTGGCCAAGTAGTGCCCACATGTCCTGCCCCTCACTGCCAGGAAATTACAACTCCGTCCCCCCGGAGCCCTGCTGACTGCCAGGAGAAACCCTTTGTTTGATGTTCTAAAAGAAAGATCTCCAATGCAATTTTAGCCTTTCATCTCTTCTCTTCACTGTTGTCTGTGGTTCCTCCAGACTCCAAGAAAGCCACCAACATTTTCATAAATCAAAACTAAAACTATACTGTTCTCTGCTCTAAACTAAACAACTTGTAATAGATAGACACATAAGAGGCAGGGAGTGTGTGAACCATCCTTCCATGTTATCTTCACACAACCAGCGATGGCAGTTTGTGTGATGCATTCACCTCTCACTGGTCCTCGAGCTTTATTTTGTTGGCTTTTTGTTCTTTTAATAATTTCTGAGCTTTTTAAAGATAATCTGCTTCATATCTGTGTTTTTAGGGTCACACACATGTTTTGTTGATAAATGAGCATCAGCATCAATTTCTGCTTGTTTACATGATACAACTCATCTGTCTGTCGAGTGTCTGACACATTTTGACCACAATTATCTTAGGTGAGAGCTTTTCTCAAAACTTTTCTCTGAAACAACATTTTGTGGCTTCTAATTCAGTTATGAAAAATCTATCCACTATAAACAGAGAGAATTGGTCTCACACCGATCATCTTTGATCTATTTTCAAAGTCTCCCCAGTGGTCTTTTAATTATTATAAATTTTAGACAAAATAAAAAAACTAATTTTCCAAAAAGTATTTTGAGCTGAGGGTGTGGAACAACCCCACCCCGACTTCCCATCATCCATCTGTTTGCACTCTATCCTACAGTGCCTCACCACCCCCACCTAATAATATGATTATGGAGGCTGAGAGATCAGTTAGACTGACTTCTAATATAACAGGATAAAATAACTAAGAATAAAACAGCCAGACAACAAAACACAAAAGCCACACCTAAACCCTGATCCCAACAGACCGGCAAAGGGAACGGCATCTCACATTTCCTTGCGCTTGCAGATCTGACAACAGGCCCAACGTGTCTGTGACCATCACTACAATATTAACTACAATATTAACTACAAATCCCATCATGCAGTGCTTCAGCTGCTTTTCCAAACCTTAGTGTAGCTAGTATAGGCAATCTTATGTAATAAATAATTTAATTTTGACAGCATATATATTAAGGAGAGCAAAATCTTTTGGGATATTAATAAATTAATTATTTATATAAGATTACATACAAGTAAAGAAATTTTAGAGTTTTTTTTTCTTTATACATTTACTTTATTTCTGAATTTTAAAATTTTTACAGAAAACATTCTTATGGAGAGCAAAATTTTGAAAGTTGTTTAAGTTTTAAGTTGATTTATTTTGGAATAATATTCCTGTTTATTTCATATTTAAGTTACAAAAAAGTAACATTTTTACAGTTTAAAAGTTTATGTTTTTTTATGTGTTCAATAAATGTTATCTATCTTTTGGCCCGTGACCTAAAGTTTGTTTTGTATTTTGGCTCTCTGTGTGATTTAGTCTGACCCTCCTGACCTACATGGACGTGGATGCATCAGAATGGAGCAGAGCAGGGAGCTTGTGCCCCGCCCATCGGATTTTCTACATCACAAAAAAAAAACCTCTTTATTAAATGCCATTTTGCCATCTGCTCCTCATTCAAAATGATTTAAACAAAGAAATCTGTGTCTTTATATGGAAGTATAAAGGCCACAAGAACATGTCATGAACACAATTTTCATTGCAGTGGATCTTTAAATTTTATTATTTACTCAGATACGTGTGGCAAAAATAGAAGAAAAACATAAAATGAAGTGTATAAAGAACCTGGTCTGAAAATGATTAACCATCTTTTACAGTCAAAGCAAAGAACACTGATCTGTTATATAACTATACTTTAACTATTTGGATTCAATAATGCAAAACACACTTTAATAAGACTTTTGGTTTTTTTTAACACTTCCATTCCTACTTCCTTTGGACAGGATCGCCAATAAAAAAACCCTCCGTCCTGAGAGTTTATTACTGGATTGCATTATTGACTAAACCTGGTAGTGTTTATGTTCATTAAAAGTAAATTTATTCTTTCCTTTTAATAAGTTTGTTTGGATCGTTTTCTGGCTGATGTGACACTTAACATCTGCCTTGTTTTTTTTGTTTTTTAACTTTAAAAAAAAAAAAAAAAAAAAAAGCCCATTTGGCAGAAGATTTCATTTGGATTTAACAGCCAGAAATGTGCCTCTCCAGATTCATCAGCTGGTTGATGCAGGTACAAACAGCTGTTTTGTGTTGCCCCTCGGTTGCTCTTAGCTTTATTAATCAGCTCTCAGTTCACCTCGACGATTTATAAAATAGTAACACTTGAACAGGGAGGTAATAGATGTCAACTGCAGAGCCAGCTGGGGCAGGAAGGGTACAGGGGGGGTGGGTTCTTTTCACACAGTTAGATTAATGTTCAACAGGCTGTTGTGGTGAGGAGTATTGCCCTTTAAGTGAGCCACAGCTTTTCTCTGCCCACTTGTCAGTGACTGGCTTTTGCCTCAGCTGTGATGCTGATTATTCCAACACTTTTCTAACTTTATTCCTTGTTTGGTTTTATTTTTCTGATGTGACTAAGAAAATAACAACCATGACTAAAGCGTGCTCGGTTTGTTTGGAAACGAAGGAGACCTTTTCTGACATCAGAGCAATGAAACCACAACTGTTGACAGTGTTTTTGCTGAGGGACCCGGGCTTGTCTTGTGCAGCTGGATCTCATGAGCTTGTTTGCAACAGTCTGGGTGACCCTGGTGAGCATGAGGCTTCCCGCTAAGGGGCCTTGATAGTCTCTTTTGTGGCTCCACGGGAATAAACCTGCATATGTCAGACTAATTGTACCCAAGAATAACTTAGTTTTGGGCACTAAAAGTGCAGGGACAGAGCTGGTGTGTACAAATCCCAACAAACAGAGCAATTAGCAGGTCAGTGAGATCGCTGATGAGCAGTCATTTTTGCCTGAAACATACTTTGACACATCAAGTAGGCTGCTCTTAATAATAATTTATTCACTTGTTGATTTCTTATCCCTATGATGAAACATCAAAGAGAAAAAACTTAAGCCACATTGTCTTGAACATGGCTGTGATTTCCACAGGAACAATAAAGGCACCACAAAAGTTTTCTTTTGTGATAATAGTACGTGATGCATAACGACAAAATGCTTCTCGTTTTTCCTCACATTTCTCTTCACAAAGTCCCCGACGCATGACTTCCCAAATGTTTAAATATTGTTTTGTTTTCTATAGCTGCAGAGATGTGGTTCTCAGGTCAGGCGGAGACACTTGCGCTCGCGGGTGATAATCTCACTCTGTCACAGGTGCATCTCCCTGGAGTATGTGCGGTTTTACAGACGACTCACACAGCTGTGTGTGTTTGCATTCACTCTGTAACACAAAGACAACAGCTGCCGGAGTTTCACAAAGACGCAGCGGAGCAGTTCAAGTGACCAAGTTGGTTTTGAAAGCTTGTGGGGAAAAGTGTAAGTAGTAGTTTCAGTCCTGAAGTTTGTGTGAAGGATTGGCCGTGTGATTCATCTGTGTTCAAGAGTGTTGTGTAACTCTGAGGAAACAGTTGATTTACTGTGTGTGAGAGAAAAAAAATACTCACACTCTGTTCAAAAATCCCTTTTACATAACAGTAGTAAATTCATGTCTTGTTAAGAAAAAATTAAATTACATATCATCTCAGAAAAAAGGGTTGGGATTTCCAAAGTCCAACAGTCAGAACCTTTATTCACCAGAAGCAAGGAAAAAAATATTTATTTTGTTTTTTCAATAATCCAGATTCTTCCCACAGTCTAAAAAAAAGCTTCATAACTTAATAGAAGATTCTAGGCGTGACTGTCCAGGCTGTACCCCACCTTCACCCAGCAGGAGCTGGGATAGGCCCCAGCAACCTCATTACCCCAAAAGGGATTCAGCATGGATGGATGCTAACAAAATTCAACGTTTATAGCAAAAAAAAGTGCATGTTTATTGATGTTTA
The DNA here is from genome assembly GCA_003999625.1 of Oryzias javanicus. Classification (NCBI taxonomy): domain Eukaryota; kingdom Metazoa; phylum Chordata; class Actinopteri; order Beloniformes; family Adrianichthyidae; genus Oryzias; species Oryzias javanicus. Next base: position 9,956,319 of record CM012458.1, read on the forward strand.
AGAGTTAAAATGAATTTCTCGTATTTATATGTTTTTTTAATCCTTTTGAAAAACTAGGAATGCAAATTCATTGATGTTCTAGTTAGAAGTGAATGTATTATTTTAAATGTTTTTTTAATGTTAATTTATCACAAATTACTTTCAGTTGCAATAGATTGGTTACTTGATTGGTAAGATGATGACATCATTTTACATCCAAAAGCTGGGGTTTAGTACATTAATAAAGAACAAAGTAAATTACTCGGAAAACAAAAAAATCTGGAAAAAATCAAATGTCAAATGAAGAACAAACTATGTTGGAGAATTACAGGAACAGCTGGAGGGTCCGCTAACAACAATTGTTCAAATACAGCAGAAGGTGAAGGTTTGGGAAACTAGTTAAAAGACTATTAATGCCAAAGAAGTGTATTAGTTTCACTTTGTTACCTGCAATTTTATGGCTGCATTTTAGATGGATGATTGAGAAGAAACAATCTACACATCAAAACTGTTAAAGGCCTGAAACATAAAATAGAAAAAATCTAAACAATATTTTTGAACACATCATAGTAAATGCTTTCAACACATGAAAACAAAAGGAAAAGTGGGACCTTGCAAAATAAAGAGGACTGAATGGAGAAAAGCTAATAGCTTTATGCCAAGTTTCATAACAGGAGCTTCAATAAACTGCAAAAAAATTACACAAAAGTTTGCAATGCAGCTCATATTCGATAGCAATTTGGCAAAAGATAAGGAATCATTAGATTTGGTAGAGTTTAATTTACTTCAGTAAAAGTAACAACTCAGGTGCAAATACAACGTGTTTTGTTTCGTATAATCATTAAATTAGTACAATTTTACAACAGTTTTCTTTCCCTTATATGCTAAAAATGTTCATCTTTGTCAAACCCTTTATTTTGAATCTTATCCTTCTGAAAAATTATGTGCAACTACAAATGTTTGATGTTCAGATTTTGATTTGATGTCATTCAGCCTTTTTGATGCTTACGCATAGATTTTATTTGACTTAGAGACGAATGGAAACAGCTCTGGGAAGCAGATGAAAAATTGAATGAATGCTCCTTTTATTAAAAAAAAATGTTTAGCTTTAGCTTTGCTTTTTATTTATTTCTAAAAAAAATACTCTTCTTCTTTGAACATGTAGAAAATGCAATAATAGTTTATCCAAATCAAAAGAACAAATGTCAAATTATCATCTTTAAAAAATGAAAACTTGATGAGTTTATGAACACACAGCTGAACATGTTTTTCTTAGTCTGTCCAGAAAAAAAAGACGGTGGTTCGGAGCCACTCAGACCCCCACCCACTGACCTCCTGACCTCTTAAACCCAGGTCCCCCATTAGGCCCCAGAACCTGCAGGTCACTTGCTTGACCTATCCCAGTTTGGCTCAGCAGGCTAATGGCCTGCCACTGTCACTGCCTGCCACAGTCTGACAGCTCTATGAGGCCTTATCACACAGCGCAAACGGGAGCACACAAGCCAGATAGAAGGCATGAGGGGGGGGTTGTTTTTGTGCATCAGGTCTCGGTATGCTTTTGTCTCAAACAGCTCTGACTTCTGTTATACTGCACACACATGCACAGAAGCCGTAGCTTGCAGCCATGAGCACAGAGGGGTTGTGTGTTTACACTCTCTGGAAGCATGAGGAAGCATGTAGCCCACAGAATATTAAAACAAGGGTGACTTTGGTGGTTTCACAAATGGCACTGTAGCAATAGAATTGTGTGTCTGTGTTAAGAGGACTTGTGATGCGGAACAATGGTTCCTCTTCATCTGGTCATGTGGTGTGTGTGTGTGTGTGTGTGTGCGCACGAGCAATTTTGTATGCACTCGTTTGACCGTGTGGGGATGTGTGTGTGAGTGTGTGTCGCTTGCGGTGCAGCTAAGTCACATGAAAATAGGGCTAATGACAGGCTACACTTTACAGCTGGCACAGGCATCCAACCTCTTGCTAAACACACACACACACGTCTGAACATTTAAAGCTGCTAAATGGAGAGATTTTCTCTTGCCTATAAGATGATCTACATTAAAGATTTGTCAGCTACTTTATCATCTATTAAATCTGCAATGGAGTTAATTCAATTAGAGAAATCCAACATTGCAAGTGTTATTTTTTAACTCTATTTTACTATTGCAAAGTGTCTTGAGATTTAGTTCTGCAAGTCTTTGTTTTCATAAAAAAGTAAAAGTGAAATAAAAGAAGTGATGAAGTGATTTAAAAAAGCCCTTTTTACTGAATGGAGGTTGATGAGGGTCAAAAATATCCTCTCAAAACAAGCCCAGCTGGAAACTTTCTGTTGGGAGTTAACATGTTTTCCCTCATGTTGTGTCTGTCTGCGGAGCTTCTCTTGGCGCTCATATTGAGGTCCGTAGAGCTTTTAGGAGTGAGCACGCACGGCTTTTTGTGTTAGTTGTCTGTAAGGAGTTCAGTGACAAACTTGATGAACCAATGGTGGATTTATTTATATATGAGTGACTGTTTACAGAAGCTGCTGAATGTTTTTGACATGGGCTGTTTTGTGAAATTGTTGTTGAATGAAGACAATTAAAGGGTAATAGTTTAGAATGGAGATTTTTGTTAGTGAACTTTGACAGCTTTACATGTCCACGAGACAATAATTTGCATACATTTTGTGTCTGGACTGTATTTGAGAACCGGAGCAAGTGATGTCACTGATGGAAAATGGCTTACTTTCAGTTTCAGTCAAAGTTGATTCATTCGTCGTTTTTCTGCTGTACGGATGGCGCCATGTTGGAAACAGATGGTACATAAATGAGTCGGCATTTCTATAGCAACCACTCTCACCAATCAGGAGTGAGCTACCTAAACTCAAGTTTGGGAGAACCGTTCAAACAAATGTTTTGAGTTTTTGATGTGAGACCACATACTTTCATTGAGGCATCTGATTTGTCAGTTTATAACTTTAATAATTTGCTATAAGGAAATAATATCATGAAAGAAATTAAGAATGCGTTAAAAAAAGGTATAGTAAGAATAGGGATTCTGACAAATAAAATAATTTAGTCATGTTTATTTCTCTTGGAGCTAGCGGGTATTTAGTATTTGGAACGCCATGTGGGAGGGGTCATTCAATCCAGTTCTTCTAACGCCGGGTTCACACCGGACAGGGAAGCGCTGTGAAGCGCTGTTTGCGTGGTTTCCGCTTCGTCTCCAGTTCACACCAGACACGTAGTTTTTCGTGACGGTCGACAGGAGCTTTTGCTCAGCTGTGGTTATTTACAGCTTCTACAGTTAATTTGACATTGTCCATCTTGACTTGTCGCCAACTGCTCTCTACCTTTTGTTGATTGTTTTTAGACGCCCAAAACCGCATACATCCTGGCTCCTTAGTCAGACCACTACGTTGATCTGTGTGCGCGTGTGTGAGTTGCTTTTTTTGTGCGTTGTTTGTGTGTTTATATTCCTCTTTACAGTCTGTTTAGATATAAGAATATAATCACATTTGGCAGTCGCAGTATTTTATTGTGAAAGTTGGCCATATTTTGAAAATTGACCGGATTTTTTTTGTGTATCTTAGCGTAACTTCTTGCCAGGATTGATGCAGATCACTCGCATAAAAAATATACCAGACGGCGAAACGATCACTGCCTGGGGCGAGTTGGAGAACAGCGGTGCTTAGCGTCCAGTGTCAACTACACCTTAGGTTAACAAGCGCGCCAAATGGAGGCGGCCTCCATTCCGCGCCGCTTCACAGCACTTCCTCATCCGGTGTGACCCCGACATAAGCCTAGTTTCCACTAAGAACTACAGGACGTTCTGGTTTAGAATGGTTCAGGCAGTTCAGTTGAGCGTTTCCACTCAAAGTTGGACCATCACGGTGCATGTGAGGTGTAGACGATTGCTCAACTTTGCCTTATAGTAGTGCGATTACAGCAAAACCGAAGCTATCAACAACAACAATGGAGATCATCCAGCAGCTCTTTTTTTTGCTTGACTTTTGGTACTTTGTATATAAAAAACATTTAATATTGTTTGATAGAAGATTATGAGTAGTGAAGATTGAAAATGTTGGCGGTTTCTATTGTCATTATGACCTTCTGCCAGTCAACGGGTTTCGCCATTTGATAACAGTAGCTCCACCCTGACCGGTCCGTTCCATTTTTCTAAGAATCTATACCTAACAGGGTAAAAAAAAAATGGTCTGGTCCGGTTTACTGGGTCTATGTTGTCATGGAAATGACCAAAATACCTTACCATGCTGCTCAGTGGAAACAGGTCCATATACAGTCAAATGTCTAGATCAGCTATGTCCAAATCCAGGCCTCGAGGGCCACCCTCCTGCTGATTTTTCCAGAAACCCTGCCTCATCTGCTGCTGATTACCTGGATCAGGTTTTTAGCCAACAAGGAGCTTCAATGGCTGTATTACAGTTTTTCTCAAATGCTAAAACACTGAGTGCCATTCTCTAAACCAGCTGATCAACTGCTTTAACTCTTTTCTCAAAAACATCACTTTTTGGTCAAAACCTAAAACACAATTTGCAGTTAACACACAATTTGCAAAACTCTAATTCACTCTTTGCAGAACACAAGACATTCTCACTTTTTAAACACAGCTGGCATTTACAACACACAAGAGGCAAAACATTGACACAAAGAGTCAAAACTCAAACTCTGTTCCAACACAACCATCACCATCAACACACAACTGGTCAAAACTGAAAACACTTGTTGCAAATCAACTGCAACGAATATAAGGAAAGTTTTGGAACAACAGAGATGTTTTTCAAAGACTGATAACAGAGAAAGACTCAGACCAAGACCTAGATCCAGATAAAAAAACAAGGTTCTGATGAGATCCAGGTCATAGTTATTGACGTATGTGATTTATGGAATACCATGAGGGAAGCAGGTCAAAAGGTCAACCCTCAACGCAGCTTCAAGTTATTACTATAATCTGTATCATTCATGTACTGTAGAATTTCAACAAGAAAATAACAGAGAAGACTTTCTTGCAATCTGAGACAATATCAGTTTTCACAAAAGTTTACCCATCAGACAGTTCAACACAAATCCCAAATTTGTATCAGTTTTCTTCCACCTTGTTCTTCATTACCCAATTAAAGATTTTTTTTCTATTTGGTATATGAAGAAGAGACAACCATACACTTGACAAAATCTGTTGCAGGCCTTAGACATGGCTTGTGATGACATTTCAGTAGATCATGCAAAATATTTTATTTTTTCCTGCTGTGTGGCTAGAATGAACATGTAAGTGATGTGGATGAAATCTTCTGGTCTGACCCACAGAGAAAAGATGGTGAAGTGCAATAAATATGAACCTGGTTTTACAGTAAGAATTAACTAAATAAAACAAAATCCTGAATACTGTTTTACTCTATTTTTTATTGGAGGGGTGTTACATTTTTTTTTACAAACCATTTTGTGAACAGTGTCAAATGTTTTGTTGTGTAGTGTGTTGTGATTGCTGCAGGTTTGTTAGTTTTGATGACTGAGTCTTCATTATGAACTCAAAGTGAGCTTGCTTTTGACTGAAGAGTCAAGAATTGTGTACATTTAGCTCACATTTTGAAAGTTGTGTTTGGTGTTTTGATGTGTAGTGTGTAGTGTTTGCTGTGTGTGTGTAGGTTTTGACAATAGAGTCTTCATTTTGACCTCAAAGTGAGCTTTTGACTCAAGAGTCAAGAATTTTGTGTGTTTAGCTTTTATTTTGAAAATTGTGTTTGATGTTTGGTTAAATTGGTTAAATGTTTCAGAAAATGTGTTTTAGCATTTGGGAAAAACTGTAAGAGAACTGTTTGGATTTTGCAGGGACCTCTTTATCCACAACAGACACTCCGGTCAGAGAGTAAAAATAAAAATCAAATGTTACTCTTTTGGACATTTTTTTCAATGATTACCTTTTTTATCAGGGTTTTCAAGCAACACATTTAGAAGCCACAACGCAGAGGGCGCTGGTGACCCCAGAAAATGTATAAGACACCGCAGCTAAAGAATAATAGATTTAGCAAAACAAGTGCAGTCGTCCAGTTACTCTTTAATGTTTTTTAGCATCAATTTCTAAATGGATGATTTTGTTTTTGAATCCCTAAACTCAAGTATTTGTTTAGACACGTCACTGGTAGTGATCTCCACTGAGACAGAGAGACTTTTAACACTGAAGAAAGAAAAGGAAGACTTCAGCAAACAGGTTATTCATCTGTTTCTTCAGAAGAAGAAGCACACAGATTTCATTCATAAGTAAAAGTAAGTCAGTAACAACAATTTTGGTGATTTTTTTTTTTTTATGCTACACTTTGTAAACAAGAAAAAATGCGTAAATTAAATTTTAAACAACACTTTATCTGTTAAATGGTTAATAAGCTGCTCTGTAGGCAGTGTTGCCAGATAGTGTCAGAGCTTTCCAGACCTTTGTAAAGTTTGTAAATCTGACTGAGGATGTCAGTGCCTCAGCAGTCGTGAACATCACCGCATGTTTCTGGTAAAGTGGTAAAGTGGTCTCTGTAACAGAAGCATTGTCTCGTTTTCTCAACAAAATAACTTGAATTTATAGTCACATAACTTTAAAAAATACATATTTAACATAAAGATCTAAAGGTTTAAAATATGAACTTACTTCATCAAAAACACTCTCCACTGACTCAAATAGTAGCTTCAATATAAACAAGTTCTCCCGTTTTCCAACATGGACGAACTAGGACCCCTGGAGTGTCCATCAATTTGCCTGAAATAATTACCATTTGTGTCTATTAATACTGGGGGGATTTACAACAAGCTGGTTGGTTAGAAAACATGTAGGACACCAGCCCTCAAAGCCAGGATTTCCACCTACATGAATTCAATTTAGGAGGACATCTTTTTAGTTTCCCCTCATTTTAAAACACAATAACCACATTTGTTTTCTCTGCCAATGTTCTGCCAAGAAAGTGCAACCATAATTTAATTTCCTTCAAACTAAGACACTTCTTTGACAGCTTGGCTGTTTATTTTTATTTCTTTATTCCATTTCCAGAAAAGATTATGCTTTGCTTTCCAACACTGAGTAGTATCCTCTTGCAGTAATTGACCATAATTATTGGAGACGGAGTGATAAGTGCGTCAGGTATCATCAGCTCACCACAGTACATCCCATTAGGATCAAAATGCATTTTTTTTTTTTACAAAACTCCCCAGACAACTCTTCTGTCCTGACTGTGTGTAGCTGATAAAGTTTGCTTTGGCTTTGTTTTCACAGGCCTCACTTTTATTTGTCTGGTTCTATTTTTACTGTTCGACCTTTCGTCGTGAAGACTGTTGATGCCTGCATGAGGGAATTGTTGAAGTCAGTTCTGGTCTGGTTCATAGCACATATTTACATGCACTCATAAACAAACACGTTGACTTATTTGTGTTAACATGTACACATATGCACAGACTTGAGTGTCCATTGTTCAAGACAGTAATTATGGCCTCGTTGAAGACTTTAGACTAGAGGGGGTTGCTTTCAAGACCTTAATCCCTTGTGTGAGTTTTGGGATTTGGCTGGCAACAGCCTAGTATCCAGGTGATATGTTATATGAGGGAAGTGCAGGTTTCCTGCTGTGTGTGTATGAGCGTATCTAGCCCTTATTGGGAACAGGCCAGCTGACAGCATTTGGCAGCGCCTGCTGAGGCTTTGTGCAAAACTTTTCTTCAGTGAGAGGAGCAAACACAGTGTGTATTTGCTCCCCGCGTCAGACGCAATCCAGCACAACATGGTGTTATTGCAACCAGATGAAGATGGATCGCAACATTTGTATTATTTTATAAAAACATAGGATTTTGTCTGATTTTTTTTTTTTTTTCTCTCACATTTGCTTTTCTAGAGTCTAATTATAGAGTTGGATTAAAGCACCCAGCATGACTCAAGAAGAGCCATCTTATCCTGGATCCTTTTGAAGACGGAGATCCGCTGCTTTAATTACCGGTCTTCATCCATTCAAGTTTCACTCAAATTGCTCCATGGTCACATGATGGGGGGATTAGCTGCCACTCGTGGTCATGGTCGGTTGTTTGAAGATCAGGCAGCCTCTGAAACGCCACTCATACAAGCACACCAACTAACAAAATGCTTCGTCTCATCAGCTTCAGCTTTAAAGCACAGTAAAGTGTTTCATCTGATACAAAACTTTAGCTCAGGTTTGAATCAAAGTGCATGTAAAGACTCCCGCGCAGGTAAGTCGAGCAGATATTCACAAATCCAACCCCTGGTATCGCAAGCATTTTTTTTCTGAAACCAATCAGTTCTTCCTCTGCCACTCTGTGTACTACACATGCAGTCAGCTCACATCAAAAACTGCCAAATATTAAGGACTTTCTTTGGTGTCTGCAAATGAAAACCACACAACTCCTAATGCAAGAGAGAGGATGTGCAGTGGAAACAAAGGATGAGCCCGAGGCTGGGAGTGATACATTACCGCCTAACCTTGAGGGACCGCTTGGCTGACGGCGGGAACCGAATCAATGCCACATGCCGCGAGGAGCAAATGCATGCAGAGTAGGGATCTATCACATCTGCGTGACAAGATAGTCTTAAAGTAATGTTTCTGTTAAGCAATTTCCCTGATATGGGGTTACTTCGTGTGAACGTACACATGTGCGCTGAAACACAAAACAAGTGAATCAAAAGAGGAAAAAAGGGTGAGTCAAGATGTGCGATTAAAACCATATGTTTGGCTTGATGCCATGGAGCCAATGGTGCCTGGAAGAGATGGAAGGTTGTTTTTTTTTTTTTTAGCTTTTACAGTGGCTCTCAATCAGGAATAAAACATGTTTAAAATGAGGAGAAGTTTATGAACGAAGAGAAATTTACAAACTCAGGATGACAAGAAGTTCTTGAATTCAGAGTCAAAATACGATGCTGTGCAAAACACAGTGTGAATAAACAAGGATGGAGACCCAAAAAAAAACATAAGGAGGATGTCAACAGTCAATTTACTCATAAAATCAATGTAACAAAGGAGGAAAATACAGTGTCTATCAGATTTTTTATTAAAAAAAACTGTTTATCAAATAATGTGAATTATTGGAATATTTATAATGGAGAGAAAAAATAGATAGCACCATATAAAACATCCATTTTTAGACTTTTTTTACGTTTTCTGATAACTAGCTTCACTGTAGTCATCTTTAGGGCTTGGTTGACAGAATCGATAAATCAATTTGAATCAATTTAAGCTTAACAGATCAATAATTGGTTAATAAAAATATAAATCGATTTAGTACATTATGCTAAAGTCTGCTAGCTTGATGCAAACGTTTAATGGAATTTCCCATTGGACGCTTGGTTGACCTAAACATACATCGCTTCTAAATGAACATCTTTATTTACTCACAGGTATGAATTTTCCAAACTCTATAGCGTGGTCGCTGCCTAGTGGCTAAACTGAAACGCCCTCCAGGAGAGGCAGAACAATGTTGACAACATTGTTAATCTGAACATTTTTGTTAGAACTTCTCCTTTTGAGAAACCATGTGACACCGTATGTGATTAACAATCTCAATATTTCACTAATATATTTTACAGCATGTGAACTGTATCAGATAAATATAAATATATTCAACACATATAGTAGAAAATTGATGAATTTCTAAACAAATGTGTATAAATTTGTAAACTCAAAATTGAATCGAAAAAACTGGAATTGAATCATTTCTGGAAATTATGATCATTACTAATCATGTCTAATGCCTGTCCCCTCTGCATAGATTAAAAAACATTGGATATATTAATTCCATATGCACTGCACACACGCAAACATGCTGGAAATACTTTGCCTCCATATAAAGAGAGATAATAAATCGTTTTACCATCAAGAGCACATCATTAGCCAGTTTATCTGACACTGTTGTACAGAAGTACAAGATGAATGTTTACGTCTCATAATTTACATGACACACATCAACGCCTCTTTGGATTGCACAACCCCAGATCCCATTGGGAAAGGTCAAAGCGGGATGGCAAGCTTTCCTGGGATTAAAGGGAATGCAGGGCTTTGCGAGCGCAGGTGTGTACAGCTGTGCTGATGTCACGTGTCGCTGGTGCAATTACCAAAGCTTTGGTTGTAATCCGCAATGAGACTTGCAGACTCTATTAACAGTGATGCACTGGGAGGAGTGGGAGAGGAGGCTGGCTCCCTCTCTTCATCGGGCTTGGAAATAAAGTTTTCCATCGCCAGCTGTTTTACAGTGCCATTTTACAAGACGGCAGGTGCAAGGCTGTTAAAATGTCCCTTTTATGGTAAACTCGCTTCCTAAGGATAGTACAGCCAGTCTTTAACAATAAGCGAGGCAGGGCAGTAGCAAGTGGGGATGAGGAGAGTGGAGGAGTAGTCTGAGAGGGTTCCAGTTTAGGGCTAAACACTCAAGCTTCCTTGGTCTGCTTTGCTTTTACTCTGAAAAACATGATGTGCCTTCGAAATGCGCAAGACTCCTCACATCAACGTGGATCCACTCACACACTAATCAGGGGTTCATAGAAAGAAAAGCACTCCCACTCAGTGCATTAGGAACCTTTCCAAAAAAAGAAGGGGGAGTGGAAAAGTTTGGATGGGGGAGGGCTGCAGGTGCTGAGTCTCAAGCCTCAAGCCTGGGGGGAGGAGGAGAAAAACAGGGAAGCAAGAAGTGAGCACACCAGAAAAGAGAGGAGGGGAAGGAGCCCCGGGGCCTCATGTTTAAAGACCCACTCCCATGAAAATGATGTTTTTGCTGTTTTTAACATGTTCTTGTGGATTTTTCTTATAATGGAGGACAAGTGTAAAACCCTTTAAGATTTAAACTGCTTTTTTAAGAATTTTTTATTCGACCTGTGATGGTTCAGGAGCACATGTAAACCCGTGGTTTTGAAAAAGTTTATGTTTATGACGCAACAACTGTAACTGTCATGGGCGGGCCAAAGTCTTCCTGCTCCGCTACAATTCTGAAGCGTCCACTTGCAGATAAACAACACATTCTCATCTTCAAGTTGTCACATATTGAGGTTTGGTTAAGGACCCCTCCGTGCCACTTTTTGATGTTTTGGGTGTCCCCAACTCGTCGATTTTGTACATGCTGGCTGTAAAATAAAAGAGCCGCAAACCTCGGGATGCCTACTGGTCCTATAGGGACGCATCCAATACCATACCCAAACCCGGTGCTGGTTCGGGTCCAGTGCCATATCTGGTACCGCATCAGGTACTATGTCCCTAACCCAGTGCTGCTATTGGTACTGCATACGGTGCCAGGTTATGGTACCAGTACCGGGTTTGGGTACCGTGCGCTCTGCGTCGCGGTACTGGACCAGTTCCGGTGGGGACCTATGATTTAATGGGAACAGCCAGTACCCCGAAATAATACAAGTTGGGGACTCTCAAAACATCAAAAAGTGGCGTGGAGGAGACCCAAACCAAACGTCAGTATATGTTAACTTGGGAGTGAGAATGTGTTGAGATGAATAGTCTTCATTTTCCTTGTCTGAGCTGTCATCTGACTCAAAACTGTGAGGCTACAGTTTTTTTGCTATGCTAATGTTAGCTTGTGGGTCTTTAGGCAAGACACATCATACTGCTGCCTAAACTATGAAGCCACAAGGGATCCTGAGTCTGGGTCTTCTTGTGCCCATCCCCAGCTCAGATTAAAAACTGAGTATTGTCAGGAAGCAGATAAAACTCTCTGCCAAACCATCTGTTCAAATCATTCCTCTTATTAGCTGCTTTGTCCCTTTCGGGGTCACAGGGGTGCCAGAGCCTAACCCAGCTATTGATGTGTGAATGCAGGGTATGCCCTGGACAAGGCGTCAGGGCCTCAATCACACACCCATATACACATGGGGTGATTTAGAATAATAAATTAACCTATGAAGCAGGTACTTGGAGGGTGGGAGGAAGCCGGAGTCCCCTGTGAAAACCCACATGCACGGGGAGAACATGCAAACTCCACACAGAAATGTCCCCCATTGGTGAGTCTGTTTCAGGTCCCCTAGAGAGGGTTTGAACTGGGGACTTCTTGCTGTGAGGCAAGAGCGCTAACCACTGCGCCACCGTGCAGCCTCTGTGCAGTAAAAGCTGATTCCCTGTGGTGACCCCTAAAGGGATGTCCCAAAAGGTGAACAACAATGTTAACTTGCGTTTGTGAGGTACTATCACCTAGCCCAGGGGTCTCCAAACCTTTTCTTGTGAGGGCCACATAGCTGTTTTCTTCTCTGATTTCGGGCCGGGGTCAGTTTTGCCCTGTTTAGTCAGGCTAACGAAAGAAGTGTAAAAATCGCAGGATGCATCTAAATTCAACATTTAAAGTTTTCCAGAAAGCCACGCATAACCAGATAGGAGCACAGACAGCAGAAGAGTAGAATAAAAAGTCTCATTCTACGCAGGTCTCAATCGCTTGGCCTAACTAAAAAAAATCCATCCATCTAGTGTTCAGGGGGTCAGGCCAAATGTGGAGGAGGGCTGAATCTGGCCCGAGAGCCGTAATTTGGGGACCCCTGAGCTAGTGGGAGAGATTAAAAAAAGGCCTGATGAGAAATTAGTAGAATTGAACCAATCACTGCTTATTAACCTTGTCTTGTTCCAAACGTCGGCGATCGCAGGGCAGAGAAATGCAGACAGAATAGGCTTTATTTTAGCAGAGCTGAGCTGGAAGTGAGGCCTTTTCTACGGGAGACATACCACTCACTCTGTCCAGTTCTCTTATGTAGTCAATGGTTTCACGCTGTAGTCCCATTATGGCAAGCAAAAGGCATCATAAACAACAACATGAACGTTCATTTAGCATATTCAAGGTGGACTGTCACTACCCAATACTAGCATATATACAGTTGAAAGAGGCTCGTCCGAAAGGCACGAAATGCAGATGAAGTTCAAATCTTCCAAATCTTACGTTTTGCACTCACACATTTCCATTTGCTTACTCAGTGTTTTTCGTTCTAACAAACAAGGCCCCTGGTCTGTTCTTAAGTTTATGACAAGAGCCGGTTCCATTAAACTCGAGAAGTAGAAAAAGCACATGCCATGGCCAGAGGCAGAACAGACTTAAAGATAGTAGAATGCCATCCAAAAGTGTTTGGACGGATTTTCAGAGACATTTAAGCCCCGACAAGACAAACTGACGACTTAATGAGCTGAGGTGCCCCAGGGAAGCCGAAAGGATCTTCATCATGAAACCCATACAATTCAGAAAGTATGAGTAGAGGAAAACAACTGACAACCACAGATACTCACTTGACAAGTCTGTTTAAGTAGGTAAAACACTGAACTTGACTCTTGCCATTTTTGTCCAAAATTTTAAATAAACTTCTTTTCTGGGACATAGTTTCTGCAGAGCGGCAGTAGTTCATTAGAAATTCGCCTCTGGTTGTGAGTGGGACTGTTGTTTTAAAGGAAGCCACACACCTAACTGTGAGCTCTGTGTTTGCGCTCTCCAGCAGAACCGTTTTGAGCCAGATGTCAGCTCCGACAAGGAAATCAAAGCTGTAAATGGATCTGTTCGTCTTCATGTGGATGAATTCTACATCAAATATACAATCTTCTTCCATCAGCCTTTTCGTCTGCTCCTGAAGAAACACTTCAAAATGCAATTTTGAGCTTTTAAGCGCTGTCAGGGGTCTCTTCCTGCAAATCATCAATGTCATGCGACAGACGATTGACTGCATGACACAGACACAGCTTTCAAGCTCATCCTTCACATCAACCTTAAGTTTGATCCACTTCTAAACTATTGTGTCATAGCTTTTAATGGTAAACGCTGAAGTTACTCCCTCTTTTTTTTAATAAATAAAACTTTTTTACTCTATCCTAAAGTACACACACATTGAATTATCTCCTTTAAAAAAGAGAGAGAGAGCAAGAGAAAAGGGGGGTGGAGGGGGGCATGCTGGTAGATTGTATTTGCTCAGCAGAATTTAATATAAGCAAGCTAGTGGTGCTTTTCTTCTGGGGCCAATTCCCTGGAGACACATCCATCTCTAAGAGATGGTTGGGAGGACAAAGGAGGACTGCCCCCGAGGCTCAGCCCAGACGTGCTCAAATACACACACACACTCACACCCGCACACACACACAGAGCATGATCCTGCACACAGATATCAACAGTTACAAACACCCACATAGCCATGCACATATTCACACAAGTGCAACGCTCAGACAGAGTCTGCCTTGTCTGCCAACAACTACAGACTTAGTGGAGGAGGGAGATGGAAAGAAAAAGAATTGAAAGGGACACTGAAGTAAATGGATGGACTGAAGGAAAGGGCATTTAATAGAAGCTGACATGCTGGATGTTAGGACTTGAAAGTAAAAGCAAGCTGCTTGGAAAAGAGAAAATCGAAGAAAAAGGAAGAGTGAGTTTGTAGTTAGCAGTAATGCCTCGTGACAGCCCTGTCGATCCAATAAAACAGCAGGAGGACATGTTCACATGGAGAGTCATGGAAGGCATTTCAAGCTGTTTGGATCTTCACCTTCTTGTGGTCAGTCAGGATCAGTCATTTCTGACATGTGTCTGAAAGCCCAGTTAACACTTCCCTGCAACATTGATGACAAATGAAAAAAAAAAAATCCAAGACTTAAAAAAATAAAATCCACAGTTTCCCTGTTCAGTATATTCAACTTATTACCTAAATTTAGATTAGAGAATTAGATAATTGGGTTTTGGCTAGTTGGTGCAACAGGTCGCTTAATCACTCTAGTGCAAATCCTTGGAGAATTCCCTCTAAAGAATGGCCTTTAGGCCTGTTTGGTTCATTTCCCGTTCCTAACGGAGGCAATGAAGGATAATAGGCTACACCTACTGGTGCATGATGTAGTCATGCAGCTTCTATAATGAAGCACTTAGAAGGGATTTGCAGAGGAACGACAAGAGAAAGCGACGTCTATTCAAACCTTACTTAGCATGAAATATGATGGATGTTGGGAGTTGTGAAGAACAACACTATAAAAACAAAAAACAAAACAGAAAGTTGCATTATTTCTTTTTAAAAGGATTGTTCATCTTTTTGTCTAAAATTACAGCTGGAAAGAAAGACTCTTCTAGAGAGGTATACACTGTCAGTTAGACACAAAGTCCCCTTCAGGGTTATTGGCGAGAGGGAGCAGACGTTAGGGGATCGTATTCCATCCAGCACTTGTGATGGTTTATGGCGAGAGATGAGGAGCGTGCTCTGTCAGTCACCTCGCATTCCGTGAAGCCACACCCTTTTTTTTTTTTTTGCTTTATTCACACATCTAAAGCTACATTCACATAGCCCGTGGTGTTCACACTGGACAAGTAGGGAGGGGCTTCTTCTTCAATTTCTTTTTCTGCTCTTTACTGATGCATGTCTGCCATCTACAATAAAAAAAACCTTGATGTGAAATGTCGCAGGGGTGCAAATCTGTGATGAAGGAGCTTGGGCGAATGGATCTTGACTTTAATAGTGATAGAAACACAAGTAAGGACAAGGCAGAACGTAGTGAGGAAACAGGCCGGGGGTCAAACACAGGAAGCGAGCTGGGAGGCGAGGAAACAGGTGAGAGTCAAACATAGGCGGGCAAAAGGAGGAACGCTCAGACTGAATACACAGAGTAACAATACAAGACTTCACAGAGAGCAGAGTGAGGAATATATACAACACTGATGATGATGAACGGCTGGTAGTGACAGGAAAATGGTGGCTAATGCGTGATGGGAATTGGAGTACAAGAGGATGACAGCTGCAGTTAGCACTCTGGTGAGGGCTCCCTCTGGTGGTCGGAGGAGGACACAACTGGCTCGGCCCTGACAAAATCTCACAAATCTTGCTCCAGATAAATGCAACTCCAGACCTCGAGGGGAGCAATCCTGCATGTTTTCTAACATACTCTGGCATGTTCTATAATTGGCTGGACATACCTGAACTCATGACTGAGTAGGGCTTGGATTTCTGGAAATCATGCAGACCCTGCGGCCCTCGAGGCCTGGAGTTGCCTATCCCTGCACCAGGGTTTTTTCTTTCACATCTCTATTCCAATATTTCCTAAACTACTCCCTAAATGCGGAACTATCAAGTGCTGTGGATTTTAAAAGCCATTTGAACAACATATATACTACTTTTTTTAATCAAACAGGACATATGGCGTCACTGATTTCTTAGCCAAAACAAGCATGTCACGATTATGAATTCACCTTGTTCTAATGATGAAAACGTTGATGGTTTATTAAAAAAAGGAAAAAATTAAATCAGTTGTTTTTTTTTGCAAAAAAAAATGGTCAAAAGCAATGCATTGTGTTCCATATTCCCAAATCTAGTGAGTATTACTGCACACGTTTTTTTGCAGAGATTTCTTGGGCACATGATTATGGAATTGTTGATTCAGACTGTTCTCCAAAAGGGCAAATTAACTATTGAGTAGCGGAGGAATTCTGAAACGGTCAGGAGTCAGTGGCCTGTCTCCTCCTCTGGTCACGTGCGGAGCCATCTCCAGAGTACTGAGCACACTTCATCTCCCAGCAGCCCCAGCGCACGGTTCCAGCTCTCATTTGCCAATCACCCTTTAGCACAGAGGCTCACTCAGTATTGTTTGTGTCACTGTGCCTGCATTACCAAGCATTTCTATGTGGACCGGATCGTCTGTGTACCTGACCCTGTTCCTTCTCTGATCGGCAGACGCCTGCCCTGACCCTTGCCTGGACCCTTACCACTCCAGTCTCTTATTGAATGATCCCATGCCCGTTGTTCTGAAGAAGGACTGAGGCATTGTTCTCAAGTTTGCCTCTCGAGGGTTTGACCCTTTTTGAGTATTAAAAATGATAAGTTAAAAAACTAAAGTAAACAGAGCATCAAAACGACAAAGTTTCAGAGCAGTTCAGTTTGATAAGCTCAAGTGTGCGTCCATGAGAGCTGTGAGCCAAATTTCTGTTATTTGTAGAGAATAAATCTGTTTGTTAATTGGTATGGACATTTTCTGTTATCTTTATAACTTAATTTAGTTTTTGTTGGAATGATATACAATGGTAGATTTACCCTGCTGCTATCATGCAGAATCATAAATATTACTGCATTTGATTTATTCATAATATTGATTGCTCTCTTTTTTCTTTATTCTCTTGTAGAACCACACACATGCATAAAACCACTCTCTCTCAGAGAGAGATGTTTAAATGTACATTTTTCCTGCAATTAAAAAGGAAAAGAAGATAAATTCATCATCTGGACTGTCATTCTTGGGAATCATAGATAGGCACTTGACCATTGCCCGCTCTGCGATGACCAACATACAGAACCCAATACAAGATAAAGAAGTCTTCAAGACATCCATGATCGACCTCTGCCTGTCTGACCCTGATTTAGCTTTGTGGACTTTTAGCTGTGCTTAGTTCCTGTCTGAACTAATAAACCGGCTGCACATGGAACCAGTTGTTAACCCGTCTGTGACAAACACAACCTTTGTGTCAAATTATTCCAGTGACCAGAATTGTTAATTTCTCCTCTATGACTAATTTTCAAATGTTTGGCGTTTCTGTGAATTAAAAGGAACGCCATCCATACATCACAACCCTGATTGGTCAGATATTTCTGGTTTCATTGCTTCAATTTCTGTGCGTTTTGTTTGTAAAGTCCGAAAATAGTCGTAAAAACTTGCATAAGAGTTTTGAACACGGAAGCCCTAAATGCTCAATTACATGGATTTGCATCAACTTTTCATTGAAAGTGTTCGCTTGAATGAGCATTACAGAGCAGTGTGAATATACCTTAAGGCGGCTAAAACGCCCCAACAGGGCGTGATAAGGAAACCAATAAAGTGGGGGATGTGAATGAGTCATGTTACAGCCCTGCAGCTCGAATGGAGCTTAAATGTGACCTCCAGCGCATAACCAACCCTTCCTCCCCCCATTATTCTCTCACAACAACTCCAAAATCACAAACAGACCCAGTTATTTTACAAACTGTACCCCGGCCTGGCTGCAGATACCCATGACCAACCTGATTACACACTTACCCAATTACCCAGTGAGACTTAGCAGCTGAGGAAACACGCTGCTCACACACACGTGTGTGTCTGTACATGAGGACATGGTTAATATTAGGCTACAGAGGTCGTCAAGTGCACCAAGTAAGCGATACGGAAAAGGTGCACGGAGTTGTGCATGGGCTTCTTCCCAGCTGGCTTTTTGACCACGATACAGGTGGCACAATGGATCACTACCCCGACCCCCGGACCCAACAACCCCACCCAAGCTGTCAGCTTCCACAACAGGTGCAGTAAGCAGAGTAAGGACACAGATTTTTTTTAACCATAATATCCTCTTTTTTTTTTTTTTTTGGGATATTGTTTTTACTTTTTCTTCACTTTAAACTTTTTTTTTTTCCAGAAGTGCCCCAGGGAGCAATCGAGATGTCCAACCTGAACATGTAACCCGAGAGCGGCTCTTCACTATTGTGCAGAGATGTTGAGAGAAGGAGGGGAAAGTGGGGGATATGTTGGACAGCTTGGCTATGTGCCTGAAGGGTCCATGTGTGTGTGTGCGTGTGTGCGTGTGCGTGCACTTAGTGATTACGTGTTGTGCTTTGGAAGCAATAAATAAGAAAATGAAGTGATAGATTTCTATCTTACTGGCAGTAGCAAAGTCAGGCACAGGATTAGACATGCTGCTTACACTTGCTGAGTGTTGTTTGGTAATTCATCCATCACAGCGTCTGCTAATAGTAACAATATGAAAAAGCAGAGCTGTTCTATCTTGCACACATTTTTTTTCCTTCTAAGAACTCGCAGATGTGAAAGAGCTTCACGAATGGAAGTGATGCGCCAGTCTCCTCCTCTAATTTTCTTAAAATATATGTTTTTTTTTTTTTTTGCGCCGTAAAACTTTGCAGCCTTGCACATTTCATCATGTGAAATCCAGATGTGCGTCTTGGCTGCTGGCGAATGTCTTCAGCTTTGTATGACATTGTTGTTGGCTTCCCTGCGCTGAGTGTTAAAAAAAAAAAAAAAAAAAAAAAAAAGGACGCCTGAGGGCAGGACTCTCTTAATCCACCTCCTCATCCAGCCTCCTCTTTGTTTCCCACTTACTCACACTTTTGCACCCTCTTCCACGTCTCACATCTCATCCCTTTATCCTCATCTTCATCTGATTCTGTCTCTTTTGAAAAGTGATGTTCTAAACAGTAACAGGTAGACGGCGGGCAGGAGGGAGCCGGCTCCAGAAAGTCTCGTTCACACTCTGGCAGTCATTTATAGCCGCTATAGTGGATCATTCATGTCAAATGTCCTCCAACAAATTACTCAAAAGCAGCAAACAGTGTTGCTCATATCTGTAACATCCAATCGGTTTAGTCATTGTTATGAACCGACATCAGTCATCACGACTTGTGTGCGTTCAGTTTTCAGTCATTACACAGATCAGGACTTTGTTTTTGTTGTGCACTCAGAATATTGAGGGAGGAATGGGTTGGCAGGGGTCAAGGTCTTTAAATCGTGAGAGATTCAGTCTCTTTGTGCGGATGAAGCAAAGCCACCTGGGATTTCAGTCAAGTTTGGCGTTCAAACTTTGTTTTTATAAGGGGGAAACCAAATCCCAAACAGTCCACTTTGAAAAAAAATGTTTTTAGGGGTTAGAAAATATCTCATTTGTTCACAAAACAGAAAACTCTCTATTATATATCACTTTGAATCTGGAAGATTTATTACTTTTACTTCACTAAAGCAGACAGTGACCTTAAGCGACCCAGAACGAGCGATTCTTGTGTCATTCTGTCCTCTGCTGGTAAATGTGTGCAATTACATCATTACATCACATTCTGAAATGCTTTTCACCTTCTCTTTTTACAGCATCCAACCCAGACATTTAGATGACCCGTTTTTCAGCCAAGAAAAGGTGTCCACATGCTGATCCTCGCCATCTTTGATAACATTTAGAAACACACACCAGGCTGCCTCTTTTCAGCAGCTTCCTTGACCTCGGCTGAAAGGTCAGTTTTCAAAGCTCTGATCAGATCTCTGGCAGCTGACAGACCACAGTCTAGACAAAAAGCAGACCCCTTCCTTGTATTGTTTTGTTGGTGCTTAGCGGTGGGAGAAAAACAGGAAGAGCA
Organism: Oryzias javanicus; assembly: GCA_003999625.1. NCBI lineage: Eukaryota > Metazoa > Chordata > Actinopteri > Beloniformes > Adrianichthyidae > Oryzias > Oryzias javanicus. Next base: position 9,976,344 of record CM012458.1, read on the forward strand.
TGTGACTCTGCCAGCAAACGCTTTGAGACGGTAAAAGTAAAGGTTTCCTGCCCTTTAGATGTTTCTTTGTGTTTTGTAAAGCGGACCTGAGTCTGCAGACAGGCTAAAGCTTTTTCCAAAGTGTTAATGTCTGCTGGGATAACATCTAATCTGATGATGACTGGCTGAGTTGCAGTGGCCGCCTGGCGCCACTCTGTGGCAGCACTGCAATGGGAAGCAAGGAGGCTCTCTAAAAGTTGTTTCAGATTAAATGAACACATTTTGTTATCATTTTCATATCTATTAAGAACATCTACATATGTGATTTTTTAGCGCATGAAAAATAGTTAAAGTAAAAGTTTTGGTTACCACTCTACTGATAAAATGAATAAATTGTCTCATATTTATAAAGAAAAAAGAAAAATTCTTACTATATTTATAACCAATTGCTGACTTATAAACTCATCGAATCATACATTTAGCTTAAAAACTTAACCTTTTATGATTGTTAATAATAGTTGAGTAAGTAAAGTTTGTTTTATTTAGAACTTTTCCCAAATAGATGTATTCTGATGATGATTAATGATTACATATCTGTTGCATAAAGTCTGATTCATATTCATTTTTTTTCCAGAAATTATATATTAATGTTTCACAGAATAGTCAATAAGTACTCCATGATGTTACTTGATAAATAATCTGCACTTGATTTGATAATGGTTGGATTATGGGGACTTTGTAATAAATATAAATAAAAAGAAATAAATCAGTTGGAGTCGGACTGTAGAGCTCCCAGGGAAGGTCGTCATACGGGGTCGTCCCCCTCAAGGTCCAGCCATTTATGGCCAGAGGAATGGTGATGGCTCATGGTTGATAACTTTTGCACCCGGGGTTGTACAAACAGACCTGGAAAAATCGTTCTCAAACCACAGCCTTGTTTTCCACTGAGCGGTCCGGTATGGTATTTTGAGCGTTTCCATTGTTAAATGGATCCATTACAGTACCGAAGCATACCTCTATGTCGGTTGTCGGTCCATTGAAAAGAAGAAAGGAACGGTTGAGGCGGAGCCGTTGGTTGGCAGAAAGTGATGACGACTTTAGAAAGAGCTGATGTAGCTCTCAGTTTGTGTTTCCAGTGGCTGTATTTATTAGCCGTCAGCAATCTTCTTTCAAACAACAATACATTTCTGTTAAACCTTGTGTTCGAAAAGTAAAGCAATGAGAAGATGAGCTGCTGGATGACCTCCATTGTTGTTGCTTTTCTAGTTGTTGAACTGCAGTGATGCAATGACATGCTACACCATGCATGCACCAGAATTAACTGGACCGTACCGTATCACACCTTACCATACCGTACTGGACCGCTCAGGAGAAACGAGGCTTTATTTAATGGTCATCATACAGTATTTAATGAATCCAAAGTGACATGTATGTGTATTGTGTTACCTCTCTTTATGACTTTTGAGTCATTACACTGTCAAAAAGATAGCATCAACCTCCACCATCTAGGTTATTCTTTATTTTCTAATGAAAGTGTTCCTCTCTCAATCCATTAATTCATTTTCTTAACTCGCTGTATCCCTTTTTGGAGTCAGGGGGTTTCCGATACCTGGCCCAGTTACTGTTTTTGTTTTGTTTTTTACTCCGAAAAAAAATGCCTCAAACAATCAAGTAGACTAACCACTTATTATTGCATTTATTACGTTTCTTTCTTGATCTCATGTCATAACGGTTTTAGGTTTCCTGCCCTTCCCCGAGGGGCGGAATTGTGCATTGTGGTCATTAGAACCTTACTTGGCCATAGGAAAAGGCTGGAAAGGGGCTTTTTTAATACCCCTGCTTTAAAGAAACTAATCATATTGTTGTGAGACGAGAGTGCTAACCTCTGTGTCACCAATGTCTGACTTTCCATCTGAAATGGCTTCGATATTTTTGTGTTTTGTAACATTTTATTGTTGTATTCCATTATTTAATTATTAATATCAACATAATACATATTTTGATTTCATTTAATTTGATTTATTGCTTTATTTCAATAATTTATCCAGGTCAAAACGACCTAAAAGACATGATAAAATATGAAGTAAAACACTTTGAAGATAAAACATAAACAGATATGAATTCTGGACTCTCGTCTGCATTATACAGTAAATCATTATACATCCATTGAACTAAAAGAATAAAGACAAAGATGTAATAACATGTTATAATATTGCAGTTACTGCCTAGTGAATTGGGTCAAAAGTCTAACTTTTATGGTTCTACTAAATATTTATCAAACTCGTTCCGCACTTCCCACTTTCTCCCTTATCTGACCTGCTTCCTCTTTCCTTTGACCCCTGTGACTTCATGTTTCTACATGCCCGCTATGCTAATGATGTCAGCTTGTTGCTTCACTTTCGTAGAGGTCAAAGAACTCACACATTTCTCACATTCTTGCTCCGGCCGCCGGCCCCACCCTCTCCCCTGCACAGAGACACGGGTAAATCTGTGTTCCAGACATAACATTAGGCACTGATCATTTTCCCTCAGCAAGGTGGTTGTTTCACCTTGGCGCTCGAGTTAGTTGCACTGTAATTAAGAGAATTTACAGCTGAAACACAGGTTGACATTCCTCTGCCAGCTGGAGGTCTGCTTGTAAATCTGGCGCCTTTACCTGAGGATCATCCCCTGCTGGAAGTCTGCAGATACTCCCAGAGCCTCCAGTAGTTTGTGCAGCCTCAGGTATTGCCTGCATCTCCTGATATGAAGAAGCAAACTTTATTCAGTTTCACTTCAAATAATAATAAGAAAGTAAAAAGTTATGCTGCATCCTCAAAGCGCTTGGATTATTTCTTCAGTATTTATTCATGTTGGGATATATTTTGGGAATACTTTTTGAAGCAATACAACTTTTTTGAGGTTATAGTGGTTTAATTTTGACTTAATTTAGGTTTTTTTTAAGTCTCTAAGTCTACTTTTTAATCTGCAAGTGTTTTTAATATTTTAGCTGTTGTTTTTATTGTTCTTAGAACTTTAAATGTACAGCGTCTTGTGTGACCGAGGTCATTTAAAGGCACTATATAAACTAATAAAACATTAAACATTTTTTCTTTTTTTTAATTTTATTCCTTGAATTAAAAAAAAAAAAAAAAACTTAGAAAAAAATTGCATCCCCTTTTTAAACTTAGAATTGGGTTAAAAACAACCCAACTTGGGTTCTTTTTATCATGGAGTTTTTATTGTGTGTTGTAATCTTTGAATAAAACACAAATCCTTTGGCTCTGTCATTTATAGCAGCTGCAACACATCAGTTAAGTCTATTTTTGTATATATATATAAAAAAAAATCTCCAAATTTAGCTACAGGTAAGAAAAGAAATGACTGGAAAATCCAAGAAAAGGAAGCCAAAATGAAAATTTCCCATATCCTTTCCAAAGTTGCTTTTAACTTTAAAAAAATGAGAGAGAGGTTTCTGGACATGTTTTCAGGGGTTATACCTGGACTAAGAAATCCAGAAATTATCAAAAAAGATTACTATAGATTGCAAGATTTAAAAATCAAAGCCAAAACAATAAAGCTAATTAGCAATTGACATTGTCTTAATAACAAATTGAAAGTATTTCTGAAAGGCAGCAGCTCTTGGACTTGTTGATTCTGTTTCCTGTGAGTAATTTTACCCCGCTTTTCTTTTGGCAGACTTTCTTGTTTTCTTGAGCCACAAAGGCCCCAGGCTCTGTTTTGGCTTCTTCTTTATTCCAACTTGATACTCTATGTTTAGCCTTCATGGTTATTTCTGTCAACAAAAATGACTGAAGCTAAAAGTTGGTTTTTTATTACTTCCTGTGAAAATAAAATTCCCATAATGCTCTCTTTGTGCCAACAATTCTATGGTGAGAACCTCTTCACTTCTACAGCGAAGAAAATGATTCAGCAAATTCTGACCTTGGATTTTAGTGATTCTTGCCGTCATCTTTAATTTCTAATTATCTTCCTAACATGAAATTCTCTGCAATGTATTAACCACTTTAGAATGTCATGGTTTATGTCTGGGATTATTCTGATGAATACAACTTCAAAGTAATACATAATTAATGCAGTATATCATGTTATGAGATAGTAACAAAAGCAATTACTTTTAAATAAAAAGTAATCTGCATAATAATGCTCAGTTCTGATAACAAAAAAAAACAATTTAGTCAATAAGAACATTTGAAAGCATTTGGTTGGAGGATCTTTCTGTCATTGATTAAACTACATTTCTTATCATAAAGAGCTTCTGACTACAGAATGAGATACATTTAAGTTTCACTTTGGTATATTCTTTGAACGCACATTCTAACTAAACTTTTGCGCTTTTTTTTCCAAGTCCAAAAATGTGTTTTTGTATCAAATTGAAACATTGTTAAATAAACCTTTTTTTTAATGTTCATATGTGTATTGCAGCAGATTTCAGTTCTGCTTACACAGAACAAAAATGTTAACACAAAACTCTAGTTTTTGCTCCCATTTGTCATGGGATGAACTCCAAGATCTGAAACATTTTCTGCACAAAATAACCTTTTCTTAGCATGAATAGCATCACCTCATGTTGCAGCACGATAATGCACGACCCCGTGTTGCAAGGATTTGTTCACAATTCTTGGAAGCTGAAAACATCCCAGTTCTGGCATGGCCACCATACTCATCAAACATGTAGACAATAGAAGGTTCCAGTCCCTGCTAATATCCAGCAACCTCACAAAGTCATTGAGGAGAACTGGACCAACATTCTACAGGCCACAATCCACAAACTATCAACTTTATTGAATCAGTGTATTGATCAACTCTATGGGAATTTTTTTGAGTGACCTACTATTTTAACCAGTCTAAGGCACACCTGTGCAAATAGTCAGGATGTTGGTTATGGCACAGATATGTTGTAGTCCTGTAGCATCAGCATCTTGATACAGCACACCTATGCTATAATAATCCTGTCTTATTAGCATCTTGATACAGCACACCTATGCTATAATAATCCTGTCTTATTAGCATCTTGATATAGCACACCTAGGCAATTATAATCCTGTTTTATCAGCATCTTGATGTGGCACACCTATGCAATTATAATCCTGTCATATTAGCATCTTGATAGCACACCCATGATATAATAATCCTGTTTTATCAGCATCTTGATGTGACACATCTGTGCAATATGAATCCTGTTTTATCAGCACCTTGATGTGGCACACCTATGCAATTATAATCCTGTCATATTAGCATCTTGATAGCACACCCATGATATAATAATCCTGTTTTATCAGCACCTTGATGTGGCACACCTGTGTAATATGAATCCTGTTTTATCAATGTATTGATATGACACACCTGTGCTATAATAGTCATGTCTTATCAGCATCTTGATATGGCACACCTGGCTATCAATTAATCAATTGATTATTGTTGAATAATAAACAATATTTGGGATAAATGGTTATTTGGTGAATGTAGAAAATGTTTCAGATCTTTAAGTTCTTCTCAAAACAAACTGGAGCAAAACTAAGTGTCGTGTTTAGTTTTTGTTCCATGTAGCTTATTATTTCTCATCATTCCTCCAGATCAAGAATAGGAAGTTGTTTTCAACAGCAAGGAATATATAAAAATAACTGAAACTGACTGCTAACGTGGGCAAAAGGAAAATACAAATGTAACATTTCAGAAACATTAAAGGTTCAAATGGAAGGAATTTTGTTGTGAGCCCCCAGCCCTCCAAAAATATACAAAACTTCCATAAAAAGTGGCGTTATGTTAGAGTTGTGTTTTGGAAAGAAACACACAGGTTCCCCTGGACTCCAATCTACTGAGGACTTCACCGTCACCACAAGGGTCTGCAGATTAAAACTTTTACAAGGACCACTTAACATTTGCTGCAGCTCCACATCAGTGAGCAAGTGAGCCACTTGTGATTGTCATACAAGTTAGAGGCACTCTGCTGCATAAGGTCACAAGATCCCCTTTAGAGGGCTGCAGGGAAAGTGAGTGAGGCCCAAAGTCTGGCACAATCTGGATGTGGAGGATCTGAGCCATGACAGGAGGAGAAGGGTTTGGGGCTGAGTCATGATTAGTCATAATGTCAATTGAACCCAAAAACCTCAAGACGTCACACTACGAGGGGCGATCACAGAACACTATGAATGATAGGAGGAGAGAGAGACAGAAGCCAAATGTGTCATTACAAGACTTTCAAATTGGATGAAGAATAGTGGGAAATTCTCGTCACTAATATGGTGTAGTTTTGTGTTGTGTAAAATCCTCAAATTAAAATGTATTTAATAACTTGGAATATTTATTTAGATCCCTATAAACAGTCTGTTTAGACTTCTGACCTGCTTGACTAACAATAGACAAATAAAAGGTAAATATTTCAGTGCTCAGTGTTTCAGTTCAGTGTATAATAGAAACTTTATATCTCTTCAGCTGGAATGCTCAGATTGTCATGAGTCAGTTGGCGGTTCTCTACATGTGCAGGAAAGCTAAAAGCATGCTACCTGTTGACCTGCAGATGGAAAACATTTCATTTCCTTGTTTTCTGGTTTGTATTTTTTTCTTTTCCTAAATTAGTTTGACTATGTGTTATTTCATCTGTTTTCATGCAATAAAATGTATGTCTAAGAATTGTAATGAAATGAAACCAGTCATTTTTGTAATAACTGCACCACGGCTGTTTATGTTTATTTGTTTGAATAAATTAGGCTATGCCATTTATATTTGGATTTTTAACTTGAAAACTGATGGTTAATAGTGGTTTATTATTAGAAGAAGCCAAGAGCACACATAGATTTAAAAAAAATAGGATTCTACTCCAAAATTGTCATGTTTATATTCTAAAACAGGAGTGTCAGAATCCAGGAATCGAAGGCTGGTGTCCTAGATGTTTTCCAATCAACTCGCCATTAAACCTCCTCATTGGCTAAACACACCTGAACCAGGTAATCACCAGTAGATAAGGAAGGGTTTATGGAAGACCAGCAGGAGCCCAGACATCGAGGCCTAGATTTGGACACCCCAGTCCAGTCCTAAAGTAAACTAAGAAAAAAAGATGAAGACCATCAAAGTAATAACGATGGAAAATCCCATCTTTCATTTAGCCATATTACAATCTTAATACAATCCACACTGCAGTGGTTAGTGTTTTTGTCTCACAGCCTGAAGGCGCTGGTTCAAATCCCAGCTGGGAAACTTCTGTGTAGAGTTTGCATGTTCTCTTCATGCATGCGTGCGCTTTCTCTGGTCATCCCGACTTTCTCTCAAAGGTTCTAAATTATCCTTCGGTGTGACTGTGAGAGTGTATGGGTGTGTAAAGCATGCAAGAGGCTGGAAACTCGTCCAGAGTGTATTCTACCTTTGCCCAAAAGTACCTGGGAAAGGCTCCAAGAGGGATAAATAAATCTAGATGGATGGATGGATGGATGGATGGATGGATGGATGATCGTATGAGAATCTTGTTTGACACAGAGTGTATTTTTTAAGAGAACTTATAGATACTATTATAAACTATTATAAAGAAAAGTACCGTACTTTCTGGACTATAAGGCGCACCTGTATATAAGGCGCACCTGCTCAGTTTAAAAAAAAAAGAAAAAATAAATAAATACAAGCCGCACTGGGCTATAAGCCGCAGATATCTATGTTGAAAACTAAGATAATTACTATAACAATTTTGTACTTTAAATGTACATGTATGTCCTTGCCGTCTCCAGCGTCTCACCATAGATTCATTTATGTTAAGCTTCTGTGCAGCAGTGCAGTTTCCTTCCTACATAGCAAGCTCCAAATCTTTTGACTTAAAATGTCCACCACACAAATTTCTTTGTGTGATTTCCACCATGAAGAAGGATTTTAAAAATAATTACCAGTTAGTCATTTGTCACAAGTGTTCTATCTGCTAAAGAAAAAGTAGCGTTGGCTTTTCTGATTTGCTTTGATTTTTTGTCTATCTTGTTTTTGATTCAAATTTCGGTTACAGCTTCCCTAGCAGAGGAAGAAAAATCCACAGATCAGCCACACTTTTGTATAAGCCGCATGATTCAAAACCTAGGAAAAAAGTAGCGGCTTATAGTCCAGAAAATACGGTAGTTACATTTGTTATACATGCAAAATTACAATAATTCAGTTATTGAAAATATTTAAAAGCTGCATTTTTCAAAATCAATTTCCTAATGGCCATAAAAACATATTTTTTCCAAACAGTGACTGGAGCACTTGTTGAATTGTATTCAGTAAAAACAGGACTAAATGGCTCTCTGACCTTTCAAACAGTTGACTATATATCATTTTGGAAGGACCAGCAATGAAGAAAAGCTCGTCTCATAATAAATCATGAACTCTTGAAAAAGACGATAAGAAATTTCAACATTGAAAATGTTCCAGTTTTTTTTATGTCATTGGTTGAGACAAATATCTGTGCCTGATTTCATGGTCATTCCATCAAACTGAGAATATTGATGACAAAGTGATCCCCCACCATGGAGAAACAGGGACACGTCCCCCCTAACACACATCTGGCAAATGACATGTTTCACAGTAAACTACAAAGCTTTGACACAGAGACCTGCAGGATCGTCTGATGCCGTTGACATGCTTCGCTTTCTGTGTGGAAATGAGGGATGATGCGCCACCGGCTGAATTTATGTCCACTTCACACAACAGGGCGCCTTTCAAAGACTACAAAGCTAAAGGTGCGTGTCGAACTCTGCCCTGCGTGACCTTACGGGGGAGGCCTTTTAAGTTCAAAAGGCAGCATTCACGACAGGAGGACTGAGCACCTCTGGGATGTCCCACTGATGCAGCAGTGAAAATAGGTGATCTGATAAAGGAAACTATTAAGGTATCTGGAAAAAAGAAAAGGATGAAACAACGGGAATTTTGAAATGAGAAAAGAGCTGTTAACCCTTAAGTTCTTTGATTTACTGGAACTTTTCAATCGTTAAAATGACCAACGTAATTCCAGTAGATTCTGAAGGAGGAAAGCGGCGACAGGGTTAAAGTAAAATTGACATGAGATAGAGTTTTTTGAGTTTTCCCTTAGATTGAAATTGACCCATTTTCACATAATATAAGGGTTTGATTACTCTGCTTTTCTTTTGGAAATGTTTCAACCAAATTACAAGTTACAATTAAAATCAGAAGGATTCATGAGTGGATGACAGTAACAGTATAAGATGAGCTTATATTTTTGGTGCTTGTAAACTTTATAGTTTTTAAAATATTGAGCAAAACATGAATAAGAAAGTCTTAAAATTTCAAAATTTTAAGTAGATTAGCAACAAACTTTTAAATACATCCATGCGCTATGTTTTACTAATTTTTAATAAAAATAAAAATATTTGGAGTTAGTTATTTTAGCAACGTTTTTGGTTTATTTGTAATCTACTGGGGTTTTTAGGCTAATTTAAAGCTTAGCTTCTATTTTAGCAACATGCTAACATTTTTGGCTAATTTATTTTACTGAGGAATTTCAGACTATTTTAGAGTTTAGCTAGTATTTAAGCAGTGTGCTACCTTTTTTGGCTAATTTGGCATCTACTGAGGTTTTTTTAATGCTAACTTGGAGTTTAGCTAATATTTTACCAACATTCTACCATTTCAGGACAATTGGTGACCTACTGAGGTTTTTCTAGGCTAATTCAGAGATTAGCTTCTATTTTAGCAACAGGCTAATGTTTTTGGTTAATTAGGTTTACTGAGGAATTTTAGGCTATTTTGGAGTTCAGTTAGGTCTTAACCAACGAGCTAGTTTTTTTTTTAGCTAATTTGGCACCTACTAAGGTTTTTGGGCTAGTTTGGAGTTTAGCTCATACAACACACCAAATATTTTTTGCAAAATTGACATGTCTTAAGGGATTTTTAGGTAATTTTACTACAAACTTTTCAGAAATTTAGGTCAACTTTAGCTCTCTTTCATAGTTCTTTCACAAAATGTCCGGTCTTTTTGCAATTTTAACATTTAACAAATAGCTTTTGCATTTTCAGCAAGTCTCTTCAACAGTTAAAGTAAATTACATCACCTTTTTCAGCAAAAAGCTTAGTATGTTCAGCGACTACTTTAATAAAAAAAGTAGTATCACAGCTAATTAATGCAACTTTTCTAGTTCGTAAAAGGTTTTCACTGCATTTATAAAAAGCAGATGATCTCATCTGCTTTGAGTTTGAAAGCTGCCGTTCATTTTGTGTATGCGTTGCTCCATAATTCTTCAGTTTTAAGGCTGTCTTTGACATTCCTTTAAACTGTCACTTTGCATTCCTCCTGTGTCCTTCACTGCTGACCCCCTTAGCCCCTCCCACCGCCTCTGAATCAGAAAAGTATATAATTCAGCCTATCACCATGTGCTCCTCCTGCACATGATAAGCTCAGCAACTGAAGGAAAAAAAACCCCAGCACGGTGTGCCGCACGGCCCGCTCTCTCTGCGTGCATTCGACACTTCATGTCACACTTTAAGTTCAGGCCGGTATCGCCTTCAGCTTTCGGAAACACGTCCCCGCCAGCAGCCGGACATGTCTACGACTTGGAGCCAAGAGTGAGAGAGAGGTCGTGTAATCTGCTGGACAGATCCCACACCCTGAGCTCTCATCACGTGCACAGAAGCAATTACCTCACCTCAATGTGCAATGAGTCAATCATCACAAGGTCTCAGAGAAAGAAAGGATGGAACTTTCTCACAGACCTGTGACTCTAAACAACACCAGCATACCACAGCTGCTTGGAGCATGAAGACAAAGGTAGAGACCAGTGACTGAGTTTGGTCCAGGTATTTTCTCCAATCAAAATCTTTGATTCATCAATCTAACTTGTGCAAGTTGGTTTGACACTTCTATACTGAGAGCTTGTTCACATCAGCTGATGTCCTGTTCTCCACCAATTTGTATCCCTTTCATTGCTGTCAATGTAAACCTCTCCAAATAAGACGCCGTTTGGGATGGTTTTCCACTCTTACTCGGCCTGCAACAACACTTCCTTCATTTGCAACATCTGCCTGGAGCGGCTCGCTCCAAAACAAACACAACATCCAGGAAACCAGCTTCTTAGCATGCATAATTAGTCCTTGCAACACAAATCGGCTTTTGTCCTCTGCCCCCAAGCCGCTCTCTCTGCATCCCCAGCTCAAAGGCTCTGGTCAGCTGGGCTGACCTGCTGACCACTGGCCTGACACCTATGCTCCTAAGTAAGAGGGAGGGAGGGGGGGTCAGAGGCTGTGACTGTGACAATCAGCTTCCAGCTGTGCCCACACACGTCCAGGCCGTCCATTTGTCAGTGTAAGCACTGCTTCAACAAATAACACGCGACCTTTTACCTTCTCACAGCCATCTGGATCAACAAGAAGACACCCCGAACACATGTTTGAGCGCACAGAACTCTTCAAATGTATGAATACAGGCACACAAAGCACAAAAGAAGACTTTCAGATCCGACGTTCAAAGTTGCATCATTTCTCACAAGGGGGGAAAGTTGTGCGTAAATGTGTCCAGGTCCTCCCTCCTTTCTTTGGCTGTGACTGGTCGGTGGCGGTGTCAGTCAGGGGGAGGGGTGCTGCGATCATTTGTGTATGCCTGCATGTCAGTTGAAGGCTCAGAGTGCGCGTTTTGCTCGTGGCTGACAGTAGCAGCAGCAGCTGACTTCCGCAGCCTCGGCGTTGGATTTCCCACGTGTACGTGAGCGCAGGAGGCGCACAGGACGCGCGTCTCCGGGCAGGACACATCCACGCACCGCTGTCCCGTCTGCGCTTGGAGTTGGAGTAAGCTGGTGGGGGGTGGGGGGAGCGCACCCCTTGGGGGGGTAAGGACTTGACATAAACTTTTACGGAAGAGTTGGCAGCTTTAAAGACAACCATTTGTGTCTCTGGAAAACTTTGGAAACATGTTTCCCAAATTCTGCGCGGTGCTGCTGAGCGCGCTCTGTCTGCTGCGGACGCTCTCGGCTCACGAGTGCACGCCCTGTAACCTCCGGACCTGTCCCGCAAAACCCCCGCACGCCTGCGAAGGTGGCCGGAGCGTGGCCAGGGACCCGTGCGGATGCTGTGATCAGTGCGCGCGGCTGGAGTGGGAGCCGTGCGGCGGTCCGGACTGGACGCTGGGCTACTGCGCTCTGGGCTTTACCTGCGCCTCTGTCAACGGCACGCGCGCCGCCACCATACCTGACACTGGAGTTTGTAAAGGTGAGCAGAACTTTGTGGTCGTTGTTGCTGCGTCATAGCTGTGAAGTCTCCAAATGTTAGAGCGCAGCAGGGGGTTGTGTTTGGTGCGCAACCCTGGAGCAGCTCCCAGGTCTGAGGGGCTCTTGACTGCCAGCAGAGGAGTCATGTTAGGCAGCATTCTTCTCCTCAAAGCCTCATTCACTCCTCTCTCACAAGCACAGAAGTATATCTGGCATGCAGCAGTGATTTTCCTTCTTTTTGCTTCCAAAACAATGCAGTGCAGATAAGGTGAGGACTTGAGGGAAACCCTTTTCATCACCATAGCTGTTTGCTGTTTCAAGCTGAGTTTATCCCACAACTTGAACAGCTCTCCCATCTTCAAAATGTTGAGAACAAAACTGGTAAAACCCTTTCTGAACAAGCCACCTGTCCTCTGTCTGCCTCCTCTCTGGTTGATTGAAAATGACTGACCTGCAGCTCTAGTCGAAAGTGAACAGCTCCCAGTGGGTGTCTGGGCCTCTTGAACTCCCCGTCCTCCACGGGGGTGGTCCAAGTTCGGGGGTTTACAGGGCCTTTGGGGGGTACCCCTGATGTTCCCCAAACATGCCAGCGCTCGTTATACCTCACTGCATCTGGAGGACATCTTTACAAGGTAAAAGTATCGGAATATGTATGTGGGGAGACCACGTGATTTGAATGACTGGGTAATAGTGCTGGTCTCACTGTTGACCCTTTGAATCACACATATGCACACAGCCTCATTATCTCAAAGGGTCTGGCGGGGGGGTGAATCAGGGTCCCGTGTGCGTCTGCTGGAGGCTGATCCCAGATTTCCCACCTCAAGTTGCAAAAGGTCTTAAAGTGATTAGACCTGCAATCAAGGGTTGGGGGTAAATGTTTCCGTTTTTTACATCCTGCTTGCAGTTTGATTGACTGGGTGGTAAAAAAAAAAAAAAAAAATCTCTACATAATGAGGCAAGGAACCAGTAGAACTTTGGTGACTTATATTGATCCCTCCCATGACAGAGGTGGACAGGATTTTAAGTTACCAGTGAAGATAAAAAAATCCTTGAAAAAAAAAGTTCAGTGCGCTGTCGTGGGGTCCAGATGACCCCACTTTTAATGTAAACATAGGATAGCACAAGGGTCACAGCTCCAAGTTCTCCGACTCAATCCAAGTTTACTATCTCACTGCTTCTGTCTGGCACATCTCATCCACCACACTCCTTCATATGTCTTCTACCATCTATCTAATTATTCATAGATTTAATTTTAAGAGCTCTATCAGCCTCAGGGCCTCTCAGCTGTCCCGTCCTGAGTGGCTCAGAAAGCATGTCCCTTCCTGCTATGAAGCTTTACAGAGTTTACTTATTCCAGACAGATAGCCAAGAGAGGCCATCACAGACAGGTTTATTTACAAGTCAAGCTCAAATTAATGGGCTAGCGCCTCCAGTTTCCGTCTATTTGTTGACAGTTGCATGAATTTGAGCGACCGTTATGCTGCCACCATCTCCGGCAGTGAAGAGATCCGCAGGATGGGAAAACATTTGGATGTGAGGATCCTTTCAAGGTGAGAGGAAATCGCAACATTTCAGTTGCTGAAGAGGCTGTTTGTGCTTCACCACTTCACCGGCCGTCTGGGAGAGCTATTAAAAGCGGCAACTGGCTCAGGTTGAAGGTAACGTTCCCCTTTGCCGCTTCCAGTTTACTGTAGTGCAGGGACTGTCAACAAAATCTGCTCTGAACATTTACTGGAAGCTGTTTTTTCTTCTTCTTCCAGTCGCATCAATTCGCTGTTCTCTTGGTAAAACGTCTGTTTTTGATTACCAAGCTCCACACATGCGTCGCATTATCATCTCCTCGTCTGTATCTGAAAACAAAAACCACAAAGTGGCTTTTTCTTCCCACTCTCTTTGATTCATCCGGTTATTGTTTGTTCGTCCCGCGACCGACTGGGACTGGGGACTTTCACTCAGGTAGGGTCTCAACAGTAGCCGAGTGGATGAAGAGGTCATGTTTATGCTGGATGGGTAAACCTTTGACAGCTTTTCCTCCCGTGCATTGTTCTGCTGTGTTGCTGTTTGGAGAAGAAAGCCAGAATATTTTGATAAGCGGCAGTCACTCTTCCATGCACTACTCGGCTGAAGGCATGGGAGCTAAACTCCTGCAAAAGAGGGTACTTTGTGTTACACTTTGTCCCATCCTGTTTATTCTGCTGCCACTCTGGGATAATAAAGAAGGGCATTTTGGGGGTTATATATGTGTGTTTAGTCATGCATGAATGGAACTCTAAGGCTAATGTGTATATTGTGGGGGTTAATTCCAGGACGGATATTGGACAGCTTGCATTCCTCCCCATCTTGAAGTTTTGCCCAAGTGGGGCCTGTCCATGTGATGCCATCTTGGGTAAAGCTTATTAGAAGGAGCAACAATACATGACGGAAAGGTTGTAGCCGTAGCCAGCTAACGGAGGGAGCCCCCGAAGGCCCCATGTTGTGAAACAAATGGTCTCAGTAGTTGTAGTAGTGTGACACAAGACACAGAGAGGAGGGGTCTCCGTCCTTTGGTCTCTTGTGAAAGCACATGTTGTAACAGTGCCTGTAAGCCGCTTTATCCATCAGCAGTTTTTAATAGTTTCTGAAACATGTTTACGCAACTGCAGCTTTCCAATTTTCTTCTGTCTTTGCTCTCCCTGAACAGTTCTCCCGCAGCATCCAGATGCAGGCCTGGAGGATGAGCGTTGCCCCCTGGTAACGGGCTGCGACAAAGCTGGAGATCAGTGCATGTGCGACGCCCGCCACTCCTGCTTGGGCTCCTTCACATACCCGGACCAAGACGCTTGCATGAAGTCCGTCAAGTCAGGTGAGCCTCCTCCGTCAGAACAGAAACTGACAGGAGAAAACTAATCCAGGACAGATGGGAAAACTTACGTATCATAGTGATGACATGCAAGCTCAGCCTTTGTGTGGCGGTTCATTGCTGAGTGCTGCCATTGTGTCTGACTCATCGGCGACTGCGGTTTGTGTTTCCGCTGGTTTTTTCAGATGCTCGGCGGCACGAGCACCGAGAGAGGCACAGGGAAAAGTACGTGGGACCTCCCAACCCGGCGTGCATGTTCTCGGGGTGTAACCTGACCGCCGAGGGCTGCGTGTGCGAGTCTCAGAGCTGCCACCACCACTTTGCCTACATCAACCAAAGCCAGTGCCAGGAAGCAGCAGGTAATCCCCCCCAGATTGGCTCCCTTGAGTCTTTTTGAAATGGATTCCATCAGGGGAAAAGATGCTTTTACAATTTTGCATTTAGATAGATAAAGAGCTAAAAACCATCCTCATATGTTGGGTGTGAAGGTAAACTGTCTCGCTCTTAACATTTAATACACTAGATCAGGGATCTGCAACCTGTGGCTCCGAAGCCACATGGAGCTATTTAAAGGGTAACCAAACACTAAATCAACTTTTTTTGGCTGTTGACTTCTATAATTAGAGGTTTAAAAGTTCTGTTTGTTGGTTGGTGCCAAGTTTTTTGACAAATCAAAATAAACATCACAAAAATGTACTCAAAAACCACCAGTGTGCTGCCCCCTACAGGTTAAAACTAGGTACTGCAGTTGAATTTTCTGATTGGTCAACTGGTGTAAGTCCCAGAAGTTAAACGTCATCATGCTCTGCAGCGCCAGTATAAAAGCCCCGCCCATCTTTGACTATGTAACGGTGGGTCGTTAGCTTTAGCATGTCTAGTAGGTGTATTGACTTTGATTGTCAAAAATCTACTGGCTTGCACAACTTTCCAGTGGACTTGGAAGTTAGGGAACAGTGGTTTAGTGCAGCTGGAATTGTAGTCAGTGATGATGGAATTTGCAATGTTTCACTCTGGATTGTTTGTTTAATATGCTAGCCTTTATTAGCTATAATGCTAACAGCATTTTACCACCTCAGACATGGACCTGCAAACTCTCAGCTGCGCCGGCAGCCCCTTGTCGGGCTTTGCAAAACCAGTGTCTTAAACATTGGTATATATTACTGAAATAGCCTTCACCTATTAACTGCTACAGACAGAAACGTGCATGCAAAGGGGCACAATGTAGCTGTTTCAATACAAGACATGCAGGCATCAACCAAAAAAAAAAAAAAATGGAGCTAGCTTCCTCATTTTTCAATTGATTCTCTCAAAATATGGCTCAAATTAAAGCTTAGAAATGATTGATGTCATGATATATTTACATTTTTATTATCTCTAAAAACAAAGCCATAAATAGTGTAAGAAGTGCGCCTCCTGGTGTTACAGCTACATGAAGCTAACTGTCAATAATAGATCCAAGCCACACCTCTGCTGCTCAGTCCGGCTCCACTAGCCCCGCCCCCTTTTTTTTGGTCATTTTTCAAATCTGGGCTGAGAATGGAGTCAGACTCCAACTGCTCTGTTTGGTTACTCTTCAACACCGGAGCTCCAGGGTTTATGTTCTTTGATTTACAGTAATTTTTTAATTGTTAACACGATTAACGTAATTCTAGTAGCAGGTCGACGAGCCGCTTTTCTCTTTCTACTGGAATTACGTTGATCGTGTTAACGGTGAAAGAACGTTTGAAGAATGTCCATTACCAATCCATACTCATCAAAAACCCGATCATGCTTTCTAAAACATTTATTAAAGAACATTGGAATATTGCCCAACATGTTTTTTTTATTTTTTTAATTCAGTACAATCAATAGTTCACGGCGTCATAAACACCTGCTCCAGATTATTGTTATCCTCCACGGTTGTCTATTTAAATTTCCGTTCATTTCTGAGTCAGCTGATCATATTCACACTGTTTTGACGCACAGCTATGTCATCGGTCTTTTTGATGGTCCAAAGCTCAATGGAAACCCTCACTTAAAATCACCAGACCATTCTAAACCGGCCAAGAGGGGACTGGTCTGGTCCACACCATTCAATGGAAACGAGGCATAAGTGTTGACCCCTGCGCTAAATCCATGTGAAGCTAAGAGATTCTACTTGTGTGGCTGTCACTTGTAAAAACTGTTTGCTTTGCAGACCAAAGTGAAAGTAGGTGTGAAAGAAAAAAATGGTGTTAATTTGATTGACAGTCGCAAAACACAGAAAATGGTATGTTTGTAAAGAGGTGGGGGCGTGTGCAAAGTGTTGGATGCAGGACAGAGTTGTTTAAGTGTTTCATGAATGCTCTTGTGCCAGAGTTTCCCTAATTTCCTAGAATGAATGCTTACCTTTGGTGTTAGCAGCTTGTTTGATTGACACGTCTGTGTGAAAGACCGTATTGGCAGGAGGAGTCTGTCTCTTCGTTTTGGATTGGGAGGTGTCTGTTGGATGGACAGGCGCGACAAAAAATAGAACCAAACCGAGTGACTGAACTCTCTTTTCAACTGTTTCTCGAGAAAACATTTGGTGTTATAAAAGATTGACTTTCAAAAGCTTGTGAATGACATCGCCTCTCTCCTTTGTTGAATTTCAAATGAAAAGCAGCCCCCCCCTTCAGATAAAAGCAGTGCTGTGACTGGCAAGAAGCCACAAAGCCCCATTTGAGTTTGTTTAGTCTGCAGCGAACAGTGAGGTTATTACCGAGCATCCACATCACAGCTGTATGGCTGATTGTCTCTAGCCAGCTACAGATAAACCCCACAGGAAGTGTGTTGATCAAATATGATATTGTGTAGACATACCATCAAGCCTTGCGTTAACAAGAATGGATGTGCTGTGTATCTCCTCCCGTGCCCGCTGGATGACAGTTTAAACTCCGACTGTAAACAACATTTTTTAGCAGCTTATGAGTTTTCACTGCGGTAAACAGCCACTCCTCTCACTGTCCACGACCAAGCAGAGGACCTGCATGTGTGCATCTGTTATGCCTTAAAGGACACATGCTCGCGCTGATTGCTGTTACGGTATACAATTACATGTGCGGAATGAGTCTTGAGCATGGTTTGTCTGCACGTGTGTTTGTGCATGCGTCTGTGGGCGATAGCCATCATGTTTGTCTTGATCTCCTGGCAGATTTTTCCTCTGTCTGTCATCGGCAGGAACTTTCTCTGGGAGTTTTGTGGTTGGAAAGACACTCCTTTGGGCATTGATTCCATCATATGTTCCTAAAATCTTGATAGATTAGGCTAAAAAATGCATCCTGTAAACCTGTTCTGGAGAGGTCTATCAATGGATCCTGTATTTAGTCTGAATTGAGGATGAAAGATGGATGAGATAGCAGTGATATAACCCAGCATTTCTGAGCTGTAGTATCCGTTCAGGTTAAAATGTGTGTAAGGGATGCACAGTTGCTATATGTATCTGTCACCAAAAATATCCTCTACATCAGCACAAGGGGCCAAAATCCAAAACAAACCTTAGGTTGCCGGCCAAACAGGACATACATTTATTGAACACTCTAAACCTACCTTTTTAAAATTGTTGCAAGTTCTAATTTGGCCGCAGAAGATGCTTGTGTTTATAGCTGAAGATTCTGAAACTGATAGCTAAAATCTCTGGTCGATAACTGAAATCACTGAAGTTAACAGCTAAAAACGCTGAAGGTAATAGCTGAAAACATTGAAGCTGATAGCCAGCTAAAATATTAGCTAAATACCAAATTAGCCTAAAAAACGTAAAAAAAAAAACAAAACAATTAGGTTTGCCAAAACAGCTAGCTTGTAGCGAAAAAAAGGCAAAATTTCAAAATAGCCTAAAAAAAGCATAAATTAGCCAAAGCAGCTAGTGTGTAATTATTAGCCTAACTCCAAAACAGCCTAAAAAAAGCCTAAATAAATTATGAACTAGCTAAATAGCATCACCTGCAATAATGCTAGTGTGAATGTTGTAAGCTGAATTTGGCCGCTGTAGATGCTAGTGCTGATAGCTGAAACCGCTGAAGCTGATAGCCAGCTAAAATATTAGCTAAATGCCAAATTGGCCTAAAAAACTTAAAAAAAAAAAAAAAAAAATTACTTAGGTTAGACAAAACAGCTAGAATGTAGTGGGAAAATAATAGCAAAGTTTCAAAATAGGCTAAAAAACTTTGAAAAAAAACATAAATTATACAAAATAGCTAGTATGTACATACTAGCTAAGCTCCAAAAGAGCCTAAAAAACAAACAAAAAAAACTACAATTAGCCAAAAACAGCTAGCATGTAGCTGAAATATTAGCTAAACTCCAAAATAGTCCAATAAGCACACAGAATGCCCATTTTTAAAACTTTCAAACAGTAACTGTCTAATAAGAATAATAAAAAGGGATCAATATTATTCTTAAATAAATCAACTTAAATTTTTTTCTCAGCTTGTATACAATTACTGGAAAGCAACAGGGTGAAGCAGATGTTTTTCCATCTTGTCAGAAAGGAAAGCCGATGGAATGAGTGTGTGAGAGGAAGGGAAGACACAGGAAGATAAGCAGTCACAACAGAGACTAACTGTTTTGTTGACATATTTGTGCTCGGGCCTCAGGGTCATGGCAGGGTGGTATTTGGTGACTTTTTACTCTGTTGGATGGTTTACATATTTCGTTGGTGATAAGACCCCTTGGTGCTCGTTTGGAGGAGTTTCCCTTACTGGCAAAACAGTCATCAAGAGCTTTTTTTGCATTTCTTTTAGAAACTCTTAGCTATGATTTCACCCAAATCGACAAGCTAAGGTCGCTTGCTCCCAGAGTCTTACGGATGGAGGGAGGAAATGTGTCCCACAGGCATGTGATAGTTCACAAGTTATGGGGAAGTGGTGCCCACTGTAATGCCATGGCACCAGCTGAACTTGGTCTGTCTGCCTACATTTGCCACCTCTGCCCTGCCTCTCCATGCCCTTCTGAAAGGGCCGTTAGTTCTGCTTGGCTGCAGCCTCTTTGTGTTAGGGGTCTATTACTAGCCAAGCCAGACGGCCACCGGTTGGCGGGGGCACGAGACGTCTCAGAGCTCAGTCGGAGGAAGCGTCGGCCCGCTTGTTTCCCATGACAGTGAGCGTTTAGACGTGTGTGGAGTGATGAAATGAAGCTTCTGGGTGGCTTGAGAGACAAAAACCCACCTTTGAAAAGCTATGTTGGAGTTTCTTTAATCAAGCTAGGTTGCAGATAAGTCTTAATGCTCTCTGCTATGTTTGGTTCTGGCTTTTTTTCTTATTATTTAGATATAAAATATTTAGGAACTGACTGAGCTTAATTTATTAACAGTTATTACTCAAGTCCAAGCCTGTTTTTTATGTTTTCTGGCCTGTTTCATCAGTTTTCCTCTTCCCTCTGGAAGGGATTGGTGACCGGTGGCCAAAATCCTGGTGTAACTCAACCAAAATTTTCGCAGTTGTCTTTTAGACATTTCCCATAAAAATCTCTGAAACAATTTTCTTACATTTAATTTAGTCAAATGCTTTATGTGCATTCCCCTGGGGCAAATTGTGTTTGGCATTATCGTTGTATATTTGGAGTGACGCATAATAGAGCATCTCTTGTGACATTTTGATCTCAACAACTTTTTTATCTTAAATCTTTTGGAGGGCCTTATCCTAAAAAGCTCAAGGGCAGTTATTTTGCTCCACCTAAACAGATATGGAAGGAAGCTTGCATATTTGAGATAAACAATCACAATGTGGCTTTGCAATGCTAAACAGTTTTTATTTGGTTTCCTCTATTACCTCTGAGTATGCAACAATTCTTAGCTCAGGGGTGTCAAACTCAATCGCACAGGGGGCCAAAATCCAAAACACAACTTAGGTCCCCGGCCGAACAGGATAATCATTTATTGAACACACTAAAAATACATTTTTAAAACTTTGAAACAGTAATTTTTTAAAAACAGGCAGGAATAAAGTTCCAGAATAAATCAACATAAACCTTAAATAACTTTCAATATTTTACTCTTCATAGAAATATATTTTGTCAAAATTATACAAGTTAGAAATAAGAACAAGATAACATAGAGCCATTAATAACAATAAAATAAAATGATCTGGATCGCCGCATGCTATTACCTGAATGGATCCGGCCCCCAGGCCTTGACTTTCACACATGTCTTAGATAGCAAAAAAAGAACTTTCATAACTACTTACTTCAAACAGAGAAGTTTTTACCGCAGAACCTTTGACCACAGCTGATTGCAAGTCAGCAAGAAGTCATAAAAATCTCAATTTCTGACAGATTCATAGCTTAAAAGATGAAATGTAAAGCATTGATTGATTTTTTTCAATGTAAAAAAGAGAAAAAAAAAAGCTTGGACACCCAGATTGGGTTTTCTGCCTTTTAAATTGACCAACAAATCTTTATGAGTGGACCCAGGGGGCGGAGCTAAAGCATTCTTAATGAGGGGCTTTCAGAAGACTTTGAAGAGGTGGCAAATAAGAACAGCAGAGTCAAAAATACATATTTCTTACATATTTATTACTATTTTAGTTTTTATTTCATTTAAGTCCCCAGATGATTTTCACCAGAGCAGAAGTATTTACATGATTTTCAACATGTTGCATTAATCTGAGTGCCATGGGTGCCTGAGTAAAGTCTCACATGTCCTAGGAATGTGTGGACCAAAGGCCAAATATCCAGTGTCTTTTTTTATGCCTTTTTTTGTTCTCAAGTTCCTAATTTTTCAACAAGTTTCAAGCCTGTTTTTAGGATCTTATTGTTTTTATTTTCGATTTTGCTACATAAACCACAGTTGAAAATATTACATCGGGTAAAAATTACCCAGCAAAAGTGATGGTTCAACTTTTAAAGTAAAAGTGTTCTAGGGTTAAGGATGCTATTATTGATTGTTACTTATTTTTTGTCCATAATGAGGCTGATATTGACTCAATAGTTGTGGGGAATTGCTTTTTCCTGGGGGGCAGCTGGCCCCCATTGCCCCCCATCGCTTCGCCCCTGCGTGGATCAAAAAGCATGTTTTTTTTGTCAGTTTATTGCTTCACTGGAAGGTATGGCTGTGTACACGCATAAACCTGTGCTGAGAAGAAGACAGAGATGTGAAAATGTGTCCAAAAATCACAGCTGCTGTGATTTAATGCTAAAATTACAGCTCTAGAGCAGCGGGGTAAGTCACCCAGCAGACGCAGGGATGCCTGCTAACTTCATGTCTGCCTACCTGTGTATCAACTAATGATTGTGTCTCGGTCACAGATCGGCTGGAGAAAAAGTCGTCTCGGTTTTAACCACAGGCAGGAGCAGGGGCGGGGCCACCGCGGCTTAGTGTGTGAGACGGCGTCCCTGATGTGATCCCGTGTGGAGCAACTTTATAAAACCTGAAGACAGACCAAAAAACCTTGGAGGGCAGCTGGACTGAGAAGGCTTTGTTCTCCGCTGACTTGTTTTCTAAAGTCAGTCGGTGAACAGAACGCACATTGTGTGCTTTTTTCCATGAGTAAACTCAGGCTGTCAACGCAGCCTCCTCTGCCCGGTTGAGCTGCTCTGCTTCGGGGAAAGACTGCTCTCCTTGTACCTTATCCCAGGGGGAGGTAAAAAGTGCTTAAAATGAACAATTTTCTTTCTTCGGTGACCTGGAGATAAGTAAAGGCATACACTGGGGTTAAAAAGAGTCGTACCTTTTCCAGAAATTACATATTGTCTTTCTGGTCAAAGGTTTTCCATTCTCTTCATAGAATCATAAAAAGCACATGCTGCCTAATCTGCAGGGAGAATTTATCAAGCATACCAAATCAGGGCTTTTGTGTTTGTGCAAGCTGGAGTATTGCCACTATGGTGATACAAAGATTGTTTCTGCGGTTGATGACTCACTAATTATAGCCATTTATGTTAAGAGATAGAGAACAAACCGGATAAAAACCATTAGCTGCTGGCTTTTTCCATGCCTTGTGTTTGTCTATAGTGCTTCTAAATGTTCCAGCTACCAAAAAAAAAAAAAAAAATGATATTAATTAGAGCTGTAAGAGCTGGACCATTTCCACAGATGGATACAATTCTGTTCATTTAAATGACAATAGTGTGTCTGCCATCTGCTTTTCCCAGCGCTCTCTAACCCCAGCCATTATCACAACTGAAAGAGTAATCAGCCTTCTCCAGCGCACACACACAATACACAGAAAAGTGTCTGTCAGTGCAAAACCTTGTCTGAGATTGTCCCAATATGCTTTCTTTCGCCTTAAATAAAGCTGAAGCATTTCCAGGGAGCAGCATCAAATGGCACAAGACGTAAATGAAGCGGCCGATAAGCACTAAAGTTTATTTAACTCCCGCATAGAAAATGAGGCCAGAAAGCGTTAAAGGGGGTTGTAGCTTTGCTTAATTCAGGGGTTTTCCCCTCTTTTTCTATAACACTATTCAGCTACGTTTCTCAATGAAAGCTTTGTGGCCGTCTGCGCTGTGCCAAGCTTGCTTGAGCAAACAGTACAGTACAGATACCTTACACTCCTGCTGTATTTATCTGGAGCCAGAAAATCTCAACGTTTCCCTTCTCCTCGGTTTCATAGGTCAGTCGTGTTAACTCCACCCACCCAAGTACAGTGGTCACAGTCAGAGACCTTCTCCCGCCTGTGTTTATTCTGGGACCGGCTGCGAGTCAGCATTAGATCTTTAAAACGGTGATGAATGAGAATATGGAGGTGGGAAACTGAGGAATGGCAGAGGAGAGTCATTATCAGGGTATGAGCCTGGGACACCTTGAATCTATTTTTTATAGCGTCTTGTTTTAACTGTAAAGCCACATACACACTGACTGGTGCATTCAAAAACGCGCTAAATGGGAATCCTTGAACATAATTTTAGTATTTAGAGTTCACAAAGGCCTGTCACTACCTGATACTAGTGCATGTACTCTCAATTAGAAGAGGCTTGGTGCAAATCATGCTAATCTTATTCCAGACTTTTTCATTCACATCTCTATTCTGATATATAAAAGACTTGTACCATACTTTCTGGACTATAAGTCGCGTTTTTTCCATATTTTGGACAGGGGTGCGACTTATACTCAGGAGCGACTTATTTGTGATGTTTTTAGACATAAATAACCTCAACATCATCTGTATCTTCCTTGTATTTTATGCGAGATACACAGTCAAAGCCTCCATCATGTAGCGATGAGGCTACAGGATAGCTTCTCCACATGCAACAGAATCATCTTTTTGGTGAACACGTTTTTGGCCAACATTGTGGCTCAAATTTTAAATTAACTCACATCAAAAGAGTCAATTTGACGCATGAATCATGTTCGGTGTCAAATGTAACGTTACGTCTGGCTTGTTGAATTTATTCATAAATGTTGGCCTTTTCTCTTAAAAGTGCAACTTATACTCCGGAGAGACTTATATTCTGGAAAATATGGTAATTCCAACCAGGCTGTAGGCTATAACTACAGTTATGAATTTCTCCTCTATTATCCATTTTAATACATTTGGAACTTCTGTGTTTTGGAAAGATATCATCCATACGTCACTACCAAATACCAGTCCCTGACTGGTCAAAGTTCAACTGGTTTAACCTCAATAGTTGTGCATTTTGTATGTAGAGCCAGAAAACTAACTTAAAACCTTGCATAGGGTGTCAATTGCGGAAGCCCAAAGCATGCGTACGTCTGATTAAATCGACTTGTCATTTGAGGCGGTTGGTCAAACATGCGTTCCTGACTCCAGTGTAAACGTAGCATAAGAAGGAAATAGAAAATCTACTTTTACCTTTGATTTCAGACACATTTTCTTGAAGGGACTGCTGTTACTTGTTGGTGCTAGTACCAATCTCAAAAGATGACCAACGAAATCACCAAAGCTTTATAATTCTAGAGTGACCCTTCACCTTTCAAAAGAATACCAATATGATTTCAGACAAGACTTGTAGGTACATTGCCTTCAATTGTCAAAATTCTACTAGTTTGCATAACTTTCCAGTGGACTTGGAAGTTAGATAACAACAGTTTAGTGCAATTATCATCGAATCCAGCAAACCTCTTCCTGGTGATGGATTTACAATGAATACTTAACTCTGGATTGTTTGCTTAATGTGTTAGCTTTTATTAGCTTATGATGCTAGCATCATTTTACCTCTCAGACACAGTTCCCCTTCGATTAGCACCATAAGTGCCTGCCGCGGGAACAGGTGGAGGAGAAATATCCTCAACCTCTACAGAAAGTTCTGTGGAGATGCTGGCATCACTTTGCTCGGTACTACGCCCCATATTAAAGACGCTACGTTACCTCAAGCTAACCTCACTGTCAAACACAGATCCAAACCACACCTCCCCGACTCATCCCGCCCCTTTTTTTGCATTTTTTTTTTCAAATCTGGGCTGAGAGTGTTGTCAGTCTTGTTGTGTTACACTTATAAAACTCAAAATCTGTTGTTTGTGTTTATTTAAAAAATCTAAAAAGTGCAAGAAATAGCTTTAAATTACATACAATTGTTTCAGTTTCTCGGGAAAAATTGTGTTTGATCAAACAGTTAATTTAAACTTGTGCTATTTGTCAGTTGTTGCACACCGGGAACAGTAGAAATGTATTAAAAGTGTTTAGTAATCCGTTTTTATAGTTTAAGAGTGCGTAAACTCATCTCCTAAATATTTTGGAGTCAAAAATTCTAAACAAAATGACCTAATGTGGTACATGTGCACGCAACAACAGAACAAAAGTCTGCATCTCTTTATTTTTCCTTGTTCCCAAGCTCATCTGCTTGCAAAAGCATATAGTCCCAGACTGCAATCTCTTTTCCAGCTGTTTGGCTCCTTTTTGCCGCTGGAACTCTTCTGTCTTCTATTTACTGCAAGTGCTTTTTGCCAATCAGGGAGTGTGCAAGAACAGAAAAAATATCGACATATTCTCAACCCCCGTTTCAAGCTCAGGGCTCAGCCTGTTCCATTCCTTCCAAAGTCGTACAAAGATTGCCAAACTGTCATAAAAATCCCACAACTGACCGATTATGTTGTTCATTTATTTAAAAAGTAGATATTAAATAAAATTTGCAACATTTTCCCGCCACTATGCTTTCACAATTTCATTTTGATCTGAATATCTTCAAATTTTCCAGTTTTTTTTGTCAGCAGGAGATCTCATAAAGCCATTGATCACAGGAAAGACAAAATGGTTCTTTTTGTGCTTGTCATATATTACAACATCAGGGAACCAAAGCAAATACGTCCTTTTTGTTTGAGTTATCCCTTTGTGATGTGAAAGTGACTGTTCTCATGCAAGGTCCTTCTTTTTCCTATAAAGGCTCCAAGAAACACTTCCAAAGCCCCTTTCCCAAATTAGCTGCATCCCTGTGCCTCTTTTTTAAGGGTGTGAAATCAAAGCTGTGATGTTAGGGTCTGCAGATGAATGGGGAGTCTGAACATTTGTTGAAGAGTTGTTCTGTTGAAGGCTTCCTGGCTGGTTTTAGAGGGCTGTTTGGATTGTTGGCCAGTCAAGCCGGGCTTAGCGGGATCAGAGTCGCGTCGACAGGATGTGCAAAAAGTTTAGTTGAGTGGAGAGAAGGCCGTAGCCTTTTTCTGACACCATGCTGTGGAGCTGACAGGGGTTGCAGCTGAGATCTGGTGACCAGGAGCACAGGAGTTTGTGTAGGGCAACTTTGTGAACTCAGCCTTTAGACCGTAACATGAGTAGCATCCCTCTAAAGTGTCCCAGCTGACACCTCCAGGATTTCACTCGACCCAGTCGAGGACCCAGGACTTCTGCAGGACCCAGCTTCCTGCAGAAGAGCGCTTGGTATTAACCCTTTAACTAACCAAAAAAGAAAAAAATATATTTTTTTTTTGTTTTTTTGCAGCTTATTGCCTTGGTACGGAGCCCGTAAACCACGTGTCTAAGTCATGGCTTGGGGGCCGGATCCGGCCCTCCGGATAATTCTATCCGGCCCTCCAGATCATTTTAGATTTTTGTTATTAATGGCCCGATGTTATCTCCTGGTTATTTTTAAGTTTTATAACTTTTGACAAAATACATTTTAGGGAGAGTAAAATATTGAAAGTTATTTAAGGTTTAAGTTGATTTATTTTGGTATAATATTCCTACCTTTTTATTATTCATAATTATATTAAAAAATTACAGTTTTAAAGTTTTAAAAATGGGCATTCTGCTAGCTTTTTGGACTATTTTTGCATTTATTATTATTTTTTAGACTATTTTGGAGTTTAGCAAGTAAGTAGGTAAGTAAGTTTTATTTATAGGCTATAGCATCTTTCGCAGACAAAAGTCACAAGGTGCTTTACAAGTTAAAAGCATAAAAGACAAATACTTCAAATGGAAAAAAAACATAAAAGACAAAGCTTCGCAGGTTAAAAACATAAAAGACAAAACCTCACAAGCTAAGAGACATGAAAGACAAGAGCAAGTAAGTAAAACAATCATCACAAGCCAAATTAAAAACAGATTCAGTTAAAACGCTGACTATAAGTCGGCAAAGCAGAAACGTATACATTTATCAATCGGGCTTATATGATCACATATATAGTAAAAACAATTCCAATCAATGGAGTGGAGCAGAGGCATTGCCGTATACAGGTGCTATCTTCTGAGTTTAGCTAATAGTTCAGCTACATCCTAGCTGTTTTGGCTAATTTAAGCTTTTCTTTTTTGTTTTTTAGGCTTCTTTGAAGTTAAGCTAATATTTACACACTAGCTGTTTGGCTAACTTAAGCTTTTTCAGTTTTTTAGGCTACTTTGAAGTTTAGCTATTTTTTCAGCTACATGCTAGCTATTTTGGCTAACTTAAGTTTTTTTTTTTTTAGGCTGATTTGGCATTGTGCTTATGTTTTAGCTGGCTATCAGCTTCAGCATTTTCAGCTTTTAGCTTCAGTGATTTCAGCTATCAACCAGCGTTTTAGTTATTAGTTTCAGCATCTTCAGCTATCAGCGCTAGCATCTTCAGTGACTAAATTCATTTGCAGGATTCACACTTGCATTATTGCAGGTAATGCTATATACCTAGTTCATAATTATGTTAAAAAGTTACAGTTTTAGAGTTTTAAAATTTTAGTTTTAGAGTGTTCAATAAATGTTTATCCTGTTTGGCTCGCGACCTAAAGTGTGTTTTGGATTTTGGTTTCTTATACAATTGAGTTTGACACCCCTGCCCTAAGGGGACATTAAAGTTTAAAAAAATAATAAATGCAATAAAAAAAAAAAATTTCTGAAAGTACCTTCGTAAAATATATTAAAGTAAAAAAAAAAAATTAGTTATTAACCAGAACTGTTTTTTCCTAAGAATAAAAATAAAAAAAACTTGGTTAGTAACTGATGCACACCAGTTACTATCTGGTGCGTAACAGTTACGATCCAGAATTTTTTTTTACTACTTTAATTTTTACCAAAACGAAGTTCGGGTTAGTAACTGGTGAACACCAGATAGTAACTTTTTTTGTTTTATTTATTTTTCTTCCAAAAAATTTAATTCAAAAAAATGTTCTGGTTACTAAATAATATGCGAAGAGTTACTATCTGGTGTGCACCCCTTACTTGCCAGAACTCTATTTTTTCATTATTTCAATTTTTGGGGAAAAAAATTACAACATTTTTTTTTTTTTTTACAATTTCCCTTTAGGGGCTCTGTACATTGGGGAGTAATACACATAATCAATATTTTTAAAAAAACATGTTTTCTAAATGTTTCTGACCGTTTGGTTGAGCAGACAGTTTAAGAGCGTACATGTGGACCACCTGAACACCCAGCTGTTTGTTAATCCTCACCGATGTGTGTGTGTGTTTTCTCTGCAGACCAGCTGAGATGTGCTGGGGTTAAATGCCCCACTTTGCTAGTGCCTTCTTGCCCCGAAGACTCAGTCCTGACCAAGAGCTACATGCCCCCTGCTGGCTGCTGCCCCTCCATAACCCCCGAGTGTACCTGCGACTTCCGGGCCTGCCAGAAGCCCCAGTGCCCGAGCGGAGAGCACCGAGTCCTGCTCAGTCAAGCCAGCGGTCATCCGGGAAACTGCTGCGATGTCTTTGAGTGTCGTAAAGGTGATTTCCCGTTTTATTGGTCTCCCAGTCCAAGTAGCAGTCAGACTTTATTGCAGGTGAATGTTTTCAGACTGAAGCTTTATTTACCGTTCATTAAGTGTCAACAGGAAAGACAAGCAAAAAGTTTGGATTTTACTGTTTGGCTGCTTATTAAGTTGAATCTCTGCCTTAAAGCTGTTTATATAGACGTCATTCAGGCTTGAGTTTTCTGTAAATTTAGGGAATCCCTAACAGAAAGTAGTTCTTCTTTTAGGATAAAGGCTATAAGATCTTGATCTTGCAAATATTGAGAAAGCTCAGATTTGAAGAGTTAAAAAACAGCAGTTAAAACCTCAGATCGCAGCACTTTCATGGGCAGAGTGAGGAGAGCTGGGAGGGGACCTGTGGTATTGCCCTGTTTACTCTACACACCCAACAAATATTCGCTGTTTTACCAACAGAACAAATTCCCGTCCTGACCCCTCCAGATGTATAAATGAGTGCCGTGCCCTGGAATTAATGGACTTAACAAGCCCGGTGACCAGAAAGTTGCTTAGGCTATGAATTTGCTGAACAGAAGTGCAGTGTCAAAGGGTTTCTGTCTGGTCACACATCCAGAAGGGAAAAGGTTCAACAGTTCATTGATGGGAATGCTTTTTATGTGCTCCAGTCTGCCAGTGGGGAGAGTAATCGAGTCCGGCAGGCCAGCGGGGGCCGGCTGGCAGTCGTGGAGGCCATGGGATCAGTGTTTTGATAACAAGTGTCTGCTGCTCTCTGGACCTGGGGTTTGATGCCTTTTGTGCTGCTTCTACTGTCCATTAGGTCTGCATGACTGCGTGTCGTGTCAGAAAGCTCTGCAGACAGGGACATGGACAAAGGCCGACGCTGGGCCCCACTGTCAACTCCACAACCCTAAATTGCTCTCTGAGGCAGCACCTGCAAACACAGCATCTTATAAAGTCTAAGCACTTTAAAAGTTTAAAATATTTGAACACTTTCCTGTTTCCTCTATTTGTTTCTGATTCTTTTGAATCTGTGGTTACCCTGGCAGGAATTGGTGCTAACAAATGTGTTTGGTTTTGACCTCATGAGCAATAGACTCAATCTGAAGTCACGACCTTCAGAACTTCCACTTTATCAAATCAGAGATGGAGACACTGACTTTAAAATATGGTAACTTTGGAGCCAAAGCCGTTCGATGAATATTGATGCAAATTCAGCAGGTGGCCGCATGGAGGGATTTGTATTTGCATTTTTAAATGCTACGCAGCGGCAACAAAGGTTTTAAGAAAAAGTTACAATTTTACTTTGTTTTTGGCCGTGCAGGCACATTTCAAAGCAGTGACAAAGCCACTTCGAAGTCAGGCAATTGCTGGCCGGCCACGTATCTGTGGCAGCTCGCATCGAATAAACGTCTCAGGACAGCAGCCATCCATATTAAGTGCCAGATTGTATTTATTTGCACATAAAGCATATTGCAAAAAACTTAATAAAACTTTAAGTTAATATAAAATACAAATTTATACATTAACAATTTTACACTTAACACATCTTAAAAAAAAAAGGAAAAACATTTAGATTTCATAATACAATAAATTTACAATTTCATACAATCAATTTATCATCAGGGATTGCCTTAAACTGTCAACTGTCAGGTAGGAGTATATAAAAAGCAGGTTGTTCTGCATGCCTGACTGCCACTGTCTACATTCATGACCACACCAACAATTTAAAAAAAAATCATGAAAGCATAAAATCTTGAAGATTCCACTAATGCAGATGTATTTATGACAGTAGCGATAGTGTGGGGTCAGTAAGGGGCCAGCACTCACTAGTGCAGTGTAAGAGCACGGTATGACAGCATCAACCAAATGTTATAACTGCCTTCAATTTCCCACAAATGCTTCACAATACACTCCCCACAACAACCATACGTTCCATTTTCATCACATCCTTTACGGTGGCCGGGTTAAGCACTCAGGCTAAGCGTTCCCAGTGTTCTTTTTATTAGGGGTTTTTAGCCAAAATCCAAAAATTATTTTTTTTTTTCTGCAGCACAGCATTAGTTAATGGGAAACTCAGATGTGAGTTTTTGGCACGACTCCTGTTAGCCTCGCTCATTTCCCATCTGTCCTTTGTTTACACTCTCTCCTGCTAGCTTAAAAGCTCAAGCTAATATTAGCGTAGCAAAAAAAAAAAAAACAGCAACATTGATTAAATTAAGAATATAAGTATACGTTTTTATGCAAGTGGATAAATCAAAGTGCGAGAGGACAATTTGGCTAACCCGTGACAGTTGCTGCTTCACTAACTCAAGCTTTTTCATCTGCTTCTGATTCACAGCAATTTGAATAAAGAAATATTCTGAAAAGCATTTTTAATCTCTTATATATCATCAGAAAATACTACAAGAATATGTCAAAATCGCGATTTTCATGGGAGTGGGTCTTTAATTGCAGGAAACACGGAATAAATTGTGTTTCCATCTTTTATATTAACAAATCCCTCCATAAATCTTCTACGAGGGGATTTTTTTTTTCTTGCTATCCCTGATGACCAGAAGGATGACAGTCCATTAGACGTGATTGAGAGAAGCTTCTGGACAATTAGTTACAGCCCATCCATCTCCACTGCCAAACCTCACTTTAGTTAAAGGAGGACGGAACAACAAAAAAAAACCTTTACTGACTTTAGATAGAAAGTCATATTAGGGATTATAATTGACAAAAATCACACGTAAAAATCTTTTGTTTATTTGAGCATTAAAAATCTTTTTGGATGTGTTTTCATTGTGTTTTCTGCACGCAAAGTTTAGAGATGTGGTCAAAAAAAAAATGGCAAGAAGGAGAATAAGAGATCAACAAATCCTGCTCTCTTTCATCTTGGCGGCTGCACCTGCTTTGCATTAAGAGTGCTGCTCGTCGAGAGGCATGGGGTCATTGGCGCAGACGCTTTGAGTCTGCACTCCCAAGTATGGTGTACAGATGCAGCTCCAACCTCTGCTCTCCTGTACTGAAAAGCCTCCGCCTCCTCATCTTTTTCCAAAATCAAACTTTCCTAGCTCCTCTGCATGCGTGCAGAGTTTCTTACATAACCAGAGAGTCTCACTTTCTTCTTGTTGACATATGTTTGATTATAAGGTACTGCGTGGTTACAGTGAATCGTATAATTTGATGGCATCCAAACCACAGTGGGTCTTTTGAATTGCATTTATTGTAATCCTCTGTTTCCTCTCCCTCTGAAACAACCGTAATTAAACTCCATTTTTCTTTAAATTGCTTTTAATAAGAACCGCACCATTTACTGGCTTGGTATTTTTTTTTTTTTTTTTTTACTTATTTCTTTCTTTTTTAAAGTCTTTGTGTATTTGCAAAGATACGGACTGTCTGCGCAACTTCAAGAGGTGATGCAACTAAGTGAGTTTCATTTCACGGTTGGGAGAGTGCAGCTGAAAGAGTTTCAGAAATGCTTGGATGTTTTTGGGGGAAAACAGGACAGAGTATTGATTCATTCCACCTGCCACCAGCAGACTGAGCCCAGATTCTGCCAAAGCCTCAGACCCATACTGTTTTCTCTTTCTCCGCACTGCAAGAGTCCAGAGTCTTTTCAATAGTTGATAGTTCCCTGTGAAATTCCTCCCCACCGACTCTATTGTATGATAAACGCCGTTTCCACCCCCCAGACCTACGGCGCCGTCAGACTCACCTCTTCTCCATTTGGTTTCGATATACGATTCCATCCATAAGAACAGATGTTTACGAATGTGTCACTGATTGAAAGTTGAGCTAATAGGAAAAAAAAGAAGCTTTTTATATTTGAATCTGTCATCTTTTTCTCATGAGGTGATGACAGGATAAGTCTTATATTTATTTTTGCCAAATGTGAAGGACACGTGATGCTTCAAGCATATTTCCCACCCATGAAACACGCTTTAAGACTCGATTGCTTTGTGTTCTCAGTCTCTCCCAAATGTGTTCACAATGGGAAGGAGCTCTCCGATGGAGAGGTGTACCGCATGGACTCCTGCTGGCTGTGCCAGTGCCGAGGAGGAATCTCCTTCTGCTCCAAGGCGGAGTGCGCCGAGCTGGACTGCGATAACTTCTACGTTCCTGAGGGCGAGTGCTGCCCCGTCTGCATAGGTACACCCTCACGTATTATTAAAGTTTTAGGTTATTATGAGTCTGAGCGTCCCAAAAGCTGCATTTTCAATTACACACATGCATAAAACTTGATAGAAATTCTAGGAATTGGTGATTTTACGGAGGGGCTGTGCGATTCAGTATGATGTGCAACTTATAATGAGCTGTGGGACCTCTCGTGGCGCCCGCTGTGCTGCGCTCAGGCAGACACTTCCAAGAATTGCATTTAAGTTGAATAATTGTTTCAATTGCAGTTTTGCAAAAAATGTAAATTTCAATAAACCCCAAAAACCATCCCCTCTAGCCACAAAAAACTGTTTATATATATATATATATTATATATATATATATATATATATATATATATATATATATAATATATTTTCCATTAAGAGAATTTATTATCGAGAAATTTCAGAGTTAATGGAAACACAGCTAATATGGGATCTGTCAGCTTCAAACTCTAAATTTAATGGAGAGATGCTTTCACAACCATGTGTTGAAAGGCAGGTAAAGAGCTTCAGAATGTGCTTTCGGCACAGTTACAAAAAAAAAGAAAAGATCATGGGGGGTGTGGGGTCTCGCAACCCATATGGGAAGCACATTACAGCCTGCCAGAAGCTTGTGGATGGAGATGGTAGCCAGCTTTGACCTCTGAATGCGTGGCTGCAGTTAATAAGATCCTTGAGAGAAAGGAAAAGAACAAAGAGCACAGTTAGTGTTGGGGGTTTGCTTTACAGGCTGCAGTTCCTAACATGGCATGCTTTTATCATCTACTGATTACCAGAACTTTTAGGGTTTTTTTTTTAGATCACACAACTTAAATATTGAAGTTCCATCCTTCTTGTTTTAGAATGCATTCTTTAAAAAAGCAAGAGTAGAACCTTTACAAAACAAATTAATGGAAACTTGATTGTGTTTATTACGCCCCCAAGGCGATAAGAAGCAAAAAAATATCTACTTTTTAATGATTTTGTCTTTGTCGGGTAGTTAAAGGGTTAAAATGGACATTTCTTTACATTTAGTAAATTATAATTTGTAGATGCTGACATAAACATCTGTAAATGCAGCTTAATTTGTAACAGTACAACTTTACTTCCTTCTGTTTTAACTATGCTTATAAGATACATTAAGTGCCTGCTGTAAAAAAAGTAAATGCCAAGCATGTGACCCCTCTCAAACATGCATAAATTACATGCTATCACATAAAATATGAGCAATTTAATAGCAATTGTTCATTGCTAAAAGGCTCATGTCAAAGATCATCCGTCCTTTCAAACTAAGACAACAACTTTTCTGTTTGGTTTTCAAAATGGTCTCAAATTTGAGGGTTCTTCCGAAAGTTAATAATTACATGTAAAAAAGTTAAATGACCGTCTTTGCTTTGGACAGACGGTTCTGCTCTAAACTCCAGCTTCTCCTTTTGACCTTTAAGGGGTGGGGTGAGGCGGGGGGGGTTACTGGAAGTCACATGGATTAGTTCAAACCTTTGCCGAGAACGTCAGCGGAGACGGTGGGGACCAGATGTTGTGAAAGTCGTCAGTCTATTCTGTGTTTCCAAACCCTCACCGGATGATATGAGAACACACTAAACATCATCCGTGTGATTTGAGCTTAAGTCCGTACACATGTTGTCTCAAAGCCAAAGGCCGCTTCCTTCTTATTAATTAGGGGTGTGTATTGGGAAGAGTCTGGCAATACGATACATATCATGATACATGTGTGGGTGGTATTTTTCTTGACTTAAAACATGCCTTCAACACAATTAACTACATGTTAATTTTTTAAAAAGGGCTCTCTATTGGTTCAGATCATATCTTATGAAAAGAACAATAGCAAAAAACAAATAGACAGCTCTTAGTCATCTTTTTTCACCTTGTACAGCAGGAGTTCCTCAAGGCTCCATTTTGGGGCCTCTTCCTTTTTACATGTATTTGAACAACTTGCCAAATCTATACTCAAATTGAAAAATACAGTTATATGCAGACGATACAGTTATTTATGGTCATGCAGAAGCAAAAGAGGAAGCTGCAGCAGTTCTATTTGAAGTCATGGTGCCAGTCTCCAAAAGGCTCAGAAATTCATGCCTTCATCTCAATACAAAAAGAAAAACAATCTTACCAATCTTTAAACAGTGACCAGCCAACTCTCTTGATCAATGGAGAGCAAATACAGGTGGTTGAACGGTTCAAATATCTTGGTGTTCTTTTTGTTTCTCATCTGACTTTTGAAGATCATTTGAAAAATGTTTCTAGAATTATTCGGTTTAATTAATCCAATTTTAAATACATACAGTCTTATTGAACTACTGCAGCAGCAAAGGTTTATTTAAAATCAATGGTTTTTAGTCCTTTGACCTATTGTCTTTCTACTTGGTTCCATATCAACCATTTTAAAGTCATTTCAATCTCTCTTTAGAAAAACATCACAAACACTTAATAAAAAGCCTTTGCAGTATCACTACTGGTTCATTCTCAATAAATACAATATGTTAGATTTTGAATATTATCAGTGGCTTTCTACTGCCTGACTAATTTTTGAAATATTTAATGAGATATCTCCACCACCTTTAATGACTTTTATTCATAAGAAAAATAATGTAGGAATTCCCACCAGAGCATTAACCAGAGGAGACTGTGAAGAACAAAGACGCAGGACCAAATTCAGTGAAATGGTGGTGTCCATCAGAGGCACCACATTTTAGAATACGCCGCCAGTTCATATCAGAAACTGTGAAAACTATGCAATGTTCAAAACAGTTCTGAAACAATGGTTAAAAACAAACCAGACTTGTCAGGTCTATTAAACTGTGGAGTTTTTATTTCTCTCTGCTTATGTCTACTTTGTGCTATTGCATCCTGTATAAGCTGTATGCTTTAACTGTTGTCTGTTTTTATCAAAATTCAGAATGTTTTCTCTTTTACCTGCCTCAGGACAACGGATGTAATTTAGCACTTGTGCTAATTCTAGCATATTTATGTTTTTGTTATGCTAAAACAATGATGAATAGGCACTGTCCTAATTTAATGAAATAAATAATACAATATGTATCCTGATATATTCCAAGACAGTACCAGACAATATACAACTATTATTTCAAATTATGACTTAAGAGTTATCTGATATGATGACATTTTTCACAAATAGTGAAATACAAGTTATTTAAGCACTAAAACTGTATCTCATGAACGAGTTGCTTTTACTGAAGCAAATTTATGGTGCTTTTATTTTGGTAATTTAGGAAATATGTAAGTGTAAAACAAAAGTAAGACTGAATTACATGTTTGCATATAAATGATTCATCAAATATGATCTTTTCTGTATTTTAAATTGATACAAGTATTGCCAAAATAAGTATTGCGATATTTCACTGGATCGATATTTTCTAACACCCTTATTATTATTGTGAATAAGACCTCTAAAGTTAACAGAGTTTCAGCTCTTGGTTAGAATTTCATGACCCTCTTAGCTCCTCAATGCTCAAGGTCAAAGACGTTCCTCTCTTTTGCCTGTCAGATGTGGAGCTGTTGTCCGTGGACAGCACCAAGGCCAGCTGCTGGGTGAACAACAAGCTGCGCGCGCACGAGGAGCAGTGGAAAGAGGACGACTGCACCTTCTGCCAGTGTGTGGATGGAGACCCGCACTGCACGGCCATGGCCTGCAAACAGAGCTGCCAAAACCCTGTGAAGATCCCAGGAGAGTGCTGCCCGTTCTGCGAAGGTATTAGAGTTTTACAATAGATCAGAAGATGATTGGAGTGGGAAACGAGTAACCATTAACCTTACACACCTCATGCAGAGAGTTCATGCGGCCGTGGGCTCATTAGAGGGGAGGCCACAGAGCATTCTGCAAACTGCAGGCTTCTTTGTGTCGCTTTACTACCCTTGCCACCAAAATGATACCCACCTGTGTGTGAGGTTACCGCATGCTCTTAAAGCTGGGAGGGGGGCGGCTGCGTAATTGGAGGGCGCCTTTCTCCTTCTCCTTGCTTAATTAGTTACAGCTCGTTGAGCCGCTCCGCCCACAGAACGTGGCAAGAATCTCTCCGTGGCACAAGTGAGTCTGACGTAGGTTAGTGTGGCCAGCCGCACATTTACATGAAAGCTGGCCCAAATTTGAAGCCGTACCAACATCTGACGTAAGACCAAAGCGCAGCTGCTCGTCCTCGCTGGTGGAGCCTGAGCAGGAGTTCGACACGTTCAGCTTGTTAGGAGGAGACAGCTCTGCACAATACGACAGAGGGGTATTATCCCGCAGTGCCACCCACCTCAGTGTAATTGCTCAAAGCTTATCCTTAATTACTGTTTAGAGCGGTGTGAAAAAGTAGCAATTACAGTTGAAATGCATGAATGAAACCTATGAAGCTTTGAGCACACACAGCATATAATAGATCAAATATATACTGAAAGCATTTGTTCTAATTATGGACACAGAGTCTTTTGACAAACACGGATTCTTTACAGAGATTTGGTTCAGTCTCGACCCTCAAAAAGTCATTCTATAACTCTAAGGTGATGTAGGACAGACTTGTCTGAAGGGGAGATGTGTTTGGGGCAACACTTTGACTTCCTGTTTGAGTCCCGATTAAAAACAAACTGATTGATACCAGGTTGGTTCATCAGATTACATCCATTACTCAGTTTCTATTCACTCAAAAAATACTCTCGGCGGTTCATCTTTATGTCTTAGCACAAATGTAACTGTGGTGGTTTTGTATGAACATAGTTTAATTTGAGATAAAGCAGCACTCAGGGGAACAGCAGCAACGGTGACAGATAACTTTTCATTTGATCTAAATTGAATGGACTCAATAATTCCTACAGGTCATGCAACCACACAGTCTGTCCATCATGTTGGATCATCAAAGCAACATTCTTGATGACAGGCTGTTTAAGCTTTACTAGTGATAGCCAAAACTAGTCATGTTTAAAAATGTGCACTAGTTTACTAGTGGACCCTATTGGTGCATACTAGTTAACTAGTGACACTCTAAAAAAACATTAATTAGTCACATGTAAATGTTCTACAAGTTCACTAATAAGTTAATTAGTGTGACCAAAATATCTCACTAGCTTACTAGTCACATGCAAAATGTTAAGTAGTTAATTAGTAATTCTTACATATGTTGTACCAGTCAACTAGCTTTCAAATATCCCACTACTTTACTAGTCACACGCAAAATGTTCACTAGCAAGACTTACATACATCTCACTAGTCAACTAGTTAACATTTTGCATGTCACTAGTAAACTAGTAATGAGATATTTTGGTCACAGTGGTTAACAAGTTAGCTTTACAGGAGTCTTACTAGTGAACCAGTGGTCTTTTAGAGTGCCACTAGTTCAGTAGTAAGCACAAATAGGGCCCACTAGTAAACTATTGCACTTTTTCAAGATTACTTGTTAACTAGTTCAAATTTTTGGCTTTCACTAGTTAACTAGTTGAAAGTTTGGCATTACCAGTTAGTCTTAAAACAGCCTGATATCAGGGATAATGATTTGATTATTGATTGCAGATATGCAACGAACCACTTTGGCTCCAAGATTTTCTAACTGTAGCATCTACACAAAAGCAAAAACATGAGATTTTGGAAATCTGGAAATCAATTCAGGCATTAAAGGGTTAAGTCTCCCATATAGAGACTCGAGACTTGACTTGAGGTCTGACCTTAAGGTATGGGGTTCAGTTTATGACATATATGTGTGTTTTTGTCCTCTGTCTATGTATTTGGTACATTGTAGTTGTAAGTATTAATTTTTGTTTCTAAAGCTCTATGACTGCTGGAGTTGACTGTCAAGTCTAAAAGTTAAACATGTCTGGTATTTTTGTCTCATAAAAATCATTGTTTGTAGCTCATTCTGGACCAACTGGCAAGTCAGAAAGGAACATTTCATCTATTTTCTCTCTCTTTCTTCAGAGCCAACCTACGAAACCGTCAGCCCGATTCTCTGCCCTCCGTTGCAAAACTGCTCCCTGTCCGTGAACGACTGTCCCTTCGGCTTCTATCAGGATGTAAACGGATGTCTCCTCTGCCAGTGCCTCAACAGTAAGTCTCTGTTCTTTTTTATTTCAATCCAGAAATGTTTTGTAATAAAATTCTGGTAATGTTTATGATGAGAGTCCCTTTCTGTTTCAGATGACTCCTGTCCCGACCTGGAAACACACTGCTCTCTCCGGTGTCCACTGGGGTTTGAGAAGGATGACTTTGGCTGTGAGGTGTGTGAGTGCGTCTCCCCCATGCCCAAGTGCCGACCTCTGACCTGCACAAAGACCTGCCCGTACGGATATGTGTACGTAAACCAGCCTCCGTTACATTTAATCGATCAAAAACAGATCCGTGTTACAGCAAATATTAAATATGTCTAGAACTAAACAGTAAATGTTGTCAGTTTCACAACCTTTGTGAACTATTGCTACTATTGTGTCAGGATTGGAGGGGTTACCAACAGTGGGAGTGTGTGTGTTTGTGTGTGCGGTCCACACACACATCCTTTCCCCTCAAACCCGTTTAAGCCAATCAGACATCTGGAAGCTCTTTGTGCTGGGACGCTCGCTCCCTCGACACCGTTCTCATTTTATATAAATCATCTTCCCGTCTCATAACAACGATCAAAAACGCATCAGGACAAAAGGGGCCTTCATGGAACATATACAGTCAGGAACCGTTTGATGTATTAACCTGAGCTACGGCTTAAGATGAGCTGGGCATGTCTGCGGAGGATAAGGAAGATCCGGTGTGCGGAGGGGGGGTTGAGGGGGATCAGGAAGTCTTGGTTTTATCCTTCATAAGCAGCTGTTTAGGTTTGAATCCCAGCGTAACGTAGATCTCACATGGAGTCACGATGGAAGAGGGAATGATTTCTGTGTTTATTCAGGAGACACTAATTACATCCAGCCAGTGCTGTAATACACAGATTACATTTTTTTTACAATCATGAAGCTCATGTTTACTTCTCCTGCAGCTGATTCTCTATGTTTCTGTCATCCATAATCAGAATTTTGTTTTCTGCTGCTTATGTCGAGAATGGCGTTGTTCCAATCATCACAGCTGCACTGCACCGCGCTGGAAAAAGTGCAGTGCCAGCGGTCCCTGACCCAGGGGGGCCTCACTGTCCTCCTAAGCCTCTCTATATCCCTCTGGAGCCCAGAGCGCTGCTTGGCATTCCTCGTGCTATCTTTGAACAAAAGCTCCGATCTAAGGTCACTGGACTGTATTTCTACTGCCATGCACAGCTTCCATACCTGTGAGGGCCTCCAGCAAAACACAGAGATGTATTTTTCTCTAAAAGTAAGAACAAACAATAAACATGCAGGAAAAAACCTGATAAAGGATTGCAACAGCAATACATTTATATTTTTTACTAGGGGTGTCAAATTATCACGTCGTTTACAGACGAGTTATTTTATTGTTATTATTTGTAATCAAGTTAATAATAGTTTTAGTTTATAACTATTGTGGTGTTTTCAAATATGAACAAGTCCATTATTGGGACTTGGCTGAAACTGCATCTTGTTGTCCCAGTACGTCAGGGGTGTCAAACTCAATAGTACAAGAGGCCAAAATCCAAAACACACCTTAGGTCACAGGCCGAACATGATAAACATTTATTGAACACTCTAAAACTAAATTCTTCTAACTTTAAAACCGTAACTTTTTAACATGATTATGAATTATATATATATATATATATATATATATTATGTATATATATATATATAATATATATATATATATATATATCATTAACTGTGATAATGCTAGTTTGAATGCTGTAAGATGAATTTGGCCTCGGAAGACACTGGTGCTGATAGCTGAAGTTGCTGAAGTTGATAGCTAAAAAGGCTGAAGCTATCAGCTGAAAACACTGAAGCTGATTGCAAGCTAAAATATTAGCTAAATGCCAAATTATCATAAAAAACTTTTTTTTTTTAAACTTAGGTTAGCCAAAATAGCTAGCATGTTGCTGAAACAATAGCTAAACTTCAAAATGACCTAAAAAACTAAAAAATGTTAAGTTAGCTAAAAAAAAAAAACTGCCCTGTAAAAATCACAGTCACTTTAAAACAGCCTAAAAAAAACTTTAAAAGAAATGCTTAAATTAGCCAAAACAGCTAGCATGTAGCTGAAATATTAGCGGAACTCCAATGCCTAAAAAATCTTAGTAAATGCCAAAATAGTCCAAAAAGCAAGCAGAAGGCCAATTTTTAAAACTTTAAAACTGTAGCTTTTTAACACAATTATGCATAATAAAAAGGTAGGAATATTATACCAGAATAGATCAACACAAACTTTAAATAACTTTTAATAATATTTTACTCTTCATTAAAATATATTTTGTCAAAATCATAATCATAAAGTGATAAAATACACAGATTTCCTTCATTTAGTGCCAGTTATTTCATGTCGAACTACAAGAACTGTGTGGACAACGTTTCCCTCTATTCACTGTTTTGTAGTCATCAAAGTAACTTGAAGCTAGCGCAGTACCTATTTTCTGGCTGCACTGTCTTAGGTAGGCACCTTGAACCCGCCCCTTTCTCGTGATACTTCATGACGACGCACGTGTGACGGTGCAAGAAACTAACCAGCAAAGCAGGCGATCTGCGCAGCGCTGCGTCCGCCTTGGTCATCTCAAACACGCATTTTGACAAATGTGCTGGATGTGGAACGTGCAGGAAGTGCGATTTAGAGCATAGCTTATTCCAGGAGGGGGCGGTTCACATTATGCTGACGTCAGTACGATAGCACCTGTTCGTTTTCATGGGTATGGGATGGCTGCTGTAGATAGCGCAAGTTTTTAGAGGATTTCTCTTAAATGCATGAATGGATCAAAATACCACTTTGAGGTTCTTTATAGTGAGGAATGAACAGTAAAATGCATTTAAAACATCAAAAAGTAGAATTTTCATGGTATGGCCCCTTTAACACTGCGCGGTGTGAGCACTCACACAACTTTAAGACGGAAACCTGAAATGACAGATGTCTCACTCTGACAATATATTCAAAACGAAATGTTAGGCAGGTTTGCTTAAAATAAATGCTACTATTTATAACTTAACTAAAGTCATTACCTTCATAAAGCACCTTTTTATAGTTGTGTTTTGATCTTTTAATGTGCCACAATGTCACAAATTTCAATGAAAATATGTTGAAAAAAAAAGGCAATTAATGGGCTTCATTAAAACAGATTCATTAGATCAATTAATTACAGGTGATGATAACCAACAATGCAGCGGCATTTGGCAGGAATGGAAGAGATGGTAGTGTTGAATTGAAGGAAGAGGGGATGAAAATAAAGATTATTCCAGGTTGGATGTACCAACTTTTTGTTTGGTTGAACTTTACCATTTTTCTCAAGGACAAACGTCTCCTCTCTCAGGGCCTCACACACGTGTCGCCCTCGTAGAGCTCGCCGCGGGCCTGTTTTGATTTTGACAGACGATGATTGATAAAGTAATTAACCTGGGCTAATGAGCCCTAAGGATGAAATAGAGATCATCACTTTTCTGCAGAGCGGAAGGGAACAAAAAAAAAAAAACGAGGTGAGCAATGAAACAGAGGAAGTCCAGAGTGAGAGGTGCGGCTCCTTCTTTCATCTCCGTTCTGACAATTCATCAACCTGCTCGTCCGCCTTTTATTAGGCGGGTAATTGAATCCAACTGTCCTGCTTCCACATTCTGCACTTGGAAACACTCCTCTCCCTGCGTGCGAGCTTGTTCCTTTAACTTTGCCGTCTCAGGTTTCCCTCCTGCTCAGTTTGGGGAAGTTTACAGCTGCCAGCTTGCATCAGAAGCCTCAATATTATTAACAAGCCCTTGTTGTCTATGCTAGCCTTCAGAGCTCACTTATGTCTTTATAGGTCCGCCCCAGGCTTTTGGGGCAATAAAGATGGCA
Organism: Oryzias javanicus; assembly: GCA_003999625.1. NCBI lineage: Eukaryota > Metazoa > Chordata > Actinopteri > Beloniformes > Adrianichthyidae > Oryzias > Oryzias javanicus. The sequence goes on from CM012458.1 coordinate 10,019,359, forward strand.
GCAGGTTGAATTAAGAGCATGTGAATTAACTCTAGACTGGCTCTTTAGGTCTTTAGGTTGGTATGATGAATAAACCGCAGGGATCTCACATGTTGGCCTTTTATTTGCCTTACTTCAAAGGCAGCTAATGTGGAAGAAAGAAAGCCTGTCCAGATGTTGATTATTCTTCACTGGAGCATCTGGGTTTTGCTGCATTACAGAATTTGAACTGGTACCGAGCGCTCTTTGAAATGATAGAAAACGTGTGTCCCCCTGCAGGAGGAACAAACACGGCTGTGAGATGTGCCGCTGTGTCAAGTGTCCGCCATTCACCTGCGACAAGCACTGCAGCGACGGCTACCGGCAGAACAGGAAGGGCTGCTCCGTGTGCATGTGCAAAGGTGAGAGCTTCAAATCACTTTGTTTCAAAGTCCCACTTCCATCATCTTTTGATCTATTTTCAAAGCTGTGTTTTTTAGGTAAATTCATCTTTTGGGGATCAAATATTTTTGAAAATCTGTCCTTGTAGGATATAGTTTCTACAGACTGGCAGTAGTTTATTAGAAATACACCCCTGAGTTGTGGGCGGGACCGTCAGAGCAGAGCAACCCCAATCCCCTTCCCATTTGTACTTTCTCCTGCCAGTTTACAGTCCCTCAAACTTCTAAGTCCAGGGATGCCAACACTTTTTTGGCATGACAATTGACAATAAGCCCCGAAGATCTGGAATGATGCAACAAAGTCACTTTATTCAACTTCAAAGTTAACAACTTCTTCGATATCTTCAGTCAAAAATACAATGTTTATGTACTAATAACTCACTGGAAGAGTACACAAATATTTGTGAATAGATAGTTTTGTCATGTGTAGTAATGTTATCTAAGTAGTAATACATTATTAGAGCAGATAAGGCATTTTATGATCAAAACTTTCTCTGAAATGCAAATGCGCGTAGAGCAGAATTTTGATCTTTGGCATGTGTTTGCATAAACTTTATATTGAAAGTGGCGTGCCGATGTGTAAACACGAACACACTAACAGTGAGCCTGCATGGAGAAATGTTATCAGCTCTGCATTTACAAATTTAGGCACAGGCCGTGACAAACCGATTTTTTCATTTTCTGCAACAATGAACATGTTGACAAGTTTGAATAATTTTTTTACCGACTCACAATCCGGCATGTGCAGCGACATATCAGATCATTTTGGATTGGCCGTTCTGCATGTCAATCAAATGACACACCTCATGGTTAGAGTAATAATTTGCTGATAGATTTTTGAAAATAAATTTGTAATTTTTTTGTTTATTTATCTTTGAGGGCCCATGATCTACCCACATGTCTGACTGAAGTACCGAGCACCCTGCCCTAACCTAGAATTACTGGTGCAACAAAAATGGCGTGCAATATCAGAGCTATAGTCGTCCAGTTTTGAGCCAAAGTCGCACATGGAGCTGATCGTCTACAAATGGATGCATCAGAATAGAGGGGAGCATGAAGCTAGTGACCCGCCCACCTTTCTTTCTTTTTCAAAATGCATTTTTTTCGTCAGCTCCTGATTCCCAGTGATTTGAATAAAGAGATCCTCAGAAATGCTTCATTTTCTTTAAATATGTCTTCCATTATGAGAAAAAATGCTACAAAACCATGTTAAAAACACATTTTTCATCTTTTTTAGAGGAAAAGAAAAACTCTGTAAAGTGACTGGAGTGATTTTCCTCCCCTTTACATGTTAGCTAAACATTTACACACCTGTAGGGTTTGTATCTTATTACTGTAGACTACACTACATTGCTCTTATCTTAGTTATTTAATGAACACTTAGCACTTTTGGACACACTGACAGGTCATGCAGCAGCGACTCTTAGATCCTGCGGCGGCTGCTCTTATTGTAAATGATCCTTTGCTCCCGCGCTGCTGCTGCTGCTGCTGCTGCTGCTGCTGCTTCTGGTTTTATGTGTGCTTGTTTTGTTCTTGTTGGTGTTTACTTTAGTGCTGGGGAATGTGTGCAACTTTAATTAGATTCCTGCCGTGCATGCGTTTAAAGCTTGCATACAGAGGCCATATTTATGCTCTGCCACATTATAGGATGTTTATTCTGCCAGGTATTATAAATATTTGAGCTTGATACAGTTCATAAAAAGGCTGTGTGTGCAATTGGAGCTCATGCAAAAAACTAAAAAAGGGAGCGCCGACTGGACTGCTGATTTGATTTTTTTATTTTATTTTTTTTTAAGCAGCAGGAAAAAACATGTTTGTTTTGGAAATGTTTTAATGCTCAACGGGGTTGTCTTTGTTCTGGATTTCTTTAAGCTTTTAAGTAGTGCTTTGACAACTTAGTCATTTGGGCTTTTAATAAGGTCCCTGGGTGCAGTCAAATTGTCTCTACTGTTTAGGAATGTTCCTCACTTGGTGAAATGACCCAGAAGCATCAAAGTGACGGCCATGAGAAAAGCTAGTGGAGATCTCCTAAACAAAGGAGTTTGATATTTTTTGCTTCTAAGTATGTCTGCAGATTCTTTTTTTTTTTGTGTGGCTCTCATTCTGGTTCCTGTCAGGGTCAATGAACAGAGAAAATGGATTCTATTTTTTCTCTATTATTATTACAGTGTCTGAGCGCTAAGTTGTTTTAATAAACTCTTAACTAAACTGCCATTATTTTTTAGATTGTGGCCCCAACATATTTGAATAATTATTATAATTTTATGTTGGCAATCGGTTATAAAGAAGACTAAAGTGCTGACACAAAAATTTGATTTAACCTCCGATGTGAACATTTTTATCATTTCCTTTACCACAGTCGGTGTTTAGCGACCTCCTGACCTTCACTCAGCTTTCCCTTCACATCTGCACCTCTGCTGTATTTCTAGAAAGCCTCCCCAGCCCCGCTCTCCCGGCTCCGACGCCCAGCTATTGTCTCACCTCCAACGGCCACCGCTATGAAGAGGGCGACAGCTGGCACGACGGCTGCCGAGACTGTTTTTGCCACTCTGGGAGGGAGATGTGCGTTCTCATATCCTGCCCCATACCCAGCTGCTCGCATCCTGTTGTCAAGGCGGACCAGTGCTGTCCTTCCTGTGAAGGTAGGCAGGGTTTCTTTATTTTTATATGCAATACTACCTTAAATTGTTATTTTAGTAGTATTAAATCAACACTAGTCAATTTACTCCCATGACACTAAAGCATATCGTTTTTCTTAAATTTGATGAAAATGTATCATTTTAAATGTTAAAATTACAGAACTTTCATTAATTGATCCAACGTTTCACTGTTCTTATTTACATATCTAAGGAAATAGACACATTATGATAACATTTCAGCAGAAAAATCTTTATAGATATGTGATTGTAAATGTTAAATGCTTAGAATTTGGTTCCCTTTCTTTAGACATGTCAAAAACAACATGGAACCTTTTCAACTAAAGGTTGAAGGGACGTTTTTGGTTCCTATGCCCTTTTTTAATTTTCTTCTTGGGAATTACAAACTGGTGCAAACCCAAACTTTTTCATTCAAAACTCTCCAACTCATAAAGATTATTTGTGAAGGAGTGACTAAGATGTCAGCTTGAACATTTCGGAGTCCGGGAATGTCTGCAGCTTTCAGAAGTTATGTACACTTTTGCAGTAAAGGGATTCGGTCCTAACTGTTTGCAGTTGTCTGCTAGAACATTTAAAGATGTGTTTAGCTCAAATATTTGAATGTTTTTCTAAGGTTCATAATCTACAACTTTTGTTTTGCTAAAACAAACAAAATCTTAGTCAAAGGTTAATGTTCTGGTTTGTTGAAGATGAGTCAGGCAGCGGTCAGCCAGAGGGGATGGACGTCATGGTCTGCAGAGCACCTGGCGGCGAGTTTTACGTGGAGGGCGAAACCTGGAACCTGGACGAGTGCACTCGCTGCACCTGCAGGAAGGGGCGTGTCCTGTGCGACACCGAGGTGTGTCCCCCGGCTCTCTGCCAGACGCCCATGAGAAACAAGGATACCTGCTGCCACGTTTGCCCAGGTAATACAAGTGATTTTGAGAAGGTGCACTTTGAAGATATAAAGTCTTAATTTAGAAGTGCTCCCACACGCCTCTGCCACTTTTCAAAACAGCCAACCCCAATCACTCCCACGCTTGAGGCCCACAAATCAGTAAAGCATGACTGAGCCTGAGAGCTGCTCCTTGAGAATGCCGACATGCCTTATCGCTGCATCTCCTCTCACAAAGGGAAAACTGTCAGAAGCCGAGCTTTGTTATCTGTACGGGTCTGGTCACCAGGAATGTTGGGAAATCATACACATATCCCTGACGGGGCTCTGTGATGAATGTGTACAGTGGAAACCACGCGGTGCGTTCGTCTTAATGATGTCCCCGGCCGGCCACAAAGGGGCCAAAGATCTCCGAGGTGAGATCAAAGAGTCTGATAAGATCTGGGGCTGAACTGACAGCTGTAATAAAGTCGCCTGCTTTTGTGTGAACACACACAGCAGAGGGTTTTTATCTTGAAAGCTGCCTTTAGGGAGCTGTGATAGTTGTGGGTGAAAATGCAAACTTCAGAAAACATCTTTTGACTTTAAATCAGGGTTCTCTAAATTAATCTACCTCGGGGCCAGGATGTATGGCACGTGTCAAAGTCAAGGTAGTTATATCCGGCCCTTCAGATCATTTTCTTTTATTGTTATTATTGGCCCAAAATGTTGGCAAAATTTCTTTTTATGGAGACTAAAATATTGAAAGTTATTTAAGGTTTAAGTTGATTTATTCTGGAGTATTATCCCTGCCTTTTTATTATTCATATTTATGTTTAAAAGTTACGGTTTTAGGTTTAAAAATTTGGCCTTCTGCTAGCTTTTTGGACTATTTTGGCATTTATTGAGATTTTTTAGGATATTTTGGACTTTAGCTAATATCCCAGCTACATGCTAGCTGTTTTAAGTAACCTAAGTTTCTTTTTTTTTTTCTTTTTTTTTGGCTAATTTGGCATGTAGCTAATACTTTAGTTGGCTATCAGCTTCAGCATTTTTAGCTATCAATTTCAGCATCTTCAGCTATCAGCACTAGCATCTTCAGCGGCCAAATTCAGCATACAGCATTCACGCTAACATTATCACAGGTAACACTATATGTTTAGTTCATAATTATGTTAAAAAATTACGGTTTTAAAGTTAGAAAAATTTAGTTTTAGAGTGTTCAATAAATGTTTATCATGTTTGGCTCGCGACCTAAGGTGTGTTTTGGATTTTGGCCCCTTGTGCGACTGAGTTTGACACCCCTGCTGGGTGGGATTCCATTTGTGCCAAAAATATGTTTTTGCGTCCACTGTCTATATCTTTGGTCCATTGCCTATGTCTACTGAGCAAGTTTATTGAACATTTATTCATGTCTATGTACTACTAAGCTATATCTTCTGCGTGTCCTGTGAAACGACAGGAGCTAACAACGCTAGCAACTTTTGCTAAGGACTTTTCTGACGACCAGATCCAACAACAATAGCAAATACAAAGTTTTAAGCATAAAGCTGAAACATCACAAATCAAATACAAAGCTCTCATCAAAGAAATGTCAACATGCAAAAGATATTGCTTAGTAGACGTTGAGCTTGTATGTATAGACAGGGACCGCAAATGGCCGCTAACATCCATCTAACTCTAACGTGTTGCTTTCAGAGGAGACACTGGGGCCCCTACTGCCAGTGAACAGAAGCGAGCAGCAGTACTGCTTGACTGTCGAAGGAGAGGTGCTGCTTGCTGGTGACTCCTGGAGGGCGAACGCCTGCACCAGCTGTACTTGCAACAACGGGACCATTCAGTGTTTCTCCCAGCGCTGTCCAGCTGCCAACTGCAGGGTACCGGTGCTACGCAAGGGCCAGTGCTGCCCGCACTGTCTCGGTCAGTTTTCTTTTTTACTTTTAAAACTTGCATGTCTATAGAAGGAAATAACAAAGACATGAGTATGGATTGTATAGACATAGCCAGCGGAGCGCTGACTGAAACATTCCATGTGACGCCGTCACGCAGAGCGAAAACATTCTTCCAGCATCCGCACATTCACGCGTTTCCTGTCCGCGACTGAATCGGCCCGCGGGGCTCTTACCTGCAGCAACACAGGAAAGCGGAGCTCCGTATCAGCTTTTCCTTTAGAGGAAAACCTCGGCCTAAGCCTCCATTGTCCCCCGCTGATATTTAGCGGTTTCACCAGGCCTTTTGTTTGTGTGGTTTCGCCCGCTGGAAAACTGTGTTTTGCGTCACGCTGTTACAAAGGAGACCGATGGAGGATAAGAGAACACATGCCAGAAATCAGGAAATCGCTGCTGCAAATACTGTCATTTTTTAAATTGTTAACGCCATCAACATAATTCCAGTAGATTTTGAAGGCGTTGATCGTATGACGTTGATCAGGTGTTAAAGTCTTAGTTATTCCATCCAGAGGTGACCACATCAGTGCCAGTGAAAGTGACCGCCAATACCGCAACAGTGGAGATTGTATTTGAGATGACCACAGTCACTGTACCGCCCATCACTGCTGACTCAGGTAACGTCTATCTTTAGTTTTAAAAAGTTATCTATCTAGATATTCCTCAAATTATGAGTATTTCTATCTCAATTTAAGTGATGATGGCTTTTTTATTTTATTTTTTTAATAAAGAAGCCATCTGAGCAGCAGATGTTTAAAGTTTGTCTTTATCCTCCAGATGGGCTGGAGTTTGGTGAGAATTACCCCAACCAAGCCGAGATGGCCCTCGTCTACCAATCAGCAGCCTGGATTTTGGCTGGCCTCCTCTTGGCCATCATCATCTTCCTCTTTGTTGCGTTTCTCATCAACAAGAAAAAGAAATGGGTGCAGATGTCCTGCTACAGCGCACCAAAGAAGGTGAGGGAGACTGTCAAAAAAATGAGAAAAATATGTGTTTACGCTGAAATTAAGGCTCAAAATGTAGTTTATTTTTAAAGCTTCGTTGTTGGTTTTTTCTTCTTTTAAACAGCTGTCCTAAGTTTTTTTTAAACCTCTTCCGTTCCTTTCCAAATAAAGAAACTTCAACCGACGGATGTGATAAAACTCAGTCTAAAATTAATTTTAACTTCTTTTAATGTTCTGTAACTGATATTTTATTGAATTGAAGAGAGAATGTGACATTTATTTGTAATTTTAGGACAAAAGCGATCTTTTATTTGAATAAATAGGGCGGAAGACGAACCTCAATCTGACGGCTGCAACGCAGGGCAGCGTGCCCGCGGTGGAGGCGAAACGGAGCGATCTGCTGTTAGAAATCCCACAAGAAGGAGAACAACTATTGTTTTATTTTGGGATGGGGTCTGACTTGAGTATATTAAAACAACGAGTACCGGCGTTATAAAAAAACATCAGAAACTCGGCTCCGCGGAAACTTCCCGGTTCTCCGTGAAAGGAGTAGTTCAGAGTGGACAGAAACACCCCCACTTTTCAAAAACTTTATAGTTTTTGAAATGTTGAGCAAAAATACACAGCATAGAAAATAAATGAGTCTTCAAATTTCAAAATGTTGAATAGATTAGCAACAAGCTTTTAAACATATTCATGGGCTGTTTTCATAGTTTATCGAAATTATTTGAAAAAAAAATGGAGTTTGCCGAATAATATAGCAACCTACAAACATTTTATGCCAATTTGCTATTTACTGGGGGGGTTTTATAAAGTAATTTAGAATTTAGCTTGTATTTTAGCAACAGGCTTGCATTTATGACTAATTCACTGTACTGTGGAATTTTTTGGCTATTTTGGAGTTTAGCTAGTAATTACGCAACGAGCTAACCTTTTTTTTTGGCTAATTTGGCATACGGAGGGTTTTTTTTATGCTAATTGGAAGTTTAGCTAATATTTTTGCAACATGCTAAAGTTTGTGGCTAATTTGTCATCTACTGGAGTTTTTTTGTAAGTATATTTAGATTTGAGCTTTTATTTTAGCAACAGGCTGGCGTTTTTGACTAATTTAGCATCCACAAAAGTTTTTTGGGCTAATTTGGAGTTTTCATATTTAAGCAATTTCTCTAAATATTTTTGCAAAATTTGCATGTATTAGGGATATATAAACAATTTTACTACATTTTTTTCAGAAAGCAGGCAAGGGTTCAGTCTTTCAAATTGAAAATATAGAGGTAAATTCAAAAGTCGATAAAAACAGAGTTTTTGGATCTGTGTTGCAGAGGGTTAAATGACACGGAAAGGTCAAAGTTAATTTACCAAATCCTGGCCTCCGTGTGTTTATTGCCTCTCGTGTCTTCACAGACGGTGATCCTGAAAAAGCACATAAACAAGAACTCTGTGGTCTACATGGAGCCCTCCAAGGAGAACAAGTTCCAAAACGTGAAGAACGACTGCGGCGTCATCCACTTCTCCCCAGACATGAGTTCCCCCTGCAAAGACAGGATGACCATCCCCAGGGCCAAACTAGCCAATGACTGGACGTCACGTTAATCGAAGAGAAACTCTGCAGATGGGAGCGGTCTTTCCTGCACCTATGTGGCTCTTACGTTCCCACACATGAGGAGGCTTTATTTTTCAGTAGAAAACAAACAAATGACCACTTTTTCTTTCATTATACACCCATAATCCTTTGTATTTTTTTGGACTTGTGGGTGGAGTGACATACCCAGAGGTGGACGGACAAGTGGACATGAAAAGGACAAAGTTCTCCCGGTTAAATCAAACTTTTATGACTGTGAACAATATTTTGTTTTTCTGCTGCTTCTGAAAAACTGGACCTTTGGGGCATTGAAAGCAGCACCAGAAGCTTTAGGGGGAGAGGAGACATCGTAATCCACATGGAGCCCAGAGAGCAGGCTTCATCCCAGCACCCTTCATGTAGAATGTGTGGTTTCCAACTTAGTTTTTTGTATATTTTGACAGTATTTGTTCTAGAAGTGTTGTGTCTAGTTTAAGGCCAAGATTTTAAGATTTTGATAACAATTCTTACAAAAAAAATAAAAGTTTTGCACAAGTAAATGTATTCAGTGAAAGCTCAGACGACCAACTGCAACTTTTTTGTTCTACTTTTGTGATTTTGGCTCTTTCAAATCATCATTTAATGATCGGCAGAGGAGCGGAGAGTTGGTGCCAGCTGATTTGTCTCATTCGAAGAAGAATGTCTTTGATATCACGCCTGATTTCATTCCCAGAAGTGTGTGGAGTAGTTAGTATATGTTGATGTAAAATGCTCTAAATTAAAGAAAAATAAGCTCCAGAGAAAGCTAAATTTAACACGATTTAAAAAAAAATGTGTTGCCCTAAAATGAAATTGCAGTGTCACAAACTCCCAAATCCACATCTTATTGAAGAGAGGAATCTTTTCTGTGGAGGAACTGGACTCCTTGAGGGATTAAAACCAATAATCTGGGATTTTCATATTAAGTACACAAAAATGTTAAACCACTTAAGTGGACACACTGCTGCCTCCAGTCCGGTCAGCACCATGACAGAATCGAGTGTGGCAACTCCCAAATTCAACACAATTTTGACGCCAAAATTGTTGTGAAACCGACTTGTGTTTAGTTGTTCTCCTGCATTTGTACCCGTTTGTTCTTGTGCTTTAAAATGAGGAGTAAACTGTAAGAGCTTCAGCGATTCTTTGTGTTTAAAAAAAAAAAAAAAAAGGTAGTTTAAGTAGGGCAGAAGAGGACCTTATTTATTTTTTCATAGCTTTATTTATTAATACAAAACTATAGTTTAAGGGTTTTTTTTAAATAAACTTTTAGTAACCAAAGTTTCTGTGCATTTTAGACCATTTCTATCTGATTTCTCTACCGTTTTATTTATTTCCTGTCTTAAAATTGTGTAAATATGTTTCCTAGAATACACACCATAACATTTTCTCTTATTTTGAAAAATAAAAGTGATATCCAAAGTGGCTTGGACTGATATATTTGTAAATCCCATCAAGGCTGGGATCCGTTTGTGGTTGTGCCTTCTTTCAGGAACATCTGGTCCTGGATTTGTACTTCTGATGGGAAATTTGCTCATCTTAAATCTTTAACTGTTTTCCTTTAAGCCACTTTTGTTTCAGACACAAATACAGATCAATTAAGTAAATCTGTTTTCTGAAAACATGAAAAGGCTCACAAACTAATCTTTAGGAAGGAGGGAACTTATATTCTTTCTCAATAGAGCATGACAGCTTAAATGAATAAAGTAGAGCTCAGATTCTTGTGTTTGAAGTTTTCTATCTACATTCATGAGAAAATTGCATTTAAGCTTTATTTTAACTTTTACCCCAACAGTTTAGCTTTGTTTGATCACAATCCCATACTCATTATGACACCAGAACAGATCTGGACTTTTAGAGGAAACACACACACTCTGTACTGCTGGCTGTGGATGTGTTGACCTTTTTTCTTATGTTTTTTTGTGGCTTCACATTTAGCCTCAAGTCTTTATATATAAGCTAAAAGGAAGGACCTTCTATGTTTTGATTTAAAAAAAAAAAGTTCTAATTCTCTTTTTAAAAAAGCAAACAAAACTATTTTTAACTCGTTCACATACAGCGTTTACAGAGATGTTTTACTACAAATCAGCTCAGTTTACTTGGATGCAATGTAGCGATAAGTGCCAAAGACATTGTATTCATGGATTTAAATCTATCCATCCTTTTCAGAGCCATGCGGCTGCTGGAGCCTATCCCAACAGTTATAAATTGAAGGTGACATACACCAGTCTGTTCCAGGGTCACACTTACACACAGCTAAGAGCAATTTGGATTCACCAAAAAAAAAATCTATGAAGCCTGTTTTCAAATGCATTTCTTAATTCACTATATTTTGAATGAATTTGATTTATTTCAAACATGTAAAAAAAAAAAAAAAAAAAAAAAAACATTTTAAAAAACAATACAATCTCTGTGTAAAGAAAAAAAATCACAAACAGAATTCAATAAATACATGTTTGCAAAATGCTTATTTAGGCTAAATCTGCTTTGGGTCATGGGGTTGCTGGAGCCTGTCCTTGCTACTGTTGGGTGAAGATGGGGTCACCAGTCTGTGGCAGAGCCACACTATCCCTCCCACACACACAGCTAAGGGCAATTTCTAACTCATTAATCTATGAAGCCTATTTCTGACTGTGGGAGGAAACCTGTAGAAAACTCTTCCACACACAAGAAGATCATCCAAACTCCACACAGAAAGAACCCAGACAGGATTAGAACCACGGTGAGAGGACTAACCACTGCGCCAACGTCAAGTCTGGGATTTGAACCCTCAACCACTTCATTGAAAGATGACTTGCCTGGGAGCTAAAAATCCATTTGTGTTGCATGCAATATAAATATATTTTAGGTTTTAACGGTATCAAACAGCTTGAACACATTCAACTCTGAATGACAAAAAGGAACTGTAAAAACTCTGTATGTAAAAGATGAAAGAGTAAGAAAGATCATCGGTTAGGGATGTAAAAAAAATAGATAAATTGATTGAGCAACTCCAGCTTTGTTTCAAAAACCACAGATTTGAACAAGTTTATGTTGATTAAAAGGTATAAAAATCAATAAAGACATAAATAATTTCTGGCAAACTGTAATTTCTCTGTATTTTCTCCCACTGTCTTTTTGTCTTTTCATGTACGTGTGATGCAAACAAAGATGTCCAATCATAAACTTGCAAAATACATTTATCTTTAAAATGCTATAAATTATTATTTACAGCTTTAAAAGCCATATAAATAAGAAATATCTAGATTTTAGCATTTTAGAATCGGACTGTATCGTAACGCCAAAAAAGTTAACTGAATCCTTTATGTATTGATTTGTGGATTGTGTATTGAGATGCTTATTGAATCGTGTAAGAGGGAAAGATACACACTATGAAACAAGAAAAAAAAACAAAGCAAGAAGCCAAAAATTACATTTTGATTTTTGTGTCAATAATTTACTTATATTTAGAACTAAATAGGATGAAATTGAAGATGAAATCTCAAGATTTTCCAAAGGGGGCCAATTTTTTCCCAATTAAATCATCAAAGTTTTCCATCTTTTTCTTAAAAAACCAAACAATGCTTCAGTGGTTTAATTGGAAAAGATCTAAAACAAGTCATTTCATTCTCAGCCTTCGTGAACACATGAAGGTAATAAAACACACAGAGACCAGATGAGAAAAATGAGTTTTATTCTCTTTATCCAATGTGTTGCTAATAGAAAAGTAACACTCCCCTGATTGTGGCGTAATCGTCAGTAAAAAGCCCTTTCTCTCTTTCAACTCTGGAGTTGTCTTAAGGCCATAGAGTCTAATGAAAACCGTGTCCAGACCAGAACCTGTCAGAAGTCTCTTTGGAAGGAAGAGCAATCTGGCTCCATCAGCTGAATCCCCATTCAAACAAAGTCATCAGCGTCTTTGGGGCTCACTTTTTCCAAGAGGAAAAGCAGAAATCAGTGAAGTCGTCAAAACGATTTCTTAGATTAAAAGTGGAAAAAAAAAAAAAAAAAAAGAATTGGCTTGATCCGAGTCAAATCGGAATAATTCCCGGTCCAGTGGGAGTCCTGCGATGCTCAGAGGAGGATCTTGTAGTAGTCATCCTTGTAGCTGTACAGTACAACCACAGCCACCCTGGAGGAGGAGAACATGTGGTTTTTATAGAGCAAAAGAAAGAAAAAGAAAAAGCACTTCCAAATGGAAGATTTCAAAATCGGATCGATTAAAGTCGACCCGGAGAGATTCCAGAAACACGGTTCTGGTTAACAAGAGGAAACAACTCCACCGGGAGTCTAGTTCAGGAGGACGGGACGCAGAATAACAACTGTAGAGGTGTTTAAAAGCATAAAAAGTATTAAATCGGGAATTCGGGTATTAAAAACTCTAAAAACCATAAATTTACTGTCCATAAATGAGCCCTAACAACACTTCAGCTATTTACACCTGTAATGATAAAGCAAAAGTATCAATAATAGAAACTCATATGCACATGTGATGCCAACAACACTAGCAGTCGTGTCTCAAAAAAAAAAGTATAAAAAAAGTGATAATTTTTACTTTAAATCATCTGGTAAAAAATAAGCAAAAGTGAAACTTATGGGACTTTTTCCATTTCATAGTAAAAAAAAGACTGGATGCCTCACAGGGCAGCTTTAAACGGGAACCCGTAACCTCAGACGCTCAATAACAAGAACGTCAGTCAAAAGGCGTTACAGACCAGAAATGACAAGGCCAAATAAGACAGAAAGCCTCTCCTCTTTTCTCCTCTTTCTGTTCAGGATCAGCAGAGGATTTATACGCTCGGTGGTTACATTTTTACTGCTCTCTTTGAAGATGTGATCGTCACAGTCACACCTGAGCGTCGGCTCGCCTGCAGCTTTCTTTCATTATTTTTACATATTTAACCTTTTGCTCTGAGCTTTATTTGAAAAAAGAAGAAGAAAAAAAGTTTAAAGTGGAAGGAAACCAGCAGGATTGACAGAATGAACAACTGGAGTCATGTTTAAATACATCTTTGAGTTCCTGCTATTTTGGGAAATGTAGTTCAACATTATTATTCATATGGTTCCAAAACAGCAAATATATTTTTGATAGTCTGAAATAAAACCTGATACATTTATTGAAAACTCAAACAGACTTCTAAAATACCATAAAAATGAATAATGTTTAATTTTAAAGTCCCACTCCGATTATCTTTTGATCTATTTTCAAAGCCTTCCCAGAGGTCTTTTTATTAGGATTTTTGCTGTTTCTAGCCCAATTTTAGAAAATCTATTGTTTTGTAGGACATAGTTTTATAGAAATTCCTCTCTGAGTTGTGGGTGGGGCAACCCCACCCCTCTTCCTCTCAGTTCCCTGTTTACACTCTCCCCTGCTAGCTTACAGCCCCTAAGCTAACATTAGCGGTGAGTAATATAGGAGCTATCTGGTCGCACAGTTTTGAAGAAGATGCCGAACTGGATGACGGAAAAAAAGACATACATGGATCTAGTCGTCTACAAGGGCATGCGTTGAAAGCTAGCAGGAGCTTGTGGCCCACTCAGCGTATGTTTTAGGGCTGGGTTGAAAAATGATTCAATCTGAATCCATCTAAGCTTAATAGATCAATAATCGATCCATAAAAGTAGAAGTTAATGCTAAAGTCCGCTAGCTTGATGCTAACGTCTAATGGGATTTCCCATAGGGCGGCTAAAGCTAACGCTTGGTCGACCTAAACATACATTGTTGACTAAATGAACATCTTTATAAACTCACAGGCAGGAATTTTCTAAACTCTTTAAAGGAAATATTTTTTAAAGTAACCATTGTTTTTTTCTCATAATTTCTTCTTCTTCTGGAATGAGGTGTAATGCTATAACACAATCGCCACCCAGTGGCCAAACTGAAACGTCCTCCAGGAGAGGCAGAACAATTGTTGGAGCTTCTCTGTTTGAGAATCCATGTAACACTGCATGGTAGTAACAATCTTATTATACAGTAATTTCACTAATACATGTTAAAGTACGTGAACCGCATCAGATTAGTACGAAGATCTTCAAAACATTCATATACATTTTTAAAGCATTTCTAAACAAATGTGTCAAGTTTAACTTCAAAAATTGAACTGAATCAAACTATATTGAAAGAATTGGGAAAAAAAAGGAAAAATAAAACTGGATCAAATCTAACCGATCCTGGAAGTTATTGACGATCCCCAGCCCTAATATTTTGTTTCACAAATAAGCTTTTTTTTATGCACAGCATCTATTCATCTGCTCCTGATTTACAACAATTAGAATAAAGTAATACTCTATCTTGAGCTTAATTTTCATACTATATATCAGAAAAGTGCCACAAAAACATGTTAAAAACGTCATTTTTATCAGATTGTGTCTATAAGAAACCAAGAAATTGTATTCAGTTCATTTGATTGAAAGGAACTGCTCTGGCCTTTTTAAAAAAAAACAAAAACAATATTCATTAGAACAAAGCTTCTTTAAAAAAGCACCTTTTAGTTATTTTGAAGTGATGGATCTCATCGCAGATGGACTTCAGGTAGCGCTGCTTTGGGAGATGAGACAGCAGGGTCTTCACGCTGCTGTTGAACTGCTCTTCACTTTCAAACTAGAAAAGAAAAAATCTGAATTTAAATAGAAGAAAAAAATGCATACTAAACAAGAACATCAAACAGATCCTGGAGACATTACATATACATGAACAGGAGATTCCCTTTTTTGCAGATTAGATGAAACTGATATGAACATATTTCTGTCTGTAGCAGCAGAACAGTGAGGCTCTTCAGGTTTAATTGGTTTCTTTGAGCCGTTTTAAAACTCCCAGAAAGCCACACTGTGAAGGTTTGAATGCACAGTGATTATGGCGCGTGCTGCTGCTGCATAGGTGGGCCGTTCCTTCATGGAGGGGGGCCTTTTTGCTTATTTAACTGCAGCGGTAAGAAACATTTCTCGGCTCTCGTCGTGTTTCTTTACTTTATAATTAGCCCTTGCAGGAGGAAATCTGGGACTTTTATGAGCTCAAAGCCTCGGTCACATGTTAGGAATGTGACCATTAACACCTTAAATGTGTTTTGTTAACTGCAGCGCACATGCTCTTTGTTTTTTAGAAAGGGGAGCCGAACTGGAGAGTCCCTGGACTCTCAGGCCACTGGAAGGAGCAGGGGGAGTTCCCTTCACTTCGCTCCTCATCAGAACGAGGAAGGAGACGGGATTCCCTCTTCCCGTCTGGGACGCTGACCTCCCCTGCCTGTTCTTTCCCTTCCTCCTTCCTGACAGCCGTCACCGGTGTGCCGGTGGTTATTAACGTACTGTGCTTTTTATGAAGCTATAGATGAACAAACCTCCAGAGACAGGAAGTTGATCAAGGTTTCCTTCTGCAAGTCAACCTGTGAGGAGGACAAAAAAGACAAAACAACAACATAAACTCAACTCAATATCAAAGATAACCATGTAAAAAGCTGCTTAAAAATGATGAAACATGATTCTGCGGTTCTTCAGTCTGACTGAGACGTGCAGCAATAAAACTAGGAGGTCTCATTAGCATTAAGGTGATTGTGATAAGCTCTCGGCTGCACCGCAGATGCAGTCCAGATGGGTTTCAGAAATGCTTTTGGAATAACAGCAACATTGGAAGCAGGAAAAGGAGGATTTCATTCCAGCAGTGGTGGGCCGTCAGGGCCTGCAAGGCCTTCTCTGCTGGCCTAAAAATATCTGAATCACAGACTGATATTAATGATATTTTGTCCATGAATAAGTATTCAACAATTCCAAATTGTCTGTCCGCTTCCTTTCATTGCTAGCCCCCTGGTTGCGCTGCTTCCAGACGTGTATTTTCATATGTAAGCATTTAGCCAATCACATTTCAGCAACATTTGTTGCTAGGGTCAAAGAAATCTGCCTGGAGGCCTTCACAATCAATTCTGCGGGCCCTGTAGCATAAAATAAATGTTGAGCAAACTGTTGATTCAACCAATCAGATTTGGAGTTGGCGACACCAAGGCCCTCTAGCAGGCGTACGGAAACGTCAGCATTTTCACAGGCGTTGATTGGATAGTCAGAGAGCGTACCAGCCAGAGCTAGCAAACTGAATCTGTAGCGAGCTGTACGAACAAACAGTGGATTTGATAGCTGTTTTGTCAACCCACAATGGACGAAGGAGGAGAAGAAATGGATTTGGTGGCAGACTTGCTGTCAAAACCATTTTCAAGACGGACTTTTCAAGAAAAGCTGGAAATTGTTGAACAAGGTCGGGCAACTTCGAAGCTAGCAAGCCTGTCACAACCGGGGAAAGGATTTGTCCGCCACTTTCAGTCCACTAACTACGAGCGGTACTCCTGGCTCACAGGCTCCCAGGAACGCTGTCAATTGTATTTCTGGGAGTGCTTGTTATTTGCCACTGATCGACATGGTGTTTGGAGCCATACTGGATTTGTTTTGCCTTACCAAGGCAGCAACGAGCCATCAGCGCACCACCGGACATTTACAAGCAACGGCGCTCTCCAAAACTTTTGGGGAAACCAGAGTGGATCTACAGCTGAGCGAGCACGCGCGCAGGGAAACGGAGCTGCACAACGAAAAGGTGAAGAAAAATATGGAAATCTTGAAAAAATGATAGACTCATTTTTATTGGGCAAGCAGGAACTTTCATTTCGGGGACATGATGAGAGCGCTGGATCCACAAACAGAGGAAACTATTGCCTTATTTCTACCGAGCGGTCCATAGCGGACTGGATCGGACTCAAAATTCCTGGCATTTTGAGTGAGCATTTCTGAGGATGGACCATGAAAGCCCATACGGGTGTAGACTGATGACGTAGCTGCGTGTCAAAACAGTGAACGAGAAGCTGTAACAGCTGACTCAGAAACGCAGTGAAAATGAAAAAGATGACCGGAGGATCGTTATAATCTGGTGCTGCTCTGCAGAACAGTCTATTGTTCTGAATTATAAAGAAAAAAAATCTCTTCATGTTGATCGACACTCCAATGTTCTTCAATAAATGTTTTTTTTTAGCAGATCAGAAGTGTTTTTGATGAGTTTGGATTGTACCGGACATTCTTCATCCGCGGGGGTCGAGAAAACACAGAGACGGGAACTGGTGTGTGTGTGTGTGTGTGTGTGTGTCTTTGCGCGCGCGCACGTTTCTCCGGTCCTCAACACCCGCGAATAAAGGAAAATATTGTATGGAAAGAATATATTATTCTCTGCAAGAAGATCGCAGGTGTTGTGAAATGAGTGCGTGCTTCAACCTGTACGTTTTAGCTCCTCAGTGAAGGAGAGGGCGGGGAAAGAGTGCATGCGCGCGTGCATGAGGGACGCAGCGTGCGCTGCGAGAAGAGAAAGAAAATAAGGCAGCGCGTTAGCGTGCCGACAGTTGTTGTCAATTGGCAGTGCAAGGAAAAGTAACAATAAAAAGTTCTTCTAAGATCTGAGACTGGTTCTTTGGTTTCAAACGCTCCACATGTTCTGAAGCTCAGAATATGGAGGAGAATCCCGGAGGAAGAGCAGTTCTTCGGACGGAGAAAATCTCCCCTGCGTCCCCCGAACACGGTCGGGAATCAAAGCAGAAAGTAACACCGCGGCAAAGAAAAATCCAGCCGAAAAGAAGACAGAGCTTTCAATTTTGATCTTGAGTTGGGAAAAGCTCTGGTCGGACGCTTCCTGTTGTCGTAAAATCAATGGGTTACATCGTGTGACGACAGAGGCTCCGCCCTCTCGGGTCCATTCCGTTTTCCAATGAGACCGGGTTGAAAATTTGCCTTAGTTGGACCTGCTTGCCGGGTCCATTTTGTAGCATAAAGGCTATAAAGTCCGGTCCGCCCGATCCAGTCCGCTCTGGACCACTCGGTAGAAATAAGGCAGAAGTGTGTCGCAGCTGTGAGGGTTGGATTGATTCAGACGGAGCACTACTGAAGGCCTAGGTGAGAAATGCACGGCCCGCCACTGCATTCCAGAGACACAAATCTACGACCACAAGCTAACATCTAATAGGACATTTGTTCATGTCAATAACTGCCTTCTGTTTTGTGTTAACGCTTCAGAAGCGTCTGACCACCAGCAGCAGAATGTAGCACAAATGACTCAGTTTTTCCTTTATTCTCGGATTCAAAAAAGACAAAAAATGTTTGTGTTTTGACTGAAATAAAAAAAAACAAACTTACAGCTAGAACCTCGATTTCATTGCTCTTGTTTTGTAAATTGGTGCTGAGATTCTGAAGTCTTGTTTGGATCTGAAATAGTAGAAAAAAAGACAAGATTAACTCTAGAAGACTTCCACGATAAAAAGTTCCATCATCACTTTTGCCGGGTAGTTTCTACCCGATATAATAGACTCAATAAAAAGTATTTCTCTTAAAAAATAGATCAAAATATGACAAGATAAGATAAACTAGAGAATTTCTCATTTATTTTCAACTGTGGTTTATGCAGTAAAATAGAAAATAAAAATATGGAAAATCCTAAAAATATGATGGAAAATTACTCAAAACTTTGGAATTTGAGAAGAAAAAAATTCCTAAAAAAAAAAAAAGATACTGGAGAGTTGGCCTCTGGTCCATCCATTCCTCAGACATGTGAAAGTTTACCCAGAAACCCATGACACTCAGAAAATGCAACATTCTGAAAATCGTGTAAATACTTTTGCGATAGTGCTCGAAGATTAAGAAAAGACATATAGAGAAAATGAAAGGACAGAAAATAGAAAACCTCGGCAAAGAATTATGAGTTGATTTAAAGAATCAACATTTTTAGGTAACAACGTTTAAAGACCCACTCCGATATCATCTTTTGATCTGCTTTCAAAGCATTTCCTGTGATCTTGTAATTATGATAATTCAAAAGTAAAAATCGATTTGTCATGGTTTGTGCCTAAATTTGGAAAAGCAGAGCTGACGACATTTCCTCATGCAGGCTCACTGTGAGTGTGCGTCGCAGACTGGCTGTGCGCTCTACAGCTGCACTCAACTCCTGGGAAATTTCCAAAGCTCCTTCAGAGTAAAAGTTTCACACAAGTCAGTCCCTCCAGGATTTTGTAATGTTGCGATTGCTACTATTAACGCCGAGATTTGCTGCTCACCCTGCAACTTATATTTTCATCGCAACTTTACTGTAACTTTGACCAATCTACAGTGATGCAGCTTCCCGACTGTTTCCCGTCAGACTTCTTCCCGGAAGCCGTGCTCTATTTTATTAACTTTCTTTAGCTCTGTCCTTCTTTCTCTGCGAGCTGCACGTGAACGGTCATTTGCGCTGGCGGGAGTACGTGCAGTGCGCAGTGGCTGGGGATGCTGGACTTAAAATACCTTTAATTTATTGTGTTGAGCAAAAAAATTGCGACTTTAAAAGTGTGAATGAAAGTGGTTGATGAAAAATCCAGAGTTCAGGTTTCCTCACCCCTCTCTCATCAAGCCTTTCCTTCAACTGCTTCCCTCTTTAGTGAGGTGAGCCCTGCTCTCAAAAATCTGCTAAATCCGTCCCGAGCATGATGCAACAACACAAAAACGACTGCTCTGAAAGCTGTTTGTGCGTCACACACCTGAGTCTCATAGCGCCGCCTGGCGCTCGCAGAAACCTTTTCCGGACTAACGAGGTTCACGTTCATGTTGGTGGTGCTGCTGCTCCCCTGAGGCTCGGAGGAGCCTGCAGAAGGGGACACGGTTGGAGGTTAGATAATCTAACATTGAAACTATTTCCAGGAGAGGTGGGCCGGCGTACCTGTGCAGTTCTGCGTTGATCCTTTGGGGTTCTGAAGACTCATGCTTTCAGTCATTTCTCTGCGTTGGCAGGACGGCAGCATTAGTAAGAGGATCTCCTCTGAGCGGAGCCCACAAAAACATTTCTCTACCTGATGTTTCTCTCATCAAAGAATTTGGTCCGGCATTTCTGAATGATGTGGTCCACCAAGTCCGACTCTGGAATTCGCTTCTCAGACTGTCTGTCCTTCTCGAAGGATTTCACCTGAGAGGGGGAGATGGCTTTAGCATGTGAGGCCTTCGCAGAGCCGTGTGAAACGGCTTTGACTCTATTGATGCGTTTGTGGCCGAGATCATGATGCGCGGCATCTCAGATGTCGGCGCTCGCCCGAGGCCGGGACTGAAAGAGCTGGATCACCTTCACATAGTTTCCTTCTTTGTCAGACACGAGGGCTACGCATGTGATGCCTGCCAGCCTGCAGTGCTCCACCAGAGTCTCCTGGGACTGAAAACACAAAGCGAAAACGCGTCAGCGACACGCTTCGAGTCAGAAACTCACAAATAAATTGAAATCCGGTTCCTCCTGCTGGTCGCTGTGGAGGATTTCTAAGAGAAGCAAACCGCTCGACAGCTTATGCAAGTTTTACAGTGTGATTTGTTCCATGAATTAATGAAGGGTCATAAATTCACTCAACCCAAATGACATAATTAAAGTGTCATAAGTCTGTGTTTTCACGACCCAGTTGCAGAAAGTGAGCAGACACTGATGAGGGAAAAGACTGGAATTAGAGAGGAAGGCAATGAGCTCAGATCAAAACCACAACCAGGATGCATTCATGGAAGGCATTGGAGCGCGGCGGGAACTCCTGGGTCTGCGCGGGTGAGGATTCATTTTGGTTTGGCTCCTCTGAGCGGCGACGGGGCAGAACAGAGGCAGCAGTGTGCCACAAATGTGCTTGTGAATCCACTTTGTCGTGTCATGATGCAAACCCACTGACAGACAGATGAGGTCACATCGACGCAGTGTGTGGTTGATCAAAACTGCAAGAATGGAACCTCCTAAGAAGTGTTAATAAATGCCTCGCAGAAAGGGATTATGGGTAATGGAGTGCAAACATGGTGCTGAACAAACATTCAAAAACCCCTCAGTGATGATTTGGTTTGATTTTGGCAAATGCTGCCTAAAGTTTTTCTGTGGACAAAAGCAGGCATTAAGTGTAGAGGTGGGACATAAAGACAATAGAAGAAAAAAACCACCAGGAGGGCATTGAAATGGGCTGAGACAGGAAGCACGGCGAAGGTCAGTTTGTCGCCCAAACATAGCAACAAAAGCTCGGCCTTCTACTGTGGAGGAATTCCTTTGAGTTCAGTTATTGTCAAGTTCCAGCTTAATTATAGCTTAAAAAAATGATTACTGTGTATACATTTATGTCTAAAAAGTTGTGTGATTGAGCCTCTTTGAAATGCAGCCACAAACCACAGCTCAGTTTCCTTTTTTTTTTTTTTTGGGTTGTCATGTTGAGTCTGCTGCTGAAAAAACAAGACTTTTCCAACAACGGAAATCCAGCTTGAGCTTACAACAGGAGCAGAAGCATGAGTGTGTGTGTGTGTGTGTGTGCTCAGGAAGTCACCTGCTTCACACAAAATCTTCTGTCTGATCAGAGATGAAGAAAATGTGAGATCCAGACACTTGAAGTCCCCTTACAACTATTTTTTTACATTTTCTTTAAACGTTCCCAGTGGGGTCTTAATTAGGATGTGAAATTTTTAACAAAAATTTCACATCCTAAATGTCTTAAAAAGCCATTTTTTCTGTCGATCTGAAGCCTTAGTTTCCAAAAATTCCTCTGTGTGGGTGGGGCTTATGGTGCTGAGCTGCATAACCCAGACGAAGGGTTACGTTCAGGAGAACGGTTCCGGTGTCCGCTTAAACCACCCGGTGGATCCTGAGCGGAGCTGCTATAAACAAAGAAAAATATTTCTTTAAAAAATGTTTATAGTTTCTCCACCAGTACGCCTGAATTCCACCAGACTCCACTGAGATCCTTGATTTGACCACAGAAATGTGAACAGCAGCTTATTTGACAGCAGCTGTAAAGGATTGTAAATCAATGAAAGACCATTTTGATGTTAGCTTTCATTATTTTCCGATTGTGGATGGATTGAATGTTTTGGTCACAACAACATCAATAAACATTGGAGAATTAGCAAGAAGAGTCTTTGGTGAACTGGAAGGAGAAAGACTCAGGATTTTGGAGGAAGTTCAGTCCATGAAGATCTTCACTTCCTCGTCCGAGCGGACATTAGCTCAAAACCATACGGCTAAACATTACCCATATTAATGGACATTTTTATGTAGCAGTGGTGAAGATTTACCCTAGTGAGACACAGAGCTATCATAATCTCATATGGGGGGTCAGCTCAGTTCCAAAAGCCACGCCCCCTCAGAGGAGATTTAGGAAACAGAGGCTTCAGATCAACGTGAAAAATGCTTTTTTATGACATTTAGGTTGTGAAATTTGGTTAAAAACTTTATAATCATAATTAAAACACTACTGGGAACGTATAAATAAAAAATTGCCATTGGGGGACTTTAAGGTACAGACACTTAACAAGTGATTTGAGCAGAATGTGAAGGAAACTGTTCATCATGTTTAATAAACCTTCATTTTCTGTCACATTTCCTTACACAAATGTAAAAAAAACAACAAACACTAAGGAGATGCTTATTAAGAATCAAGCAAACATAAACGGCAAAAACTAATTAAAGATGTTGACTCAGGGATTGAATTTGTATCAAATATGTAAAATTGTGGTAAAAAATAAAGCAAAACTACTTGATCAAAAACTGACGTTAATAGAGAGTCAGATTGTATATGATTCAGCGGCTGGTCGTGTGGTGGTAAATGTAATCACTTGTACCTGTTCTGTCCAGCAGTTGAGCAAACAGATAAGAGCAGAGGGTCTCTTTGTTGAACAGATTTGAGGTTAAATCAAGGGCAAACCTAAAACATCACAGACCTAAACAAGCTAACCTGTGAGAAATCGTAGGTGATGTCAGCAGAGACGCCGCTGCTCCACAGTTTCTGGACGACATTGATAGCTCTGGACATGGAGGAGTGTCCTACTGGTACCACCAGAGCATCACAAGAGCTCACCATCACCTGACATAAAGACAAACAGACAAACTCAGCAAGATCAAAACAATAGCAATAAATACATCAAACTGAATTCAAAACAAACAAATCGACTCCATGCAGTCAATAGCAGCAGTGATCATAGTTATTAACAAGCTGCTGAAAGTAGGCGAGTGGCGGCGGCCGGCTGCAAAGAGCCGTCATTAAATATGAAACTAAGCCGGCTGCTCCGTCATTACAGTAATCAGGATTGTCAGGTCTGCAAGTGTGTCCGTCTCACTGGCTCCTCCATGCTGGCTATAGCAGCACAGACTTTGTCCAGAGCTACACTGCCCCCCACCGCGCTGGGCACCGGGATGGTGGAAGCAGGACTTCGGAATTCCAGAATCTGCATGGAATAAAACAACATTATATGGCAAAGAAATGCTACTATATAGAGCATAGAAGGCTGGATCATACCAAATGGTCGTAGCGCCCTCCAGCAGCCACTATATCCGGGACGGTTCGCTTCCGCTTCCTGATGAAAGCCACAAACTGGAAAATGACTCCGGAGTGGTGCTGCACCTTGTAGACCAGGCCTAAATTAACCACCACCTGGAGAGAGGAAAACACCCGGAATGAGAAGGAAGCCGGCAGAACGACTTCCTGTTGGTTCGGCAGAGGATCACCCTCAGTTTGACGCCCAGCCTGCGCAGCAGCAGCAGCAGCTCCTCCAGGTCCTTCAGCCCCTGCTTGGCCAGCTGGGTGACGGCCGTCTTCTGCTTGGTGAGCGTCGCCAGCAGCGGGGCCAGCTCCTGCAGGCTGCCCTTCTGTTCTATGTACTTGTAGAGCGTTTGCAGCTGAACAGGGAAACCGAATACGTTACGACTGTGCTCGTGTGAAAATCAAAGCATGTGAGGCAGGAGGATGCTTACGCTGCTGCTCGACAGCGAAAAGTTACAGAACTTTGCCTCCACCTCCCGTTTGGTCAGTTTTTCATTCTGAGTGGAAAAACAAAAAAAAGGTCACTCCTATATTTATTGATGCAAACCCATCGATATACAGGACAGCACTGACCATGGCGTCACACAGAATGTTGGAAGCCTGGCTCAGTTTGTCCTCAGGGACGCCGCTGTGCAGCAGGATGGCCTTCAACAGGCTGGTGTGGTTCAGATAGATGTTATAGTTCCTTTCCTGCAGGCACAAACACACCTTTAACCCACTCAGCTGCGATTACAGTCAATACCCAAATGGCAGCGCCGCCCAATAAATCGTCTCTGCGAATAACAACCTCCTGTGTCCAGCTGCCCTCTCATTCTGTCCTGGACGTACTCTTAAAAGCTCTCAGACAAACAGCAGAGGATCAGAAACAGGATCTATAAAAGGGATAACCCAGGATCAAGGTTGACTGGGTTCAGGGATGAATGTTGACAGGAAATGGACTGCACCAGGAGGGAGGGAAGTAACCGGACAAAGCTTGGCATAACAGATTTACAACATAAACAATAAATACAGTGTAAATCAGCGACGCTTGCTAACACTTTGGTATGTTAAGAATTTAAATAGGAAGTAAAGGCGGAGGGGGGGGAAGAAAAAAAGACAACAAAAGGTCAAGTTGAGCTGATGGCAATCGGACGACAAACAAACTGTTCAAAAGGAGGGCTGCGGCACAAACACGCCGTTCGGAAAACATGCGGCGGCGTCTCACCTGGAGCGCCGGGAATTCCTGAATTATTTCCGAGATGGTGTAAATAATTTCTGCGTCGGGCAGCAGACTGTTGGTGACGGGCGTGACGATGTCGAAGGCGCACTCCACGAGCTCCCGGGGGTGTGCGCGGTCCAGCTTCCTGGGGCGGAACACGCGCTCGATGCTGTACCTTTTTAATAAACAGGAAGCAGAGAGCAATCAAAGGGCAGTGGTCCTGAGGACCAACTAGAAAAGTTGCATTATTTGCATTAGATAATGCATGTGTGAGTGTTTTTTGCTGTGGCGCAATTTCTTTAATTGCTGATAATTCAAAAGTTATTTGCAAAATGTTAAATTTGCTAAAAGACTGTAAATTTCGTTTAGGAACTATGAAGGAGTGCTGAGGTTTACCTAACTTTCTGAAAAATGTGTTGTAAACCTGCTTAAAAATCCCTAATACATGCCAATTTTGCAAAAATATTTAGTGTTTTCGCTTAAATATGAGCTAAACTCCAAATTAGCCCAAAAAACCTTAGTAGATGCCAAATTATACGACAAAAAAGCTAGCTTGTTGCTTAAATATTAGCTAAACTCCAAAATATTCTAAAAATTCTCAGTAAACTAAATCACTCAAAAGTTAGCATGTTGCTAAAATAGAAGCTAAACTCTAAATTAGCCTATAAAATCCTCAGTATAACAAATTAGCCAAAAACGTTAGCTTGCCACTAAAATACAAGCTAAACTCCCAAATTTGTATAAGAAAACCAGTAGATGCAAAATTAGCAAAAGAAGCTAGCACATCGTTTACTAGCTAAAATTCAAAGAAAGTTTCTATTCGCGCGTAATTTTCTAAAAACGTGCGGCCAGTGCTAAACTTTTTTCTTAGTCGCACAGACCCAGGGGAAAGGGTTATTATTATGGTTACAGTTATGGTTAAACAAGCAAGCGGCTGTTTCTGCAGCTCACGGCTCCACCTGGAGATGGGTCAAATGTGGAACGGGACGGTTAATGGGACTTTAACTTTATGTTTAATTTTAAATATGTGCGGCCAACAAAAAAAAAACCCAGCAATGCGATCTTGGCTGCACATATTAAGTGTGGCCAATATAAATTTCCATCACTTTCTATGCTGGTCGCACGTAAATACATGTGAATAACATCAGCCAAATTCAAAACAGTCTTAAAGTGCTTAGTAAACGTTAGCATGTTGTTAAAATAAAAGCTAAATTCTGAGTTAGTCTATAAAATCCCCCAAAATAGCCTAAAAAACAAAAAAAAAAAAATCCTAAATGAGCCAAAATAGCTAGCATGTTGCTAAAATATCAGGTAAACTTAAATTATAATAATATGAAAATTACTATAAAAGATGAAAACATATCCAATGAATATATTTAAAGGTTTGGTAATCTATTAAATTTTTTTTAATTTAAAGACTTTCTTATTCGTTTCCTTCCATTTTGCTGTATATTTCAAAAACTATAAAGTTTATGAACATCAAATATACAAGCAGTAATTTCCTGATCTTGTTTTGATACCAAGACTGCTAAAATTGCTGAAAGTGTGATTGAGTTTTTATGTGCTAAAAAACATACATAAAGGAGAATCACTCCTACATCACAATTACATATAAACTGGAAATGCAAGTGATTATTACCAGTGTAGGAATATTACCTCTTCAGGTGGGCTATATTATTCCGGGCCACAAATCTCGCAAACGCCATCTAAAGAAAAGGCAAAGGGGAAGCATTGGGCGCACTTCTAATGACAGTGAAGTCAGTTCATACCAGTCTGTAATCAATCACAGACTGGAAACAACCATTTAGTCCTCTGGGTTTCCTGAGGCTGAAGGATCTGGAGGCGGCTGCTGATTGCAGCCTCACACTCTGAAGTGTTTGCATTCGCTGATGCAAACAGTTGTGTGATTAGTGCTGGTGTGTGTATCTGACTCACTCGAAGGTCATAGGGCAGCGTGACCAGCATGCCGCTGTGATCCATGAAGCAGGCCAGCTCACTGCCGTCGTACAGCTTCCTGTTTCGGGGCAGAAGAAGAGGAGTCTGGAGGCGCACGGCACCTGGAGACAAACATCAGCCGTCACTGGAACATCTCCATGAAAGATCCCTCCACCCGCAGCTGCATGCGAGCTGATATAAACAAGCACAGCTGCACGCCATCAGAAAAAAAAAAAAAAAATGCAACACCAGCGCAGAAATCTGCGCTCCAACAGTGAGCGTATTGTTTGGGAGCACCTGAAGCAGGCTCACGAAGAGTAAACAAAGACTCTTGTTCATGCGCGTTGAAGGAGGCAGTATGCTCACCGTGCTTCTTAAAGATCCTGGTGATGGTTTCGTACACATGCTGCTGCAATTTGGCAGTGTTAACGCTGAAGCTGCCCTGGAGGGAAAGCAAACAAACAGCCTCTGTAAGGGATCATTAAAACTATGAAATAGGGCACGCTGCTCTCCTGTGGAGCTTCAGGGAGGAAGATGTTTGTGTGTCTATAGTGACATCTGCAGGTTGAGGGTAGAGAAAGCTCAGGAAAACTTTGTTTAGGTAATCAGTTCTGATCAGGATAGGGCTGGGTTAATAACATTTATATAATCAATCTGAGCTTAATATATAAATAATTGATCCATAAAATCAAGCTAACATATAATGCTTAAGTCCAGTAGCTTAATGCTAACGTGTAATAGGATTTCCCATAGGACGGCTAATGCTAAAGATCAGTTGACCCAAAAATACATGACTAAATAATAATGGAAACGATTATTTTATTGGTCGACTAATCACCGATTATTTTTTCTGATTAGTTCACTAATTGGGTCATGTGCAAACGTATGTAAAGCACACATCTTAACCATTATTAGCTTTAAACTAACTAAAAACTAGATATATAGCATTTCCTGTGATAATGCTAGTCTGTATGTTGTAAGCTGAAAGTGGCCGCTGAAGATGCTAGTGCTGATAGCTGAAGATGCTGAAATTGATGGCTAAAAACGCTGAAGCTGATAACCAGATCAAATATTTGTTAAATCCCAAATTAGCCTAAAAAAACTATAAAAAGTCTAAGTTAGCCAAAGCAGCTAGCATGCAGCTGAAATACTGGCTAAACTCTAAAAAACCTTAATAAATCCTAAAATAGTCACAAAAAAAAAGCTGGCATAATGTCATTACACCTTTTTACTTTACTACACTGACTCCATTTAATATAAATTAATGATAAATCAACAATTAAATTAGTAATTGATTATTTTAATAGTCGATTAGTCGTCGATTAGTAGACTAAAAGCCCTACTAAAAAACATCTTCATATACTCAAAGGCAGGAATTTTCAAACATTTTAAGGAAATGCCTTTTTTTAAAGTAACCATTTGTTGTCTAAACTGTCCCATTTCTTTTTTTTTTGCTCACACTTTCTTCTTCTTTTGGAATAAAGTGTGATGTTATAGCGCAATCGCCACCTAGTGCCCAAACTGAAACACCCTCCAGGAGAGGCAGAACAACTGTTAGAGATAATCCATGTAACACTGCATGCTATAAACAAACTCATTATATTTCCTATGATACATTTTACAGTATATGAACTGTATCAGATTAATATGAATATTTTCAGATTATTAATGTATTTCTAAACAAATATGTCTAAATATGTAAACTCAAAATTGAATCAAATTAAATTAAGTGGATTGAAAGCATTAAAAAAAAAAAAAATTAGAATCAAATCGACCCAAACGAATCAATTCTGGAAATTATCGGTGATACACAGCCCTAGATCTGGACATGCAAAACAGAAAAAAATGCACACAAAATCAAGTGGTCCATTTTTAAAGTTGTGTCACCTTGTGCAGATCTATATCATAGGCGTAATCCATTACTGGGGAGGTGTTCTGGGCAAAAAGCTGGCCCACCATGGTGCGGTAGGCTTTGCCGTTGACGTTGGCCATGGTGTGCTGCAGGACCTCGTGCAGCTCGGACTCCTCCATCTGAGGAGGGGGCAGGAGTTCGCTCTTCAGGAGCTCCTGAGCGGTGGGCCGAAGGGCTGGGTCGTGTTTTAGCAGCCACTCGATCACCTTTCTCTGAAAGACGGAAAAGCTGACGGCAAATATACTACTGTGGGCAAAAAAAATAAATCGTTATTCTCACCTGCGTCCCCTGATTATATGGCAGAAAATCCTCCGGGAGGGAGATGGGCTCCTGAAAGATTTAAAGGAGCTGCAGCTTAAAATGATTCACATCCAGAAAGGGTTTGATGCTGGAACTGTCTGGCTGACGTACCACTCGCAGTTTGCCAAGGACAGAAATCCGCTCTGCGCCAGTGGTCATCGGCCTGTAGGACATCTCAAAAAGAATGATGCCCAGGCTGAACAGATCCACTTTCTGCAAAATGATAAAAAGGAGGTGCTAAGGAGGAAAGCAGGCACACTTAGCTGAAATTGTTGGAAGCAACTTTACCTGATTGTAAGTAGCTTTGGTGTTTCCCTGCACCTCTGGACTGACATAAAGAGCTGTTCCCACCATCCCTGTCATGTTTCCTGCACACAGTGATGCAAGGGGAGTTTAAAGCAGGAGTCCCCAAACTACGCCTCCACATTTGGCCCGGCCCCCCACACACTATCAGAAACGCTGATCGAGAACCACATGGAACATTAATTTTTATTCCGCCCCCCTGCAGTCTGAACTAAGGATTTCTAGACTATCATTAGCTAATATTTTAGCCTTATGCTAGCTGTTTTGGCTAAATAAAACATTTTACCAGTTTTTTACGCGAATTTGACATTTAGCTTACATTTCAGCTACATGCTAACTGTTTATGCTAATTTAGGATTTTTGTCAGATTTTTAAGCTAATTCCACATTTAGCCTATATTTTAAGATGCAATCTAGCTGTTTTGGCTAATTTAGGCTTTTTTCAGTTTCTCAGAATAATTTGGAGTTTAGCTCATGTTTTAGCCTTGTGCTAGCTGTTTTAGCTAAATTAGACATTTTACCAGTTTTTAGGCTAATTTGACATTCCGCTAACTATTTTCCCTAGCTATCAGCTTCAGCATTTTCAGCTTAGGCTTCATGCCTTTCAGCTATCAGCAATAGCATCTTTAGCTGCCACATTCAGCTTCCAGCATTAGCACTAGCAATATTGCAGGTAATGCTATATATCTAATTTTAAAAAAGTTTTTAGTATTATTTTTTCTATGAAGATCACAGAAATTAATTATTTAAAATTTGTCTATGTGTGGCTTTCCGGAAAACCGTACATTTTTACGTTTAGGCTGTGATGTAACCGACTCTGATTTAATGCAGGGCCGACCCCAGCCCCCCATCAGAGAAGAAAACAGTTATGTGGCCCCCTGGTTTAAAGGGTCAGACAACTGAACGTCACTTAGCTGCAACAGATGGTATTTTCAGTACCTGTTGGGTCGGGTTTAAGAACCGCAGCAGAGCCGCTGTCTTCCAGCTCAAATTTCCCTGCAGCCTGTAAATAAATAAAATAATAAAACCATTAAAAATCCAGATTTTTTATAAAGTTTAGCAAAAATGCTTCAAACTTTGTACCACGTTAGCAGGATGATCTGTAGCCAAGCCAAAGTCTCCTATTTTCACATGATCCTGGGAGTCCAGGAAGATGTTGACGGGCTTCAAATCTCTGTGAATCATTCCCTACAGAAACAATTACATCGAACTGAGCCACAAGTCTTTAAATAAATGATTTCAGCGTCCACAAATGAGGTCCAAACCTGCTCATGGATGTAAGCAAGGCCATCCAGAATCTCTCTGAAGAGTCTCCAGAGGCGGTTCTGGTCCAGGTGCAAACTTTGATCGATTGTGTCTCTTAAAGTGCTTTTTTCACAGTATTCCATCTATCGGGGAAAAAGCTCAAACTAAAGCAGAGATACCATGTGGTAAATGTGACCGGAGAACGGGACGCTCACCTGTATGTACAGGTAATGTGCTATAGACAGCTGCCGGTCGGAGTCGGCGCTCTCCGTCGTGTCGGTCACCGGCCTTTTGCTCTTCTCAGCCTGCCGGAAAAACACATCCGCTCTTTGACGAGTCGTGATCTGACAGCGTGAATGAGGATGACTTGAAGATGTTCAAACCTGGGACATCTCATCAGCACTTTCGTCGCCGTTATCGAAGATGATGTCGCTCCGTGAGTCGCTGTCTGACGGCCTAGATGGAAAACAAACGTCTAAGCTCTTCCAAGACACGAGTCTTAGTTTAGGCGGGGAAAAAAACTTACAAGAAAGAAGCTCCGAATACATCTTCATCATCATCATCTTCGTCATCATCATCTTCATCACTGGATTGGTGTCCGCTGCACTTAGCGCTGGAGGATTTCTCAATGGAGGTGGACCATTCCACGGAGCTGGACAGAGCCGGAGGCGGAGCAATGTCCTCCACGTTGTCCAGCAGACCCAGTTCATTCATGCGCCGAGGGGACGCCGCGCTCTTCGGATGCTGGTCGGCGGCGTTCTGCGGCTCTGAGCTGTCGGAGTTGCTTAGGACGCCTGTGGAGGGCAGCTCGTGGCGCTCAATCCACGCGTTGTAATAGCGGACAATGTTCTCATGGTTCAGGCGCGACAGCAGCGTGACCTCGCCTTTGATCCGCCTGAACTGCTTACTGGCTGGATTGACCTGGATGCGCTTCACGGCGTAATAACAGCCATCTAGCTTGTTTTGGACCTGCGCGAGAAAGACGAGAGCAAGAGCAAAAGTTCAATGTAAATATAAGGCGATATATCACGATATTTTGTTTGGCGATACTTGTATCGATTTAAATGCTGACAAGATATTTTGTTAATATTGTATATTACAGGGGTCTGCAACCTGCGGCTCCAGAGCCACATGTGGCTCTTTTATCTCTCCATGGTGGCTCCTTGGCCAAACGTCAGGGAGACTGCTGACCACGTTGACCATCGGAGTCAGCAGCTCCCCTGCTAATGGCTGCCTAACCAAAACTACCAAAAGAAAACAAATAAACAAACCCAGAAAACTAAGTCTACCAAGATCCAACCCTAAACTAATATAACAAAACCCAGCAGTGTAAGACTCCTGAGGACAAAGAAGGGAAAAACCAAAAAAAGAAAAAGAAAATAGCATTTTTTTAAAGTAGGGATTACTTAACTAGTATTTATTTAATTTAGATTAGTTAAATGTTTAAATTGATGGCTGAGGTGCACATAGGTGATAAACTATGTAGGTTTTTCCATTCCTGTTGACCTGAAGTTGTCTTGTTTGCTCAGTACTACCTCCAGAATGCACAGATTTGATATGCAAAGCAAAACTTTGGTGAAAAGTTTGATCTTTTGAATTAAAAGCACATTTTACCTTGTGCTGCACAACAATAGTTACTAGCTGAACAGAGATTATCCTGTTTGGCACAGAGCATCTTTTATTTTGAAAAGAAGCTATTTGAGCTTCTGTCAAATGTAAAGAAAATAAATAAATAAAGTCACATTTTAAGAGAAACAGGTACTTTTTATATATTTACATATTTGCTTTTGTTGATGCCAAAAATAGATATAATTCATATTTATTATTGAAGAATAAGATCAGCTGCAGTGCTTAATGATGTGATGATTAGATCAAATTCTTTTTTTACCATTTTATTACAATGAAAGACACATTAATTATCCAGTTTATTCAGAGTTTCCTTTTGAAGTCATACTCTTAAAAAAATTATTCTGGTACACTCTTGGGATATACGGTGATATGTATCGTATCATAAGACGCGCATCGTGATACACATTGTATCGTCGGACTCTTGCCAATACACACTCCTAGTAAATGTGTCTGGCAAACTAAAAAAAAATCTAAATGAAAGTGTAGTTCACCTTAATTACAGCACCAAAGGCCCCTTTTCCAAGGAGCTGCAACTCCTCAAACTCGTTGAAGTAACGGGAAAGCTGTCTCTGCAACCCTGAGCTGAAGGGAGCGTTCAGGATGTGGTTTTGTGGGATGACGGATGATGCAAAGTCCTCCGCCAGATCTGAAACAAAACAAGAAAAACCACAATTGTGCATTTATGAGAGATTGTTTCAAATTTTGGTTTTTCACTGTCTAAATAACATTTGTCTATATCACTTATTCTCTATGGCAGCTATTTTTAACTATTGAAAAATGTAAGAACAGATATAATGTTTATAAATGACTTTAATTTAATATGACAAATCATATGAAAAGAAAAAACAACAAAAGAGAATAAAATATTTATTGTAAAATCGTTCCCAGTGGTCTTTTAATTACGATTATACTGTTTTTTAGCCAAAATCAAAAAATATTTTTTTTAGACATAATTCATTAGAAATTTGAGTTGTGGGCGGGACTGTTAGAGCGGAAGTAACCTTCATCTCATATCCCATGATCTCTTTGTTTACACTCTCTTCCACTAGCTTACAGCCGCTCACACCCCAAGCTAATATTACCGGTAAAACAAAAACAACGAGAAATTTCAGAGCTATCTAGCTGTACAGCTTTGAGCTAGATAACAGCTCAGACGAGGAACATGAAGACGCACATGGATCCATTAGTCTGCAAGTGGATGCGTCACTATGGAAGACTTTGGACCACTCATATTGAAATTTGACCTGATCTCCATTCATCTCGACTTGAATAAAGAAATACTCAGAAATGCAGTTTTAATCTTCATTTTGAGAAAAATGCTACAAAAACTTGATAAAATTACCAATATATGATTCAACAGTTGGTCTTTCAGAATTTGTGTGTTTTATCAATATATTTTTTATGGGAAGATTTTATTTTTATTTTTTAATATTTAAGTTTACAAGATGTTTTATTCTGTCAAGCACTTTTTGCTACCTATTAAAATGGTTTATAAATCCAGTTTTATTTGATTTAAACTTCATTTTGCAACATTCTCTGGTGACCAAAGCCTAAATGTTTGGACAAAAGCTGGAGATGAAACATATGCCTGCTTTCAAATGTTCTGTCACATCATTTGCATTATATTCTTTGGGTTCTACCTTCTGGACTGGTTTCCTGGAACTGCAGGAGGGTTTTAGGTAGAGGAGGTTTGAGGAAGGAATGGTCCAGGAGCTGCTGAGTCGTCCAGCGTTCAGCATCATTCAGACAAACACATCTGGAGGGGAAAGAAGATCACACACCAGGTTTTATCTTTGCTTATAGCCCTTTTATTTTCATGTCTTGTTAAATTTTTATATGTGAATATTTAATATTTGTCAATTCCTATTGAGCTAGGATATATCAATTAAACTTATCAGGTATATATGTCTGTCATTAATAACTGATCTGGCATACAAATCTAACAAAACAAAAGCATGAATAAATGCTGTCAGGTTAAAAATCATCTCTGAATTATCCTGGAATTCAGGCTTGGATTTAAAGCAGAAAAATATTTAAACTAGGGCTGCCACGATTAGTTGATTAGTCATTACTTTATATTATATGGAGTCTGACTGTAGTAAAGCTGAGAGTTATGGCATTCTGCTAGCTTTAAACTATTTTAGCATTTATTAAGGTGTTTAGGCTATTTTGGAGATTAGCTAATATATTTAAGCTGTATGCTAGCTGTTTTGGCAAATTTTTTTTTTTTTTTTTTTTTCCTTCATTTTTTTAAAGCTATTTTGGAATTTGGCTAATATTTCAGCAGCAAACAAGCAATTTAGGCTCTTTTTTTTGTTTTTAGTCTATTTTGAAGTTTGGCTAATGTTTTAGCTGCACGCTAGCTGTTTTGGCTAACAGGCTTTTTTTTCACATCTTTAGGCTAATTCTGACTTTCAGCTTCAGCAATTTTAGCTATCAAAATAGCATCTTCAGCTATCAGCACTAGCATCTTAAGCTACCAAATTCATCTTACAGCATTCACACTAGCATTATCTCAGGTAATGTTATATATCTAGTTTTTAGTTAGTTCAAAGCTAATGATGGTTAAGATGTGTGCTTTACATCCAGTTTGCACATGACCCGATTAGTCGACTAATTGGAAAAAATAATCAGTGATTAGTCGACTATTAAAATAATTGTTTGTGGGAGCACCAATTTAAACCAACTTTTTATATTTTTTCTTTTTAGAAAAATAAATTTTTCTTATTTAGTGAAAAAAGCACAAATTCTGTAACCATAATAATTGAAAATAGTTATTAAAACGTTTCCTTTTAAGTCATAATTGTGAAAGGGCTGTCAAGTTTACCTTGCCTCTTATAGTGAAACATTTGAATGGATGTTTCTGTCTCTGTTTATTGTGATTTTCACCTTCCTTCATTTTTTAAGCTCTACAATGTACTTATGAGACAAGAACACATTTTTAAATAAATCTATTTACTGTAACTACTATAAAAACGCAGTAAAAGGCTCCTTTGGTGCGTACTTGTGTAAAAAATCCTGGAAATCAGCGGGCAGGCTCCCCGGTACCATCACTGGATACTCCATCACCTCTTTGCCCTGACTCAGTGCCAGCAGCATCAGCCCCAGGTTCCACACGTCCCCCTTCTTGCCGGTTTTCGTTGGCATGACCATCCCCTCTGAGAAACGGACGTGGGCTTGCTCGAAGATGTCCTCCTTACAGATATCTGAGAATCGCTTGGATAAGCTGTAGTCCGTCAGGCGAACGCTGCCCTCGGAGTCCAGCAGCACGCTGGAGGCGCCCAGCTGTTTGTGGACCACGGAGTTGGTGTGGAGGTAGTCGAGGGCGGACAGCAGCTGCGCCGCGTAGTGGCAGAGTTTATCCAGAGGGAGCGGAGCGTTGGCGCTTAAGCTTTGGTTCAAGCCGATTCCCGCCACGTGTTCCACCAGCAAGTGAACGGTGAGGCAGTCCTCCTTCTCCGTGGAGCTCAGCGCCATGTAGTTCACCAAGTTTGGGTGACTGAGACGCAGGAGGGAGTTGAACTCGTTTTCTGCTGCATGGATCTGATCGGGGTTTCAAATAAAAGCAGACGTAAGGAGAAGTTGGTTTTTGAGAAGCCATAAAGCACATAGAAATGTTCCTTCACTTGCCTGCTTCTTACAGTTCTCTATCTTTGCTTTCTCCTGGCTGGTGAAGAACTTTCCCATCTTCTTGCTCCAGCGTAACGACCACTCATAGATGATGGAAAACTCTCCAGAGTTGGCTTCAAAGCCGCAGTAAACGCTACGACCGAGGCGCTGGCTTTCACCTGTCAGGAGAAGCACGGACGTGACGTTCTCTGTGGCCGGTTCAGCAGCACTGACTCGGTGACGACTCTCACCCAAACATTTGCCTTTGTGGACGACCAGCTCTCCTAAAGTGTTGCTGTGGAAATGCAGAAGCTCCTGCGGGCGGAGGCCGTCGTCGTTAACCGTGTCGCGTCTGGTAGAAGAAAGCAAAAGAATTACAGCAAAAACTATAAGATAGAGCCTTTTTTCTTTTTTCCACAACTGTGATCTATTGGGAGTAAATATCTACTATAAAAATACCATTACTTCTCTTTTTGCTTATTAAACCATAAATTTACCTTTACTGTAGGGGTTAGTTACATAAGAACACTTTGCCAATAAACTTTTACCTATTAAAAGGTAAAAACATTGATGAAAAAAAACAAAGACACATTTAAGTCACAGTTGCTTCATTAAATATAGCTATTATTAACTAAAGTCAAGTATTTTGATTAATTTTGATTTAATTTGACAACTTTGTTTTGTTTTCTTGATTTTTTTAAGACATAAAAAATCAAAACCAAATTTTAAGATTATATCACTTTTTTCATCCTTAAAGTCCTCCCATAAAAATCCTGTTTGGTGAGTTTTTACATTTTCTGTGTGGCATTTTTCTTATGAAAGAGAACAAGTCTAATAAGAAATCATTTTGTTTTAGCATTTCAGAGTATTTCTCCTTTTAAATCGCTGTCAATCAAACTGTTTTAGACAGGAAATGATGAGCCTTCCTTAGCTCAGTTGCAAAAGCCACGCCCCCTCAGAGGAGATTTTGGAAACAGAGGCTTCAGATCAACATGAAAAATGACTTTTTAACACATTTAGGTTCTGGGATTTAAGTTAAAAAGGTCAATCATAATTAAAGCACTACTGGGAATGTTTTTCTAAAGTGAAAAAAAAAGTTGTCATAGGGAGACTTTAAATAAATTTGTCACCTACTTTTTTAATTAATCTATTTAAAAACTCGACTGTAATTACTAAGTTGTTGATATTTTATCAATAAAAAAATAGAATAAAGAATTGAATGGCTCTTTTTGGTTTCTCTGCACCAACAAAGTGATGCTTTTGTCTTCAATGAAGATCAGGAGATTGTTGATCACGTACCTGTGGCGTGAACTGGAAGTTGTTCGGCGCCGGTTGTTCCCAGCGGTCGTTTTGGCTTCACCGAGTTCAGGAACGGTTCCACCAGAACTGGGCGGACTCTTTCCCAATACAGACACCGACTCTATGCTCTCCAGACGCTCCTGAGGTCAGAAAATCATTGACAAGCAGCAGCAAAACATGTCAATAAAATAGTTTTTCTCTGTGGATTTGATAGAATCCTTAGCTTTGATTTGACTGCTTTTCTATCAGGATCAATGGACAGGTCTATGACTATAATCTCTAGAAAAACACCTGTTTGGCAATTTCCTTTCTTCTCTTCTCCTCTCGCTTCTCCTCCTCTCTTTTTTGGATTACAGCCATGATCTCCTTTTCCTAAAAGAAAGAAAAAAACATTCCTGGGAATGGATACATTTAGGATTTCAGCACAGGCGACTATTTTCGGCCCCTCCCCTCCATCCTAACTAGAGCTGTCACAAACGATTATTTTAATAGTCGACTAATCACCGATTATTTTTTCTGATTAGTCGACTAATCGGGTCATGCACAAACTGGATGTAAAGCTCATATCTTCAACATCAAATTAAATTTGAAGTGTTGAAGCTTTATTCAAACTAGAAATAAAGACGACAGTTTATTAAACCTTCAATGAATCATGCAGCTTCTTTACTTCATTAGTTTATGGTCGACATGGTCACTATTTGTGGCAGCCCAGCTTAACCATTATTAGCTTTAACCTAACCAGAACCAGATAATGCTAGTGTGAACGCTGTAAGCTGAATTCGGTAGCAAGAGACGCAAGTGCTTATAGCTGAAAACGCTAAAATTAATACCTAAAAACGCTGAAGTTGATAGCTGAAATCACTGAAGCTAATAGCTGAAAACGCTAAAGCTGATAGCTAGCTAAAATATTAGTTAAATGCCAAATTAGCCTAAAAAACTGGAAAAAAAAGCCCAAGTCAGCCAAAACATCTAACACACAGCTGAAATATTAGCTAAACTCCAAAATAGCCTAAAAATTTAAAAAAAAGCCTAAATTAGCTAAAATAGCTAGCATGTTGCTGAAATTTTGACTAAACTTCAAAATAGCTAAAAATACTTTTTAATAAATGCCAAAATAGTCCAAAAAGCTAGCATAATGCCATTATAACTTTTAACTTTACTACACTCTGACTCCATATAATATAAAGTAACGACTAATCGACTATTAAATTAGTCATCGACTATTTTAATAGTCGATTAGTCGACTAATCGTGGCAGCCCTAATCCTAACCATCTCCTCCTCTTTCTTGCGCTGCTGGTCCATCCTCTCCTGCTCCTCCAGGGCCTGTTTCTCCTGCTGCCTCTGATGGTTCTTCAGCATCTCCTCGTGGAAGGAGCGCGGTGGAGGTTTGTTGTGCTTGCTCAAAAACCCCTGGACATGGTCTGCAAGCTCATAAATCATCACCTGAGAGGTAGAGCCGTTACCATCAATACATAAATAATCATCTATCAAAATGCATTCTGGGGCCTCCTCACCTCCCCACATCGCACTGCTGCCAGTTTAGTGAGCTCATCCTGGAGGTTCTGGAGTATTTCGTTTGAGAGGCCTTTGGCGTTCTTCAGTTCCAGCTCTGGAGGCCTGATGACAGAAATAGTAGCAAAAAAACAGAAGAAATTAAATTGAAAAACAATAATTTTGATTTTTAAATGAATTGCTGTCAAAATGTGAACGTCACCCTAAAACCTTCGACTTTTTCTGCCAAAGTTGGTGAATCCATCCACAATTAGCCTGTGTCTCATTTATGTAAATTTATTTATTTTAATCATCTGAGTTTTCATCACCAAAACATTGTGGATTCATTAATAGTCTTTGTAAAATACTTTTGACTTTAGCAAATAGGTGACAGCATATTTTTCATTTAAAGACAAAAAGAAAATGAATGAGTATGGATCTGAATTTTGTTCAAATCCATGGCATGGGACTATTTACCACATTCTTTTGAAGGTTAGGGAGTAGCACGTAAATTCAAACATATGAGACTAAAAAGTCTAATTAGGTCGTTTTTGCTTTAAACAGACACTTTCCTATTTTCAGATAGAAACACGCTCAATAAACATCCAATCCTACAGCTTCATTTACTGAAGATTTGATCTAATTTGTCCTTTATCATGTACTTCCACACAAAAACAAACTATATACCTAAAGGAAAATATGTTTATGATCCACTTTTAACTCAATACTTTAGAAAGGTCTTTATTTTGTGCGGCTGCATCTTTAATGCATCCTTTTTGTAAGTTGCAGTAATGACATGACATCTAAAAACATGGAATATTGGGAAAAAGCTAAATATTTCGTGTCAGTCATTTCAAAAGGGAAACTTGTATTTAATTGGTCACAACTTTGTTTCCCTTTAATAATAAATAATTCATAAAAAAATAGATTATAGCCACTTTAACTACTTTTTTTATATATATGTGATGCATATATCATATATAAAAAGTATTTAAAGTTGCTAAAATCGTATTTGTTTTGAATAACATTAAGTATTACTTATCCTGTCATGTGTTAAGAAAGTTATATTGTTCAATTGTACTGCCTTATTTCAATTATTGTGTTGAAGAGAGGGGTAATACATATATAACTCATTCAACATCATCACATTTACAGCAGAAAAAGTTCAACAAAAACCTTCAAATTATTTGTTTTCACCTCAGAAGATGAAATGAGATTTTAGGTTTTAAGTGGCTCACGCTGCTTTTAAGCAAACATCGTTTTATCTTGTTGGGGTAAAAGTTTGGAATGTTCAAGAGGAAATTTTGAAAAGTTGTACTTGAATACATAATTATTAAAAAAATATATTTGTAAAGGCGAAACTTGAGTAATATGTAATGTGTAGTTAGTGTGTAGGGACAAGAGCTAAAATCCATCTAAGATTGTTTCTCTTTTTTTTCTATTTAAAATGTGATATAGGGGCAGAAATTAAATATGAAGGTTATTCTTCTAACTGCTCCTTTTCTGTCATGCAGATATGCAGACTTGTGTTGTGGACTGAATATGTTAATGTAATGCTCTTTTCATTACTAGAACAAATAAATAAATATTTTTTTCTCCTTTTTTAAAGAAAAAAATACCAAAAAATGGTTAGAAGTGTATAGTTTTTGAGGGTTAGTCAATTTATTATCAATTATATTACTATCCTAACATCTATTGGAACTTGTATTTAGCATCTGTGCATCTTTACGTGGACTTTTATTTTGATATCACCATTTATTTGTTACAGAATTTCCGGAATTTTCCACAACAAAAGCCCTCCATGCTGGACAGCAGGACCTGCTATACATTGAGCAGCACACGTGGTTCAGTTTGACTATATTATTAATCAGACGGTCACTGTTCCCCACAAACACACGCGTGTCATCACACATCGGTACTCACACGTCCGGGTAAGCGGGGAGACATTTCACCTGCAGGTCCACAGTCACGTAGCATTCCTGACCATTGTTTAACCCGTTGGGTCGCAGACAGAGAAAGACCTCGGGGGGCCTTTTAACCTACAGGAGGGGCAGTTGGGGGTATAAATCCACCTGTTATCATAACTTTTAACTCCCCGCCACCAATACACGCAGCATAAAGCTCCCACCTTCCAGGGGTCTTTGCTCCGGAGATCCTGGAAATCATCCCCAAATATAGACGCGAGGGCCTCTAACTCGTTCTCCTGCTGCACCGTGTAGTCGTCTGTCTGACCGCTCTGGCTGCTCATGCTTCTCCGCTACATGGCAGCTCCACGGTCGTGTCTCCTTCTACAGTCCAGCAGCAGTCAGTCAGTCAGAGAGGAGGAAGAGGAGCCGCTCGCTTCACTTCTTCTTCTCCTGCAGGCGAACGCACCTCTGCTCGACGTCCATCTACAAACTGGGAAGGATTCAGAAACACTAATAACATTCCACAACTAGTTTGAGAGGGATTTATCTACTTTCCCCCCCGAGGCTCGCAAGCAAGGCTACATTTTGCGCATGGCTGTTGCAAGAGTAGACTGGTGTGTCGCACGTGAAACGTCATCATATTTTAGAGGCACT
The DNA here is from genome assembly GCA_003999625.1 of Oryzias javanicus. Taxonomy (NCBI): domain Eukaryota; kingdom Metazoa; phylum Chordata; class Actinopteri; order Beloniformes; family Adrianichthyidae; genus Oryzias; species Oryzias javanicus. Next base: position 10,060,538 of record CM012458.1, read on the forward strand.
ACCTCCGCCTGCCTCTAGGGGGCAGCAGTTACATTTTTCTTTTTAAAAAACTTTATTTATAAACTATAAATACAACAAAAGTATTAATGCCAAAAATAGGGTGAAAAATACAAATGTATGATATATACCTTATTGACAGGCATAGCACAGAAGCATCACATAGATAAATTATTTAACAATGAGCAATAATAATAATAAAAATATTTTTTTTTAAAAAAACTTTAAAAAGTGTCTGAATAGGTGCATATAAGCCCACATTTACCACTCATTCAGGCAATAATGTAAATATGTTTGGATTTTGACAAGCATAAAATTTCCCTTAAAAAAATGTGTGTTATGAAAATGAAGTCTCAGTCCATCTGTCATTAAAATAACTGAAAATAATGTATTTTTCTGAAGTGTAAATATTTTTATCTATACATATATATGCTTTCCTTCTCTTGTATTTGTGGATTTCCAAGATAGGAGAAGTAAAAATTGTTAACTTTTTATAAAATCCACTAGCTTTTAAGGTGGTAAAATCTATAAGTTAAACAAGTTTGTTATTGGGCATCAAGAATACTTTGAAGAGTTGATGAATGAAGAGAATGAGAGAGAACCTAGAAGAGGTGACTGTTGTGGAGCAGGAGGTAACAAAGATTAGTAAAGGTGAAGTGAGAAGGGTTTTGAAAAAAGGATGAAGAGTGGAAAGGCATTTGGTCATGATGATATACCTGTGGAGGTATGGAAGTGTCCAGGAGAGATGGCAGTGGAGTTTCTGACCTGGTTGTTCAACAGGATCTTAGGTGGTGAGAAGATGCCTGAGGAATGGAGGAGAAGTGGTTTGGTGCCCATTTTTAAGAACAAGGGAGATGTGCAGAGTTGTGGTAACTACAGAGGAATAAACCTGATGAGCCATACAATGAAGGTATGGTAGTTGAAGCTAGACTAAGAGCAGAAGTGAACATTTGTGAGCAGCAGTATGCTTTCATGCCAAGAAAGAGCACTACAGATGAAACATTTGCTTTGAGGATGTTGATAGAGAAGTACAGAGAAGGTCAGAGAGAGCTCCACTGTGTCTTTGTAGATCTGGAGAAAGTTTATGACAGAGTGCCCAGAGAGGAACTATGGTATTGTGCAAGGAAGTGTGGAGTGACAGAGAAGTATGTTGGAGCAGTGCAGGACATGTATGAGGGCTGTAAGACAGAGGTGAGGTGTGCTGTCGGGGTGACAGAGGAGTTCAAGGTGGAGGTGGGATTACATCAGGGATCAGCTCTGAGCCTCTTCCTGTTTGCAATGGTGATGGACAGACTGACTGATGAGGTTAGACAGGAATCACCATGGACTATGATATTTGCAAATGATATTGTGATTTGTAGCGAGAGCAGAGAACAGGTGGAGGAGGAGCTAGAGAGGTGGAGGAGGAGCAGGTGAAGGTTTGCCCTGGAAAGGAGAGGAATTAAGGTTAGGTAAAACAGAGTACATGTGTGTGAATGAGAGGAACCCAAGTGGAAGAGTGAGGTTACAGGGAGAAGAGATAAAGAAGGTGGAGGAGTTTAAGTATTTAGGGTCAACACTACAGAGTAATGGAGAGTGTGGAAAAGAAGTGAAGAAGCTGGTGTTAGAGTAGAGGATGCTGAAGACAGACTTAGATGGAGGAAACTGATTCGCTTTGGCAACCCCTGAAGAGAAAAGCCAAAGGAAAAGAAGAAGTTTGCTATTGGGCATCAGAGTACATTGTTGTGGACAATGGGAAGAAAATGTCAATATTTCACGCATTATACAGTACATTTAGCAATTTAAATGATACTATTGTTCCATATGATGTGTAAGTTACATCCTAAGACTTATTTTTATTTTACATTTTCAGAAAGCTAAATCTTAAATTAGTTACAACATGAGGGAAAAATGTGTTTAAATATAAAGAGAAATCAAATCAAAATTAAACTAAAAGTATGGAAAATGAATATTTAAATGAATATCCCAATCACTTTTGATGTTATCTTATCTTTTCTTAAAATTGTGTCATTAACAAATTAATTTTATCACATTAAAATTGCAGCTTCTGTTCTTTGTGAGATATATGCCTTTGGAGAAGTCGTCTGTAAAATCTCACATTTGTAGACAGTAGATCTTTTCAAATTCCCAATTTGGGATCATTTACTCATACATGATTCTGGTGCTCCCCATAACCTTACAAGGAAACAGCTGGGCCAATCAGAACGAAGCAGCAACAAAACCAGAGCTCTCTGACGCAGAGCGTCAACCATCAGCTGTTCTAATCACTGAAGGGGCTCAGCACACATACCAGCAGCATGGTGCTGGTGGTGGGGGGGTCATAAACCATCTCCTCATCTCCTTAAGAAGACACCAGTGACTGTGCAGTTTAGTACCACTTCTAGATGGCTGTAGTTACAGCAATAGCTCTATGGGTTTTATTTTTTCCAGTCTGGTGTCCAATCAAAACTTGATATAGAGGCAAAAAAATAACATGTAAAATACAAAACTAGCAACAAAATCATTGATCATTATCATTCATGGTGTAACTTTTCTGCAGAACATGTGTCTCAAAGAAACAGCCATTTGTGTATACATATTTACATGGTTATAGAATATAGTGATAATACTTTGACCTTATCTTTCTAACTTTTACTGATCGTCTTTAGCGAATACAAGGAATAAAAGGGATGTATGCCAAACATGTTGGGGGTTTATGGATTTGTGCTGGAAGCTCTTATTTGGACATGTAAATGCTTTGGTCCCGCCTCTGGTCCCTAGATCGGTCCTATTTAAGGAGCCATCTCCACCGTGAGTCTTTGTCCCAGTGGAAGCATCCTCGTACGTTGGCGAGCAACCAGGTGAGTAGACCGAACATTGTTTTTGAATCCTAGAGGATGCAGATGATTGTTTTTCGGTTGGAGTGCAGTAGTTCAAATGTACCAATGAATGATGGATTGACACATTGTTCGTTTTGTGAAAAAGTGCTACTTTTTAAAGTTTATCTCCTTGTTTTGCCTTTAAATGGTCTTCAAATGTGTCCAAAGACGTATCCTTGTTGGATTAGTTGGAGGATTCAAAAACTAGGAGAATAGAAGGTAAAATGTATCTTTTAGGAAGATGCTCAACAAACAGACTGGGTTTTTTTTCTGGCTCTTTAGAGTTAAAAAATCCATTTACCACTTGTTATACAAATTAAAATAGACCCAGGTCTCAGATGTGCCCCTCTATGGTGCTACCTAGTTGCTCTGAAAAGTGCCTGGAAAACTGAAGCTTTGATACGGTATCAGCAGAAGAGCAGGTCTTGGATCAAAATAGCGCATGGTGGAATGTTTATTTAGTACTCCACAAGTAGCACTCATTCAGTTGGGTTGTGTTCATGCTTACAACTGATAACAACCCAAGAATAGTTGCGAGATAGTGTTGACAGGTCTTCAAAGCTTTTTGGATTCCTGCTAACACCCTTGTCAATCAAATAAGTAATCAAATAAACCCATTTCCTTTGTGGTCAACGACTCCAGAGAAAGTCTGAGACTCTTCAGGTATGCAGAGCAGCTGCTCCTAACTCCTCGGATTTAACACTTGTTGTCGCCCTGTGTTTCAATCCCCATAGCTCAAATTGTAGACCCCCGCCGGTAAAGCTCAACCATGTGTGACGACGACGAGACAACTGCACTTGTGTGTGACAACGGCTCCGGCTTGGTGAAAGCTGGATTTGCAGGAGACGATGCTCCCCGTGCTGTTTTTCCTTCCATCGTTGGAAGACCCCGCCACCAGGTGAACTGTTAAATACAAAACTTATGACAATTCACTGAAAAAACCCACGGGTGACTAATGGTGTTTCTCATGCTTCTCTCCAAAGGGTGTGATGGTTGGTATGGGTCAGAAGGACAGCTACGTAGGTGATGAGGCACAGAGCAAGAGAGGTATTCTGACGCTGAAGTACCCCATAGAGCACGGCATCATCACCAACTGGGATGACATGGAAAAGGTGATCGGAGCACACTTGTCTATCTGAATGCTGTTTAGGCCCGCCAACATCCCTACAAACAGCTTTATTTTTAGATTAGGTGCTTTATTCCTAAAGCCTGGCTTTTGTGTATCCATCCAGCAGCTGTTCCTGACATGACTTCAGCTCTTTTTTTTTTTCCCCTCTCTGTCAGATCTGGCACCACACATTTTACAATGAGCTTCGCGTTGCACCAGAGGAGCACCCCACCCTGCTCACCGAGGCTCCTCTAAACCCCAAAGCCAACAGGGAGAAAATGACTCAGGCATTTACAACCTTTTTTCTCATAATAACATAAGTGTTGAGGCATTTTTAAACAAAATTCTGTTTGATTTTTGGTGCAGATCATGTTTGAGACCTTCAACGTTCCAGCCATGTATGTGGCCATCCAGGCTGTTCTGTCTCTGTATGCGTCTGGCCGTACCACCGGTCAGTGAATTTTTGACGCAGGACATCACTAAGTCTTTTTTGTCCTTCAAATAAGGATATTTTGGCTAATTTTTGACGTTCCCTGTTCTCTAAAGGTATTGTGCTTGACTCTGGTGATGGAGTGACTCACAATGTCCCAATTTATGAGGGTTACGCTCTGCCACACGCGATCATGCGTCTGGACCTGGCCGGTCGTGACCTTACGGACTATCTGATGAAGATCCTCACGGAGCGCGGTTACTCCTTCGTCACAACTGGTGAGAAAATGCCATATTTAATTTATTTATTAAAGGTGCTGTTGTTCAATATTTTCAAATGTTCTCTCAGCTGAGCGTGAGATTGTGCGTGACATCAAAGAGAAGCTGTGCTACGTGGCTCTTGACTTTGAGAATGAGATGGCTACAGCTGCCTCCTCTTCCTCTTTGGAAAAGAGCTATGAGCTACCAGACGGACAGGTCATCACCATTGGAAATGAGCGTTTCCGTTGCCCAGAGACACTCTTCCAACCTTCTTTTATTGGTGAGCTTAACATCTCAATGTGTTACATTTGTTGTGTGAAAGCTTAAAAGCATTCACACAAATAGTGATCCTCCTGCCTGCTCCTTTCTGTACGTTCTTTGGCATGAAAAAACTCAATCACGTTAAGCAATTTCAGTAATCATGGTATAAACATTCAGCTTGTTCAAGATATTACTGCTTGTACTTTTTGCATTCACAAACTTTATCATTTTTGAAGTGAATGTAGAATTTTTTAAATTCTTCAAAAACTTTGTGCACTTTGAAACCATTTAAATAATTTGGCAATGAGCTGTTATATTAGCATTATTCTAGCTTGTTTTGGTAACTTAACATCCACTGAGGTTTTCTTGCTAATTTTATCTAATATTTTAGCAACATGCCTGTGTTTTTTTGGCTAATTTGTTATCTATTAAGGTTGTTAGGCGACTTTTGAGTTTAGCTAGGAGGAGGTTAATGTTTTTGGCTAATTTATTAGGTTTTTTGGCTACTTTTGAGTTTAGTTAATATTATAGCAATATAACTTTTTTGACCAATTTTACTGATAATGTTTAGGCTATTTTGGAGTTGAGCTAGTATTTTAGTAATGTGCTAGTTTTTCAGGCTAGTTTTAGAATAATTTAGAGCTTAGCTCACATTTAAGCAACACACAACATTTTGAAAAATTGGCATGTATTGACAGTTTTTTAAGCAAATGTACAAAAAAAATGTTTTCAGATAATTTGGCCAACTTCAGCACTTTTTCATAATTCTTTAGAAAAATGTTAAGTCTTTTAGCAAATTTTGCAAATAGCTTTTGCATTTTCAGCAAATCCCTTCAACAATTAGAGTAAATTGTTTCAGCATTTTCAGCAACCGGATTTAGCAAAAAGCCTTCACACTAGCATTATCACAGGTAATGCTAGTTTTCTAGTTCTGTTTGGATCTTTTGCTGAAAAAAAATCATCCCTTTCCATTAGGGATGGAGTCTGCTGGCATCCATGAAACTGCCTACAACAGCATTATGAAATGTGACATTGACATCCGTAAGGATTTGTACGCCAACAACGTCCTGTCTGGCGGGACAACCATGTATCCTGGTATTGCAGACCGTATGCAGAAAGAGATCACAGCCCTGGCTCCAAGCACAATGAAGATCAAGGTAATAGAACTGTCAATGCTCCACATGACCAAATTCAAAGCAATTTAGCATCCAGTGGAACTGAAAGGGATTTTATCTTTACCTAGATCATTGCTCCACCTGAGAGGAAGTACTCCGTCTGGATCGGTGGCTCCATTCTGGCTTCTCTGTCCACCTTCCAGCAGATGTGGATCAGCAAACAGGAGTATGATGAAGCTGGGCCCTCCATCGTCCACAGGAAATGCTTCTAATCGCGCAAACATCCCCTTTCTTTATTCCATTCCCTCCCCTTGTGTCCTTTTGTATATATATATATGTATGGTGTAATAAAGACAAGCCTTTCTGACAGTACACCTTTCAAAATTTAATGACTGACAGAAAATGAGAAATATGAATAAATAACGTAGAAATTGAATGATTGAGAGTCTCATTGAGCTGCTGACAAGATGGAGGAGTACATGACTGACATTACGACTGACATTGTTTTGTATTTAATCATGGCCATGTATGTTTTGAAAAAAGAAGGGGGAAAAAAAGATAAACAATCTCAATGGGACATCCTGGTGAGGATTAATCATCAAAACAGAGACTATTGCCAAAAAAAGTGTATGTCTTTAATAACACGCAAAATGTATAAATGTAAACTAAAATAAATATTCATATAATAAATTTAAAAAAGGAAAAGAAAAACTGCCAGTCGTAAAAATACACATCTTCACAAAAAATCCACAAAAAAGACAACAAACTTTAAACTTGTTTTCCTGGGCCAAATGAAAAATGTTCAAGGTACACGTGTTTTCCTCTCTGCATGAAACTGAACAACACCACATAACTGTATTTTGATGTTGAGACCAAAGTGCACCGCCTATCGGGCGATGCTGAATACTAAAACAAACACGCCGGAAACCAACGGTTTGATCAGCTTTCATCCAATCATCGCGCAGGACGTCGACTGCGCCTGAGTTTGAAAATGTTCCGGAAATGGCCAACTTGGCAACGTTCTGCTGAGGAAACCGTAGTACAATGCAGGTAGTTAGTGTACGGTAGAAACCCGACGGTATTTGGGTAGTTTTAACCGATTATGAAAGCATAAGTGAGGGTTTAGTGTGCTTTTATAGCGTTTGTAGTTTTAACCGAAAACTACTTGTTGTTGACAGGATGGTGCGAATTGCCAAAAGGTTTAGCTAACGTGCGAATGACGCTGGAGTACAAACTATGTGCGCTTCGATAGACTAAGTTATTTTTTCCCGTTGTGATGCTTTATGTGGTTTTAGTTAACCTGGTATTGCGTGACTCCTGAGCTGTTCTGATCAAATTCACGCGACGACGTCACATGTTTCAAACATTGGAGAAAGTGATTACATTAGAAAGGCTAGCTGGGTAGTTAGCAAACTAGCCGATTTCAATTTGTTTACTGCTTTTACCGGGGGACAATAAGAGACAACTGACTGATAAATAATAAAAGAGACGCAAGGAGCTTAAGAGGTTAGTTTTTTGGGAGTAAACCAGATTTTTAAAGATGAAAGTCCTGGAGAGAAATGTGATGCGTTTAGTGGCGGTCCAGGAGCTCCGAACAGCTTACGGGATAAAGACAAAGAACTGGAGCAAAAACAAAGCTGTCACCACAAAGTCCACCACCAGCAACACAGTAAGACAGTGATTCCGGTGTTTTCTATCATTTACAGGGTTTAATGAATGTGCATTTATTATAGTCATAAAGCCTTTCTAGTTGTTTATATGTTGTGGGAACAAACAGTGCTTACTGTGTTATTGGTCAGTTTGCTCATGGTCATGCAGACGCAATTTTTTTTGGCTAAAGCTAAAACTATTTGCTGCATAAATCCATATTAAGACAAAAGAACAATCCAAAAACAACAGAGCTGCTTCTTTTTTTCAATATTCCCGATAAAATTTGTTTGCTTGCAATTACTTTTTCATACTTTTTTCTGATTGGCTAATAGGAGTCACATGACTTGTTGCTACAGACTTCTGCAATTTATGTTGAAGGTCTTCACTAAACTGTCTCTAAATCTCTGCCAGAGGCTTTAAAAGTTGCTCAAATTAATGGAAACATAAAAACTATAAAATAAAAGCGTTCTGAAATTTTCACCAATGCACAAATAAAGTGTAAATATAAAGGGAATTTCTGATCATAACAATAGTTTTTGAAATAATAAAAAAAACTTTAATACAAAAATGCATGTTGTTAAAATTTAACTAATGTACTCTCTTAATTTGTAAGGCAAAAGTGTTTGGCGTCTCCTTGGACAGCCTACCCTACTATAATATGGAATGTGGAAGCGTGCCAGGGTAAGTCCTTAAACCTAATTTTTCATGTCTAGACTCAGTTGAGTTTTATTACTAATGACATTTCGTTTCTTTTCAAGCTTTCTGGTGGATTCATGCATGAAGCTGCAAGCACATGTTGACACAGAGGGCCTGTTCAGAAAATCCGGCTCTGTGGTTCGCCTAAAAGCTCTCAGGGTATGGATCCTCAGAAGTTTGGGTTTTTTGTGGTTTTTTTGGATGTTGTTGTTGACTTCTCGTTTTCTCTTGTCTGTCCAGGCTAAATTGGAGGTTGGAGAGGAGTGCCTGTCCACCGCTCTTCCCTGTGACGTTGCAGGGTTAGTGAAGCAGTTCTTCAGGGAACTTCCGGAGCCCGTGCTTCCTACGGAGCTGCAGGACGCCTTCCTCAAGGCTCAGCAACTGCCGGCGGACCAGGACAGAACAGCTGCCATCATGCTGCTGACCTGTGTGCTGCCAGACAAAAACATTTGTGTCTTGCGTTACTTTTTTGACTTTCTTCAGAATGTTTCATTAAGGTACTTACATTTTTTTTTCAATTACATTTAAATCTATTTTTCTTTTTTAGAAATTAATTGTGTTTTCCCTCTAACATCCAGGAGTGCAGAAAACAAAATGGATAGCAGTAACTTATCAGTGATTTTGGCTCCCAACCTCCTTCACTTTGGTGATGGTGCAGAGAAGATGAACGCCAACACAGAAAAACGCCTCAGACTGCAGGCTGCTATAGTCCAGTGCTTCATAGAGAATGCAGACAACTTTGGTATGACTTAAAGAAGGGGGTCCCCAAACTACGGCTCGCGGGCCGGATCAGAAACACCCACATGGAACGGGAGAGGATAGACTATTTATTGATTTAATAGTAATTCACTTTTTCTTTATTTCTTTATTATTATTATTTTTATTCCATACATTTTTTTGGACGTTCATAGCTCTTCAGCTCTTTTAGCTATTTAGCTCATTCAGTGGTTAAGATATTCAGCTCTTTTTATGCTAGCTTTTTCTACTGTTTTGGTAGTTACTAAGGATTTATAGGCTTTTTTGGGGGTTTAGCTAATGTTGTAGCCACAGGTAAACTGTATTGGCTAATTTAGGCTTTTTTTCAGGATAATACAGAGTTTAGCTAATATTTCAGCTAAATGCTAGCTGTTTTGGCTTATTTAGTTTTCTTTAGGCTAATATGAAGTTTAGCTAATATTTTAGCTTTATGCTAGCTGTTTTGGATAATTTTGGCTTTTTCTCAGTTTTTAGGCTGTTTTAGAGTTTAGATAATATTTCAGCTACATGCTAACTGTTTTGGATAATTTAGTTTTTTTTTTGGATAATTTGGCATTTTGCAAATACTTTGGCTAGCTGTCAGCTTCAGTGTTTTCAGCAATTGGCTTCAGTGTTTTCAGCTATTAGCTTCTGTGTTTTTAGTGAGCAATTTTAGCATCTTCAGCTATTAGCACTAGCATCTTCAGCAGTCAAAATTAGCTTACAGCATTCACAGGTAATGCTATATATCTAGTTTATTTTTATTCCTTTCTATGAAGATTACAGCAATTAATTATTCAAGATTTGGCTATGGGTGGCTTTCTGGAAAACCGTAAATGTTTGTTTACGTTCTGACCGACCCCGGCCCCCAATTAAAGAAGTAAACAGTTATGTGGCCCTTATTAGAAAAAGTTTGGGGACCCCTGACTTACAGCAATATTTGTGCTTGTGGAGCAACAATCCTTGATCCTGATCCTTGTGTATTCCAGGTGTTTTACCGGACTTTCTTCAAGAGAAAGTTCCAGCCATGATGGGCTGTGAGGCCGGAGTTTTGACTCCCACTCATAATGACTCGGAAGAGCCGGACTTCAGTTTAGGGATGAAGAGGAAACAAAGACGCAGCTTTGGAGGTAAAATTATCATAAACTGTTTTTTGAGAAGTCACAACAGATGAATAATCAACTAGATTGGCATTGGTAAAATCCCATCCAAAAAAGGAACAATAAAGATAAGAAAATGTAGTTTAAGGTGCTTTGATTTGCTCTACATTTCAGATGTGATCAGTGGTGCACTGAATAAAGTAAAAACAAATAGAACGCCCACCAAAGTCGATCAAGCAGACAGTCTTGGTAGGTGCAGTGACAGATGAGATGCGATCGGTCAACATGAGAAGCATGACTCTGTCATAATGCATCTCTGCTGCTCACAACATGACAATCTCGCCGTCTATCAAGCAGAAATCAACCCCTTTAATTTGCTGATGTTGCAGTTTTCTTGGGCCACATGTATGAACGACGAAAAACGAAACCATTTTACTTATGACATGTGTCACCAGATTTATTTAAAGTATTTAGATATTATTTATCTATATATTTTTTTTTCTTTTTGAAGGCTTTAAATAAATGTCTTTAACAGTTGTCCAGTATATTCTCTCTCAAAATCAAACTTTTAGAGAAGCGATTTATAGTTCAACCTGATGCTAAGTCGGTTTACATGTAAGGATTTTGTTTAGAAAGGCGTAACTTTTTCCATCTGTACATCTGTCTCTCCTTCCTCATCTACGTGCGATCGTTTTCTAGAGGTTATTGATTTTTATATTTTCGTGCTGTTTTCCTTCCGATCCCAATCAAAGAACTGCCGGTAAATAAACAGGGTTTGTTTTTCTCAGCACTTCTACCTCGCTTTTGTTTTGATGGCGTTCTATTTTTGGCTTTAAAAAGGCGTGGAGAGCTGGAATTGCACACTGGGGTCGTGTTGTGTCCTTCAGATCTTTGTGTTTAGTCATAAATCTGAAGTGAATCCACATTTCTTTAGAGTCTAAGTATCTTCATACATGTGAGCCTTGGTGTGTGAGATGATCTCTTAGTTTTGAGGGAGATCTTGTTTAAATAAAGAAGTACTGCCTGTATTTACAGCTTTTTGTTTTTTGCCTGATCTTTGCATGAATTTCAATATCAGCTGCTGTTTGCGCTTTTGCATTGAAATCACTCCTGAATTCTGAACCGATCGAATCTGCAGTTTTCAAGGCTGTTAATCCTCTTTTGATTTTGTCAGTCTTTTCCTCTGCAACTCCTGTGATTGCAACACCATCAAGTAAACGCAAGCCTCCTTTGGAATCCGCGCACTCTTTGGGATTTTCGAACAAGAAACGTAGATCTGTCAAAAAGAACCTCGGGTTAGATCTACTTTCTAACACTTTGTTCAGCGGAAACAGCACTCCAGCTTCAGGTATTCACATCATCTGGATCCCCTGTGCTTCCCTCTGTGAGTCCGTTAAGTTTTCTTGTGCTTTCTTGTTTGTGTTGCAGCTTACAGCGCTTCGGGAGTCTTGGATTCTTCTTCTAGCAGCGTGTTGTCAGCAGGGAGGACTAGAAGACAAACGGCAGCTACTGGAAGCAGAAAGAGTTCCCGGCGAAGCAACAGGAATGTTATCAACAGGTAAACCTATCATAGTTTCAGGCAGTTTGTAAAAAAATGTTTATTTTATTTACAGAAAGGGGTCAAAAGTATCACAAAATTCTACATGGTTAAAAAAAACCCCCCAGAATATTATCTCTTACTAAAGCTTGTTTTAACTTATCAATATCAAATCAAGTAGCCTTTCTTTCAAAATAAAAGCACAACGGATTTATCAAATTTCCGAATTATTTTTTTTCAAATCATTAATTTTTTTTTTAACCAAAAACTCTTTTCAGGGAGATCCTCATGCAAAAAAAAATCCTAATATTATTTTGAAAAGTTCTTTCATTGTTCAATTTATTAAAAAGAAAAATATTTATTTGAAATTTGCTTAATTGTATATTGATTTAAATTTTAATAATATGAATTAGAATCCCAAAGACTCTGTTTATTGGTAGAAATGAGACTCGATCATGTTTATTACTGAGAGCTTGTTTAAAAAAAAAAAAAGGAATGTAACATTGCGTTAACTTTAAAGACTCACTCCAATTATCCATTGATCTGTTTTCAAAGCATTCCCAGTTGTCTTTTAATTATGATTATGCTGTTTTTAGCCAAAAAAAAAAAATTCTTTGATGCTTTTCAGGACAGTTTCTGCAGAAATTACACTATAAATTGTGGGACAGAGTAACTCCGCCCCCTGTTCCTGTTGCCAAGAGCTCTCAATTCACATGCTCTCCAGCTAGCTTACAGCGCGTCACATCTCAACCTAACATTAGCGGTGCAACAAAAGCGGTGATCAACATCTGAGCTATCCAGCCGAATGTCAGCTCAGACGTGGAAAACAAAGACGTAGATGGAGTAGAGCAGGAAGTTTGTGACCTTCCCACCATGTATGTCACAAATATGCTTTTATTTAAACAAATAGTTTTCTTCTGCTCCTGATTTACAACAATTTGAATCTTCATTTTCTTGATGTATGTCCTCTATAATCAGATCACAAGAACATGTTAAAACCCCGTTTTAGAATGGATGTGTATTCATTATTATTATTATCTCTTCTAGGGTTGAATCTGGAAGATCGGGCTGCTTTTCTCCTAAAGTTAGCAAAAAAGAAGCTCCACGCAAGTCGATGCGTTTACGTTTCAGTCTGGGGAAGAGCAGCAAAGACACTGTAAGTGCGCCGGGGCAATAGAATGGAAGCATCTGAGAAGCAGACGAAGGGGAGGAGTGTTTAGAAATGCATGACGCCACTGATGGTTGGATTGAATCAAATGTTGGTACTTTAGTAAAATACATTTACTTTCACGAGCTAAAACAGAAGGTTTGATATCAAATATATAGTGTCATTTATGTAAAAAAGAAAGTTGCAGATCTTTGGATGGATTTGTTGACTTGAAAAATTCTAATATGTAAATGAATAAAAATTATAATAAAATCAGTTCAGTTTGTTGGTTATTTATATTTCAAGGAGAATGAATTTTAACATATTAACAATAAAGTTTGGGTGTCAGCTCTTTTCTAATAAAATCCCCCTTAAGTATCTAACACTCCCCGAAGGTTCCCTCATCTTTCGTTTCTTCTCTCACGGTTCTGGTGAAGGGATCCAAGTCCATCGGTCTGAGACTCGCCAAGCAGGACAGCAACGCCAGTTTCCATTTCACTGAACCCGCCGTCTTCAGTCCTTCAGTGTATTCAAGAAAAGCCGAATCCCAAAGTGAGTCTGTAACTCTAAACTGAGTTTGAAATGTTGAAGTTCTGTGTGACGTATGTCTATACTGACGCTTCATTTGATCCTTTAGGCTCAAAGTTCATCAGTAAGTCTGAGGACAACCTGCTGACGCCAAAGTGCGACGCCAGACTCAACCGGACCTCGTGGAGCGGTGACTCTCCCGTCGGGGCGAAGGCGTTTGGCGGAGACTCGTTCACAGACACGCCGATGCGCGCGCGTCTTCAGAGCAACTACGTGTCCGAGCCCGCCATCCCGGCGTCCAGGCCTCCCGCGGGGAGCAACCTGCCCACGGCGCTGTGCTGCGGCGCCAGCGCCAACAGCCTCGACGGCGGAAGCAGCACGGACACTCTGAGGCAGAGCGTTTCCCCGGAGCTGGAAACCGTCCGCACGGAGAGTTCTGCTGTTGAACCGGACTCGGACGGCGTTCCCAACGCTCCACCCGAGACCTTCCAGATCCCACGGAGGCAGAGCTTCGTGACTGAAGAGCCGAGCTTCACTTTAAGTCACCTGGAGGTCGCCGCTCTCACTCCGCTGCATATCGACAGTGTGGACTTTGAGTCCAGCCTCCGTTCCAGTCCAGAACCGGAGAAGGAGCGGATGAACTGCAGCCGGCTCATCGAGGCTCTGGACATCCAGAGTCCGGCTCTTTTCAAACGCCGCGTCTCCTCTGGACTGCAGTCCACTCCGTATGAACCAGCGGCTGAAACCAAAGCTGAGCGGTTCACACCGACCAAACCGGGTTCTGTTGAGAGTTCAGAACCGGTCCAGAACCGAGCGGCCGCGTCCCCTCAGAAACATCCGAGCAGAAATCGGCGCGTGGCAGACCACATTCAACACTTCAACAAGCTCACCCTGCACTCTCCTCCAGGCTCCAGACAAATCCGCTCGCCTCTCAAGTTCCAGCGCACGCCGGTCCGGCAGGCGGTGTGCAGGATCAACTCTCTTCTGGGAGACTGCAGGAGGCCCAGAAAGAACGCCGAGTTCGGCCAGAGCGCCGGCGTGGCGAAGACTGTGAGTCTGGAGAGCGGGCTGACCCCTCAGCCTCCGCAGAGACGACCACAAACACGACTGTTCACCAGCAAGAATCCGCCTCCCGTTCCGCCTAAAAAGCTGGACAGAATTCCTAAATGCTGCGCTCTGGGGGACGTGACCAACAAGGCTCAGCAAAAGACGAAGGTGGAGCACGCCGCCGCCGCCGATCCCTGTGAAGCACAGAAGCTGCTGTCACAGCGGGCGGCAGAGACTCCCCACTACAGAGGATCCCCCAGAAACCCTCTGTACCAGGGAAACCTGCTGTCTGCGATGAAACCCATCGATCTCTAACCGCCTTTCTTCTCTTTTTGTCTTTTTTTCTGTGTTGCTATGCAGATCCGTCTCATAAAATAAACCTTGTGACTCGTTCAGATCTTCAGGGTACTAATTTCTTTTTGTAGCTGCAGCAGAGGGACCTCTTTGTTGGGAGAGATTCAGTAAATTTCATATCACGTTATAAAGCTTTTCACTTTTGTCTTGGAATATATTATAAAGTGTGTTTGGCAGGTGTATTTATTGTTTTTAACTGAAAAAAAGAACATTTCAGACATTTAACTTCTTTTTTCAAACCAAATCTATTTCGACTGTTTTTAGACGAGAAAAGCACCTTCTGATGTACGTTATGTACAAATTACCAAACAGTGTTGAAGTGAATATTTCCCTCTGGTGTTTGTACATTCATTTTACAAAACCTTCAAATATAAACGTTTGCTTTGAACTGCTCCAGTGAAATAAAAAAAAAATTGCAACGTTTTACTGTGAAGCGATCGGATGTTGTTTTCATCTACACCACAAGGGGGCAGCACACATCTAATTTTCTTCAATAACGGCCACACATTGCTCCTGTTTAGGTTCCAGTTCTTGAATCATTCACTTTTAAAATTTGATTTCAAACATATTTGTAGAGTTTGGACTCTATAGTTCTTATTGTCTGTTTTGACTAATGCTGAACTACTTTGTTGTTTTTTTAGTAACAGAACAACATTTAAAAATGATCATTTTTGCCTTAATTGCCCAAAATAAGTGTCATAATTGTCCATGCTTAAGGGGAGTGTACTTTTATGGAAGATTTGGTGATGTCTAGTTCTGTCTTTACAATTACTGATGGTTTTTTTTTTTTTTAAGAGGTTTTAGGTAAACTTCTTGAAGTATTTAAATAAAACTACTTAAAGGTTTGAAGTAACAAAACGAGTTTAAAAATTATCATTTTTGCTTTAATTGTTGAATTAAATCTCATATTCACTAGTAAGGAGACAGACCTTAGAGCTTTGACTTTTTTATGCTTTTTTTTTTTTTTTGAAGGATTTAAGCAAAACTTCTAAACACATTTAAACAAAAATCAACTACTTTAAGGTTTTAAGTGACAACAAAGTTTAAAAAATGATCATTTTTGCTTTAGCTGTTAAAATAAGTGTCATATTGTCCACTTGTATGGAGACTGACTTTTTAGTAACGTCTGGTTTGCCTTTTTTTTTTAACTAATGCTGTTTAAGAGAAACTTCTAGACATATTTAAACAAAAATCAACTACTTTAAGGTTTTAAAAAAACAAAAGTTTTAAAATGATATTTTTTGCTTTAATTATTAAAATATGTGTACAATGTTTTACCATTCCTAAAGAGATGTGACTGTAATAGAAGATGTAGGGATGTCCAAACTGATTTGGGTGCAAATTCCATAATTTGAAAAGTTCCTTAATTTCCTTGGAAACATTAGAGGAAGTTGAATTCAGGTGATATTGCATATCAATAACATTACCAAAAATATTTGTCACAATTCAGTGATATTTTAATGAACAAAACCCCAAATTTTGGGGAAGAGTCCTAAGTTCACTCATAAGAGTATCAATTTTTACCAAACTGCAATAATAGTTCCACAGGTGTGCTACCTTTTTTTTTAAAAAAAGCTCAAATTATGATTTTATTTTTAATAAAATAATCTTAGTATTTTTCTCCCAAGTGGTTCCGAACCTGGGCCTTGAACCCCCTCAACCCCACCCCGGCTGCTGATCTCAAAGTGGATTCAGGGAAGTGTGGAGGGGGCGGATAGTTTTGATTTTCTCCACATCGTGCTTAGCCAATAACTGTTGTGCACATCTCAGCTGGCAGACATTTAAAAGGGAGACAGTCCGGCGCTGCAGCAATTTGTATTAAACCCCCTGGCCCCTGTCTATGGAGTGCTTAGTCTTTCACCCACCCGCAACCCCTCCAGTGTACAGTCGACTGCCGTAGGTGCCGATCACCTCCAAAGGTGACGTAGAGGATTTAACAGGATCAGATCATCCTCTTTTTTTTTTTTTTTTTTTTTGGAGGCGTGGATAGTCACTCAGGTGAGTCTTTTTGACTATCCTGGTCGTAAAAATTTCGTTAATTTGAACAGTTTTTGTGAGAAACCTTTATTTTTGTGTGCGTAATTGTTCTCCAAAAGACTCCTCCACTTGTGTTAGTTTATTTTACACTTTCTGTTTGGCTTATATATTTGCAGTCAGGCTCCAACACACAATTATCCAGATTGATTTGTTGTTGAAAAAAGTGAAATTTCTCAGGATTTAGTGGGAAAGAAAAACAAACGGAGCGCTTTTACGCTGCGTAAAAACCTTGGAGCGTCAGTCTCATGAGGAGTTTTAAAGTTGCATGCTGATCCAATCCTCCTTCTCCTTTTTTCCCCTAAGGATGGCTTTCTCGTGGCGCATTTTCTGCGGTATGGTTTTCATCACTGGTTTGTTGCTCTCTCCCGTGGAGTCAAAAAGAAACCGAGGTTCACAGGGGGCAATCCCTCATCCTGACAAAAACAACCCGAACGAATCGGAGCAGCAGCCGCAGCCTTCACAGGCGGGCTCCAGCTCCCGACAGAAGCCGGGCTCGTCCTCACCAGCTGACGAGGTGCTGGAGTCCAGCCAGGAAGCCCTGCACGTGACGGAGCGCCAGTATTTGAAACGGGACTGGTGCAAGACGCAGCCCCTCAAGCAGACGATCCACGAGGAGGGCTGCGTCAGCCGCACCATCATCAACCGCTTCTGCTACGGACAGTGCAACTCCTTCTACATCCCGCGGCACATCCGGAAGGAGGAAGGGGCTTTCCAGTCCTGCTCGTTCTGCAAGCCCAAGCGTTTCACCACCATGACGTTTACCTTGAACTGTCCGGACCAGCAGCCGCCCAGGAAGAGAAAGCGCATCCAGCGCGTCAAGCAGTGCCGCTGCATCTCCATAGACCTGGATTAAAGACGCGCCAGTGCGCTGGTGTTTGGAGGAGAGAGCGCGTCTGTCTCTGCTCAGAAAGAAAAAAAAATGAAAGAAAAAAAAAAGAAGAAGTTGGACGGCAACACGTCACTGCATGGAGACGCTGACTTGGAATGGGCACATTTTTACGCACGGCTTCTGTACATGCTTCCCTCTGTTCATGCAACAAAAATGACTGATATCTGTTGGGATTTTTTAAAAACTTACTGCTCCAAACTCTCTTTATGAACGGAAATGGTTTCAGTCCTGTATTTTACACACACATTTGTAGAACTGGATGTTTCCACTGTGTGGAATTTTTGACGAATGAATATTTGAAAATAAAAATGTGATTTTCTTTTATTATTATTATTGTTATTATGTTTCAAGAATCTTGTAAGGTTAATGATTTCTGTGAATTTCGAACATATTTTTTAAATGCATTTCCTGGGAAATACTCATAAAAAATATTCATTCTCCTAAAAATATAGAGATATTCTTTTGTTAGTTTATGCTGAAAATGTACAGTGCTGGTTTGTCAAAACCTAAATAAACTGTTGATTTACATTTATGTTTTTGCTTTTGATTCTTAAAAAATATTTAAAAGGATGCTAGAATTTATATTGTGCAATGAACTGTTACATCCCCTTGTATTTTGTGTCAAATCCTTCAGTTTCATGGCAATATACCCTAGATCAGGGGTCTGCAACCTTCAACATTTGAAGCCATTTGAGGGGATTTCTTACTGACTGCAACCCAGGAGGAGCCACAAAGTCTGACTTCACCCTTTAGAGAATTAAAAACACTGATTTGCTTAATGTTAATGTTACTATAATCATATATTTATACATTAACTGATGGTTTTTTGCATGAATAAAACATTCACATAAAAAAGAAAATACAATTTCTTCAAAATTAACAATTTAATTTCAAAATAAGACAGCCTTTGTCATGTAGGATCATCTCGGTGCAGCAAATGTAGTAGTAAGTAGCTTAGTGTCAAAACCAGTGATTAAAAATAGTTATTTTACTATTTGTGCTGCATCTAAGTCAGAAATGTGTAACCAGAATAGAACCAGAGATGATTAAGTGTCTTTTATTGTGTTTTTTGGACCATTAAAATCCTTGAATCTATTAAAAAATAGAAAATGTGATGTATAATCTGGTGTGCCTTCCCTTCATTCTGATTGTGTTTTTATTCTTCATTAACCACAGAGACAGAATGAAGGAGTCAAAGAGACACATATGTTTACATTTCAGATGTAAAAAAAAAAAAACAAAAACACTATTTTGCACATCTGATTCCCAAAATTGTCTTGCTTTTAACTCCCATCATTTCTATAGTGATGTCAAAAAGTTAAAATTTGCTCAAATTGAACTAATAAAAGTTGGATAAAGTATGTTTTTAAAAAAAAAAAAAAAAAAACGATATGTAAACATACTTTATGAGACACTCAGGAAAAAATGTAATTTTAAAAATACAAAAAGTTTCACTCAAGTGACTTGTACCCAGTGTTTTATTTTTGTAATTTTTAAACAATTAAAAAATGTACAGAGCACCTAATTGAGAGCTTACATACACAGTAAAAGACTACAGTCCATTGCCCAGTACAAGCTTTTACCTTTTCTAAGATAATATACATTTCTTTCATAGAAAACAAATGACATCAAATCCAGGATAAAAATATATATAGATGCGGTTTGATGGATCTTAAATCTGAGGTATTACAACTAACATGGCTTGAGGTGGAAATCTGAAACCTAAAAGAAAGCAGCCATGTTACTCCTACAAGCAGAGAAGGCAACTCTTTCCATTCTTTAAATCACCTTTTTTTTCCACCTTAAATATTTACAGCATTCAAGTAACATCCCCTGTGAAAAATCTCACCTGAAAAGACGATCGAGCAGCAGAACAACTTAACGCGGAACAGCTTTTTGGCTTCAAATTATTATTATTTTTGACTTAAATAAAGTGACACGTTAACAACACATATATACATAAAATACGATTTTATTACACAATTTTTTTTTAAATAATCTAATGGAATGACTGTTTTAAATTACTTTACAGGAATTCTTGCATAGGAAAATAGGTGCAAAAAAAAAAAAAAAAAAAGAATATAAGAGTGAAATTTAAGTAGGGACGTGCAAACACTGCAAGCTTTCCTTCATTCATGTGAAGATATGACCAAACCCCTGTAATCTAGTGTTTTTAGATCTAGAATCTCTGCTCTGCTGCAGCAGATCGTTTGTTGCTGATTTCTGCAGCGTGACACATTTACAAGACTTTTAATGAGCGGCGGCGGAACGAAAAGCTATTTGCTGCTACAGCAAGGGATGCTGGGATAGAGCGCTAACTTCCTGCTCAAGAGTGAGGGATGTGTTTTGTCAACAGGGATTTTCCTCTTTGCCAGGAAGCCACATCTGATCCTGCAACAGCAGCGGCCGCTCCGCACTCTGAACGTGTCGGCGGGGTTTTCATGAAGTTCAGAAGAAGATAAACTAAAAGCTAAAATCTTGACCGTGCGGCCGGAGTCTTGTTGACCTGTCAGCTGGCACTGGTGAGAATCCCACTAAACCCCAGAGACCTTTGACAAGCCGGGCACTGAGGGGTCACGCCACGCTGGATGAATGAGGTCAACCTTTGGCCTTTAGGACTCCCATCACTGCGGCTGTGTCAGCCATGCATCCTCGCGGCGGGGGTTGAGGAGAACACGGAGGTGCTGCCGCCTCAGCGAGGGCTGTCTGAAGCTTTCAGAACGGGGAAAAGAAGAACTTCAACAAGTCCAGTGAGCTTTTATTGTGTTCTAGTGTGTGGCAGGTGGTGAACGGAGGGAGTCCCTCAGCTGGAGGACACGCTGGCTTCCTTTTGCCGCAGCCGGTCTTTCTGTTGGCAAAATCCACAAAATAATACAAAACAAAAAAGAAAATCAGTAAATGGAAATCAAGGAAATTCTATTTGAACTTTGATGCCTCATTTACCAGACTGTTGGCGTTGATCTTTTTGGTTTCCACTTTCTTTTCTGCCGTGATCTTCTTGATGTTTTCTTGAGCTTCTTTCAACCTAAAAGGGAAAAACAAAACATGGCGGACAATTTCGCAAAAATAAATAAATAAAATAAAATGGAAATGGCTGCGTAGATAAAATCGATCGACTTGAATCGATCTAAGTTTAATAAAGCAGAGATTAAAGCTGAAGTCCACTAGCTTGATGCTAAGGTTAAATAGAATCTCCCACAGGACGGCTAATGCTAACGATTGGTCGACGTAAATATACATTGCAGACTAAATGAATTTCCCAAACTATTAAGGAAACATTTTCTAAAGTAACCACGGGGGTCCACAAACTACGGCCCACGGGCCGGATTCGGCCCTCCTATACATTTGGCCTGACCCCCCAAACACTATCAGAGGCGCATCTTTTTCTGGCCGATCCAGATCCACAAAGAACGAGACATTTTATTCCACCCTTCTGCAGTCTGAACTATGACGACAGAGGACAAACTATTTATTGGTCTAATTTTAAAATCTTTTAGTATTATTTTTTTCTGTGATGAATTAATTGAAAATTTGGCTATGTGTGGCGTTCTGGAAAACCATAAATGTTTACGTTTAGGCTGTGATTGTTACACCTTTTCTGTTCTTCAAACCGACTCCGGCCCCACATCAGAAAACAGTTATGTGGCCCTCACAAGAAAAAGTTTGGGGACCCCTGACCTAAAGCCCAGTTTTTAGCTCATTCTTTGCTTATTCTTCCTAAAAAAAAGTGTAATGCTAGAGCGTGAGCTCCACCTAGTGGCCAAACTGAAACGGCCTCCAGGAGAAGCAGAACAATGTTTACAATTACTGTACTTTTTGTTAGAGCTTCTCCATTTGAGAATCATGTAACACTGAATCCTATTAACAATCTCATTATGATGAAATATAGTAGATTATTAATGTATTTCTAAAGAAATGTGTAAACTAGTGCTGGGCGATATATTGTGTGGCCGATAGAAGAGTGTCTAAAAATCTTTCTCGTTTGTGTCGATTCACTAACATGTTACTGGAAAAAATAAAGTCAGAAAAAAGAAAGTAATGACATTTTTTTCCTTTTTTTTTAAGAGAAAATCTGATAATATACTTTATTGTGGCATATCGTGATATATATTGTGATATACTATTTTTCCCATATCTCCCCGGACTAATTTAAACTGCGTAAACTCAAAATTGAATTGAGTGGATTGAAAGAATAGAAAAAAATCAAATCTGTAAATTCTTCTGGATTCCCAGCTCTAGACTTGGATGAAACGCGACGAGGGAACCTTCTCTCATGGCGGAAGCGTTTCGGTTCCTCCCTCGGGTCCGGCACACACGTGCGGTCAGTGAAAGCCTCTTAAGTGAGGAGCAGCAGAGAATGATAGCGAGCTGATGAGATAATGAGGCCTCCTTTAAAAAGAACACTTGTGTTTTATGAGCGCGCCAACAGTATTTAAAATAAACGTAATTGTACTTAAGTACAATCAGCTGGGAGTAACAGGAGACTAGATCTCAGTTACACTGAGAGAAATCCACGTCAGGTTTCCTCCAGGAAGTGAGCGGGGAAATTTATCGTCTATGGAGGATGAGGAGGAAAGAGTCACACTTTTTTTTTTTGCATAATGTGGTTCTCCTTCTCTTCTAATTGCATGTCAAGCGTCATTACAGTGTTCATCAGTCCTCCACTGATGCGCAGCCTCTTAAACTGCGTCGGGCCCCCTTGTCCGCTCGCCATTAAAGCCTGGCGGCCGCCGCGAGCTTCTGCAGCCTCTCGGTGGAATGCCACAACGTGACGCCTCGGGTCAGAGGAAACATCGTAAATTCAGGCCTTCAGAAACAGAAGCGGAGTCTCCCGTCTGCCCCCCTGTTTGATGGCCTCCCTCTTTGCCTTAATTACAGCCCAGCATCTGCACATCACCTTTGTACACTTAGTGCTAATTTGACATGATGTCCAGAGGTGTTAAGCGCCTACCCCGAGCTGACGAAGATAGGAGATGTAGTGTGACCATTAGGGAGGCGTTTGTTTTGCACGTTTGATGCACAAAAGGACGAAGAAATCAGTCGGATGCATGAACTAAATCTCACCTCTCCTTGGAGATGTTCTTGCTTTGTCGTACCCAGGCGCTCTTGAAGTCGTTGCAGAACTCGTACCAGAGCATGAAGACGTAGCTCGGAGTCACGTCCTTCTCCCCCCCTTTAGGTTTCACGCCAAAGTAGTCCACCACGTTCTGGAAACTGGATCACAGTTTTAGTCAGTTCAGGATCAACACATTGAGAAACCGTCCCGCCTGCCCGCTGAGCCACAGGAGAGAGCCAGTAGTGGCGACTCCATCATCACGTTGACCCCTGCAGGTGGATGAATCCAGCTCCTCCAATCTGCTTCAGACTTAGACATAACAGAGGAACGCTCAGCCAGAGGAACATCCTTCCCACCAAAAAAACAAAAAAGACAACCCCGGCGTGTGAATTCACCGATTTCCTGTTGCGCTGCTGTAAAGCAGCTTGTCGTCTAATTCGATTGTAACCGAATCTGAACTCTTCAGCGGGCGCCCAGCGGTATGAAAAGCAGCCTTCAGATTCCCGCCGCTAACCCAAACATGAAAGACGCTCTCCTAGCCGCGCCTGTCAGAGGGCTTGATGAAAGGCGGCCGTGATTCACGGGGATGCTCCGGCCCGCTGACACCCGGAGAGGCGCTGACCTCTGGATGCTAGGTGGCTCTGGGCTAATCGAAGACATGTTCACAGACGGACGCAAACTCTGCACGAGCCTGCTTCCCATTTTCCCAGAGGTGATTTTTTTTTCTACCGCTGTAGATCATTCTGCACCGTCCAGAACATGACTCAGGGATGGTCAGACCGAGTCAGACCGCATATCGTGTCAGGTCGCTGGTCTGGTCCGGAATGACCAACGGGTCGTCGTCTCTGCAGCGGCTTTTCTGACTTATGAGGGAGAAGACACTTGAATCATCAGAAAGAAGAGACAGATGTAACACCTCTCCGACTGCATCAGCGCGTTTACAAGCACACTAACACCTACACTTTTATGATCTGTGCTATGATGCCATTGCCGTGCGAGGGTTTAGTGCAGCATTCCTCACTGACAGGCATATGTAAAAAAGAGAAAAACACACACGTTACAAAACCATGAGCAGCCGTGAGAATCGGGGAAATATTTGGACAAGCAACTCCGCATTCCTTTGTTTCCCCAGTAAAAAGATTACAGACGTAAACTGCGTGTTGTTGGCTGGTTTTGGCTCCGGCGCAAATCGGAGCCGCTTTTCATCGTAGAGGAACCGCAAGGAACAGCAATAAAAAAAAAAAAAAAATCCTCACTGTACAAGAACTGTAGAAAGGGCACATGGGCCAGGTGAAATTGAGCGTGATGAGAGGCAAGGAAACTTAATGAGACAGAACTGAGGACAGAGCTGGAAATCCTCAGTGGAACCAAAACACCACGCAGACAAATTAGGTCTGCATGTTTCCCAAGAGGTCAAGTGAAGATCAAACAGGAAGTGAAATCAACAAAGAGAGGATTCTGGTTGTGACGGCGCTTTGAAACAAAGCACATTCATTTAAACCGTTTTAACGTTCAGTTTGTGACTCCAAAATAAAGAAATAAGTTAAGTTTCAATTTCAGATTGTCCCAACTTTTTTGGTTGTTCTATCAAAAAAGCTAAAAACGGAGAAATACCATTGTAATAGAACAGCCACGGTTATGTTTTATCAAAGAGAGAAAAAGTTTATTTTTTAAAAAATATCATGAAACGTTTTAGAAAGAGTGCTGGCAGTATTTATCACACTTTAATAAATACATATCTACATTTTTTTCTGTTTAAAGTAAGGTTTTGCAGTTGCCTAGCAACAACTGACTTCACAACATCATTTAGCTTCAACATCTTAGTAAAAAAATGGCTTTCTGAAAAGAAAAAATATCCTATTTTCATATTATTAATCCTAATTTTTGGAAATTTCTTGTTGTCATGTGAACAAATTCCTCTTGTTAATGCGTTCATCAGTCACAAGAAAAAGTTTCCATATGAACTCAAACATCCTAACTGAGCTCAGACCCAGAAAAGCTGACACATTTTCACTATTTTTTTTTAAACTTTTTTTGCATCTTAACTGCAAATATTTTAATTTGCAATTTTCTTTTGTGTTCCTGATCTCCTAAAGTTAAAATGACTCAAATGTATTAGGTTTTATGCAATCTTTAATATTTCTATTTTATGAAAAAAGAAAACAAAATGTATAAAGAGATCCATTTTGACTAAAAATAAAACTTTTTTTTGTTAACGCATTTCTTTTTTAGCAGAGTGAAGGAGCACCCTGGCTCGTTTGGCGCCCTGGATCCTCCATTCAAGACCCGCCCCCAATAACTTAAAGCCTGCAAAAATGCAGACACAAGAACAAGATAGATCATTTATTTTACTTTATTAACAGTATAAGTTTTCCTGAGCTGAAAACCTTCAGGGAAACAAAAAAAAAGGCAATGTATTTGATAGCCAAGATAGCCCTCTAGGAAAGCGCCGCTGCTACTGCTTTTTTTAGGCAGTTAGACAGGATTTTGGAAAGTTAAGCAGGGGTGTAACTCCTTTAGGTTCAGGGGCCGTATACAACTCAGATCTCAAGTGAGCCGGACCAGAAACATAATAGCAAAACAACCTAACGTCACCTTGTTATCTGCTTTTTTTTGTTTTTTCTCAGATGGTAAAAATGCCTCAAACAATCAAGTAGTCTAATCACTTATTAATGCACAGTCATTCACAGAAGACAATGGATCTCAAATAAAATGCATTTTACTAAAGAAAAAAAAAAAAGTTTATTACATTTGATACTGAACATTTTCCATCTGACATTGAAGCAGTCCCTATAGTAAACTCAAGAAGGGGCTATGGAAAAAAATGGAAGACTTTGCCTAAAATATAAATGTGCAAATCGATGAAAAATTAAACTAAATTAAACTGCATCTTACCAAGACGAGGCATAAGGCATACCCTTGCCAAAAAAAAAAAAAAAAGAATTTCTGTTTATTTCTTAATCTCTTTTTTTCCTGGTCTTGCCTTTCTTTTGCTCCCCCAGTGGAGGAATTTTGCATTGCATTAAAATAATGTTTTTTGAGTTTTTAACATGTATGTGTGGCATTTTTGTCATGAGAACAAATGTAATAAGAAATCATTTTGTTTTTGCATTTCTGAGTATTTCTCCTTTTAATTCGCCATCAATCAAAGTGTTGCAGAAAGGCTCTGTTGGAATAAATGATCTTCTTTCCATCACAACAGCTCTGCTGCACATGCACTGAACCTCTCTTCTGGTCCGGCTTGCGTGTCTAGTTCAGGTTCTGGAGAAGAGACGATGGTATCTTCACACTGACTGCGATCAAATGAACCGCTACTGGATTTTTCTGGGAGAGTTTCATACAATACTTACAGTAGCAGGACTGAGAACGCTGGAAAATCTCTGCGAGACTCCACAGATGTTCTTGATTTGACCACAGAAATGTGAACGGCGGCTCATTTGACCGCAGTAGAAAAATATGATAAATCAATGAAAGAACATTTTGATGTTAGCTTTCATTATTTTCTGCTCTGAAAAACCAATGGATTGAATGTTTTGGTCACAGCAACGTCAATAAACATTGCAGAATGAGCTAAAAGAGTCTTTGGTGAACTGGAAGGAGAAAGAATCAAGATTTTGGAGGAAGTTCGGCCCATGAAGATCGTCACTTCCTCATCCGTGCAGACATCCGGATCAAAACGATACGGCTGAACATTTTTATGTAGCAGCAGTGACGATAAATGCTAGCGAGACACAGAGCTATCATACTCGGGGGGGATAAGGGGTGGAGCTGCTTAGCTCAGCTCCAAAAGCCACGCCCCCTCAGAGGAGGTTTTGTAAACAGAGGCTTCAGATCAACATGAAAAATGGCTTTTAAAGACATTTAGGTTGTGCGATTTTGGTTAAAAACTTCTTAATCATAATTAAAACTCTACTGGGAATTTTTTTTAATTAAAAAAAGTGTCATAGTGGGACTTTAATGGTATTTTACTGGGTTAATCGTGTACTATTTGATTGATTTTTATCCATAATCATCCCAGTTATGATATATGGAACTTGGTGGATGGTGGGTCCTAATCCTGCATGAGTGTGTTACCTTTATCTTCTGGCATTGTTCTGGCCAGCGCTACCGTTCTGTCCGAGGACCCCTGATCCAGCACAGATGTACAGCCCACCCAAAGCCTGGAGAGCCCGCTGACGCCCAAATTCATCAACAGCGTGTCACTTTTACGAGGTGGCTCTGTGGGAACCCGCGATAGACAATTCCCCCCCCACTCCCCGTTCTGGACCCCCCCTCCCCCTTTAGATGAAATTAAAGGAAAACTTCATTAACTGTGAAGGCGGCTTTGATCAATATTCCCCCACCAGTTCAACACCTCCATCACGGTGCGGGACACATGGAGGTGCGCAGACGCTCATAGAAATATCACTTGGAACCAGTGAAGGAGGGGGGGGGGCTTCAGACAAAAGAGGAGGGGAGCAACTTTCTCTCAGTCACTCTCTTGGCTCGGAAACGGTAACATGAAGCAGAGCGCGCCGGAGCCATCCGCTGACTTATGATGCTGTCCAAAGCAATCAGCCTCATAATTGTTTAGAGGTTTCATTTTCTCGTGTCCGGTGTCTTTCACCCTCTTCTTTACGCGCTGATTTATTCGGGGAGCTGGAGCGCTGCGATATAAAGCAAACATCCCCGCTCCCTGTCCAAACAAGGCAAAAACAATCTATTTACTTTGTTTGTCTGCTCCACCATCTTTTTCCAATATGAAATGTTCCAGATATGATTTTGCTCAGACGGCGAGCTGCCAGTGTGTCTCACGCCTATAAATCAACTTTCTTCTCAGAAAAACTCCTGGGAGTCTTTAGCACAAAACACGGCAGATAAGGGGAGATAGGAGCTGCCGGGGAGGAGGTTCGGGGCGTCCAGGTTTACATGTCTACGTGGAGGACCGCTGCTGCGCACACATTTGTCTTTTTGACGAATTAAAACAAAACACAAAAGAAGGAAAAAGCTAAAAGGTTGACGCACACATTTGAATTTTTTTTGTTGGAAATAAATAGTAAGAAAGCTTCCTAATCTTTCCTGAGTTGTTATCAGCTACTGTTGATATCCGTTACATAAACAGAGCGCATTAGTGTTATCTGAGCGTGCTCGGTGACGCAGTAGAGCTCCGTCACGTTTCCAGTCTCCTCTTACCTCTTCTCGGCTGCGTTGAGTCGCTCCTCTTCAGCGGAATGCTCATTTTGAGCTAAAATAGGAAGAAAACAGGCATTTTCACATACAAAGAATGTCGAATTGCAATGACAGTTGATGTATACAGCAGGTTGTCACTGACACCCGAGCGTGTGCGGCCTTCATCGCGGCGAGCGTGTGACACACATGGTTGAGGCCGCAGCAGCAGAGAAGCTTGGGAACTGGAGGCTCCGTGGACTCCTGCTATGTAAAAGTGTCTAAATGCAAGGCAGATGTGTGCGGCGGGCCAGGCCGAGGTGCAAGAATTTATCTAGGGCCAGAGAGTGCCTGTGATCTCAGATTTATTGCATTTTTCCAGATTCATCCTTTTACAATGATGGGGGGAGGGGGAGAGGGGGGGTTTTCCTACTTGAAGATTTAAGAGGGGGGGGGGCTCCAAAAAAGAAAAAAAAAAATTGTTCAAAGGCAGGTTTGGGGGTCTTTTGGGAAAAGGTGAGCAAACGCTCGCAATCAACAACCCCCTTTTTTTTTTACTTTTCCTCCTTTTTTACATGTATTTTGGGCAAAACTAATGAAGGAAAAAAAAAAAAGAAGAGGGGGGGGAGAGGAGAGCGGCCGTGACCAATGGTGTTAGTCTCAGTGGGGGTCAGGCTGGCGCCTGAGGTACCCCTTATGTTGCGACTGTGCAGAGGTGGCACCGCCGCCGAGAGGCTCGCAGAAAGAGAGGGAACGTGTGAAGTTTCTCTTGTGTAAACATGAAACCACTAGTTGCTAACTAGAAAGTTATGAGACCTGCATGCTGAGACGGACAATAAATTAGGGCTTTAAAACTCTGACACTCGCCTCCAAACGGCTGCTTTAACCAGCAGCCAGATAACAAAGAGACGAGGAGCGGTGGAGGATTAAGGGATGCTGGAGATTTCCATGAAACATCCGTTTTCAACTGTGTTTAGATGCAGATCTTCCTCAAAGGTCTCATCAAAAAAAAAAGAAAAAAAACCTTCTTTCTGCAGTTATTATCTGCACATTCTACTCTGTTTAGGTAATTCACAGTCATCTCCATAAGTGGAAGTTTGGGTGCTTGTTCTGACTCACCAACAACAAAGAAAGTGTTGATACACACATTTTTCCATGAAGAGAGGTGAGACGCAAGATGGGATTAAAAGAACAATTTTTTTTTTTTTATAATTAGTCATATTAGTCATAGACATATTGAACTCAAAAGAATATACAAGCATCACCAGATGTTTCCAAGAATTCCATGAGGACATTTTTGTGAAGAAAAAGATGGAACTATGCTTTAAAAACACAAAAATAACGACACATTTAAAACATACAAGAGAAGTAGTTGTTGAAGGATGGATTTAAATCTAGGAGAGATCATACAAGGAAAACGTCCTTCATTTTCTGCCCAGACAACATTTGCCATAAAATAAAAATCCTCCGCAATCTTCTGCCATTAAAAAAAAAAAAAAAAATCATGTGTGCCACACGTGTATCTGTACATAAAGTGCTGAAGCATTTACCTGAGTGAAAAAAACGCACTAATTCAGAGATGAGTCATGGTTTTATAGCCTCAGCTGCTCTTTGATGCTTTTTTTTTTTTCTTCTTCCAAATCCACTGTCCAGAAAATAAAAGCTTACGGGAAGTTTAGTGACAATTACAATCTTTTAGAAATACTTTTGCTAGAAATTAAGACTTCCGGCTCTGCAAAATGCATGTTTCTGCCGCTGCATTTTTCACAATAGACCTGAATGTATATGCAAAAGTTTCAAAATAGTTTTCTTATTTTATTTTTGGATACAAAGCTAACGTTATTTAACATTAGGTCACAAAAAGTCAGCTGTCGTTAATCAATTCATTAACTTAAGTGTCTCTGATATCAAGCCACTCAAACACGGAGAGCTTCAATGACAATGAATGATTAACCGATCCAGGACGAGCCCCCAATTTATGTTACGCCCCTTTTTAGACAAGGGGATTGAGGATGTAAAATAAAAGTGAACTAAGAAAAAAGTATACTGGCGAGGTGATGCAGAGGTAGGGTGGTCAACCTCTGATCGGAAAATTGAAGGTTAGTTTCCCACCTTGTCCGCCCGTGTGTTGAAGCGTACCTGGCCAAGACACTGAACCCCAAATTGCCTCTGGTGTGAAGTTGGCGCTAGTGCTCGGCATCAGTGTATGAATGGGTGTGTGACTGTAAAGCGCTTTGGGCCTTCAAGGAAGGTAGAAAAAGCACTATCTCAGTATACCCCATTTACCATCAAAACTATAGATACTGGAGTGAAAGTCAACATTTTAGACATGCAAACAGACGACGTGCAAGCTAATTAGGTTACTTCCTGACCTTTCTCAACTTAATTTTAGTAAAAGTTCGTTTAAGATTTTAATTAGTTGTTTTAGCAAAAGTCTCACCATATCAAATCTGACGAACCTCAAAAATCCACTCATTGAGGTTACACTTGATGCAAACACATTTTTCCCTCCAGTTCCCAGCTTTCTTCATCGCCATTGCCTTTGAGCGACTTTATCTTGAATTATTACAGAATTACTACAAAACAAGTAGTAATTCTGCAATGTAAAGAGTTAACCATGGCCCCAAAGAAAAACCATCTGATATTTCTGATGCCAGAAAAGCAGTAAGGCATAAACATCTGATCAGAAGGTATGAAATGGAAAATTATAACTCATGTAAAGGAAGCGGTAAGGTAAATATAAACTCGCTATTTTCCGCTTCCTTTCAAGCAATCTATAATTTGATGCCTAGTTATTTTACCTCTATTGATTGTATTTCACATGCATTCTTGTTTGATTGCTTGAAATAAACCATTTCAAATCAAAACAAATCAAAACGCAAGAATTAAAAGGTGCATTTGTAATTGCAGGAATGAGTCTAAAAGATCTAAGTTTGCAGCCGAAAGAGTTTTTAAAGGGATTTGGGACCCAACGACAACAGGTCAGTATTTGCTGCTCCTGTCCTGGTGGTCCCAGGACTGATCCACTGAGGCCAGCCAGGCTTTACAAGGCCACAGCCAGAGATGTCCTGCCAGCTTTATGGAAGCCCAGAGTACATGAGAGCCGTGTTAGAGGCAATGTGATCCCTTCTACAGGCCTGTAAGACCCCCGTCCTGTAAGACGCCCTCCTCTCAGCAAGAACAAAAACACACGCCTGCCCGCTGAGACCCATTCTCCAGCAGGCAGCTCTGTGTCTGACATAGCAAAAAAACCCCATCATTATTAGTCGCTGGTTTTAAAAGTCTCACGCTGTGTGTTTGGGTGAAAACGAGGGCCTTTCCTGCTCTCTACTTTTGGTTTCATGACTATCTCCTCAGCCATAAACCCTCTCCATGTTTCATCTTTGAAGAGACTGAGAGTTGCCTTAACAGTGTCACACGAGACAGGCCAGCTTATGAGCAGGACTGAAGGCAAACATTCATCACTGCTTTCTATGGGGAAAAAACGACACACTGTCACTGATTTCATGTCAGAGCTTATTTCTAACTTTTTCCTGTTTTTAAAATAAAAATAAACCCATTAATGTAGAGTTATTCATGAAAAATGCTAAATAATGTTATAGCTTTCATGGCAATCCAAAAAACATAAAGAAAAGCTGAAAAAACAAGTCATTTTTAGTTTTAAAACAGATAAACAAAAGACTTGACATACCATCAGATATAAATTTCTCCATATTGTCCTTGAAGGGCTGCAGATGTTCCTCTGGTGACTTGGAGCAAACCTCCTCAACATTCTTCTGGCAACCTTAAAAGTGTAAAGAAAATACATACATAAATACAAAACGAAACACAGATTAACTATATTTAACTGAATCTATCAGATAAAGTACAAATTCAACAAAAGGCATAAAACAGAAAATGAGAGAAAATATCAAACCAGGTCAAACTGTTTAATAATTGTGTCTTAGTAGCACAACGTTCTGCTAGTTCAGAACATTACAGCTTGTACTTTTGATATTCATAAACATTGCAGTTTTTAAAATATTGAGCAAATTATGCTTCATAGGAAATTAATGACAAATCACTCAAATCCTTCAAATACTTTGCGGTCTTTTAAAATGTATGAACTTCCGAATTCACCATTCAAACTTTAAAATGTTCAGTAATTACTAGTTTGTTTGGCTTTTTTTTTAGGATAATTTTGACTTTAGATTTATTTTACATGCTAGCTGTTTAATTTTTTTAATTTAGATATTTTTCCAGGGTTTTTTTTTTTAGGCTAATTGAAAAATAAGACATTTTTCAAGTTGCTCAGGCAAATTTGGAGTTGAGCTAACATGCTAGTATGCAATATATGTTAGATATTTTAGCAAAATTAGATATTTTTGAAGTTTTATATGCAAATTTGGAGTTTAGCTACTATGTTAGCGTTATGCTAGCTGTTCTGGCAAAATTATTTTTCACGTTATTCTGGCAAATGTGGAGTTTAGCTAACATGTTAGTATATGCTAGTTATTTTGGCAAAATTACACATTTTTCAAGTTCTATGTGCAAATTTTGAGTTTAGCAACTATGTTAGCATTATGCTAGCTGTTCTGGCAAGATTATTTTTCAAGTTCTTCAGGCAAATTTGGAGTTTGGGAAATATGTTAGCATTATTCTAGCTGTTTTGGCAGAATTAGACATTTTTCAAGTTTTTTGGCTAAATTGGCATTTAATATCTTAGCAAGCTTTCAGCTTTAGCATTTTTAGCTATCAGTTTCAACATTTTCAGCTATCAGGTCCAGAGTCTTAAGCAGCTACATTTAGCTAACAGCATTCACACTGGCATTATCGCTGGTAATGCTATATATTCTAGTTTAGGAATGTTATAACACAATTGAAAATGATTTCAAGCAAAACAGTCAAAAATGTAGTTTAATATTGGCCCTATGAGGTATCTCAAAGACACTCATATTTTTTAAACAATCCTTGCATTTTCAATCATTAGGGCAACATTGAAAGGGTGAAACTCAATGAAAAAATGCTTTTCAAGTTCTCACCGGGATTTTGGACCTTCAAAAAAATAATCATTTTAGAATCTATTTGTTTTCGGGGAAGGCTGAGATTCCTCTTTGACACAACTGCAAATAATCCTGATATCAGAAATCTCACTATATTCATTTCTTTTATTAAATTCTTCTAAAAATCATTTTTCAACCATCTTGCTATTCTTATTTTTAACATGCAAAAATCATGCAGAACCATCTGCCTTAATTTAATCAGTTTTAATTCAGTTTCCCGAATGGCACAAAAAAGAGCAACATTTGCATCAAACACTGAGCTCAGGTCTTTTTTTTTCCTTGCCGCCCTGACGTAACAACTTCACCACAGAGCTGAAGTCCACGCTCAATTTCTTCCTCATGCACAGCCATCACATCTGGTTATTTTTGCTGAAGATCTAGTATGTTGTTGATTCACGTTGTTTGTTTCCTGATTTTGGAAATTCCAGGAAACTTTTTTATTCATCCTTGATGAGGTTTGCGGTCTCACGGCTGCATTTAAGTATTCTGTGTACTTTTTTCTATCCACATTTTCCTCTACTGCAGGTGTGCATTAAAAATCCTATCATGAAACAATCATCGCATCACTATCATGAAGCTCTATAGTTAATTTAGTCAAAACGAGCACACAAAAAACGTTATTTTACATTTTTTATGTTTTCTGTGTTTTATTTGCATAAAAGGAAGATTGCATCCATGTGCAGCCGACCAGTTCTGGTAAATAAACTTCCAAAATAACACGTTTATTTATGTATTTTTTAATCTACAACTGGTTTGTCATCACAGTAATGATTTATGTTTCAAAGCTGGAAGCTTTTGGGATTAAAATTTTAACGTAGTAGTTAAAAAATAGCTTAATCTTAAGTTTGGCCAGATATTCAAAAATGAAATAATAAAAGAAAGTTTCAGTATGATATGGCAATAAATCTACTTCATTCATGACACTTGTATGTCATTTTCAAATTTCAAATTAAACTAACTTTATACAACAGGGCTTGACGGCATCGCGTTTCATCCTTAGCGCTCTCTGAGTGTACAAGTGAGGCAGATGTGTTTGCGGTTTGCGGATAGTTTTTCATTGTCGTGCCAAATGATCCAACTCACACAAACTCAGAGGAAACAGACGTGACTGAGCGTGTTCCAGCCGAACCTCTTCCCCATTTCCTCTCCACTGTAAGCCTGGCTTTCTATACACACAGGCGCCTGCTGAAAGAACTCTGGCACAATCCACCAACCTGTAAGTCATTAATGGCCGCTATAAATACCTCCACTTGCTTATGACTGCACAGCTAAATACTTCTGCGAAAAGAACAAGAGCATTAACAGGTCTGGCCGCGGTCTCGCTCTCAGATGGGAGTTTGGCACTCGTGCGTTTGCATGTGTTGCCGTTCCACCTGCGATGCTGGAAATCTGGTCATTACAGCCTTTTAATTTATGAGATGTCTTGATAAAACTGAGAGGAGACACAACACGCAACCATCAAAACCTGAGACTATTTACAGCTATGGAGACTTTGATTTTAAGGCCCTAAATGTGTTATCCATGATATTCTGTTTAGAGATGGAAAAAAAAAATCATTACCAGAAATCCCCCAACTCAAAAGGACCCATTAAAAAAAAGTGTTCAAAACAGCAAGTCTACAATTTAAAGGCGGCGCGCTTCCAAATGTGGTCCAGACTGCGAAGGCCGCAAAGAGGAAGCCCACAAAAACAAAGCAGCTGCAAAGAATCAAACTCAAAGCTCCACTTTGAGACATTGTCCTAAAGTGACAATATATTTTTTTATTTTTTTGGAAACCTGTACTCAAAGAGAAGTTTCCTCTCCAAATAACATGAATGATGCTATCAGGCTAGACAGAAGTCATCAGGGGCCTTAACGTGAGTTTTAGTTTCTTCTCAACGATGAAGCATTGCCCAGTAGAGTAATAGGTGTTTTTATTTAAAGCAGTCAAAGTGAATCATCTCAATAGTTCTTAATAATACAAAAACCTTCAGCTTCTCTAAAGGTAATCAAAAACCCTGTCAGAAAGAGCAGCCAAAGACCTGGAAAACTACATGAAAATATGCAGTTGAATATGTGAACAAAAGTTTTTTTATTTTTTTTTATTTTTTTAGATAAGAGAACACATTTATTCATACAAGTTTTACTCAACTTGTAAAATGTTTCAATGACTTTCAACTCAAATTAATGGCATTTTTCTGTATAAATATTTACGGATATCCAGTTAAAGATTAAGAAGCGACCTTTTCTGAACGATCAATCCTTTCAAGTCTTTCACAACAAAAAAAAATGTCCTCACATTTGGAGACAGAACCTGCGTGCGTGCTGGCTTTGAGTGGAGCCTCTGTCGTAAAACAGACTTCAGGCTAAGGGCCCTGACTGAACCTGACATTAAAGGCCATTTAAAATCAGGACACTGTCTGATTTGCCATAGTGATGAATGCGTAACCCCGGCCAAGCCTTCTGTGAAACACTAAACTCCCCTGAGCAGCAAATGAGCTCTGACTGTTCCTTTTTATTCGATACTATTTCATTCGGTTGCATCCCTGCCTAAATGTCAGGTCCAATTAAGTGGAATCTTTGAATGTAATCACTAGTCTGAGCGGGTAGAGTAAATAAAAAAACTTGTGGGGAACTTGTTGTATAGACTTTGATGTAGATGTGTCTGAATGCTGAAACCTACAGTAGGTCCTCGTGGCCTCTCACTCATCCCTCTCCCTTGAGTGGAGCCCAGAGAGAGGTCATCACCCTCTCCCCAAACAGGAAGCCCCATCAAAAGAGGATCGTGTTTCTTCAGTCCCCAGAGAAGATGGGGGCAGCGAGGCGGACGGCGGCCCATCCAGGAGCATCACCACCGACTATGAATCAAATCTTCAGCTCAAAAAGACGTTTGGAGACCCAAATGGCGAGATGCGGACAGGGGTATGTTTCTTACTATCAGTTATATGTCTCTTGACCTTTGACCCCAGCCAGTGGGGCCAAGACGCCGCCGATCGCTGCAGTCGCCACCTCAGGATCAGGTGAGGGGCAGGCCGTTAGTGTAAACCGAAGCGTGATTCAGTGTGTCAGGCGGCGTTCATGCAGCGGGTGGAGGCGATCTGTGTTAGCTTTATAATTAAGAACAGTCGCCTTCTTTAGGCTGGTTTATAATAGCCAGGCATAAATATTTATTCCTGGCGGATGGAGGGGATAAAAATGGTCGGAGTCATAGGTGGAGCTCCCCTAACGCCCGGACCTGCACCGGCCTTCTGACGCTAATACCCCCGAGGACTACTGTGCCAGACTGCGCCGCAGCAGAGATCAAATGCGAGGGCCCTTATGTTACATTTATTGTCTTCAAGTCTTCCATTTTTCCTAATAAATGAGTGACAGCTTGAGGTGGGTCTGGGCTCCTTAGCAGGCTCTTTGTATTTTTCCCTCGGGTCAGAAAAGAGAGGCTTTTAACGGCGATGTGGAGCATATCTAATTGCTTTCATATGCCGTATTATTGCTTGATTTAAATAACCACAGACACCCGGGGAGTGGGGGGCATCGCCTTTAACCCCTGAATGGCCCTCGCCAAGACTAACTGGCTGCCAGGCAAGGCTGCTGTGAAGACATGCCAAACGACGACCATTTAGAATTAATTTTTCCAAATATTTTTAATACAACTACGTATAAAAAAAATAAATTTTTATACTTTTTAATACTATTAGATTTTGGATTTGTGATGACAAAGCAGTCAAGATAACATTTTTGGAGCCTGAAAAGCTGCAGGACATCAGAGGCCCTAAACGCATGGACAAATCGCTCAGAGGGGGGTGGAGCTCAAGTCCATTCTAAGCACTTTTATGTTTCCAAACTGTTCTGGTGAAGGATGGTAATGTATACTATCACTCCGACTGATTAACGCTGAAATAAATACGTCCACAGCAGCAAAAAACAAACATATCTGAGCCTTGATGGATGTAGAAACGTTCTTTGCACTCCTACCGGTTAGATCTCTCTTTAGTTTTCTGGCGTCTTTGGCGAGGTCGTCGAACTTGACCTGAGCAGCTTGAAAGAAGTTTTGTGGCTCGGGTAGAGGGAATAGACTCTTTTCTGTACCAGCATGCTAAAAAACAAACAAAATCAAGAAAACGACTCATAAATGTGCCTGAAAAAATTAGGGATGTTCAATCCAATCACATGATCAAAAAATTCCAGTCACGTGGTCGATGACTGGATCAGTATAAAGCTACTTCACAGAAATTCTTTGTTAGTGTTTAATGATAAAATAATGCAAATGAGATAAAAAAAATAGGGGAAAACCTGGATCTGTTAATTAAATGTGTTAATTTTTGTTACAAAAGTATCAGATCGGGACTCGGTATTGGCAGATCCTCAAAATCCAATGGAATCGGATCGGGTCCAAAAAAATCTGCTCAGGACATCCCTGAAAAAACAAGGAAAAAGTTTTGGATTTCACTGATTTGATTTACCTTGTCAAAATTACGCAGGTAGTATAGAACCACATAATCCACCAGATTCATCCGATTG